>JAJKLF010000013.1:0-600000 GCA_022984865.1 Hypomontagnella submonticulosa
TTTATAGAAGAAGATTTATTGGTAAGGATGGCAGGTGATATTGGCGATTTTAATGTTAATCTTTATTCTAGCTTTTTAATCATAATTTTAGCTGTTAATCTTATAATATAAATGTTAAAAAAGATGATTATTAATATATTACTTAGAATATTAGTTAAAAACATCTAATCATATGAATTATGAATTTAATTCTAATAATTTATAAACACCAATATTATGTTAACAAAGGCGCCAGCAATTTAATCATTATAACTAAGATTTATATTAGGATTTACTGGTTATATAATTCTAAATGCTTGGCTAATAAAATAAGGCTCTATTATAAAGGTCCTCCTAACATTAATATTTGCTTAAATATCTATCTTCAAATGTAATTTTAACATAATTAATATACTTTTATCCTTGATTATTAAGATCTTTATCTATTTAAGTTAATAATAATCTCTTAAAGATTATTAACATTGATTATAATTATATATTTACAATAATATTATTATTAATATCTTTATTATTTATTTGAATAAATGAGTCTTTATTGTTATAATTTATATCTATATCTATGTTATAATCTTATATTTTAGGTTATATATTTGAGATATCTTAGGATATTATGATCAGTAAGTTACGCACATATATAGTTATTATTACTTACATTATTAACATAATAAAATTATATAGAAATCTTTGGTTAACAATTAAGGAGTATTAATATTTATTTATTAATTTTATAATTTATTAAGCTTTTTAGCTTAGTTTTTTTAACTAGAATATAAATATATTTGTTGATCATAAATGATTAAAAGTTATATATTAATTATTATAAATAATCCTCTTAAGATTAAGATTATAGGTTTAAGTCTTATGGTGGTCACCATTTAAGCTAAAATAAAGTATTCTAAGGGATAAGATAGAAGTCTTTAATTAAAGCTTATAACCTTAATTAAGCTTTACGCTCCAGTCTTTATATATTATAATCCTAATTAAGAGATATAAAACAAATAAGTAAAATCCTAAATTGATACAATATGTGATGATGCTAAAAGAGTATGCTGGTATGGCCATAAGCCATGCTGCGCAAAGCTATATAGAAAAGGTCACGTGATGCCCCTGAGTCTCCCTGCCCCAACTCAATATAAAGCATTTGTTGAATTAAAAGATTATATTTGTATAAGATATTTAAATAATATTCTTATATATTCTAATATTATAAAAGAATATAAATATTATTTCTAACTTATTTATAAATGTTTTTACTAATATTAATTATTTATTAAAACCTTTAAATATAAGTATTTTAAAAATAAAATAAAGTTTTTAAGTTTTATTATAAACGTTAAAAATATTTTTATAGATCTTTAATAAATTAAAATTATTTGCTAATAGCTAACTCTAAAATTAATCTAAGATATATAAATATTCTTAAGTTTCTTAAACTTTTATTAAAATTTATCAAAGCTTATTTGTAGATTACTAAACTTATTACCTATATATTAAATAATAAACATAAAGTGTTATTTTTTAATTAAATCAAAAAGGTTACGGAGGTTTTTTAAATATTAAAAGATATCTTTTATTTTATTATTATAATATATTATTAAAACCTTAAATTAAAAATATAAATAGAGATAAATATTTTATAATAAACCATCTTTAGAATCTTATTTTAGAAATATGATTTTAATTGATGTTTGGTAATTTATTGATTGAGGAAATTTAATAATATTAAATTTTGTTGATATATTAGTTAATAAGAACTTCTTGTTATTATGAAAGGTTTAAAATATTGGAAACATTTTTTAAAAGGTTTAAAAAAGATTTTTATTATTTAAACCAATTATTAAATATTAAAAGGAATTATTAAATTGTTTATAAAAAACTTTTAAAGATAATTTATTTATTAGGTTTATTAATTAGTTTAATTTAATTTTAACCTTTATTATCAATTTGGTAAATCTAATAAAGTGGATAGCCTTTCTTGGAGATTGAATTATATATTTAAGGAAATATGTTATAACAATATTATTTTTATCTTAATTTAAAAATTATAGCTTAATGATAAACTTTTTATAGAAATTAAATAAAACTTAATTCTTATTAAAAATTTAGATTTACTTAAGGGTTAAAATTAATTTATAGGTTTTAAAATTTATAAATATAAAATTATTATTAAAAGATTAGATTTGTTTATAGGTTTTAATTAGTTTAAAGATTTAAATATTTATATAAAGAAGGAGGTATAAATAACTTTAATTTCTATTATTATTTAAAGGTGTAGCTAAATTTATAAAGGTAATAATTATTATATCTACCTAATTTATTAGTTATAAATGGTTATAAAGGCTTAGATAATAATTATTATTTAATCTAAAGATTATTATATAAATAAGTAAGTTTTAAAGATTAGAATAATTTTAAAGGAGTAAGATATCCTTATAAAATCTAAATAATTAATAAATTAATATATAATAAGAGATTAAGCCTGTTAGGTTATAAATGATAAGATATCTAATTTTAATATTCTATTTTCTATTTTATATGATATGGTTAAAAAATTATAAAAAAAGGATATAAATGTTAAAATATTAATTAATATTATATATAATTATCTTAATATATAAGGGGGTTATTTTCTTAATGATAATAATGTATTATATTTTTATAAAAGATTGGTTATATTAGGCTAAAAGGTTTTAAAAAAGGAATTTATTTATTAATATTATAATAATCCATAAATAAGATATTAAAAGATAAATAAAATTATTAAATTATTATTGTAAAAGTTTTATTAAGAAGGTTTTATATAAGATATTTAAAAATATATTATAAAGTGTCTAGAGTATAATAATATAAAAATATCTAGGTATTAGCCATATAATTAGCTTTAATCTTTACCTTTTTTTAATTAATCTTTTTAAAAAATTAATTTAAATTTTATTATTAACCTACCTTTAATCTTAAGAAAGGATAGTTAAATTTACAACATAATTTTTATGGTTATTAATTATTTTATAAAGATTATATTATTTATAATTATTTTTAAGATAATAAACATTATTAAATTAGTGAATATCCTTTATAAACATATTAAATATAAATTTGGATTATTAGAAGGTATAATTAATAATTAAGATAAACTAATTATTAGCTTATTCTAGATTAAGCTTTATTACGTTAAAAAGATTATTTATAAGGTTTCTATTATTTGGTATTTATAAATTGATAGGTAAATAAAGAGAATATATTAATTATTAAAGAAGTATCTTTAATTATATATTATTAATAAGTTAAATAAATGGGTATGAATATTATATAAGATAGAATTTACTTATAATAATAATAATTATAACAATATTAGATATTTTTTATTCTAGGTATTGTATAAGTATTATTTATAAATAATTAAGTATATCCTTAAACATATAAAAATATATGTAAATAAGGTAAAAGAAAGGCTTATAATTATTATAATTATTAAGAAAATATTTTATAAATATTGGGAAAAAGTTATGTCAATATAATAATGATATTATAATAAGAGACATATCTTTTAAATCTTTAAAATAAATTAAATTGTGGGATTATTAATAATATATTTTAAATTTAAATAAAAGAAGAAGCTTTTATCCATATATATTTATGTTAAAGTGTTAGAAAAAGTTAATTTATTAGTTTATTAAATTAAATTTCTTAAAAAATATAGAAGGATATATAATATGTTTTTAATCTTTTTATTAAAACCTTAATGGGATTGTGTTACTAAATAAAATAAAATATTATTATTATTTAAGTTAGATGATAAATAAGAGGAATAAGTTATAGAAGATATTATCTAATATTATAAAGATTGAAATATAATTAAATATTTAGTTAAATGGGAAGAATGGCTTATAAAATATAATATTTGGGAGTTAAAGGAGTATTTAAAAAATATATTAGCTATTTTTAAATATTATAAGAAAAAGGGGAAGAAGATTTATAAAAAATAGGATAATATAAAATTAATTGTTAATCTTTAATAAATAATATAAAGTTATAAAGTTATAAAATAAATTAAAAGGTAATATTATTATTAATTATAATTTTAGATAGATTAATATATTTAATCTTTAAGATATATCCTCTTATTTTATCAAATAGATAATTAAAGAATAAATATTTACCTTATAAATAATTTGATGGGTAACTAGAACATTTATATTTAAAAAAGGATTAATCCTTATAAATAATAACTTATTTATATAATTTTAAAATCCTTTATGAGTAAAAGGAAGTTTATTGTAATTTTAATATATTATATAATTTGGTTTAGAAGTTTGAAAAGGTTATATGTAATCTTTATTAGCGATATATGAAAGTATTTAATTAAGATGTAAAAAAGTAGTAAAAGTTATTTTATAAGAAAGTTAAGTAGTAATAAATTATTAATATTATTTTTTTATTAAAAGTAATACATCATATACCTAGGCTTAGGAGTTTAATTAAGAAATTAATTGGTTAATAGAAAATATTAAATTATTATAAGTGATTATATTATTAAGGAAATAAGATAATAGATAAATTATAACTTAATGGTTTAAATATAATTATACTCTTTTAAAGAGGTTTGAGAAAGAGAACGTATTTTTTTTATAATGATATAATAAAATAATATTTTAACTTTTATAAATAAATTAAAATATCGATTTAAAATAATAATATGTTTATCTAAGAAATTATCAACTATCTTTATTAAGGCGATTGTGTTATTATGATAAAATTCTAAGAATTTAATAATTTGTTACGTGAGGTTTAATATAGTGAAAAGGATTTAAATTCATTAATAAATAAGAATGTGGTTAATTAAAAAAAATATAAACTAATTTATTAATCTAATGATTGTGTATAGAAATAATGTATATAAGTATAAATTTATTAATAAAATAATATAATAAGTAATGAATATAATGTTTAGAAATATAATTATAATAAAAGGTATATTTAAGAATAATAATTTTATTATTACTTGGTAATTAGTAATTAAGAAATGATTAATCTAAGCTTTCATTAAAAATATTATAACCTAAAATAATTAAATGAAAAGTAATATTTGTGGTAATAATATTAGCCATATTAATAATAATAAAAATAGTAAGAAAGGATATGATATTAATTATTAAAGAAGAAAAAAAAAGTGAAAAAGATTATTAGTTAATAAGTAATATTATATATGTAGATAAGAATTTAGTAAAATATAATTTACTTATAAATCTTAATAAGATAATTAATAAAAGTAATAGATTTATAATAAATAAACATTTATAACCTAAGATTAAAATTATCTTCCAATAATAATCTAAATTTAATATTATTTAAAGATATAATATTAAATAAAAATTAGTTATAATTATTAAAGGATTAACAATTATAAGGGGGGAGGATAATATAAAAAAGGATGGCATAATTAACAATAATCTCATTAATTATTTTTTTTAATCCTTTTTAATCTTATTAAAGATTATTTAATATAAAACATTATCTTACAAAAATACTTAATCCAAAGATTAATTATAAAATATAATTAATATATTATAATTAAATGTTATATAAATGGCGATAACTTTCCTATTTCTCTTCTTTTTTTTGGTAAATTAAAATCTTAACATAAAAATAGCCTATTAATTGATTTACCTCACCTTGTTTTGGCTTTTACCTTTATCCTATATCATATTTCATCACATATTCGATAAAATGGCAAAATAAAGATAATTTAATAAAACATTGGATTTTATAAAAGACTTTTTATTAGATAAGAAGGTTTTAACCCGATTAAAAAAGATAGTTATAAAAGTTAAAAAAGTAAATTGTAATATTTTATAAAGCTTTTTATTATCCCTTATGTTATATATATTATATTTATAGAAATTATTAAGTAAAAGTGGAATAAAATGGAAATATGCAGATAATATAACAATCTTAATAATTAAAAAGATATTTAAAAAAAGTATTAAGGTAATATAAAAAAAAGTAAATAAGGTATTATAGTATAAAAAAAAAAATAAGATAATGTTTATATTAAAGAAAATGAAAATAATATATTTTATTAAAAAAAAAATGAAAGAACTTAATGATTAAATTGGATGGAAGGATTAAGATAAAATTTATTTTAATGTTAAATTTAAAAAGTAATAAAATATTGCCGGTATTATAATAACTAGATATTTATTTAAATTAAAAGCTGAAATATAAAAAACATGTAAAAATTAAAGTAGTAAAAGCCTTAAAAATCATTAATTATATTAAAAACATAACAACGATTATTAAAAAGCTATTAATAATAAGATTATATAAAGTAATGAATATTATATTATTTCTTATATTATTATATGGATACAAAATATGGTATAAAAAACGAAAAAAATCGCTAAAAAAAACGGCTAATACGTAAATAAAACCGGTTAACACCTAATTCGGAAGCTATATAATATTTATACAAAAAGCTATCCTTAAAATAATTAAAAAAGTCCTTTTAATTTAAAAAACCTTCTTAAAAGACGCATTATTTACCGCAGCAGGGATACTTACAGCAAAAATAATGTTTAAGTTAACTAAATATTAATACGTATATAAGTTATAAATGATATATAAAAGCTACCCACTAACAGCTAAAATTATACTTAAGAAAATATTTAAAAGAAAGAAAGTAAGATAATTTTAAGTAACTTATATAAACTTTCAATTAATAATAGAATTATTATTATCAATAAAATAATAAACTTTATATATATTTAAGTTTAAAATAAGGTTTAAGAAGAATCTAATAAAAGATAAAAATAAAAAAAAAATAATAAAAGATTTTTAATATTAATCTTAAAATTTATTACCATAAGATATAATAATTTTTTCAGATAAGTTATAGATAAAAAAGGGTTTAAAATATGGTTACATTATATATAAAGGTTAAATGAAAATAACGGAAAGATTAGGAAAAATAAATGAATATAAAGTGATATTTAATGCTAAAATTTTAGGTATTTTAAGGAAATTAAAAAAGGTAATAACATTATTCTTAAATTAAATTATAACTTTTTACGTAAATAATATAATAATTATATAAAACGTATAAAAAAATGTCTCAACGATTTTACAATAAGTGTTTATAATGATATATAAGTTTATGAAATCATTTAAAATATAATTAAAATAATGTTTAAAATATTACGAAATAAAAGGAAATAAAATGATAAACATATTAACAAAAAAGGTATAAATATCAACTTATTAAACTTAAATATCAAGCTTATAACGGCAGGAATTAAAGCTTAAGTAAAGTTTTATATTAAAGATTTAATAAAGAAATGATGGAAAAAAGCTGGTATTTTTAGCGGATTTAACATTATTAAAGTTAATTATAACCTCGGAAAGAAACTAATTTTATTATAATTACTTAAAAAGGTATTAAGATGGTATTTAACAATAATCTTAACATATAAAGATTTTAGATGATATTATAATAAATTTAATCATAATAATATAAAGGTATATTATATTTATACTTTATATATAGAAGGAATAAAAGATAAAGGCTTAAAATATATAATATATTATAAAAAGATAAGAATGGTGATGGCTAATTAGTTAAAACCATTAAAATCAAGTAAAAGATCGAATGAATTAATTTAAGAAAAGGATAATTAATTTATGTAAATATATAAAATAAAGCTTAAATATTTTAAAAATCGATTAGGATATTAAAACTGGTTAATCTTATAATTATTAAAGTTTAAAAAGTTTTGCGAAATCATTGGCTTTTTTAATAGGATATACTTATTTTTCTAAAAGAAAAGTAAATGATATTATATATAAAAAGATAATAAAAAAAGGAAAGCTAAAAAGGAGGTAGTAAAAAATAAAAAAAAAAAAGAATTAGAGATTATAAGCTTTACAAGCTTTATATAACATTAATTACTAATTATAACAACAGGTTTTCCTATGTTATAAAAATATAAAAGTTAAGGAAAAAAACCGGTTCATATGATTTTCACATATAAAAATGACAAAACTAAAGATAAAAACAAAATAAGCTTAAAAAAAACAACCATTTCACAAACCGACACGGCTTAAAAACTAGGCTAAAAAACTTAAGATAAGAAGCTATAATAATAACGACTTAAGTTAAATTAATAATTAGATTAATTATTTAATAAAGACTTATAAAGCTGGGAGGGTTTAAGATTAAGCCGATCAATGGGTAGTAATTATTAATTAAGGAATGTTAAGCCTACGAAGCACGATCTAACATCTTAATATCTTATAAATATCTTATATACTAGAACTTGTCACGTCCTATACCCCCTGGGAGGTTATTAGAGATAACACATACATCGATAGTTCAGACATTAAACAATACAACAACAACAACAACAACAGCGACCGTCAGTGTGACAAGAGTTGCTATACTAATAATATGTGTGGGCCAACCGCAACGTAGCACAACCCCCTTTTCCCTACGAAATAACAATTTCATCATTCAGTCGCAGTCAAATTGAGACGAGACATAACAATTTTATTGTAGAAGCAACGAGCATAACAATGATGAGGACACCCGACAGTCGCAACATTTTCCTCGTCCTATGATCTTGTCACCTTCGCGATTGGGCCCGTCCCATTCGGCAACTAACATACAGCCACAGCGCTTATTATTAATAGCTATAAACCGTAAGCTATAATAAGTAGAAATCCAAGACCATGCACAGTAGATCGAGATGTCACAACCAGAGCTTGGAGGTTGGCCTATTCAAAGGTGAGTTCGAGCGCAGTATGATGGGTTTTTCCAATGGGCACTTGCTATTGGTCAAAAGATAATGCAGCCGTCCGCCTGAGACGGGAACAACCGCGGTGAAAGCGAAGTTGAAGAAATTGATAGATCACATTCTCTGACTGGCCAATACCAATTGGGCTTACTTCTCTTGTATTAAGGAGGCGTAATGTTGCAATTTTTGGCAACTACAACCTCTTACCTGTGTTGAAGAGAGGCATATACGAAACTCATTTGATGGAAAGTCTAAAGAAACAACGTTGTTGAAAAGGTCTAGAACCGTGACATTCTGCGGCATCTTCTTTTCCGAGAGAGATATGGTCTAGATTTGTTTCACTTAAGCCGCTGCCTTCTGAAAAGTCTAGACACGTGGCGCTCGTATTGCAACTGCTGCGGCGCACCCTTCAGGGCCTTCCAAAGACATCGTCCACCATGCTAACAAGCTAATACGTTCCAAGAGGCCTGCGTTGTGTCCAACGATCTAGATTACAATTAATAATCATAGCACTTACATACTCGCCATTCGGCTTATTAGTACTTTCCTGTGGCTATTTCCTCTTCGATGAAGCTGCATCTCATGTATGCAACGTTGACATATCACGTACCAACGACATCTGCAGGATCTCGGTATTCATCAAATCTCCGACGGATCAGATACCGCCTGATCATGTAGCAATTGTACAATTTTTCAAAATTTAGAACTCTGAGTAGAAATCGGATATGCATACCGGTAGTATACAACACCAAGATACTACACCATAGGGCGGGGAATATGCACCATTCGTCTACGGTTAAAATATCCCAGGAGTGCTACCATATGAGGCGGAGTTGCTATTAATAAGATGTAAACAATCTGAGTATAAAGTTGTGAAGACGAGTCGATTGGTTTTAATAAGATTATAGTTATTAAGCTGTAGATCATTGTCTTTTCATAGTCTATCCATCAGTTTCAAGATGAAGCTGTCGATTTTCCTTGGATCTGTCCTTTTGGGCCAATCAAGCGCCCATTATCTTTTCGGCCGTCTCATCCTGAAAGGCAAGTGGACAAAGACGTGGGAATACGTTCGTGAGGTCAGCCCCCAGCAAGACTCCGACTATGGATATGAGACGGTTTCGCCCCTCACCGAACCCAATTCCGTAGATATAAGGTGTGGGCGCAATGCCTCTACATTACAATCCCCGGTCAAGACTGCAACGATCCACGCTGGTGATGTTGTTGGCTTTGCTGCGGGAGAGCCTATGTTACCTGGCGACTTGAAGCCATGGATGTACCACCCGGGCTTTGCATCGGCCTGGCTTTCAAAAGCACCAACAGACGATCTCGACTCGTACACGGGCGAGGGCGACTGGTTCAAGATCCTGAGCGTGACCGGCAGAACCGAACAGTCCCTAGACTGGTCGCTCCCCGAGCATGCCAAGTACTACGATAAGATCAAGGCGGTCTGGGGTACATACAGACTCGACAGCTACAACTTCACGATCCCCAAGACCACGCCTCCTGGAAAATACCTCCTACGTTTCGAGCACATCTTCCCGAACATGGAAGACGCGCAAATCTATCCCAACTGCGCACACGTCGAAATCGTGAACACAGATGCCGAAGTTGGCACCCCCGGGCCATTAGTTAAGATTCCAGGGGTTTACACACGCGGGCAGAAGGATATGTACTTTGCGTATTACGATCAGAAGTTCAATATCTCGACATTTGTTCCTCCGAAGCCGGAGGTTTGGTCGGGATAATGACTTCCAGACATATGAGAGGATGGTACCGTACATAGAAAATGCTCGAAGTTAAAAGGAGGTTGGTGGTGTTGTTTCGTTTCAATTTATTACTTTAGTTAATATCTAACTTGAAAATGGGCGGATTAAATAAGAATTGATGATAAGATAAACATCCCATTTAATACATGTACAGAGCCGTTCATAATAAGTCCTACCGTTTACGCATAGCCAAGGATTTCGAGGCTACTAGCTACAGACTTCATTTCGACGTCCCCCGTCCGCCGGCTGGATGCATGCTCTACCGACTTTCTTCCAATAACTGGTGAACCCCGGTCCTCGTGTTCTAACAGTGAAATGTTAGGTTGAATTTCCGTGGTCCGCGACAACACACGGGGATCGGGCACTTCCAATGGGCGATTCTTCGTACAAAACTTGGAACTCTTGGTCAAGATGCGGGCAAGCATGTCAGCTGTTCAAGGGCAACGTATTCAGGTAAGGACCCGGTGAACAACGCCACATCTTCGAGAATGCTAAACTACCTAGTACTCTAGTGTTGATATCTCGATTCAGTCCAACAGTGCGAGTTATATTCTCGGCAGGGGGGGGTTGGATCCCCGCCATGTTATTTTGATGAAGCGGCATCTCGTAAGAGGGCCAGATTTTCAGCTTCCTTGATGTGGATTTCAAGGGAGGCCACATGTCCCATCCTTTTTCAAGCCGAATATAAACAAGGTCAACCGGGGTAAGTATCACTTCTCAGAAGTGGAGGTACGGATCTCATCGCTGCTTTTGGATGGCACTCACCGGGCCGAGGCCATCTAGTATTCGGCTCTCACAATGAGGAGCTGGATATACGATATCTCCTAAATGAGTTAAGGGATAAGCTAGTTCGTGCCGCAGCTGAGGAGCACCTTGCTTCTGCAGGTTAAAAGGTCTTCTTGGACATAGCTAAGTCGTCCAGTACTGAGAGGCGTCGTGCTAACAAGCTCTTCAAGCCGGAGCTAATGCATAGCCAAAGGATCGAAGCCGGCTGGTAGTGGTAAGCCGGCATAACCAGGCATTCGGTTAAGCTTGTTAGTAGATCTAAGCGAGCGGGCTTAGATCTATAATCTTAAATATGGCTGCTTATGCTCAGCCAGCCTACGCTTCCGTTACGCCTAGTTGGGAATGGTGATGTAAGACGATCACGCGGTGGCTAAAGACAGCCGAATCGCCTTGCTAGGAGGGAGGTCATTGGCCGGAACTTGCCTGGATATCTAGAATCTCAGATCTTGACCGAACCGATCTACCAATGATTCTAAGCTACCGGTACACTAAAAGGCGCCTTTGCAGTATCAACTCTTTCGAGTAGAGACTCCAACGTTCTGGTGTGAAGTACCGTGCACTAATGCTGCATCTATCGGCATCACCACAAGCACGGCAGCTTGACACGGTGATGCTAGGGATTTTAAACACTTCATCGTGGCCGTGTTAGTAGTTGAGTAGCTAACTGTAGGGCCACGTGTTATTTATCGAATATCCAAGGCGAGAGATGAAGGCATATGAACACGCGTGGCCGATTAATGAGGTGAGGCAACCGTTAGATTGTCTCTTTGCTATAGGCTGAAACCCCTGACAGCCACAAGTGCTTAGGTCATATAATTGAAGGGACGAGCAACCCGGGAACCGCTGAAGCCTAATTTTTATGAGAACTGACTGGTCGCCTTTCCCCTTGGGCTTATAAGGAATCGTACATGAAAATAAACTTGGCGCCAACTCCGGGAGTTGGAGCATGGAGCTAACCAACTGCTTACTCCTGTAGTATGCAATGGAAGCAAGTCCCGGAAAGTCATTATGACGTTGCCATACCATACTATGTACTGCGTAACCACACGGTAGCCATCAACGATGCTGTGTACATATTTTACATGTAGGCGGTCCCTATCTTGTGTAGGTTGACTATTTGGACTTACATTGTCTTAGATTAAGGGTCGGGTTCGTGGCTATTTACTGGCCGTTACTTAGCATGTCTCATTAAAACAACCTGCGAACCTTCTACGTTAAAGAGTTGACTTTGTTGATCACAACGGTTTTCTTGTGCGAGGGAAAATCGCTGCTGTTTTCCGTCTCGGTTATGCCGTGAGCTCTAGCTTAGAACGGGTCTTCCCGCCTATGATATCCACCTAGGTAGGCACTGTGGATCTATAACCCGTGAGCTAGCTTAGGTACTTGCGGGGAGTCGGGGACTTTTGTTGTAATGCTAGAGCTGCATCCCCCCTTAGCCATGTGGCGGGAATCTAGATTCGAGTTACACGGAGAGAGCTGAAGAGCCAGGGTCTACTGATTGGACATGCCGCGCCTATTCCTCCCTATAGGTCGTCATTGGCTGATGGGTCCGGGCTCAGGTGGTAATTCAAATTTTGCACCACTGTGGCTTGCAACGACGCTGAAAACCTGGTATTGATGACCTGTAGACCTATGAGTATGGACTAAACCATACGATCCGCCGTCACACGATGAAATGAAGTGGTCTTGCTGAAGGCATTGTAGCTGCAAGAGGAACGCCTCTGCGGAGCATTTCCACCTAGGCTTTTTCATCTAGATCGAACAGATCCATGAGAGATCGCATCCGAAGCGGAACGCCATCGTGGAAGAAGAAATTAGTATGCGGCGTTAGGAAGAAGCCTAGGCGCTAACATCGAGAACCTTGTCCGAATGGTCAAGAGCTTGGAGACACGAAGGCGACGAATCGTGACAACTGAGTAGCTTGGACGACTATATAAGACCCTCGAGTTTCGTCGAAACTCAGAATTAGGAACAGCATTGCAAACTACCAGCCCTCGATCTTCAGCCTTCACAACTACTTCCAGCTCTCTACGACCTATCTCTATCTTGTCTCTCTCTTCTCGAGCTCGACCCTCTTACAACACTCAAAATGCAGTTCAGCACCATCACCACTCTCTTCGCTCTGGCCGCTGTTGCCGTTGCTGCCCCCACCGAGGTCACGGCACGCACTGATGGAAAATGCACCAACGAGCAGCCGAACCAGGTTTGCTGCGCTAATGGTATTTTCGACTGTGTTCTCACTTTTGGCTCCACTTGTGGTGGAACGGCCTATTGCTGCAAAGGCACTGGCGATGTGAGTTCCCATTGACAGAACATTATTTTATATAGAGAGCATAATTGTTGACTATTCACGTTTACAGGGAGGTTTTATCAATATCGCCGTTCTTAACTGTGTTGAACTCTTGTAAATGGAGTACGACAAACGGGTCTAGAGGTGCGGGGAGTGGATTTGGTAAAATATGGTGAAGGGTTGTTTGAGTGCTTGGTTTTTACTTGATTCGTCATGGCCTTGACTACGCTCGTTTACCTACATAAGTTCAAAGTACTACACATATATATGATTCGCATATGCTCATTCCTATCTTATATGTTTTGACTGGTCGTGACATCATCTGGCTACCATGTTGCTCCAAGCTTCATCCTGGGGTCATAAAGAACGTTGAATGGTTGTTTCTTTCGAGGTTTAGTCGTTCTTGCTATCTAGAACAAAGACTATTCCACAAGCTTGGGGAACAATTCAATTGTTAGCAAATAGATTGGTGTTAACATATCCTTTTGTATTAAACAGGGGTATCAGGTAAGAGATAATGGTCTATTTTCTATAAAATTATGGATTAGAGTATCGTCTATCTTATTCTATCATTATTAGGTTTAAGAGATATAATACTGTCTCGGATGTATTCTGTCTTAAATACGGTTTAGAGACATCTGGAGAAGATAAATTTCTAACCATACACTCATTATCAAATACGGAATGTCGACTGCAAAACTACGAGTTTACCACCACCAAGGGGTTTATATCCCTTATGAACGACGAAGCGGCCGCCACCAATGGGCTATAAATCGCGGGTTGCTTTCGGGAGGATTCTTTTTGATCGACTCCTTCAAGGGCAGAAAAGTATTTTGCGTACAGTCTGAGGGAACTGGTGAGATTTTAGTCAATAAGATGGTGAGATCCAAAGAGATTACAATCGACGGCGAGAAGAAACGCGCGACCCCGAACGATTATCGGTTTTCGACCGCACCGCATGCAACTGTCCAGTTACCCGTACCCATCTTCCACAACCGAAGCGACTCAAGCGAGAGGATCTATTTTAGCGAGCTACTTTGTTTGCAGCGTTATACAAATACCGATCCTACTACTTATTCGTTATACTTCAGGTACTACAACGGTGGAACTCTAGAGCAATTCATTGAAAAGTATCATGAAGCCCGGCGCCAAGTGCCAGAGCATTTTATTTGGGTAAGTCATCAAAACTGGTACAATGTCCTAGGGAAGTTTTAGTTTCAAAACACGATCTGTTGCTTAGTACTCTTGGACCAAAAGCGCTAACTCCTAGCACTATAGCTCGTGGCAGAGAGACTTGCCGAGGTCATTCGATATTTCAATTTCGGTACGCCGCCGGGTTCTGATGAACGGCCGATCAACTGGACGAGTAAGTACCCGTATAAGACCTACGTGATGAGATTACTAGAAATAGACGCTAAGCACCTATGAACTAACACATCTGTGAATAGGGGTCGCTCACCGCGACCTGGGAGAAAATAATATTTTCATCCATTACAATACCAGAAATCCAGGCAAAACGCCACGAGCCGGTGTGGAGAGCAACGCTTTTCCTGAAAGTAAGTTCATCCAGGAGACAAGTTTCTCTATGAGCCCGACGTCCCAGCCAATACTCTTAAATACAAAGTACTGACTCTCGAGCTCGTAGTCGTTGTAGGTGATTTCGGCGAGGCAGCCCGGGAGGGTGATAGCCCCGAAAGAATGACATACGGTGTTTTCGGTAATGATGATTTCAACACATGGGAAGATATGGTATGTATAGGACACTGGACACTACATAAAAGCCTGAACTATATCCCTCATCTTTATTTATCCTCTGCAGTGGCTGACTTTTCGGTAGTAAGTGACACGATTCAATCGGCCTCTCTTCGCAGCAGGTCTGGTTGCTACATTTGAGGAAATTTGGACCTCTCCAAGCAGAGGGCATGGAAAGCTAATTTGAAACTGACTAACAATTTGAATAGATACTTCGTCGGATTGGCACTTCGAAAACTATGTACAGCGCACATAGATGATCCTCCCGAGCAGGTTCTGTCTAATTTATGGCCCGACGCGATGGTGGGTACGGCAAATGACCACCTCAGCGAAGGTGAAACTCCTTACTCGGACAAGCTTATCGAACTACTCGAGAATTTTGAATATCCTGGTCTAGTTATGGGCGCGGAGGATATCGAGGGTATCCAGGTAGACGACGCCGGTAATGAAGTGCCAAACCATAGTGCAATGCCCACCCCTCTCTGGATTGCCGACCATATGCTGCCACTGGCTCGTAGGAGAGTCCAGCGATACCGAGGTATTTATAAGCGGAAACCCTTGGATTATTTCAATCGCTTGGATGTTTCGTGGACGAAACCCCAGCAAATTATGCCATTGGTGTAAGTGATATTCGTTTCTATGTAAGGCTATGTAAGGAAGACACAGCTAACGTGCTTTAAACAGGGTTAATTCCATTCCATCATAGTAAGTAGCACCCAAGGTTATCTATGTCATTGTAGATCTGAGAATACTGACTCTAATGGTTCTAGTCTTCAAAATGAGGCGGTCGACGATGCCGGCGACGACGCCGGCAATAATGCTAACATTATTGTTGGACGTAATTCTAACGGGGGTGGCGACGGAGAAAATGACAATGACGATGGAGGTGACAATGAAGATGACAATGAAGATGACGATATGTACTCAAGCCCCCCAGAGTCACCGCACCGATGTCCGCCAACGATGTATGAGAGAAATTGGGAGAAAAAGGAACTACTTACAGCCTGGGAACACATACGACCCAGGCACGAAATCGTAGAGCTACAGTACACGGTTCCAAGTAGAGCGGCGCTTAATAACGAGCCACAAAATCCTCCGCTCCCGCCTCCACCTGGTGGTGCCGAAAGCAGTTCGGACGATGACGACGATGACGACGATGGACACAGGCCGAAAAGAAGACGTCAGTAGCCATCTCTGACGTCCTGAATACGAACTACATGTACTTTTATTAATATTTCCTTACTTCATGTACCAGTAGTAGTGGAAAGTCCTTCAATTAGCTAGTTGATCATTAGTAGCGTCATGTTTCCCCATTAAATATATAAAAATCAGCGACAATACGGCCAAGTCGACTCCAGTGTACTTTATAGAGGATGAGCACCTTAAGAGTGAGAGACAAGAGCCAATTTTAGGAAGCGCATGCTCGTATTCGCTTTGAAGCAATCCCTGGGTAAGAACATTGATACTATTGCATTGTATCAATGGTATCGTCCATGTGCTGTACGTTTAACTGAATTGAGGCTTCAGTTACTCCGTCCATAACCGCGACACACGGACTTACATGTTTGAAAGTAGCACATAGATATATCCGTTGTACGTATGTACTTATAAGTTAAAAATATTACTCGTGAGTTCTCGTATATATTTGTATCTATGCGTCGTATTGGTTTATTTTCTCTTGTGGCTGTTTATGTACTAAGGGATAGAGTAAGAATGTGTTTACTCAGAACGAACGCCGTTTCCTCTCAAGAATAGTCTTCCGACAAGGAACTAAGAAAACTGGATAAAAAGATCTATCCCATCAGAACAATTTGAATTATCTGTCATTCGATACCTACCGAGTAGAGAATTGAAGTAAGGACTAAGCCCGTATGGTTTAGTATATGAATTCCAAGGTAATGTCTTACAGTTGCATGTAGTCCTCATACTAGACTCCGTAACCTCATAACTTCTATTTCTTGGATCAAAGCTCTAACTTGTTAAGTACCTAGGTATTGATGGCGTTATTTCACTTCTCAATGGTGGCCTCGAGGTGTATTTTGTTGTGAAGCCCCTTTTTGGGGAATTGTGGCGCACCATACTGTACTTGTCGTTCTCGTGCAAAGCCCTAGATACGAGTAATGGTCTAACCAAAGCCACGCAGACTAAACAATGGGAAAACAGACAGTAATGACTTCTGCGCTATCTATACTGCAATGTATTAAACCAAGACCAAGCGATTTTTACGTTAAGTTGATAGAGAGGGTGGGCAACGTCGCCAATCGTCAGCGTAAACCAATGCACCAAGCGGGAAGACTCGACATCGTGGAACATGCCGTACTTCCTTTTACGGGTCGGGTGGAAGGAAGCGGAGAAGACTCTCGGCTATCCCTCACTTGAAAACTCACCTTAGGCACGGATCGGATGGGGGTGGGGCGTCATGCCTTGCTTCGTTGACCGCCAAATCACTAAACAGCAGATTTCTACATGTAAATCCATTTCTTGTCATGGAGTATTTGCTCTAATGGCATTGCCGCTGTATTAAGTTTCTAAATATTTGTAATATGATTCTATAGTCTAATGCTGAAGATCGTGATTCGTGATTCGTGATCTCACTATGTGATGCTATTCCCAAGTATCTCGGGTTATATCCTTGAGGCTCGCCCTAAAACATGCCTGATGTACCGTCTTGACATATTTATCTATGTCGGATAGATTCTCTTCGGAGTGAAGCAGTGCTGCTGCGACGCTAGATCGCTATAGTACAACACTAAGCTCAAACGATGTGTCCTGTCCTGAAGGAGCGTCTCAACCGGCTTGATGTTGGTGGAGGGGTTTGGTATCGCTTTCAAACTCGGGTTCTGAGCCCGCATGAGGGTGGATCAGTCCGAGCCAGCGTTGCGTACACCGCTGATAGTGTCTGACTCTTTACGTGCCCAGGTCTTTCGAAGGCGCTGGTACGAGCGTAGACTCGTCATAGTCCCGCGGCATTGGGGAGCTGATAGGTCCCCCGTGTCGTTAACGAATATTCGTTGTGCTGGCTATCGAGTTGGAGTATTCGAATGATCGGTGTTGTCATCTCCTGAGCTTTTCCGAATGATAATGGTCTCCTACTAGAGGGAGCTCTTGCTGGGTGCCTTCTTCTATCCTTGGGCCGAACCAGTTCTCCCTACGAGTGACTCGGCCGAAGATCCGCGGTCCGCACTGCGCCAAAACGCAAATGATCGTCAAGACAACCACGGTGACGACGGCCGCAACCGCGATAGCAATGACGAAGTCTTTCGCGAAGTTGCCGTTAACCTTAAACGAAGCCATCTTATTTTGTATTCCGGAACGGCGGACACTCAAGTGCCTCGCTTCTAAGTATGAAATGGATTTGCGAGTCTGTGGCGGTGTTGCAGAGCCGAGATCGTTGTCTTCAGACTAATAATGGAAGCCGATAGGATAATATTAAATTCTTTGTAGAACCTTCTTCCTAATATATAGCAGACGCTTGCGGCGTGGTGGCTTTTATACAATGAAACTGTGATGGTAGAACAATAACCTGGAATATCCTCCGAGAAGAACGGAATCGACAAGTACATACCTCTCAGCGCACCAGGCAGCTGACCATGAGTGATTTATGTATGAGCGAAGTCCTACGCCTCTTCCGCATCAGCCGCCGAAGCTTGTCTCGAATATACCAACGTTGGTTCTGTCTTACATATATCCGAAGCTGCCGAGCGCCGAATATAGGCGGCGCTGGAAGTTTGGCTAACAAGGATTGGGTAAGGCTTCAGCGGTAGTGGTACGCGAAACAGGCATAGAACGTTTGGATGCGCGTACGTAATTCTGATTGGTGCTGATATGCGACACAGCCCACCTGACCCAGTGATGTACACCGTAGGGCGACCTGAGGATCGGCTAAGCCTATAAATAGCCATTGTTTAAGCGCTGATAAAGCCGGAAGACAAGCGCCAGCTCGAGCATTCGCGGCTGTTATGATGTTTAAACAATGTAGTTACAGCGCTTAGTTGTCTATAGACGTAAACAGTATCATGGTTTGAAAGATAATATTCTTCCATTGCCGGGGACTTGAACTGGCTGGCTTTCATGGGGACGCCGATGATCATGGGCGTTTCTAGAGCTGACACGTTTTTGGAGATGGGGCTTCCCGTTACCAACATTGAAATCTCCAGGGGTTGGGACCAGCTGTGGGACGGATGGATACCTTTGTCAGCTGCCCTATTGCACGCGCGTTAGGTGGCGCAGACGGGTCTTTGTTACAGCCATTTTCCTTCAATAACCAACTGTGCCTGTTTCTCATAAATGATTTGAAACAATTATGGGATGAAAAGACTACCCGGTTCTTAGTTATGAAGACGTCAGCGGTATTTAGTTCGCGCACAATGAAACCGAATTAGTCTAGAATTCGCAGGTGAGGTATACCCATAAGCAGGTTGAGCTGCCTGTTATGGTTCCTTAGTGTACGCAGGATTTTCGACCTGTCCTGGTAGAAAGTATCGTACACGCATCGTGTCGCAGCACCGCGGGCTTATGCATCCCCAGCTTGTCTTTCAACCAGATCTCTTGCTCGCCTGGAAGGTCTCTCGAGACAGAGGACCCGCATGATATCCCTTCGGTTACCTTACACTTGATTTTGGACTCTAATTTTGTCTTTCTTACTCTTATACCCCATATGTGAATCTTCACTAGAATGCCTTGTAGTCCCTTAACATGAACGCCTTGAGATAGGCCGAAGGCTTGCAATTTCTTGGAAAGATACCTGGGGCCGGCTTCTCTATCAGAGATATCAATACAGGAAACAAAGAGCCGAGCCAAGGTGCAATCCACCGCAAGCCCAAAAATGCCGTTGTCGTACCCGGTCCAATCTTTACCAGAAACTAACGCCATAGCCATTCCAGCGCGGAGCTGGTGGTGGGCCTCGAATATACTAGACTGAACCGTAACAAGAAGCCAAGGGAAATATAACGAGCGGTCGGCTGGCCCGTAGGGGAGCTCATATTCCGAGTACCTCCTCTCGCCGTATCTCTCTGTAATGGTGTCTATCATTGTGCGAAGCCAGTTTCTATTCAATCCCAGCACGTGTTCTACTTTCACTTTCTTGAATTCCGGACTAAACGACCTGCGATACTCGGCGCGAAAGAGTTGCTCGTGGTACTGCTGGATATCATGGAGATCTGGACTAAATGCCCCCTCACCGTATCTAATGATTATGGATACGTAATAACTCTTCCTGGTTGAGGACGAAATAAGAAGGCAGCATTCCCTTGAGGTTATCTTCAGTCGAAAAATTTCGACTGCGGAAACATCGAGAAAAGCCTTCCTCTTGTTCTGTACATACCTAGGTATTCTAGCTCCTCGTATTTCTTTCTTGATCAGTCGTATCTACCTTCGCGAACTTCTCAAGCTCCGTCACCCACGATGGGATGGTGTCTCTCGTTTCTATTAAAGAACAAGATTTTGGAGAGTCTGAGCGGGTTTTCGAAGTCTGGGGTTTCATATTTAGGAACAGAGGACTTCGATGCTTGAGAGGCAGCTGTCGTCGTCGTCGTATCAACTTCAACGTCATGCAAGGCAACTTTCCTTTCCCTACGGTTGCTGCTCACGGTATGCCAACTTTGTACGCTTGGATTTCGAGAGTCTGCGGCTGGTGAGCCTGGTTTGACGGAATCTCTCCAACCACCGACAACTTGAGGCTAAAGATTGGGAAGAGCAAATATCGCCGTGATTGGGGCCGCCGAAAGAGTTTTTAGGAACTGCGGGACGATGGAAGATAGGCACAGAACTTGCTTGCAGGTGTGGGAATTTGGACTTGAAGTGCTCAGATGCATCTAGGAGATCCAAATAGGCTTGGATGACCGGATTGAACTGGGCCAGAGTGATTGTTTTACCATTCTAATAGAATAAAATAAATCCAGCTAGATATCTCGAGTATCCAAGACTAATGTCAATTGTTATCCGAAGCTGTTTAATCTTTTCCTTGGGTGGACAAAAGCACTCAGACACTTGATCATGGTCAGGCAATCGCAACGATGCCGTTTGCAGCTTGGGGATTGAATCCTAGAACTAGTAATAAGCTGGCGCTTGTTGGGATCGTGTATAGGGTAGTCCGCGGCCATGGTGATAAAAATCCCATGTATCGTCCCCCTATGAAAAGAGGGATGCTGGTCAAGGTAAAGGATGTGACAAACACGCTGCGAGGGGCGCGTCTCGTCGCGTACATAAGAGCATAAAACCCGAAGTCACGTGCCATCTACATCGATTGATTGATGACTAAAGACTACATGGGTTATAGAATAATGCTGTGTGACGTCATTAAAGAAACCAAGAAATTCCAGTTGTGGATAGCAAAGCGTCTTGCGACGTCAACGTCAATCTTTCTATGGAGCTTTTGGTCCGGCAGCCTCTCGGGGCAGTATCATGTCAAGTAACAATCCGCATTTTGTATTGAATTATGATGATAGAAATATACACCTAATTAAGAGATCCTTAGAGGAAATAGAGCAGCAATGAGCTATGCTTTCAGAGCGTATTCGCAGTTGACAGCCTCAAGCATCCGACAATTTGCCGGTCGTCGTCTTGCCAATAATAATAAACATGCATCGATCTTTACAGCGAGAGCGAGCCTGGTACCAGCTACACCATACCGATATTTTGTAACGACGCCATGTGCGAGAAGAGAGAATCTAAGTGACGAGACAGCTAGAGAAACCAACCAGAGAGACCAAGCAGTACACGAAAAAGAAGTCCAAGCTGGGCTTGAGGATGCTACGAAACAGCAAATCAGGCGGCCTTGGCTGAGGGAAGGCGCTGATAGACCTCCTGTTGACGATGAAAGGCGTAAAATGAATAAGGCCATGACCAAGGGTAAATGCAATCTTCTCAAACCGTCTTCTAAGATACTCGGCTATTAATACCGGACTAGGCAAACTCCTAACGACTCCCACACGACTCCTCAAACTAATTCTTCCTCTTCCCGTCGACGCAACACACGATGAACAAGGCAATAAAGGGGAGTTCCGCTCCCTCGCACAAAACGAGGACATCCAACCCTTAGCCCTACTCGTCCACCCCCAACAACCGTTATCCTACCTCGAGCGTCTAATCCAAGCCGAGCTCCCACCGGTTCGCGACGCCGACGGCCGCGAGAAGATGCCCAACGTGTACTTCCTAGCCGAAGGCACGGAGCGGGACGAGACGGGCGAGAAGATCGGCATAGGCAAGAAGGAGCCCAACATCGCGTCGTACTCGGGCCTGGGCCGCGAGGGCGCCGACACGCCCGCCGAGCACAAGGACTGGGTGCGCTGGAGCAGCAGCACCGAGATCGGCGACTTTATCCGCGACGCAGCGCGCGGCCGCGAATTCGCCATCGAGATCGCGGGTCATAATACCGAAATGCGCGTCGGTGTCCCCAGCTTCAACGACCGCACGCATTACATGCGGATTCGGCTGCGGCGTATGTCGCGCAAGATCGACGAGCTCTCCAAGATCAAACACGAGTGCGATATGCTCGCCCACCGCGGGGCCCATCGGATCGCAAAGGCCGGTTTCGTTGCTCTGACCGGTTGGTGGGGGACCGTGTATTTTCTTACCTTCCACACCGACGCTGGCTGGGATCTGATGGAGCCTATCACGTACCTCGCAGGGCTTTCCACGATCATGTTCGGGTACCTCTGGTTCCTGTTTATCAGCCGGGACCTGAGCTACCAGGCGGCCCTGAAGACCACGGTTTCGCGGCGGCAGCACATCTTGTATCAGGAACGCGGTTTCGATCCGCAGGAGTGGGAGAGCCTGGTACACGACGCGAACGCACTACGAAGGGAGATAAGAACCGTCGCGGAGGAGTACGACGTCGACTGGGACGAAATGAAGGATCTCGGCGGGGAGGAAGTCATGGAGATTCTCGAAGATGAAGAGAAAAAGAGTGGCGGGGCAGATCATGACCGCGAAAATAGGGATCACAAGGAGAATGAGAGGCATAAGCCGGATAAGAGTAAGAAGTAACGAGTCACGATACCCAAGTTGTACACATAGACGCATAATAAAGACCATGTAGCTTGTTCTGATTCCGGTTGAGCCTTGTGAAATTTCTGCTACACTATATCAAGGCTTGTGGAAGCCAAGCCCGAGTGTAATGGCGATTTTGTTTTGTCTATACCTGAGTAATTTCGACAGTTCCTGTCCTGATACCCTGCCGCACAAAGGGGCCCATCTACGTCCACGCTCGCATGTAAATAGAAGCCATCAAAATGGCCGACGGCGGTGTAGAATCGTGGCGGGATTAAGCACTCAGCATCTGCCTCATGACCTTGATCTGCTCCAGGACACATTCCTTGCTGGTGCCACCCTTAGCAGATCGCATCTCGACACTTCGCTCGTAGTCGAAGTACTCGGCAATATCCTTCTCGAAGCGGGCGTCAACTGCCTTGAGCTGCTCGTATGTGAGCTCATTCATGGGCGTCTCAGTCTTCTCGGATAGGGCCACTACGCGGCCCGAGATGTGGTGTGTCTCGCGGAACGGCACGCCCTTGCGGACCAGGTAATCGGCGATATCGGTGGCGAGCATGAAGGGGTCGAGCGCGGCCTTCATCTTCTCGGGCTTGATGTCGAGAGTGGCTAGCACCCCGGTCGAGATCTGGATGCTGTCGCTGACTGTCTTCACGGTGTCCAGCATGGCTTCCCAGCTCTCCTGCAAGTCCTTATTGTAGGTACTAGGCAGGCCCTTTAGGGTCGTCATAAACCCGGCCATCTGGCCGAACACGCGACCGCTCTTGCCCCGCAACAGCTCCAGACTGTCCGGGTTCTTCTTTTGCGGCATCAGCGAGCTGCCGGTCGAGTACGCATCCGCTAGGCGCACGAAGCCGAACTCGGCCGTCGAGTAGATAATCAGGTCTTCCGCCCACCGGGATATGTGCTGCATGAGCATAGCCGCCCACTGGAGGGTCTCGGCAACGAAATCGCGATCCGCCACACCACCCATCGAGTTCCACAACAAGCCATCGAAGCCGAGTTCCTCAGCCATCATATCACGGTCAATCCCAAAGGGGTTCCCAGCAAGTGCACCGCAACCAAGCGGGCTCTTGTTGACACGCTTCACCACCTCGCGCAGACGCTCCAGGTCCCCCGCGAAGGCCAGGCTGTACGACATGACCCAGTGGCTCCAGCGGATGGGTTGCGCGCGCTGCAGGTGCGTGTAGCCCGGCATGACGTGCTCGACCTCCTTCTCGGCGCGGTCGGCGGCCACCTGGAGGAACACGACGAGGTGCTGCTCGATCTTGCGCAGCTCGTCGCGCAGCCACATGCGCATGTCGCAGGCGACCTGCTCGTTGCGGCTGCGGCCCGTGTGCAGCTTGCCGGCGACTTCCTTGCCGATGATTTCGCCCAGGCGGCGCTCGTTGGCGGTGTGTATGTCCTTTTTGAGAGTCGTTAGTGGAATTGGAATTGCTCCTGATATCGGACGTGGGTCCCCACCTCATCTACGCCAGGTACGATGACGAACTGGCCGCTCTCCCACTCCTTCATGACCTCCTGCAGGCCCTTTTCGATCTTGTCGAACTCATCTGCCGTGAGGATACCGCCCTTCTTGTTGGCGCGCGCGAAGGCAATGCTGCCCAGGATATCCTGCTTGTACAGCGCCTTGTCGAAGTGGATACTCTCGTTGTAAGCTACCATGAGAGGGTCGAGACCGCCTGGAACGGAGTTAGCATAGGCAATTAGTACATCTAACCAGACACATCGTTTCATGTCATCATGCCACTCTCGAGGCAGAGGGTCACGAATGCCTCTAGAACCTTTCGAAAATATATATTTCATGATAAATAGAAGATATTGTTCATACGTACCCGTAAAGCGGCCTCCCCATAACATGTTCTCGCCGGGTTTACTGCCGGACGCCATGATGCAAATAGCCTGCTGGTAGAAAATCGGAATCTCAGAATAATGAGTATCAATTAAGTCGCCGTCCTTTATGAAGAAGTCGAGTGACTCACCTGGGGGTTGTCCCGTGTGCTGAGATTGCTTATCAAAAAATGATTGACATGAAAATTGATTCATCCATGCATCAATTGATGCATATGTCAGTTCCCGGAAAGCTGATACATAGATAATGACCAGATATGCAAAAAGAGGTACAATTACGAGATACCATGCAACTACCCACATATGGTAGACCGATAAGCTGAAAACCCCTATCCCGGTTTCTTCCTTCTTTTTACAAACATCAATTTTTATTTCTATTGCCAAGCCGATTTATTCTTAGCTCCTTATTTGCAAACAGCAGATACTACGGCGGACCTGGCCGTGAATATTTTATAAGTCCCAGCAGCTAATACTATTCGCAACGCTTCCTTCTAAACACTCAGACTGCTTCCTACCCAGTGGTAGTGCAGCATAATGATGAGAGCACACGTCTTCTTGGCATCATTAGTCTTACTACGGAAGCCCATTCTAAAGTTGTGTCATGGCCTCTCCTTCAAGTGAAGAGGCAATAAATACATTCTGTGTACGGTACATGCTGAAAAATGGATGTTTGCTTATTGGATACCTACAACGTGGAACGGCGTACGCCACCCGTGTCTAAGTTGTCTAAGGTGATGGCTGCAGGATTGCGGCTGCCAGAACCGGACCAAGAATCTGGGGAACTTCTAGATCTATGACCCGATAGCCTAGGCTGAGCTTGACTGGCACCACTATCCCCTGATTTCCCCTCGCATGACAAGGTCCCTTGACAGCTACTTACTTGTCCTCCTACAGGGGAGTTCCGTAACCGCAACCCCACCACCAGACTGGTACTAATCCTCTAAGTCCCAAGTGGTATGACGTTCGAGAAAAAGTCGACGAAACGGAGTCGCCGTTTGTTGGTTGTCAAAATTTCAAATTTGTCCATATGGAGATTCCTACATTATCTGTCGTCCCACCTCGACATATTGATGACATTCTAGGAATATTCTTTTTTCCCCTTCTATCGCCTTCTTTTCGGCATCCCCAATCCTGAAGCCGCTCGCGAATCGACCGTTCGTATCTAGTCAGGGACTTATCACATGAGTGTACCGTCGAGCTCCCTAGTTCAGTATTTAAGCCTTATCAGCGAATCCATAGTGCCGAGCATGAATGATAAATCCCCGCCCCTCACGGACTTGACAGAATTGCCTACCAGGCCTGAACCCTGATAATTTCGCATTGCCATTATTCATCAAGCAAGATGCCTCTGTCGGTAGTTCATCTGCCAGACGGGCAGAGCTTCACAGTCCAGCCAGTCTTCTCCGGCTTATTCTTCAAATCCAATGACCTCAATGCCCAGCATGCGCCTTTTCCCGTGGGCTGGACGGTCGTTTTACACAGCGAAGACAACCCTGAAGACCAGCTAGACAGCCTCGCCCTTCAAGATGATGCCGGCGAGTCTCGTTCCAGACGGAATCATGTTCACAGGTACAGCAAGCCGACTTTGCAAAATGACACCATCTTCATATCGTCCATCTCGAACCCTTCAAGCACCGAGTTCAAGCCTCATGCCAGCCAGTCCCGCCAACTTGCCATGATGCTTTGGGTCTCGCTTTACTGGTACTTTCAGCAGCCGGAACCGTCTCCGTACGTGGAAACAGAGCAATCAAAACACGCCCCCTTAGAGGCGAGACCCAGGGCCGATTGGCGTATTAGGATTAAGCGCGAAGGTGTTTTGCGCACGCGGAACATGATACCCAAACTAGAGAGAATGGGACTCATATCGAGTCTGGATTCGGCCGTTGGAGAAAGCTCCAGTGAGAACAATCATGGATGGGACCAGATGTTTGTGACACGCCGTGCGTTCTGGCAAATCCACAGCGGCCTATTTCTATTCACCTTGCAGCCGCTAAAACAAAGCTCTTCGTACCCGGGATCGCCCAATAACAGCCGTCCTACATCGCCAGTCAGAAGTGAGACAGGCAATCTAACGGCCCTGTCCCACCGTCTGTCAGTTGAGGTACCGGTTGGTTCCCCAGTCGGGCCATATCACTCCGCCTCTCACTTACCAACCTATTTCCCTCCGGCGCCGCTGCAATATATCACAACGAACAATGTCCGGCATCCACTACGTCAGAAACCTCCGCATATGGGTGAGATCTTCTACACGCGCTTTATACCCACAGTTGGGAAATACCTTTCATTCCGAGTGGCTTCGCTCTCCCCAAAGCCGGTCCCTTGCCTCGGACCTGTTGGGCCGGGAGAAAGAGAGCACACGCATCTGAATACTTTATCCGATACGTCACTCCTTCAGATGTGGCTATCCAATCCGAGAGTCGCACAATTTTGGGGATCATACCAGCCCAACTTCCTCTCGAATGCTCTTCAGTCGCGCCATTCCTTCCCGGCTATCGGTATGTGGGATGGCGTGCCTTTTGGGTACTTTGAGATCTACTGGGTTAAGGAAGATAATCTGGGACGTTACATGGGCAACGAAGCGCAAGACTTCGATCGAGGAATACATGTACTAATTGGCGAAGAGTGGGCCAGAGGAAGGGTACCACAGTGGCTCTCAAGCATTGTTCACTGGTGCCTACAGGCGGATTACCGGACGATGAACATCTGCCTTGAACCGAGGGTTGATAACGCAAGGTGAGCTTTACTCCCTAATTAACAATTGCCCTCAATCTATTGACATATGTGCAGGTTTATTCAGCACCTCCAAGCTGGAGGATTCGCAAAAGAGAGGGAGATATCGTTCCCCCACAAGCGAGCGTGGCTTTGCCGCCTAAGGAGAGACACGTGGGACGGGCCAGCTTTGTGAGAAGCGAATCTTGATTCATGATACCAGTTTTATTCTTCCTGCATCCGGTGGCGCAATCAGATCAACTAGACTCCATTCGAGGGCGTAATGCGTGCATTTCACAGCGCTGGTGCATATGCATGGAGAGGAAGCGATTGTTTAGACTTGGGAATTAGACCGACTTCGATTTCAGCCCTGAGTGAGATAAAGGGTCGGCTTTGGATTCTCACCAGAACACTTACAGATACACATTTAATATCGAGCGTTAGACCATCATTCTGTCTGTGAATAAAAGTTATGGATCCAGGCCTTTTAGGCTATGAAATAAAGTCCGACACTGATTTCAAGCAAACTTTCGAACCGCAACCGATGATCTGCGACTCTTCCGATTCGCCCAAACAAGCATCGTGAGACCTTCCTAATGTGAGTACCTGCTTCCCGGTGGTTAGAGACTCGGGACCGAAGCTGGGCTAAAACGGTGGCGTCAATGGTTCTGAATCATTGACCTCATCGATAGGTCGGCTTTGTTTCAGCTTGGCGCTCCCTACGTAGCCCTAGGTAGGTAGTTATCCATCACCATAAAGACTTGGGCAACTTTCCCGAGGCCACGCGACCACACTGGTGTAATGTGAGCTCGAGGATTGTATTTCTATACAGAAAACTAACTCACGCAACCCCTGCATACACGGGATACTACTACTTAGCCCTAAACTGACACTTCCGGTAGATACTACGTCCGTGAAGCAACTACACGGAGCTTGTTGGTACCGACCAGACACCGGTAAATCGGGGCCCCAGACCAAGCCAGAAGTTTATTAGGATCCGCTTCCACGAGCTGTCGGTCTCACATCACAGCGGCTAAACGACCATTGATTTCACGTTATTTTCTGCAATACTGGGATTCCACAACCTCAATACAAGACCCATTCAGGAAATCCACCCGAAATGCCAGCCTCAACGCGCACCATCCTCGTCGTCGGCGCGACAGGCCAGCAGGGGGGCTTCGTGCTGGCGGAACTCAACCTCGTATCCACCAACAGCACCAACACCGCCACCACAACATCCCGAGCCAACACCGACGCCAAGATCAAAGTCCTCGCACTCACTCGCTCCGCCTCCTCACCCAAAGCCCAGGCCTTGGCTTCGCGATTCCCGGGCCTAGACCTGCAAGTCGTAGAAGGCGACACACGGTCCCCGGAGCCCATCTTCGCGGCGCACCCGGACATCGACGCCGTGTTCAGCTACACGACGCCGCCGGACGAGGAGCCGCAGGCGACGGCGCTCATCGATGCCGCGGCCGCACACGCGAAGGAGAAGGGGAAGACGGTGCATTTCGTGTTCTCGAGCGTGGACCGCGGCGGCGAGCCCAAGTCCTGGGATACGCCGACCGACATCCCGCATTTTGCCGAGAAGCACAATGTCGAGGTGCATCTGCGCGATGTGGCGGGGAATTCGGGCGGAGGGCTGACGTATACGATTTTGAGGCCCGCGGCGTTTATGGATAATTGTGAGTCGTTACCTACCTACATGTTATCTTACCTTGCCTGGCTTTCTAGTCCCTAGGACGGTCTCGTCCCTTGCTTCATGCCTGGCAGTCACTAATCTACATACCTTGCATCCAGTAAACCCCGGCACATTCTGCTGGGTCTTCTCCAGCCTCTGGAACACCATGCCCGCATCGCGCAAGCTCCAGCTCGTCAGCGTGCGGGACATCGGACTCTTCGGCGCCCAGGCCCTCCTCCACCCTACCGACCCCCGGTTCCTCGGCCGCGCCATCGGGCTCGCGGGCGACGAACTCACGCTCGCCGAGGCGCAGGCCGTATACCGCCGGCTCGCGGGACAGGAGCTCCCGCAGGCGTGGACGATAGTGGGGTGGGC
Source organism: Hypomontagnella submonticulosa (assembly GCA_022984865.1). NCBI lineage: Eukaryota > Fungi > Ascomycota > Sordariomycetes > Xylariales > Hypoxylaceae > Hypomontagnella > Hypomontagnella submonticulosa. Next base: position 29,986 of record JAJKLF010000013.1, read on the forward strand.
CGTACGCAATTTGGTGGCGGCGAAGAATGTGGGCGCTATGTTCCGCTGGTTCGAGACCGATGGGTATGGTGTTGATGTTAAGGCGCTGAAGAAGGAGGAGCCAAGGGTGCAGGATTTGGAGACTTGGTTTAGGGAGAGTAGTAAGCATGAGTTTGCTGAGGGTGGGAAGTGAGATGGGATATGCCTGGGGATGCTCTGGGTAGGGTTGGTAAGATTACTGATTGGTTGGTCTGTCTTACTATTTACTATATACGTAGCAGGGTCGGTACTATGATGTTATTGTGGGAAGGTGAAATGCGTACTATATAGTAGTTTTTATCCAGTCTTGACGAGACAGTCACTCTTAAACCTGACTGAATCAACATCCTAATATCCGTCTCCTGCTGTCCATCGCAATACTTCTCATATGCTAGTCGCTAGCGAGTGTAAGAAAGGCACCTAGTACCTGGGTAAGGCTCTAAAGACTTCCAACTTGAGTTTCTAATCCAGTCAAGCCAATCATATCAAGTACACCACCAGCATAGCGATCCCCAGCGCGACTGTGCGACGATTGCTAAGTGCTTGTGTTTAACGACACTGCTGAGGGTGGCCTCGCAGTCCCCTTGCCTGACGGCACACAGCACCTTGAGATTGAAATGGAGGACATTGCGCCGGAACTAAGACAACAGTCCTTCAAACTTGATTATGAGGTCCACGACTCCCTTCCTGAGCTCCCGATGCTCGACCAATCTGCTCGCGCCCGTTGCGACTTCTGCGATTTCCTTCGGAAAACTGTTCAATCTAGAGGTAATAATAATACGACCCTATCGAGTATTAATCGTATTAGTATAGCAGAGTTGGGTCAGTGTACGGTGCACCATTAGCGCAAGAATCATTTATCCCCATGAAACAGCCAGAGCTTTACATACCGTCAAATCAACCATCGATGAGACGGCTAAAGGCTTATTAAAGCTAAGGTTTTTGGTCAAAGACAATTGGGGAGGATGACGATATGGGTCCCGCCGAGCTGATGATGTTTGAAGAGTGGGAGTCTCGATTGGAGGATCGTGGATGGACCTTTCAAGAGTCTTATATGCCAAGGAGAATGCCTAGCTTTGGACCCGAGAATTACTCTTCGCATGTCCGTCAATGCACCAACGTATGAGCGGCGCCTCGGTGCATACAACTGAGTCATCAGCTCAGAGCTGCTCGCGATTCTTAAGCAATCTAATAGAGTCTATGAGCCGCAATTGTAGCAGCATGGAAGTAGATGGCGGTCACAAGAGATATATCACGGCGTCAAGGAACCAAGTCAAAAAGCAAGAATGAGCCTTCCAGACGACGCCAGGCTTAACATACTTCACATACTTCCTCCTCGTAGGTCGAGATAGTAGAAAGACGAAGCCATTGATCAGGCTGTAAATAAAAGAGAGCACAATCTAGCGAGCTTCTGAACGTCGTGCAGATTACAAGTAAGGAGTAAGGTCTCGTACGAACCCGTATCGCACGCAAATTACATGACCATACCTCTCGGTCCATGATGGTCACGTCGATAACACCGCCCGCGGCGTAATTCCTATCCACTTTCCATATCCCTTTCAATCAGTCCACGAATGAGGCGAATAGCCCCCGGCGTCTCCATCCATGCTCGGACGGCATAACGAGCCACTTGCTGGGTTTCTTCGTCGGTGTCGGGAATCCCGATGATGTAGTAATGTCCATAGATCACGTACTCCTCGGGGTATGCTAGAGCTCTCCAGAAAACGGAGCAAGATCTCTTAGCGCAGTTGTAGAGCTGAAGGACCTGTGCCTTCAAGTCGTCCATCCGCGAGCTTTGGTCCGGGCAACCCATTATGTCTGGACGCGCGAGGATCGCAGAACCGAGCGCCATCCGCTGGATCATGTCGAATAACTCTCGTGGCAAATTTTTGGCGGCCGATTCGAAGAGCTTTTGGTTCGTATGAAGGTCCATCATGAGCCTAATTTTGAGCAGTGCAACCGCAGTAACTTGTCCGATCCCCGGGTTCTCGCTGGTGAAGTTATCCCACGGCTCGAATGCATTGGCGTCCTTGATTTCAAGGTACGGGAGAACCATATTTAGCCCAGTGTATTCTCCGTGGAGCGTTGGTGTATGCCACCACTTCATGAAGTCGTAACAATCCTGATCTCTGTGGTGTTCAAGCAATATAAGGGGGAAGCTTTGGTCTAGAAACCACCCTACTGCTCTATCGTAATCGTCGAATTCGTCACGTTCCAGCCAATCCATCTCCTTCTCCTCGGGCGACTGGATTCTGAGAACTGCGTCAACTATAGTAGCGATCACTGCAAGTCGGTCCTGCATTTGAGGTCGTGTTTCAAGCATCTCCTCAAACAGGCTTGAGTAGTCGTCTACCATTACATCAACTATGCGGAACAGTCCAGCGTTCTTCTCCCAAATGCTTTGACCACGCACAGCCGTTCCCTTCTTGTTCTCCTTGATTGTGTCGCATTCATTCTGGTGGAGAGGTCGATGCGCTTTTTGATGTTCCGGTCCGCAATACCACACAGCTCGACAACCGCCGCAGAGGAACACATCCGAACTGGCCTCGCAAACTTCGCATTTATGCAGGGGGGGTGCCATTGGAGCTGAGGGTAGGTGAAAAGACTCTTTCTTCGTGTTCGTATGTACCGGTATGTAGATCTACTTGCCAGCGCAAGGTGTTGGTGTCAGGCAGGGGCTTCTTCTAGTCGGATATCTGTATATGCTTTCGGTAGGAACCTTGGGAATTCGGAAGGCAGACGGATGATTAGTTCAATGTGTATAGGTGACCGGTTGGTTGGTGCGTGGTGCGTTTCGTTGTTTTGTTCGATTAACCGACTGACGAACCCTAAATCCCCCCTTGATATCGAGAGCTCCTCCCTTCTGTGCTTACGCCGGTCAGGGTTGATGGGATTACTCCTCGTATATGTAATGATTAATGCAATTTCGAGACGTCTCGCTCTCTCAGCGCGTTTGAGGTATTTCGTCTTCTATGTTGGGTAGATAGGTAGGTAGATAGGCATATGTAGCTAGTGAAATCCTACTAGGGTGTGTGAAGTGATATGTTCGTGGGAAATCCGAGCAAGTTCGTCGTTATCACCTCTGTGTGTAAGTACAAGGTAGGGAAGTGGAAATTGCGTAAATTAGATCGCGGCGTGTAACAGAAACGAAGACGTCCTCTCCGAAGATAAGTCTACGCGAATGCGAATTCCTCGTCCATCAGCTGGATTTGTCAGGGGAACAATGGGCCGTACGTGTACGTTTGTTCTATGTGCGCGAAGATCCTCCCCACCGATAGTACTACCAGTTACAGTAGCGATGATCTTGCCCCAGTCCTGGAGTGCGACTTCTGTCAGAAACTAGTCGCCGTTGCCTCAAATCTGGATACTCACCAACCTTCTGCGAGGGCCACTGACGTACTAGGTATATGAGACGGGCAAGAACACACAAGAATCCGCTGGACGCGACTGCCATTGCCATAGCATTCTCGACCCCCATAGCCTTGTTCCGTTCTGCTCCCTCTACGTCATGCCCATAAAGGGCCAGAATCCTCTAATTAATCCCATAGGAGGCAAGAGTGTCCACGGATCTACTCGAAATGGATTGATAGTGGCATACTGGTGATATGGGGAGACACTGGCGACCGCCTACACTGTAGAGCTGTAAGACCTGGATGACTACCCTATCTCCGTGAGACAACCCCAGGTTGTGTATGCCTCGAATAACGGTGATTACAACCCGTTCCGGTGAGTGCTCCTGCATAGCGATCAGTTACGTCTAGGGAAGGCAGACCGTGTTAAACTCTACAAGGCGCGACCGAGTTCAATTAATGGAAGCAGGGTTCCTCTTCTTGCTACGCAGGAGATGCCTATTTCGACAAGGAGTACCCCGGGACGTGACTTAACTGCCGTTATGGGGCATTTAGGGAAGAAGTATCTCCAAATTGATGCCCTCCGTATAGTATGAGACGACGCGCGATAGGAGCACAAGGAACTCCCGTAGATAAATGTCATCTTATGATACCCGTTACACGTATTTGGACTGATAAATGTACCTCGAATCACCGTCTCTTAGCAGGCTACAGACATGAACTTATGCTCTTTCCTGCTACGCGTTATTGTGGAATGGGATAGTAAAGAAGAAGATAACCGAAGCGGTTACATGTAGTCATAGGTATTCCACTTACCTTAGACAGATCCCTTATAGTATCAACAACTCCTCGTAGATATTAGATGATAAATTAAGCAATACGTTAATTGACCAAGCCCAAAGTCGCGTAGATCATCACAAGCTACGTACGTGTAGGAGGTCTAAACATCACAGTTCCAACTCTGGTTATTATTTGCGAGTAGGTGCTGTGGTTACAGCAAGATGATACTGCGAATCCCACATCTTTTGACGGGACTAGCTTTACTAACTACTATCCCGTTGCAGGATAATTATCGGTGCCAGATGTTCGCACTTGCCCATCCGTAGCTACGTCTGAGGAATCTGGGTTGCCGATTGAGGGCGGTGAAGCGTTGGATTATCGCTCCTGGAGTCCAGGTCCCAACACGACTCATCGGCGAACTGCGGGGACCATAGGCGGCCAATGCGCGGTAGTGTCCAAATTGCCTTTGGTAGTAGTTGGTAGAACTACGAACTTCGTCGTCCATACGGTTCGAAGGGGAAGACCGCAGCAAGGCCGGCCATGGCGAGGTAGAGAGCCGCACATATGTAAATAGGGACGACTGTGGCAGTATTTGAAGTACTGGCAACCACAGCTGAGATTATACCCATGATACGATTGCATCCGACGGCAATACCATTTCCGGTTGCTCGATGAGCGCTCGGTAAAACCTCAGGAGTGTACTTTTGGCATTGAAAATTAGCGATGCAATTTAATGGGGGCTTGAGGTTTGGTTGAGTATGATGACTCATATAACGAGTCCATACCTCTCTTTCTCCGTCTCCTAAACTGGTAGGTGGCTCACATCGTAAGGAAAAAAGGGGGTGTTTGATTAATCAACTTACAGCATATAAAGTACCGTAGTAAATATTGATGCAGAATGCAATAGCGCAACTGAAACCGACATTTTGAGCTGGAGTCGAAACGGACGTGTAGGCGAAGAAGAAAGCCATGGTGATTAGGGCGCCTATTACCATGGTATACTTTCGGCCCAGGAAGCTGAGATTGCACATCCAAGCTGCCAGAACTGGTCCGAAGACTCCAGAGATGTTCGTAAGGGTATAATTCCGCCATGTTTCGAAAGTGCCAACACCATCGTACGCTCCACGGCTAGCAAGGTACGAACTATCACAGAGTTAGATACGTGATGTATATATAGAGCAGAAGGCGGTCAGACATACTTGAGGAAGACGTAGAAAAGCGGATAGCTAGAATCGTAATAATTAGCTGTTGATCGAATACGACACACTCCGCTTATACGTACGCAAGTCCAATTAATGTCCAAGAAAGCCAGATGAGCGCAGTTGAAATGCCAATTTTCTTGGTAGCGAACAGCCCGGAGAGGTGGATGTAACTTTCTTGAAACGAGAAACGACTCTCGCTATGTGCGGTCCTTACCGTTCCGCAAGCATCCAATTTCTCCAAAGTCAGCGAGCAAGGACGGTTATATCTCTTGGCGATTGAATGTAACGTCTCGACTAGTTCAGCATCTTCCCCAGTTCCTAAGCGGTATTTCGGTGTCTCTTGCAAATGCACAACAGTGATACGCGCGATAGACATGACGAATACGAGAGCACCAGAAGTGTACATGACATATCGCCACCCCTGGTTGGACTCTCTGGGGCAGTTGTCGACTGAATCACAATTCCACTCGGTTGGAACTATACGCGCATGAGAATACCGAGGATGAAGACCCAGAACCATGGATAAAGCTCACCTAAGAAACCCCAACAGATAAAGCCCGTTACAGCTTGGCCAATACCCCACCAGCAAGCCAAAAATGTCAGCGCCCACTGCTTGTTGCTAGGGAGGTACTCCAGAAAGACGGTGGTGTCCAAGATCAGATTACCGCCGGCGCCGAATCCAACCAGGGCAATGAAGAATCCTAGAGATGCCCAATTGGGGGCAGCACCGCACACGATGGTGGCTACCGAGGAGATAAAAAGGGATATGTTGAAGGCCCAACGTCGTCCTATGATATCGGCGCTCATACCCCAGAAGAGCGCTCCGAGAAGCATGCCAACGTATGCGGCAACGGTCTGGGCATTGACATAGCCGATCTCACCAAATTCCTTAAAGGCGGGAGCTGCTATATTGCTTTGCAATAAAAGCACCAAGGAATCAACAGCATAGCTATGGGGTCGCGTGAGCCTTGAGTCGCCTTTCAAAATCCAGCAACGTCCTTACCCAAACCCGTTTAGTACGAATAACTTCCAATGATAATTGGTCCAACCAATCTCATCAATTGCCTGAGATAAGAGTCATGAGTTAGCTGTGGGTTATCACAGACACTTGTGAACGCCTCACGTTATTGACGAGGTGCATTTTCGCGTTGAGCGCAGGATCCAAGTCTTGGAGCGCAAGGATATCCTCGGCGTCGCCTACGGACGACGATTGAATTGTCCGAACATCCTCGTTCATCCCAACGTCTCTTTCGAAGAGGCCGGGATCTTCTTGTCTGTCATCTATTTTCTTATCTTCCGTCGCCATGTTCAGTTTGACTGTGGCGGCGTGTGGGCTCGGGACGGGTCAAAATAGTCGGCTCGAAGCGGTGATAAGCTTAGGATCATGAACAGTCTCCAATTTAAGTTTAACATATAACGATGCGTATATAACTTAGTATATAGGGATAAGATATATGACGAATAGCACTAATTAAAGAGCAAATAGGTGAACAAAGAGCCTTAAAGGGAAAAAGGGAAAAAATTCAGACAGGCCAATTTCAGACAAGATTCGAAGATACAAAAGGAAAACTACGTAATGGCTATACCCATCTCACTCGGCCCCCCGGTCCCAGCAGCCCCAGGGACGAGGGACCGAGCGATAAGATGAGAGGTTCCTAATTGGGTAGGTAAGTAAGAGGATTTGCTTTGCTTCCATGGGTAGATTTAGGTTGGAGCTGGTGAAAATAGTATACGCGCACAAGGTGCTCTCCCCATCTAATAACATTGAAGCTAGGCTGTGTAAGATAGCTGGGATAGGGCAGTACAGGACCCTCGTGCTAATCCTCGTGCTACCCTAGACCTGTATTGATAGGCTCGCTGACAGCTAGTCCTCTCCGCACCCCACGCCAGACCGTATATGCTACAGATATCATGATCCACTCAAGATAGATAGGGCAGGCATGCACTGTAAATCATTTAAAATTTTCAGCTTTCCGCTGCGGCTCGTCGTCAAGCGGCCTTTTCATAATTTCTCCGAAGTTTGCGTTTCTTCATGTTTTCAGTTTCTTAACCGGAATACTGGCTCGTGATGATCACATATACTTGTTCAGATTTATTCTTATACAGAAGAATCGGACTCGAGGCATACCCTTGGAGCATACTTATGATATCATATCCTTTACTTAATCTTATCTCGTCATGGTTACTGTAGATCTGTACATGTACATGTACTGTAGAGACACCCCGCCGGGTCCTTCTCCCGCATGTCTCAGAGCCAGGCGAAGCGGCACCGGGATATGAAGACATAAGACATAAGACGACAAGGTGGTAAGACGGTGAGGAGTTGGAGAAAATGAAAAAGTAATTCAGGATTTTTAGCTGCCGTCTACTACGAAATACCCCGTACATATTTACGAAGCGATGCTAATAAGGTACATAGACCATGGTCTAGCCATGATCAGTACGGTTACACAACAATACGCACTGTACGGAGATGAATCAATCATTGGTATCTCATCTTTTCCTACCAGGTTACATACCAGTGTATTCGATCATTCTTACTCTAAACGAACTTCATCGGATTCGTTACACGCCACACATCTCGTGTCCCCTTACCTACCTACTGTAGGTAGATAGCCTCGGCCTGACTATCGAGAGGCCGGTCCTTTTTAGAACCCAGGACCTTGGATCAACGATGTCTGTTCGTCTACCTAATGCAAAGGGTACCTAAGTGGATATCATCCGCCAATGCGAGCCGTATTACTGGTCTAGCTAAGGCCTTGTCAACACATGGATGCTACCACCCAATGAGCACCGAGATCTTCCCCACGTTGTGAGGCTCTCATCGGCCTACTCCTAAAGCGATACTTATGTATTTCGGCAGGTTTTTTCGGAATATATTTCCGGCTCCTTCCACTGGGTCGGCGTAGTGAACTATGAGATGCATTGCAACTTCCATCGTGCCATTCAAATACGTGGGTAGGAAATCGAGCTCATTGAGCTCATTGGAGCTTTATCCAATCATGATTCTGATGATTACTCTCTGCTTTCCCCTCTCGTGTTCACCCTGCAACCGTACATACATAATTGCAATGCAGTGATGTCAGCTCGCTGGTGAGCAGATCCCAATATGCCAGTATTTAAGCAGGAAGGCTGGAGCATTTAAAGAGCTGTTTTCATGGTTGTTCGAGTGAATGACAAGAGAACACGACTGTCCTACCGTCAATCCATCATGGTTCGTGCATTTCACTTTCTATCCTTCGCCAGTACCGCCTCGGCTGCCTTCACTAGCAACCTCAATTATTTTTCTCCTTCAAAGCACCATGCGTCGCTAGGTGTATCGATCAGCAAGGTAGCCAAGCGGACCTACGCGAACTCGCCCTGGGACCCGAGCAAGCTGAATTTCACCCATGGTATTGCTTCCGGCGATCCGTACGACGACAGCGTCATCCTCTGGACGAGAGCAGCACCGTCTAGTGATAATAATGAAAGCAATGTGACCGTTTCGGGCTATGTACCTCTCTACGACCACTCTACTGAGCAGTATGTCTCGAAGAGCAATTCGCCTGTCTGTGTCAACTGGAAGATTAGTCCGTCGAATTCATTCGATGACATTGTAGACTCGGGGACCGTCTATACGAGTTCCGATATTGACTACACAGTTAAGGTGCGTCTCTGGGTATCAGATAACACTGATTCAACACGCTGATGGCCACCGAAGGTTGAAGCCAAGAAATTGAAGTCTTCCACAACGTATTGTAAGCAAACATATGATCCAGCTCAGCACAAGTAACCATCAAATCAGAAAGCTAATAGACACATCTTTAGACTATCAGTTCAACGTATGCAATTCAAATAATACCTCACCCATTGGCCGCACCAAGACAATCCCTTCCGAGAACGAAGAGGTGTCCGATCCAGTGAGACTTGCTGTGTATTCCTGCAGTAATTATCGTAAGCTCAAATTAGGCTCGTTTGGTATTCGCGGAGGTTGCTGACCCTATTGCGCAGCATTTGGCTTCTTCAATGCGTACGGTAATCCGGTTAGAAAGGATTCCGTTGATTACGTTGTTCACCTCGGTGACTATATCTACGAGTACGCGAACGGCGAGTATGGTTGGGGCGATGCCTTCGGTCGAATCCCGCTTCCAGACCGAGAGATACTCACGTATGCTATGCCTAAAGGGGTGTGATATTGAAAGACGTGTCTAATGAACTGGTAGTCTCTATGATTACCGAAAACGCATCGCTACCTACAGAACTGACTTTGACCTGCTCGCAAGTCATCAGAATTTCCCCTGGATACCTGTTTGGGACGACCATGGTATGCTAGTCCCAGACACACGTTGTCATTACTCAGTACTAACCACGCCATCGAACAGAGGTCGCTGACAACACTTGGCGAAGCGGTTCTTCGCATATGAACAATACGGAAGAGTCATTCATAATGGACGGCGGCGTGTCCGTCGATCAACGGAAGATGAATGCCGTCCGCGCGTACTTTGAATGGAGTGAGTGGTGGAAGTCGTTCAAGAAGTGCCAAATACTAATTTCTGTCTCAAGTGCCCATCCGACAAGTCGATATGGACGATAATCTTCGAATCTGGCGCAACTTCAAGTTCGGCAACCTATTTGATCTTGTCATGCTTGACACCCGGCAGTACGATCGGGCCATCACTGATGTGTACTGGAACACGGAATATCTCGGCGAAATCTACAACGATGCTAGTCGGACCCTCATGGGACCTCGACAGGAAGCCTGGTTCTATCGTACTCTGCGCGAAAGCTCTACCCGAGGCGCTACATGGCGCGTCATAGGCAATCAGATTGTTTTCAGTCGGATCAATTCGAGCATAAGCACCGGCACCGACCTGCCCTACAACTACGACCAATGGGATGGATACCAGGCGAATCGCAATCGTACATTCCATACTGTATACGAGAACGACATAGGAAACAACATCTTCTTGGCCGGAGATTCGCATGCGTCCTGGGTATCTGACCTCGTCTGGCTCGATGAGCATCCGTACGATCCGGTTACCGGATCTGGATCCATGGGTGTAGAGTTTGCGGGATCGGCCGTTAGCTCTCCGTCACCGGCCGGACAGAATATCACAATTGACGCTGCTCAAGTTGCTTCCGAGTGGCTGACGACTGCAAACGACGAGCTACAGTGGCAGGACCTATACTACCGCGGCTACTACGAATTGTATATCACTCACGAGAAGGTGGACGCTGCTTTCTTCGGTATCCCTACGACCACGCTCCGAAACGGATACGAGATTCCTCTGGCGAATTTCACAGTTCTTGCTGGTGAGAATAAGTTACATCGAACCAACGGGTCTCCCGCCGTTGGAAATGTGGAGACCGGTAGTCTTAAGGGGGGCAAGCCTACAAGGACGAATGTTACGTATGACACCGAAACTGGCAAATGGTTCACATACACAGGTCCCTAGTTATCCATATGAGGACAGGGCTCGTACTGTCGGCTGGGTAGTCTACACGATTCGTGGGGTATATTATGTAATGAGTTCAATTCAGGCTCGAAGAATTCGACCGATGACTTCTTAAGCGAGCATGAGCGTATCTAGCTAAATAATTCTATATACTATGTAGGTACTCATTTCGTTTCTCCGTGGTTAACCCGATCTGCCTATCTTCATGGAGATAGTTTTATTGCCAGGCGGTACCAAAAGCCTATCTCAATCGACTCGCCCGGCCTCATCTTCCGTTGTCGCTTCTTGTATTTTTAAGTTTCTAGAGATTCTTCACCGAGGTACAATATTCCCCCGCCGAACGGCCGTGTTAGAAACTGCATTATATCACCCTTTACTAGCGTCGTACGCGTATCTAGCTAGATCAATGTGTTCCAATCATCCAGATCGAAGGCGGTTGAACCATGTTCAGTCTATTCGGGGAGTACGTTATAGTTGTTCCTGCATACATTTGGGAATATTCCGAATATGGCTAGGAGGTAGTTCTATTGAGCTGAGTCCAGTTTGATCCGGAGATAGGTACTGATTAGTCTGAGAGAGGGTTTTCGTAAGCCCAAGGTATGGTGCGCGGAGCTTATCTCCGTACGGAAGCGTTAGTCATCTGTCAAAAAAGGGGTGGCTTAATCGAGCTTTACCTTATTTCAACGACCTCGTCGGTTGATTGTGTCTGAACTTAGATTATTACTCATACGACCTCCAACGGTTGATTTTAGTTCAATGCGATGTAAATCCCATTGCTACTTCATACTTCAAAGCTCCCAGTGACTCATCTTACAAGAATTTACCATATCTGAACCTGCTCACCACTACAAGCCAGCCTCCATAAACCTTAGAATCCAGATGTGCTCGCCTGCTTCGAATGGGGTCTAACTACATATAGACGTATAAACAAGGACATATTAGAATGAACCAAGATCCCGAAAGCGATAGTTTTATTATTGTCATAGCGGTGTTCGTCTCACGTGGGTCTAGCCTTGCCTCCTTTGCATTTGACTTCGCCAATTGATGGCCCAAGCGACATATTTACAGTTTATCTATGAATGTAGCGCTCTGGGGTCCCGGTTAGATGTCATCCCGTCTTGAGATCTAACGGTAAAACCTTAAGAACCCAACTATAAACCCCTTATTGTCGAACTCCTCCTGTAGAAATCGCCAGTGCTCCCGACGCCACCAGAAGAATACTACCACTGAGTCATCGATATAACACAGCTTTCCTTATATTGGCAATGGAAATTAAGTTTCCTACGATGGGTGAGTCTGATTGTACGGAGTATGAGCTCCGGAGAAGGAAATCACTGAGCGAACCACGTGGCAGAGTTCGCATAAAACCAGACATCTCGCTCCAGACCTCTTTTCTTTCTTTCTTCCTTCTTCATCATCACTTTTGCTCATCAAGACTGCTCTGCTGCACACTGCATACTGCATACTGCGCATTCAAACACTGCAAATTTTGCACATTCTTGATTCAGCAAGATCTCTCAAGTCACTTCTAGATTCTCAGAAAAGGGATAGCCTGCTCTCAAGCACTGTCTAAGACGATATTTCGGTATCAACTCTTCAATCATCACAGTCACAGGCTGCTGCCAAAGTGTCCCTTTTCGCTTTCGTCGTACTATCGCGAAAGGAATCATAGATACTCTCTCTATACCTCTACCATCATAAAAAACAAACAAAACACGGCCGTTGGGCTTCACTTGCATCACATTCAGACAAAATGGTGATGACCGGAGTGCCTCTTGCCCGGGCCGTCGACTTGATTGACCATTATTGGGATTATCTGAGCTGCATCTTTACAAGAGAGGTAAGCAACACCTAGGGCTCCTTCTGAATGACACGGTTATTAACTTGCCTTGTTATAGTACGAGACTTCAATTAGAGTGCCTGAGCCGCACCGAACGCTGTGCAAACGGCTTCGCTCTCTCGTACATCCAGATATCGATGCTCTCCTTGTCACACATCCAGACTGTGTCAAAAGACGAGTGAAAGTCTGGAGCGAAGTCTATGGAAGAACTATGCGTAAACCAGGTTACTCCCATCGCTTCAGCAAGATCACTCAGCACCAACATTATCGCCTTGATGATGAAGTCCAAGAGCTTCTTGGCAAGGACTTCATGCAATCTCTACCAAGAAACCTTCCAAGGGCTAGCAGCGTGTCAATGTCAACCCAAGACTACGGACTTGATCCTTGGTATAGCCATGGTGCCTTTAACAAGTTCATGCCCGAAGAAAAGGCCTCCGAAGCAGCACGGAGAAAGTCAATGGCCGACTTCTACGGGCACTTGATGTTTGATAAACGCGTCTCGCCCGTCAATCAAAACCTCTTGGTTTGGCGATATGAGGACGAACACAGTCACGGCCACAGTCATCCATCTAATCTAGATAGAATGATGGACAAGGAAACACAAGACTGCCACCTATGCTTGTCGATACAGACTATGAACATCCAAGTCGCGTCGTTACGCTACGCAGTAACGTGCGGTCGCTACCCACGTCAAGCTCTGACTCACTGTCTAGCGAAGGCGCGCAACTACATGAGGTGGTGTTGGTCTAGATATTGCCAGTTAGCAGAAAGAGAGAGGTTGCGAAACTACCACGAGGACCCCCGATCCTCCTATGAGCTACCGCTCAGAAAAGGGAAATTTGGTATCACCGCTGAGAATACCAAAATGCTGCTTGATTTTCTCAAGAAACTCGAAGACGACTTTTTGTTCTGCGGTACAACTCCTCATAAAGACGGAAATCACCAGGAAGACCAGACAGCCAAGGTCGAAGAGAGAATCTGGAGCCTCGAGGCCTTCCGGGTCCCTGAGAGTAGCCAGAGGCGACGTAGACCTCGTCCAAGACCATTCATATCAATACACGACAATCGACTCCCGAGATAAGCCAAGTCTCACTCTTGGATTAATTTCGACTTTTCGACTTGTCGACTTGACATCAAATATTTGGATAGGCTACTGGCCACTGCGTCTTTTGTTTTGATTCCCAGTTCATGGTCTTCATCATCTTTACGACTCAGCGACAGCGACTCAGTAATTCAGCAAACATACGGATTGGACACTTCGGAAGAACGAGTCATCAACGAGTGAGCTTGAGTTATGAACAGCATAGCGATTTTGGTATTCTTGGCGTTGGTATCAAAGGTTCCAGAGGAATGGCCAAAGGAATTGAAAGAAGAATCTTTTCCTGTTGGCCCCCGTTGTTATTCTTTTTGGCCAAGATTTCACCATAGAGTGATGAGGCGTGTTTTGGAAACAACGAGGTACTGTTGTTGGGAAGACTTGAGTACCAACCGGCGAAGAAACAGTACTAGAGAGTTCCGTGGGAAGGGTCATCGGGCTACTTGGTAGTAGTATTTCGCGGCTTCTCCAGCGTTTGCTTCTTCATTTGCTTTTGCATCTGCATCCGCTTCTGCTGCTGCATTGATCGTTCATACATACTTAGTTAGATCTGCAGCGCCGTCAAGGCACTGGCACTGGTAATGGAAAACTTTTTCCGGGGGCGCTGTCATCCTAGATGGGAGCGCTCTTTACCACCACTCGTTGTGTTCATCTGACTTCGCAAGTGATAAAGTGACATGATAAAGTATGCTGACAGTGACCGACGTATCGTAAGATATATTGTAATACCAAAGCCTGTAGACTGTTGAGTGCACTGCACACAACCCCCATTGCTGGATTCAACGTTGAATGTGTGTGTCGTTGGTAAGTTATGATAAGGGGGAGTTGCACAGAGTATATACTGTAACTCTGATCCTAGTGAGGTCCTCGGGTAATCCCTGATAGGTTCCAGCTTCCAGTTGTAAGCTGCCTTAAGCTTCTTTTGGTAGTATGTGGAGAAGTCCCTGGGACTAGCTGTCCATCCCCCTGGCGGTTGCTACCCCTCCACCGACCCTTTACATTAAAAAAACATTGTAGAAACATCCTACGCTTGACCGTTTTTCCCCCTTTACACCAGAAAATCATAATACATTCACAACAATGGCGGACACAATCTACAAGGCGAGCACCACAGCTCCGGTGAACATTGCCGTAGTCAAGTACTGGGGAAAACGAGACCCTAAATTGAATCTGCCTACCAATTCGTCCCTCTCCGTCACTCTATCGCAAGCAGATCTCCGTACCCTCACCACGGCTACCTGTTCTGCTTCTTACAAAGGAGACGATAGCCTTATCCTTAATGGCGAGCCGTCAGATATCACAGGAGCGCGTACGCAAGCCTGCCTCCGCGAATTGCGTGCTCTACGAGCTGCTCTCGAATCGAAAGACTCGTCGCTGCCTAAGCTCTCGACGATGCCCCTCCGCATAGTCTCCGAGAATAACTTTCCAACTGCTGCCGGTCTTGCTTCGTCAGCTGCTGGTTTCGCTGCCCTTGTTCGTGCAATCGCAGACCTCTATGAGCTACCAAGCTCTCCGACTGAGCTCTCCCTGATTGCTCGCCAGGGCAGTGGTTCTGCTTGCAGGAGTCTGTTCGGTGGATATGTGGCTTGGAGGGTTGGTGATCGGGCTGACGGGCTGGATTCTAAGGCGGTGGAGGTGGCACCCGCGTCGCACTGGCCTACTATGAGGGCTCTCATTCTAGTTGCATCCGCTGCTAAGAAGGGTGTTAGCTCTACGTCGGGTATGCAGCAGACCGTCGCTACGTCCGATCTATTCAAGGGCCGCATTGCGAACGTTGTTCCGGCTCACATGGACGCAATGGAGGACGCTATACGGGACAGGGACTTTGCCAAGTTCGCGGAGGTCACAATGAAAGATTCTAACTCGTTCCACGCCTGCTGCATGGATACCTACCCACCCATCTAC
Source organism: Hypomontagnella submonticulosa (assembly GCA_022984865.1). NCBI lineage: Eukaryota > Fungi > Ascomycota > Sordariomycetes > Xylariales > Hypoxylaceae > Hypomontagnella > Hypomontagnella submonticulosa. The sequence continues at coordinate 45,612 of JAJKLF010000013.1, forward strand.
TACATGAATGACGTGTCTCGAGCCGCTGTCAGAGCTGTGGAGGCCATCAATGCAGGGGCGGGCAAGACTGTGGCGGCTTACACGTTCGACGCAGGCCCGAACGCCGTGATCTATTATCTGGAGGAGAATAGCGGTCCTGTCTTAGGAACATTCCACAACCTACTACATGCGACTGACGGCTGGAAGGATACGGCCAAGTCGTACAGCTCCGCTGCTGTACAACTTGACGATGCTACAGCAAGCCTGCTTACTGGCGGTGTGAGCAGAATTATAATGACCGGTGTGGGCGAGGGACCTATAAAGACCGACCAGCACTTGGTGGTTGCAGCATAGAAAAGCGATACCCGGAATCAATGATTCTTGAACAAAAGGATTCGATCTGATATACCTCTCATATTAAAGAAAGCGAGCATGGTCAATGTCGACTTCGAAAGGAGATACGGAGTGGTCATTTACATATAAACGCATATAAAGCACTTAGAGTAGATACACGTACATGTAGGAGCGTGAGGAAAGCGATCTGCGATTTGACATTGGAGATATAGTACCATTTTAATATAACATTGAACTGTGTGATGCATGTTCCATCGCATACAATGGCCTCAATTAATAAGTGATATTAATCTGCGAGCAATGTACCCGACAAACTACCAAGTCCCGTCTCAATCGGCAGATTCCGATTTAGCAGCTGAAAGTCTCCACAAAAAAGTTTTGATGCGATCTGCGACAGCGACCCGCGACCCAAGAATTTCTTAGTCATGTAATCAACTTCAACACACGAAAGCCGTATGCATCGTCGTTCACCTAGACCGTTCCCTCCCTACTCAAGTATATACTACGAAAGTCCTATAGATCACGACCACGGACCCTGACGCAGTCAGCATGTCAGACGCCAAAGGCGACTCACAAGCCGCTTGTCCCGTCGACCATAAGAGCAGAGAGGCATGGCTATCACAAGCGCGAGCAGCAGCAACAGCAGCAGGGACAGAAGGGGGAGCGCCAGTACAATCGCAATCACTGCCACCTTCACATCCACCGATACCAAACGCTTCATCGAAAGAAGCCGCAGAAAGCTGCCCCGTAGACCATAAGGCGCGCGAAGTATGGATGCAACAAGCCGCCCGCGCCACAGTCTCCCCTCCGACCTCGCAACCTCAAACTATAACATCAACATCAACCTCGTCCTCAGCCTCGTCATGGACATCCTACCTCCCACACATCCCCTTCTTCTCCAGCCCCCCGAGCTCCTCCCAACCCCAACCCCAATCCCAAACCCAAGCTCACCCCTCCCCCCTAGCCACCTCCCGCGAAATCTCCACAATCCCACGGTCCTCGAAACCCGCCACAGCCTCCGACGCACCCGCCGCGCGCCCCGCAAACACAGAGCAAGAAACGGGCGCGGACGCCGCGTCGGGGAACTGGATATACCCGTCGGAGAAGATGTTCTTCGAGGCCATGAAGCGCAAGGGCCACGACCCGCAGGCGGCGGACATGCGCACCGTGGTGCCGATCCACAACGCGGTGAACGAGCGCGCGTGGGCGGAGATCAAGGGGTGGGAGGAGCCCTGGGTGCGGGGGTCTAGGTATGTGTACACCCTCTGTGTTCTTTATCTTTCTCTAGGTTTGTCTGGTTGGGTTTTGTGGCGTGAATTTGGGGCTAGGAGCAAGGAATGGGGAGGAGGAGGAAAGGAGAAGAAGAAGAAGAAGACAAGCAGTGGATGGTTGAATGCTAACTCGGTATTGGATATAGTTGTGACGGTCCGCGCCTACATTCTTTCTCCGGCCTTAGCACACGCATGTCACCGCGGGCCCGCATAAACACGTTGATGGGATACCAGGCACCGTTTGACCGGCACGACTGGTTGGTAGATAGGTGTGGCAAGGAGATCGAATACATCATCGACTTCTACGCCGGGCGTCCTAATGCGGCAGGCAGTGGGAAACTGTCGTTCTACCTTGACGTGCGGCCGAAGCTGAACTCGTGGGAGGGTATCAAGATGCGAGCTATGAGAGCCGCTGGCCTGGTATAGGGAGAACACCAATAGGTGTCGCTTGTGTAGATACTAAATGTATAATACGGGCACATTTGATTACACACTCTATAGCATAGCACAAGGGTCAGTGACGAGGAATCACCATTCAACTACGTCTAACGAATCCATCGTGTGAAAAATCATTGTCCATTGCCTCATGTACCGTAGGGTCTATTGCCCAGAAAAATCAATGCGTCCGGGGTATCTACTCAAACAAGTCCATTCGTCCCTATGCTTCCTTATGCTCCCTTGCGCCTTCTTAGATGCCTAGATGCAATCCCGTAGAACGCCATGATACCATCATGTCTCATAGATAATGCTCGTCCTCCGCGCCCTCCGGGTTGCTGAGACGTTCGAAGTGGGATGCGAGCCGACGCCCCTAGCTATCCACAAGTCCATTGCTCGGGATGACTACGTATGTACACGCCGACAACGAGGCTTCGACCATGGATCCTAGATAACGAGTCGAATCATACGACCCGTTTCGAGGGCATTGATCTCCGTGTCCCAGCCAGCATCCTGAAAGGCCATGAACATGTCATCGTTCTCTTGGGTTCGCCGCCCGGTGAAAGCTTCGGCCCAGGCCAGGATGCCGTCCCAAGCAGTGGCATGCTCCGGAAGGTATATTACCTTCCCTGTCATGGTACTCCCTGTCCTGGTACGACAAACCATATACCTGCATAACTTGAGGTCCATTCGATGAAGAGTATAGATGTCCTCAGGTCGGGGGGCTGTGGTCGCGAATGAGATCTTGGGGCAGGTCCAATTGAGAATGTGTTCCTGGTCTGCTACTTGGGCTGGGGTGAGAATCTTGCCAGAGCGCATCCACTCATTCATGACAATGCACAGTCGCTGCTTGTTCAGGGAGCGCATATGAACGGAGCGGACGGCTTTGTAGTTGGTCCACAGGTGGATGGTGACCAGAACAACCATCCAGGCCAAGACGGTATCCTTCTCGTGGACGACTTGCAATAGTAGGCTACCGACTAGCATACCCATAAGAGAAATTACCGTCTCTTGACTGCCATCCTTGGCGTTCAGCTCAGCGAGATTGCCGGTCTTAGCGAAGTGGGCGCTGAGGGAGGCCTTAGCGGCTCCTCCCGAGACACCGCAAAGGGCACGCAGTATGCCGGCTCCACAGAGTGCCAGGACCTTAGGCAAGGTGGACAAAGCAGGCGAGAAGATGTCAAGAAACAAGGCCGAATCGTTGACGATATCAGCGAAAAAGCGGTAAAATTTGCACTCGGGTTCAATGGCACGACCGTAGCGGTGCGCAAAGAGGATCGTGGCGAGTCGACCCGTACATTCCTGGACAATGGTAAATAGGACGGCAGTAGTAGCCGAGGAACCGGAGTCTCCGATACCAAAACCCTGGAGAACGGCTCGGGAAGACAGCAAGCCTGCCATAGTGCTAGAAAAGGCTTGGAGCGAATCCTGGAGGACACGTTAATAAACAAATACACATACGTACACAATATGTTATTATATTCAAGTCATTTGTGCAATAGGTATAGTGAAACTTACGTAGACCTGGTAGGCTGTGTAGTCATCACGTACACTGTCAGGGTATCCGGCGGGGAGAAAGACGCCGATCAGGTCTCTGACACGGCTTCGCGCCGTCCGGACTGGAACGGGCACGTTATTCTCATCGTAGGTACAGATCATACCGTTCTCATCACTAGCTCCAATAACCTTCGGGCGTGGGTTCGGGAACGCCATCGTGAACTGATTATTTGGCGTTATTGACGCGTCGCGCGAGTTGTAGAAAAGAAAGTTGAAGGTTGATGATGTTGAGGTTGAAGAAATGGGTACGCCGTTTCGGTTTGAGGGTTTGGGTGTTGTGTTTCGTGCAAGCATTACTAGCGTGGTAAATCACTTAAATGGCCGCACAGGAAGGTGCCGTAGCGTAGCATCTACCTGCACCCCGCGGTTTCCCACAGCTGTTACCCTGCGACTACCCCTGTAATTCGACGAATTACCGTCAAGCACCCCGCCGTACTAGGTTATCTCAGTGAATTTTCAGCCTCAGCGTCATGCCGTACTATGTAGGTAGGGACGACGGTAACTACTATGTATGTACCCAGGTACTATGTAGATACTTAGGTACTTAGCCTTGGTACGTACATTGTAATATTAGAAATTGTAGGTAAACGCTGGAATTGTGAATATTGTGTTACGTCCTATAGGGTGATTTCATTCACTTTTCTATCGTGCCTACCAGATACCAGATACCGTTCAATAAATTACCCATGACCCTGTACCTAACGTAATAGTACATAGAGTTCTTCCCCGCTGCCGCCTCTCCCCCTTTTTCCCGCTCTTACCTAAAACGGACTCTTCGCATCCTACTAATCTGCATCTACATCCCCTATCCCTTCGGCGGGCCCTAACATCAAAGATGTCCACTCCAACCTACGAGGAGTAATTAATACCTAGGCGCCGCATATAAGTGAAGCAATATGATAGCAGCAATGTATTGCAGTAGAGTTAAAGAAGGGTCGCAAAATTAGAGTTAGGCATTAACCAATTACCTGTCATAGTTATCCATAATGGTAGACCCGCCAGCGGCCGTAAGTCTTCGACGTAAATGGCAGGGACGATAGGAACTTCAGATTACGAAGCTTCCAGGGGGAGTTAGGCTGGTAGATACGAAAAAGGGCACCAGGTATCCAGGCCAAGCCACATTTCATCATGACTACATGTTCACAACATGATAGCGAATAGACAGGCTCCTTAGGCTCTCTTCTCGAATTTGGCCTTGCCCCTATCTGCATCATACCTTCCAAACCACTTATCATTTCATCTCCATGTAGTCCTCACCTCCTGAACGGACAGAGCAAATATACTGCGTCCCTGTCCAGCCCGGTATGGCATGTTATGCTCATCGGCCACACGGGATGGGCTCTCTATGAGACGAATGGAGTAGGTAGGAACGATTCTGCCATCATAGTGATACTCACACATCCAGTTTCAGGGCGATCAACATATAAGCACGTTCGCCCTATTCGGGCAATCCAACATAATTCTTCCTAATGGGATAATATCCTAGCAATATTTGATAGCGATGTATAAGTTGAATGCCATTGTCATATTTAAAGCTCTGCTGGTCGCGTCGCTTTTCCTATATAGGGAAATGTCCTAACAATTGCTGGAGAAAATCCATTTTCAATGTGAGAAACATATGATTGAATCCATGGATGACATTGAAATGGTTAAATTGATCACTTGCAATAAGAGCATACAGGTAGTTAATGAGGACATATCGTAGCTATGTTACAATAACTCGGGAATGTCCCCCTTTAGAGTTAAACTTCTGCAGACTATCTCTTGATATCTGCCTTCTGAGCCAACGCACAAAACGAACCGATTACCGCTTGTTAGACCGTTCCAGTAATTAAATCCAATTAATTCCAATTGTCTGTGGCAAGACCGGTGAAGTAGAGAGCGACGTGGGACTAGGGGTATGGGGCGGTGAGGTACGGCACAGGTACTAGACAGCTAGAGTATTAGTTTATTCTCGTGGCGGTTAAAATATTGGGCTAAACCCGGGCTAGAGCACGGTGTCGGACCACATATTCGCAAATCCACGGCAGTCATAATTCGGGATAGTCGCTTTCCGACCAAAGGGATGAATTTTGCTAGCTCCACATAGTTTTGCTAGTCTACCAATCACCTACTGAAGCTGTACCCGGCGTCGAGTTTTTACTCAAGTTGCCTTCAGTCATTAATGTCAACTTAAGACCATATCAATGCTTCAATAAGAGTCATGTCTGCCTCGGATAACTGGCGGGACTCGTCGAACTGGAGGAGCGACGCGGGCCCTTCGACAGCAAGGAACTCCCAGCCTGCTCAGGGCCGGTCAGCGGCTTCGTCCTGGAGGACCGGAGGTGGCGCTTCTCGCAATGCCGAGTCCGAGCCTCGACAGGAACAGCGTAGAGGAGACTGGGTCAAGGGGAGCAGACCATATGACCGGGAGAAGGGTATCACCCGGCCCCAGAGAGATGAGGAGAGCGCCGCGAAGGCTATCGCCGAGGGGCGACGTATCTATGTCGGCAATCTACGGTACCAGGCCAAGCCGGACGACATTGAGGGCCTTCTCAAGGCCAACGAGCTAGGGACCTTTGAGTCGATCCATATTTCCATTGACCCATTTACGGGGAGGAACCCAAGCTACTGCTTCGTCGAATTCTCAGACCGGGAGTCGGCTGATCGGGCAATGTCTACTCTAGAAGGCAAGCTCTTGCTCGGAAGAGAAGTCAAATGCCGGCCCTGCATACCGAAAGGGGGACCATCTGGCGGGAGGCAGGATGCTGCTCAGAATCGTTGGGGGGATTGGTCAGGAGAGAGAAACACGAGGGATAGGGGGGATGAGACCAGCTCGGACAGGTCCCATAGAGCTAAGGACTCATCTGCTTCGTTCACCAGATATGCGCAGGATTTTACTGGCCAGAGGTTGTACGTGGGAGGCCTGCCGAGAATGCACGATCAGGCGATCAACTCAGCCGAAATGAGGCAACTCTTTAAGGATTTTCAAGTGTAAGTCAAAGATGCCAAGGCTCAATTTCCCTATGGGCCTATTTACTGCTTGTTTTCATCTAACACGTTCACAGGGAGGCGATTAGCAAAAGAATCACTGCTCACGAATCCGTTCGTGCCACACCCGGTCGTCATAATTTCTGCTTCGTTGATTTTGCTACGTCAGAGCAAGCTACGGCAGCTATGGAAGCCGTTGACGGCAGAGTCTTTCGTGGTGCGCGACTAAAGGTGTCCTTTGCCAGCGGCCGCTCTAACAAGTGGCGGGAAAGAGAGAACCTTAACGTCGCAGACACCGATGAGTCGGTCAAATAGATAGAACGAAAAATGAATAGTATCACCCCCTTCCTAGTGACCTATTCCCTGTGCCTCGTCCTCCGTGGTCCTATCCCAGGACAGCACCCCGGATCTCGGTCATCCCGCTCGTCCCGAGTCCATATTCCTATCAATACAAATTACACCAATTACCATACGCTACGTATAGTATGGCGTTGCTATGCCCTCCTGTCTCATGACGGCCCGTCGGTTTACGCCAGTATCTGTTCATGCCTACTCTGCGATCTTGCCAGCGCTTCGCAAAGTTCTCAATCGCTTCGAGGGGGGTTCCTCATGGTTGCCGGCGATAGTCGTTCGTTTGCCTGCGTCCTTGTCGGCGTTCTTGGCATCTTTCGCAGCCTTCTTTGCGGCATTGTCAGCTTTCTTAGCGTCTCGGGCCGCTTTCTTTGCGGCGTCTTCGGCTTTCTTGGCCTCTCTGGCAGCCTTCCTTGCGGCCTTATTCGCTGCAATCTCAGCTTTCTTTGCAGCTCGCTCCTCCTTTTCCGCTTGCTTCTTGGCGAGCAATTCAGCGGTTCTCGCGGCCTCTTCCTCGAGGTCAGCAAGATTCTTTTGGGCTGCCGTAAAGCTTTCATCCCAGGTTGCAGCTATTTCTTTCCAACAGGGGATGCGTGCATCTGTTCCCAAATCGCTGGGATCTCCGTCCAAGAGTGCATGGATACCACCCAAATAGTGAATCATCTCCCCCGGAGTCGGGAAATGCTGTAGTCGCTCCAGCTGCTCGTGTGCGTGACGTGAAGGAGACTTCAATTGAAGAAGAAGCCTCGGATTATGTCTTTCGTAGAAGCTGAACAGCCGCCAGTCAGCCGCCACGCTCTCAATAGGCTCCCAACATGTCTCTGGCGTATTGAACGCGTCGGGGCGTTCGTAAAAACTCAGATGGCATTCGATTTCTCTCGCAGGATTCCAGCGGACGTCAAGTATATTGTAATCCCAATTAAGTCGTCCATCAACGCCGTATTTTCCAACCGGCCGCTCAATGATGCCGAGGTTTTGGTTGACCGTCCGGAAGTTCTTTCTAGTTCGAGACGAAACGAATGGATCGCAATGGGTAGACATGTCCTGGAATATGCGGTTCGCGCTCGGAAAGTCAATCTTCGACTCTGCAATAGCCTTTGAGACGGTCTCCTCGCTAGCAAACACATCCCACCATGCAGGGTGATTGATCTTCACTGATTCCACTTCGCCTTTCTCGTTGGTGAATGTCTTACGGTCCGAGATAAAAACTTTCTCCGTCATATAGGCTTTGCGCTTGACCACTATGATGCTCAAAGTCAGTGCCTCCTCTCAATGAAACAAAAAAAAAGCCGGTATCAGAGGTCCTCTTTTTTCTTGTCCACCAAGTGAAGCAAGATGAAGGGCACTGGGGACGTGAACACGATATAGGAGCCGGGGAACTACTCACTGGTATCGTTCGCGCCTAAGACTGAACTCTTAGTCGCCTGTGTACTCTCTTGCTGAATAAACTGCGGCCAGATGTCGTCCTGGACCGAGGCAGATTCTCCTAGGACGAGTGTGCGGCCAGTATCGTCGAGAGTGAATGTGAATTTGAAGCGAGGCAAATTCGAGATCGCAGGTGTATCAAATGCGTGTCTTATAATAGCCGTGAAATCCCCTATAAACTCTGACCGGGAATGTTCCTGATAATTCAGGGCTTGGCGGATGTTGACGTTGAAAACCAATTCCTTGAGATTTTCGCATTGTGTCAAGAGCGCGATGCAATGATCTTCATGCTCTAGATCCCATCTCCAAAAGGCATCATCGCGGTCCGTATCGAACCTGATCGAGCGGATCATCTTCAGCCGTCGGGGGGTGAGAGCAGCCAGAAACACGTGCAGCGATGGCATGCAATAGAATTGGAAATGATTGACTCGGTAAAATACTGGGGTTTCCTCGATTTCCTTGTAGACCGCTCGGCATACGCGGGCAAGGTTAATAATAGTCAGAGGCTGTTTTTCGGTGTTCTTTACTCTCCCTCTGTACCGAGACGCACGCTCGCAGTTTCCCCACACGAATTTGTTCGAGCGCTCGACGATCTGTGTAGGCTTGATAGGTTCGTCGACGGCTACGGCCAATTCGTAGATGATAAGGCGGATCTAGACACAGGATGAGTATATAGACAGCAGCAATAGATTAACGCTAAGATGGAATACCTACCTCAAGCGGGAGCATGCGAAAGAATGGACAGGCATAATTTTGTCGAGTGACATCGCATAAAGGGTGAGATTCATCAATCTTAATCAGACTCTCACAGTCGGACGCCATATTGGCAGCTTCTCCACAATCAGAAGTCATGGTGATACTTGTGACCGACTCAGCAACGTAAAGTATAAGTGGCAGGTAGTAAACTGAAAGTAGACGCAGTATGCTGTGGGAGGTAGTGTGGATCAACGGAGAATGTGAAGGGGGTCGAAAGCGGTTGATTGACGAGATGGAAGAGTAACCTTTCTTCCGTAGAAAGTGAGTGCGCGATGGGAAGAAGTAGGGAAAGGGTGAAGAGGTGGGAAGAGGTGAAGAGGTGGGAAGAGGTGAAGAGGTGGGAAGAGATGGGAATAAGTAGGGAAAAGTAGGACCAACGCGGCAGGCACTGGATTAATGAACAGTGAGAAGGGTGCCGGGGTGGGGACAGTTACCGAGTGCAGTCCGGAGCCGTAACGAGTAGTATGCGGTAGGTACGGGACTACGTTTACGGTGAGCACAGTATACTGTAGAAGTTACTTCGTTAACCTAGCCAACATCTGTATAATGGAAAGAGCACATGGTACCTAGACCGTAAGGAGTACTACTTATAGTCCAGTAGTGAATCCTAGCGCTGGGGACGCAACAAACATAAACACGCTTACACGTCATGTGTCATTCGAGTTGTAGTCGTCCCGGAAGGATATCAATGTATTTGGTGTTTGCCCGTTATAGGTAAGGTACATACATGTATGTAACTACATTGATGTATTCAAGAGATCTATCTACAGTACCCCGTCTAGAATAAAACAGTTCTCCCACCACCTAACTCAGCTTGGCCAACCATGAGGCCCCTACGGACCCATGTTCTAGTCACTCCTCTTCGTCTCTTAGGTGCCATGGGAGCGTCCGGCTTCTTAGTGCCACGTCGGGGAGATCGCGAGGCGCCCAGTACCTTACCTACACGAACTGCCCTTCCGTCCCATACCCATTTGCTCAAGCATCGGATACACATTCCTTTCTGATATTTCTTCTTGCAAACCCCGGGCCTCACGAGGTATTGATTACGGAAGGCATGTCCACACTGGTAGATTTGGACTTCGAGGCTATCCTCAGCCGTGGTGGCTGTCGTAACTCTCGCGGGGACTAGTGTTGCGCATTCCTCGGCTGTGAGGTGTGTACAGTCCAGCCTGCTCTGGAATTCGCAAATACCACACGGTCCCGTTAAGTATGTCTCTGCCCTCTCGTCTCTTAACTGACGATATAGTAGAGTTCCCTGGCTCGGGACGACGAATTGGGACATGGTTTCTATCGATGTATCCAAAGAAATACTCAACCAGGTCTCGTATTTCATTTGCATTACTACATTGTCCAGGCACTACGATAGATATATAATATTAGTACATTATCTAGGAACAATGGGATCACAGTGACTAAGGACATTGTTGGTCACATCATCCCTATTAACTTCTTCCCAACATAAGGGAATTGTGCTGAATAATAACAAATGGAAAGAGCGTAAGTGTGATAGAGGGAGTTTTGTTTTCCTTTATTCCACGTCGCTTCCTTTGTGGTATTATGAGGTAGGTTATGAGAGGGAAGGTACGGCGTCATTTGTTACTACTAGTTAGTCTGGCATAAGTGAACTATGAGAAGAGGAAGTCGTGAGATAGTTCGTGCACGATCCACCACCCCCCTGCCCTACTTAGCGCGCTTCTATTTACATACATCTGTACATATGTATATGTACCATGTATGCACGAACCATATTGCCCTGCGATACCAGTACTGAGTACTATAGTACCTCAGGTACAAGAATTCTTAGGTACATACATGTAGTACATAATAGTATGTACTTACTATGTACCGTATTATGTACTAGGTAGATGTCCTTGCTGACTCTGGAGCTCAAGTTAATCACGGTAATAGGTCGGCTAATAGTATACATGTGTGTACTAGGTACTTAAGTACTAAGCGCACATGTGATTATGCTTACTTCTACCAGACTTAATTATCGAATATCATTCACTGCGGTTAGGATTATTGATAGACGATAACATGTCAGGCAGCTTCAATATGATCTTTCATATTTACTTTCAAAGCTTAGTTAAGTTAGTTACATGTAAAGGTTTGTTAGCCTAATTACTTAGCTTATTTGTACCGTATTTAGAGATATATTATTCGTTTCCAGCTTCTTCAGGAACGCGAGCTTTCTAAGCAGGATGTGGCCGTTCCTTAAACTTATGACTTGCCACTCGCTTAAAAAGTAACGATAGGAATATACATACCTAGGTATGTACCTAAACAAAAGCTGTCTCCTCTAGACGGCGCTCCTTATATAAAAACTTTAATGATAGGGCTGAAGTTTTGGGGGCTAAAAGGGGCACTTCTATATTCAACATACCGGCGGTACCTGAGTAAAATTCGCTGCCCTTTTCCTAATGTGTATCATATCATATGCAGCTCCCGTAAAGGATGTGACTACTCATATCCCACCAGATTTTCAGCTGAAAAGCGATGACATGATTGGATCGGAGCTCCCTAAACCCGAAGCTGTGCACTCTCAAAATTGGATTTCGCGATTCTGGCTCTGCCTTATTACGGTCGATATACAAAGTCCTACGGGGTTGAGTTTCATGTTATTAGGATAGTCGGGGCGGTTCATTAGGGCAGCGCTCAATGAGCTTTCTTTGGAATCGTTCCGTCTTGATTCTCCTCTCACAATTCTACTACTGACTAATGAGAGCTGCGTTACGATGGCTAGTTTAAGCTATCATAATATCCGGCCTGATCAGCCTGGACTTGAAGTTGTTAATGATGGCTCTGACGGATTAGTAGTCGTACAACATGAGTCCGAGGCCGCTCTCCATACACTACACCAACAATGGCCATACCCGGATCAAACTGGACAAGCGGAAAAAGAAGTATATAAAGTCAGCGCTGTTGAAAGAACAAATAATTCGCCGCTTCGGAGATGGAACATCAAAAAGGTCCTACTCGTCGCACTCGTTTGTGTTCTTGTCATCGTGGGAGTGGTAGTTGGTTCTGTCGTGGGAACTAGGAAGGCCTCATCTTCGTCGTCGCCGCCCCCTTCACCAGCTACAACAAGTCCTAGGTAAGCCAATAGCTCTGTATGCTCCCTGTACGATGAATATTACTCATTAGATCGAAGTGGCCAGGGCGACTCGGAATCTGCTGCAGCCGAGATGACCGGCACTCCTACAAGCGTATCGCCAGGTTTTGCACCGACAGCCATATCCTGGGGTTATCCTCACCTCGAGGTATTCGCGTTAACGAATAATGATTCCTATTCGATATATCGGAAATATCGAAATTCTAATTCTACTTCCGAGACAGACTTCCTACCAAGTGGATCAGATATGGAACTTGTGGGCGGCGGCATCGATTTCAACAACGCACCGGGTATTTCTGTAACTCACCGTATGGCGGACGGCACGAGGAATTTTACCGAAATCCATATCAACGGGAAGGGAAACGGATATATTAAATATCACGACGCCGATCAGCTCTTAAGCCCGGACGGTGCTGCCAACTGGTACGTTCTCAGCAAGGATACCTTGATTGGTGCACCTGCGGATGTGGTATACAAGCCATCGCTCGACATCATGAAAACTTTCTACATGGCAAAGGGGGACAATGGAAATGCGGCCTTCTACTTTCAATATCACGTCGCAGATGGTTGGTCCAACAAGATCCAAATCCCGGGACCTGACTTACAACCCATGACACCCAGCGTGGTCGCGTGGAACGGCGACGACTCGCGTCTTGACATCCTCGCCGTTTCCAGGGCAAACAGCCACCTACTGCACGCTTCGTGGGACGCCGAGAAGGCGGAATGGTCCGAATATGAGGATTTGCGTGGCTGTGTTACGACACCCCCGGTAGCGGTGTCACGTGGCCCGGGGATTATCGACGTGTTCGCCCGCGGCGGTGATGGTGGTTTATGGCATATATCTTATGACGACGGGAACGGGGGGTGGGCGGACTGGACACGCATCAGCGGGAGTACGAAGATACAAGGTCAGCCAGATGCTATCAGTGCTTCTTCAACCACCTTGGACGTGTTCGCCTGGAGAGACGACAGCCGCATGCTACACAAAAGTTATGACAGCAATTCGAAGAAATGGACACCTGAAGATGATTTCGATATCCCGGTAGACGGCGATCTCTCCGGTCCTCCCAGAGCTGTTAGTGATGGATCGGGCAGCATTCACGTTTTCGCATATAACGACCAGAATAGACTAATTTGGAAGGAATTACGCCCCGCGGGACAAAGCACCGATATGGTCCAGCTGGCAAATGTCCCCATGCTTGCCGCGGGATGATATCTTAAGGGAAAGATAATGAGGATAGAAGCATGGACAAGGCAAGGAAATAGGCGTTCAAAGAGAGGCGACTGGGCGAAACCCATAATATTGGACCATTTAATACCGAAATGATAGATTTAATACGTCTTACCTCTAACCTCCCCCCAAGGGCATGTCGAGCCTCGGCCGAGAACGGTTTGTGTACAAGATCGAGCTGCGTGAGCTCATAGAAGGTCGGGTCAGAGTCGATACAGGACCAAGGATAAGCAGCATTTATGAAATAAAACAGGAATCTTGATCTTGTGATGGAGGCTGGAAGCTTGTTGAATAATGGTATTAATACATATTGATCATATATACCATAGATTGTCGTACTAATCTAGAAATCGGGTTTTATTCTCTCATCTGGAGGCATACAACCTGTGCGATGCCTCCAGTATGGCAAGACGAAACCCATCCGCCAAGATCAAATGGTCATTCAAAACCAATAAGTACCAGAACGAGCGGCACCGTAACCCCTTCCAGTCATAGACGTCACTTCGCTTGACCCCCTGTGCGCAACCTTCCGGATTAGGTGTCAGCGCTACATCAGATCGCAGTTCAATGTTACTTCTCACAACATACAGTAAGTATAGAACAAACTTCTTCTAAGCCAATTTGTCTCGGACTCCCTTTAGGTCAATTCTCTTCGGGATCGAGTATTAGTAGAAGCGCCCGGAACCGAAAATCAGAATGACCCGCCGTATCGTCCTTCAACGCCCCGGGACTTTACCGGAGCGCGTGCGCTCCTCAGCCTTCGGTGCCGCGATAAGGACCAGACGCGACGGTGACAGCGACTCCGGACCCGAAGATGCGAAACCCAGCGCCAAGAAACGCATCTTAACCATCATCACAGCGGACCTCCTAATCCCAGGCGATGGCGAGCCCCTCCAAGACGCCGCCCTCGTCATCGAGAACAAACTCATCGCCTGGATCGGCGCCCAGACCGCCCTGCCGTCGGAGTACTCCGACGCGCCCCACCGCGCCATCACCGTCCCGTACCTGATGCCGGGGCTCTGGGACGTCCACGTGCACTTCGGCGACGACGTCGGCCAAGACACTTCCGGCAGCCAACCCTCCCCCCTCGGCGAGCACCCCGCCGCCGCCGGCGCGCGCCTCGCCCGCGGGTGCTGGGAGGCCATCCAGCGCGGCTACACCTCCATGCGCGACGTCGCGGGCTACGGGTGCGAAGTCGCGCGCGCCATCGACGACGGGACCATCATCGGCCCGAACGTGTACTCCTCCGGCGCGTGCCTCAGCCAGACGGGCGGCCACGGCGACCAATTCGCGCTTCCCGCAGGCGACGCGCTGCTGAACTTCGGGGTCTCCGCCGCCGCGGTCTCCGCGGGCCACTATTTCGGCACCACGCAGGGCATGCTGGTCGACGGCGTGGACGAGTGCCGGCGCGCGGTAAGACTGCAGATCCGGCGCGGCGCGAGGTGCATCAAGGTCATGGCGACCGGGGGCGTTATGTCCCGCGACGACGACCCCATGTGTGCGCAGTTCAGCCCTGAGGAGCTCCGCTGCATTGTGCAGGAGGCGGCGCGGCAGAACCGCGGTGTGGCCGCCCATGTGCACGGTAAGCCGGGGATCTTGGCGGCGGTGGAGGCGGGCGTGACGAGTGTGGAGCATGTGTCGTTCGCGGACCGCGAGTGCATCGACTTGATCAAGAAGAAGGGCACGATTTACGTCGCGACGCGGACTGTCGTCGAGACGCTCCTGAGCACCGGCGGTAAGGGCCTCTCGCGCCAGCAGTGGGAGAAGGCGCTGTTGTGCGGGAAGCAGAACCCGGTCGCGTATAAGTTGGCGGTCGAGGCGGGTGTCCCGATTGCGTTGGGGACTGATTCGCCGCCGGGGTTTAACATGGCCATGGAACTGGACTACGCTGTAGAAGCTGGGTTGAGCAATCTCGAGGCTATTAAGGCTGCTACTGCTAATGGGCCACTGACAGTGGGACTACAGGCGCCGAAGACGGGTCAGTTGAAGGTGGGATACGAAGCTGATGTTCTCGGGTTGCTTAAGAATCCGGTGGACGACGTGAAGGTGTTGCAAGAGAAGACCAACATAGAATGGGTATTGAAGGGCGGAAAGATCCTGAAAGGCCCGGGAGTCGGACCCTGGGGAGAAGAGTCGTGATTTTGAGTATTTATATAGGGACTACGAGCGAGGGAATACTGGGTACATACGGCTTTCTATTGAGATACACGATGTACAAATGGGTCGAGACTTTTATACATCTATGACCAACCTCTCTTCTCCTCTCGACTCCCTCCACCTATTAGTCGATTCAACGAGGGCGTGGCATCCTTTCAGTAGAAATGACCACTTAGTCGCAAAACCCTCGCTCATCTCCCAGCCAGTTTCTGACCATGGCTCACCCCATACTATCAGTCCTGTCTGCTCGACCTTGTCGAACCCTTCCCATAGTCCGCCTGCGACGTCTACACAAAGCTCATCCTCATCGAACTTGCCGATATTCAAAAGCAAATTGTTGCGCATTCTTGGCCAGGGGAATGTGTCTATCCATACATCGTGGTCTATTTGTTTCTGAAGCTCTGTTGGCTCTAAGGAGGGCGGAATGGTATCAGGGGGATGGGGTAAGTTTTTGAGGTTAAATACTGCACCACACTCGAGGGGCATGCGGTGAAGGATTGAAAGGATAGACATATTGGTAATAGTCGCCCGTAGGACGTTGTATTGAACTAAGACGAGGAGGCGGTGGTCGGCGGAGAGAGGAAAGGAGAAATCCGGAATGGTAGTGCCAGATTGGAGATTGCCACTAAGATACGGTATCATGGGTGGAATGGCTTTTCGTTCATGATCTTGTAGATCACCAGTTGAGCCACTTATAAGGTGGCGTTGTTGTATAGAGTCGGAGTCTGCACGCCCTGATACGCCATCAGGAGGGTTAAGCTGTAAGTAGAGCTCCTCCCAGTAGGTGAAAGGTTTGAGCTGCCTAAGAAGATGCAACGGTAGGGATGTGTGGACTTGTAATAGGTCTACAACCTCTTGCGGCAGAGAATTATCTCCGTCCAATCCAGATGGCTTCGCTGGTTCTCGAGGCCCATATTTAGTCAACTCCTCGGACTGGTGGTTATCTCCGGCTGCTCGTTGAGCTGCCTTCCTTCGACCTATAAAGATAGAGAACTTAGCGCTGCTACCGAAAGGCAGGAATTCTGAACGTACGCCAGGCTCTTTGGTGCAGACGATTCTGCCGTTTTCTTCTTTCGGCTGCATCAGCCAGGCCGGTCCAGTTATCGTCCTCCACTCGTGCCTAGAGGACCATTAGTTTCATGTCTCCTTGTAGAAATCGACGACACCAATATGTTAGTGACGGAAAAGACCCCCTACCTCTCGAAGCTGCTCCATTGTTAACATGTGATAAGACATTTTGCGGTATCGTGGTGCCGTACCCCGGAGTAGATGCTGATGTTGTTAATTGCGGACCAGGCACCCGGCTTATACGTATATCTCATGCAATCTGCTTATTATCTGCGCCCCTGCCAGTTCTCTACCGATTATCGAGTGGATTCTAAGTATAACACGGAGGAATTCAACAATCTAGCTCGCATGATGAACCAATGGCGAATGCTTGATGTTAGATGTGTCCCGGACACTTTGTACAACGGCTTCGGCTCTTAGGAACTATCCGAAGAACAGCACCTACCCGTTATGTACCTTAGCTTCGGGAGCTCGCATCTGGCCCGCATCTTGGGAACGACCTAAACCAATATGGGAATAGCGCATCTGCCATCTGCTTATCCTGCATATGCTCTTGCTGGGGTTAGAAACTCCACAGCCTCAAGATAGAGTCATCTGTGAACAGTTCAGCTGTTGAATTCACCAACTAAGCGAGTTGACAATCAACAAGTCTACTTATTATGATTGATAATGAACAGATGAGTATGATAGGGTATCCTTTCGAAATGACCCAAGGAAATATAAAGATGTCGCCTTCGCTGGGGACTACTTTCTCGTCCCATCTAATCCGCAAATTGTCTCAACACTGCTAGTCGAACTGGTTTATTTCAATATCATCAGAGCAGAGGAAAAGCACTATCGCCACGAATCGCTTTCATTATTCCTCATATTTGAATCAGTTCCAACAAGAGTCCTTAGTGATCACTTCGTCATGCCTGCAATGTCCGGGTTCGTAAACTTCGATCCTGAAAAGGACATACCTTCTCTTCAAGATAGGGTAATCTTCGTCACAGGAGGTCCGTCATCCCGAGTGTCTGATCCACGAGTTGAACCATCCAGAGCGCTAATGATCTGAAGGTACTGCCGGTCTTGGTCGAGCTTCGGTCGAGGCTCTTGCGAAGCATGACCCCGCCCATATCTACTTCACCGGTCGTAATACACAAGCCAGCGACTCGCTGATTGCGGAAGTCAAGAAGACGAACCCATCCGTGGGAATGACGTTCGTAAAGATGGATATGACTTCTTTGTCGTCGGTCAAGAATGCTTGTGCTGAGTTTACTCATGATCGTCTCGACCTCCTCATGTTAGTCATGCTTACCCCTATTTCACCTCTTATCATCCAGTAGAGTGATGGCAGTGCTAAAACGATAGCGAATAGGTGTAATGCCGGCATCATGGACAAGCCACCGGCCGTGAGCGAGGACGGCTTTGAGATCCACTTTGCGATCAACCACCTAGCCCATGCCATGATCATTCGACAACTCCTCCCTGTGATGGTGAAAACCGCAGAGTTGCCAAATTCCGATGTTCGGCTCGTAGCGCTCACATCCGCCGGGTGGCGAGGACATCCCAAGAACGGAATTGCATTTTCTACCATCCGCACTAAGCAAGAGGACTTGACGTTGTTGGGATTTAATCTTCGTTATGGGTGAGTGGCCTCTTATTTATGGCCTGTCATCGAAAACGATAGTTCTCCTTTCCCAAGCGCCACATGGACTCGTGGGGTCGAGAGCTAACTAGCGACAATTCATGCAGGCAGAGCAAGCTCGCAAACATAATGTACGCAGCCGAAGTCGCTCGGCGGTATCCCAACATAAAAGCCGTGTCCGTCCACCCCGGCGTCGTGTCTACGGACCTAGTCCAGGGTTTACCGCCGATGAGGAGAATATTCGTCTTAAGTACGAACCGGCTTCTGGGCGGTGAGCTATGGGACGAGAAGAAGGGCCGTCTAAGCCAGCTCTGGGTGGCCGCCGGCGCGAAGAGGGAGCAGCTGGTGAACGGGGCTTACTATATGCCTGTCGGAGTGTTGAGCAACGACAAGTTGGACAAGACTGCGAAGGATGAGGCACTAGCTCGTGAGCTGTGGTCGTGGACCAATGATGTTTTGGCGAAGGTGGAGTAGGATATACTACAGCAAGACACAAGACGCTCCGCTTAGACGATTATCTCCTTGGACGTCGCTGTACCTCCGCAATAGTTCTGTTAGGAAACCTGTAGACTCATCCCGTAGCATTGCGACGGACGTGATATAGGGATATTAATTCTGAAGTTTCGTGTTGATCACAAATTGCAACATGGGTGCCATTCAAAGTCCGCGAAGTGGGAAAGCTGGCTCATGACACTCACATATACACAAGCCCTGGTTCGTCTATTTTGGTAGATAATCGACCAAGCCATTGGGGATCTACAGTAGATACCTGGAAGCTTTTGAAACGTCGCTCATGAAGCCACTGGTCCAACCAGTACTCAAACTTGAATATGTAAAACGAAGCTCTTAAAGAGCGGTGCCCAACCCTTTCACCCGATGTTCTAAAGTAATTTCTTCCTCGGCAATGCGTACGGATAGTTCTGAAATTACCGATGGGGACCGGCGCCCTCGGGGTCCATGTTAGCTTCGTCTGGAAATGAGGCTGTGTACCGACTTCTCGTGTTGAAGACCATGTTACGCGTCAACATAGCATCAAACAATCGATTCTCCAAATATCTTCTCCCATCCAGCTACATGGCCAATTTTTTAGATTTGGACAATGTATAACCCTGGTGAGGAATATGATGAGGTGGAATGAACATAGTTCCTCCAAAGGGCTCCGAAGTCATGCGAGAAATTTGAACTCCTGTCATATGTACATAGGTAATCATCGTGGCCTGTGTTTATCTAGAAGTCTTCACGGAATAAATTGCAAGAAATTTTGGAAAATTTGGAGCTGGTTTACCTCGCCGGGCATCAGTTATGGCGAAGTCAATAAAAACGTTTTCTAATTACGCTGTCGTTAATTATTGATGCTCCGGATAGGGGTTCTATTATACCCCCTACTAATCTTACTAAGAGGCACTTAGCTAATTCTCCTTGGATATGGTTACATCGGGCATTCAGGGGTTGTATTTGGCGTCATCTCAGCTGTGACGTCACATCTTGTTGGAAAATAATGATCTCTCGCAGCTAATATTGGATACGCTGTGATTTCGCAAAACATGACATTGACAATATTGTGACCCTACGGAGGCATACCGCTAGGAAAGTGCCTCAATTGAATGGCTATTATCGTCAATAAACGCCCTACGAGACTTCGGGTGTGTTGACAACTCGCCCGTTGCGGCCTAATAGCTAGCCTCCCGAGTAGTGAGAAGTCAATATGGATGCCAATCGAAGTCGGTGAAGAGGTCGCGCGTATCAGCATAGTATACAGTAGTTCATACAAGATCGCCGAGAACGGCTTGCTAGCTGCCCCCGCGAAAGCTTCTATCAACCATGTGCCGGCCAATGCAAGCCTCCCGTCCTGTCAGGGCAGCCACGCTTGGCCGATTACTGTATCTAGCTCCCTATTTAGCTTCAGGAACTAGTTGTGATCGACTAATTAAGCCGTTTGATAGTCATCAGAATAGCTATTTTGTCTTTTCGATCTACAAAGCTAAAATAGGTAGAGTGGACATGCTTGAAATGTTTATCTATGCATCAGTGGGGTCAATTTTGATACCTGTGGTAGCTAGTATCAGCAATTATGTCTATTCGAACATCTCCAATGTCGTCGATGCAGTTTCTAAAAGCCCTGTTTCTGAGCAATATCTCACAACGGGATGCGCTTACGACATCATGCGCTTCGCTGACGCAAACATAACCAGCAAGTAGGCTTTTCAATGTGGTGGCAGGTAGATAACATTGCGATCGGCTTTCTACCATGGTGCCTCATGCGGGGACAAAAGAACCCCTTGGCCAGCACCCACGCTGATGGATTTCAACGCACGGTGATAGATCCACCTCTGCCTGGGGGTGTAAACACTCCGACTTCAGGCTGGTCAATGAAAACGCCGCACATCCTACCCGAATCCATCCGGCTGGTATCCGTTCTGCTGTGTGGCACCCATGCTCGCCAAGACTACTGCTACTGAATATCACTCGGCGACGAGATGAGACGGTGGGAAATGCGCATCGCTATACTGGTCCCTGACCAAGTGACGACATCGGGAGGGATACTAGACTCACCAGAGTGGATGATTGTAGAATGAGTATAGCCGAGATGAATGCGGAATTCAGGAGAACGGTTGGTGCGTCGACAGGTATATATCTACCATCGCCGGTCAGCATCATCAGCATCTTTCTCTTGCTTCCTCATCACATCCAAGATCGATCAGCTTACAGTGTCTCTCACTCAGTCGTTCCCTACCATTTCCAACTTAGTCACTCCTTGATATCTTAGGCTCTTCAGCAATTTTCACCTGCTTACCAAATAATCCTTTTCCCATCAAACACTTCACCAACAGTCACAATGCGTTTCACCAACTTCGCTCTTGCTGCTTTCTCTCTGGGCTCTGCCCTCGCTGCCCCGGCTGTTCACCAGCCCCACGCCCGTGCTCTCGAGATCCTCGGCGTCGCCACTACTACCGTCAGCTCCGTCAAGAGCAACGTAGAGGGTGAACTACAGACTATCAGTATGTGCTAGAGACAGCCGTCTTATGCTCTTCCCGTAGCTAACCACCCTTATAGACAAGTTGCTCGTCGGTGTCAACGTCAACACTACTTCCCTGGTTCCCCAACTTGAGCACTCGCTCCTCACCATTGCCGGCGAGGTTACCAAGATTGTCGGCTCCGTCCTTCCTCTGGTTACCGAGGAGGTCCCGGCCCTGGTCGAGGGCGAGCTTGCTAACCTCCCCGAGCTGCTCAACGGCGTCCTCCATCGCCAACGGTGTTGAGTCTACTGTCCAGAAGGTTGTCAACGGTCTCGGTGGTGGTATGTATACCTATCCAAGCAATATCAGATAATCACACTAACACTGTTGCAGATGTCTTGAAGGCTGTCAAGCCCGAGCTCCAGCTCGTCCTCTCCACTGTTGAGCCTGTTGCCAAGCCCATCCTCAGCTTCGCTCTCGGCGCTGTTGGCAGCACTGTCGGACCTGTTGCTGAGGAGGTTCACGGCCTTGTTGGTGACCTCCAGAAGGTTCTCGGTGGTCTCCTGCAGCCCGTTGCTGGTCTCCTCGGCGGTGTCGTTGGTGGCGCTCTATAAATAAATGCATACCACATTTACCTCAGTGTACCGTAGCTAATACCCGCATTGGAGGAGTTTCTGGATAGGATATTGCATGCTCATGATTAGATGCTTGGATACCTTTTAGCATTTGTAAAATATATTGCGCGCAAGCTGAGCCTTTTCAATTCACAGTATTCGGTGCCTGTCCAGAGTAAGGTTTCAGTCCAGCTCTTCGCTGTTGAAGTGATTTACATGCTGTGTCTTTAGTCGACGATTTGGGGAGTCGGGGTCGCCGTGGCATTCTGGTGGTAGAGCATCTGTAGAACATTTGGGGTCGGAATGGAGGGTTTGTCATTGGTATTGCGTTATTGAGAGCTGTAATATTTATTGTCTTCTGATGATAACTAATACCAGAGCTAGCCAGAGGGCAAAGAACCAGGGTTGCACTTACTATTCACCTAATACCGCCGTAGGTTCACGACGGTAAGTACCTGCCCGGTTTGTGCGAAGGACGTCGGTCGCTACCGAGATAATTAGGTATCGATACTTGCCGCGTTTGGTAGTTCCCTTAAATGAATAGCACCAAACTATTAGCCCGCCACTTGGTTAAATCTGCCCAGAGTCAAGCACTACAAGGAACGCAGCATTCTACATCTGAATAAATAAAACAAACTATATAGCATAGTATAACAACAGTCCATCTAAATACCGACGCTCTATCATCGGTAGAATAAGTGCTATTCACGATGGCATCTCTGCTTGGTCTCGCGCGTCGCAACTGGCTTATTTTCAATCCGCCAGAAGCACCTAAGTCCACTGCGCCGCTTCGGTTCGGCATCCTTGGCGCTGCAGATATTGGGTGAGTTCGAGTTGTTACTCGCCAATTTGGTGTCACCGAAACCAATCTGTTCAATGTTCCTATTAATATTAATCTTAAACCGAAAATACTGATATGTATATTAATTGTGACAACTTAGGCCAGCAGCTCTTATCCTCCCAGCGAAGACTCACCCCGAGGTTGTAGTCCAGACTGTCGCCGCTCGAGACCCTAAGAAAGCAAAGGCGTATGCTCAGAAGCATGGCATACCGGACGTTGCAGAGACGTATCAAGGTAAGTTGCCATCGCTATTGACTCAAGTCCCAATTACTGATACGTTTACGTTAAAGCCATTCTTGATAACCCCGACATTGACTGCGTGTACATACCTCTACCTAATGGACTACACTGCGAATGGGCTCTGCGCGCCCTCAAAGCTGGGAAGCATGTGCTACTAGAAAAGCCCTCGGTGAACAACACAACGGAAGCCGAGGCAGTCTTCAAGAGTCCACTTCTAGAGGGCCCGAAAGCACCGGTTCTGCTCGAAGCGGCGCATTATCTTTTCCACCCGGCCTGGACCGTATTCATGTCCTACGTTACACCGGCCGAAGTAGCCAACGCCAAGGCCGTGCTATGGGTTCCGAGATGGAAGTTTGCTGCGGACGATATCCGGTACCGGTACGATCTAGGAGGTGGTGCTCTTATGGACCTCGGATTCTACACGGCGAGCGCCCTAACTCATGTATTTGGTGCTGTGGCGGAGAAGTGTGAGGAATGTGTCACGCAACCGGGATCTTACGATGAGAGGTGCGACCGTCTCTTCAAAACACGGTACCGCTTCCCCGGCGGTGGAATCGGCGAGATGGAAGGCGACCTCAAAGCGCCGCTCGATCGCATCTCGCCCGACATCCACGTAGTGCATAAGCCCATAGTAGTATCGGGCGCAGACGCGGGGATCAAGGTCCCGGAGGGGCAAGAAGTCGTGCGCACGCGCAAACTCAAGTTCTCAACGTTTGTCATGCCGAGCTTCTTCCATTCCATCCAACTTGACGACGAGTTTGCGACGCGGAAGATTGGCGACGCTTCTGGACACGTCATCAAGAAGTGGACGAAGAGCGAAACGATCAAGAGATACACGTTCCATGAAGCCAATATCGATCAGCCGGGCGAACCTCATTGGACGACCTACCGGTATCAGCTGGAGCAGTTTGTCAACAAAGTCCGCGGACGCGAAGTGCGACAGTGGGTGGATGGTGCTGATTCTATCAATGCCGTGAACATGATCGACATGGCTTACACGGCCGCCAACTTGCCTCTGCGACCTACGAGTAAATATGCATTGCCGGATAGCGAGATTTAGGGCGCCAGAGTGTTATTTAATTTGATTTATTTTGATCCCGATATCGTAGTTTCTTTCCTCGACAATCTGATAATGATACTCGACGCTTATTGCAGGCAGATTGGAGGTTCATTGCGCTGTTAATTATTTCTACATACAGTAGATCAGAATATCGGACGTATTGATGAGCTTACACAGCACAGTAAATATTGTATCCCTCTCGGTAGCCAGTGTCCATCAACTTCATCCTATATCATTGAACTTACTCATAGTCTAATTGTATTTCGACAGCCGTAAGTAATCTCTATCTATATGCTTATAACGTTACGGTTTACACTTAGAAGCCAAAGTGATCCGTGCATGGCCGATTCTACACCCAAACTTACAGTTTTTATAAGGCCATATAAATTCGAAATAAAATCGCAAAATTATAATGAAGCCATAATATCATTATTTCGAGCTTTAAATATTATCTTATATAGCTGTTGAACAATTATCTGTTGATACGCATGTTTTGTGATTATTCAAAGTCCAAAACCGGCGGCCGCCACACAAATCTGTGCACATTTATAAGAGGCCAGGTTATCAAGGACTTAACACGGCTTCCATTCAGCAAAAGAAGCCTGGAAGAAAAATAAAAACAGTAAGTTTAAAATTCCTATCGATTCCCTATTACGGAAAGCTTTTGGTTCATTTTTCTCATTTTTCTGTAAATAATTAAACCGGTTTATAATGTGTATGTTTTGGTGGGAATTAGGTGGATGCACGGATACTTTTGCCCCCATATTGTACGTCATATATAATAGAAAGAGTTGAGATCTAATAGAAAGTGACTTGTATGAACGACTACGACCGTGAACCTGTTTATTGCATGTGGTTTGGGTGTATATGCATAAAGCGCAAATACGTATTAATCGGAGTTTCAATCCTAGAGACTTAAACCGCAATTTCCAGTGGGACTAAATTTCCAACCCTTTTGGCTTCATGATATAGCAGGACCTACGATACATACAGCTCCCTCCTGGTAAACTTACTACTAATATCTCGTCATGGCGTCCGACACTCTTCCACAGAGTCTCGGATTCCTGACGGATGCCGCGCATCTCCTCATGAAGACAGCTCCCGAGACTTCAGCATATCTCATGGCACAGCGGAACTCGTTGATGTTCCACCATGACTTGGAGCAGTCCGACATGCAGAGACAACATGTGTGTGGCGCTTGTGGTCATATTATGGTCCCCGGGCAAGGGAGCGAGCTTGAGTTGGAGACCAGTAAAGCCGTCCGGAGGAAGAGAGTTGAGAAGAACAGCAGCGCTGCCGCAAGCAAGACGGCCCTCGCGGCTGGGTGCCGAAAGCGATTTACTTGCGGGATGTGTGGTCGATACACCGATATTTCAATTCCCCCGGCGCCCCCTATGTCTAGGCGTCGCCCGCTTAAGCCAGTAAAGTCCTTAGCTCCGAATGTTGCGCATCCTAATGTGTCTGCTCTCACCGAGCCGGTCAAAGTCTCTGCCAATGCTAGCAGTAAGAAGAGAGCAAAGAGCAGAAAGCAAGGCCTTCAAGCGTTACTTCAGCAGGCTCAATCCTCTACGTCTAAGCCTCAGAGTGGCCTTGGTCTAAGCTTGAGCGACTTCATGATGAAGTGACTCTACCCCCATCCCCCTTTACAGGTACTTGGCTATTGGGGATGCTACACTGCTTACGGAAGCTACCCCTACGAGTGTTCTCGACCTTTCCAACAGGGACTAGCGACCACTAGCTCTCGGGCGACTGGGGCATTTACCGATAAGCTGGATTGATATGTCATAGCCCATAACCCCGCGCTACTGGGACGATTGCCCCTCCAAAAATTTTGAGTCAAACCGAACCTATAAACGAAAGCTTCGACATACAGTAGAAACCTGCCCAACGACGATATAATATATTTACAGAAGAAATCGAATACGCCCCAAATAATAATAACCAAGGTCAATTTAAATAATCGAAATGCCTACAGCCGAAGAACCCGGTCACACGACCGTCGCCTCTTCGACCGACTTCTTCGAGTCCATCGGCCAGAAAGCTGGACATCTTGCGCCGACCACTAACGGTACGAATGGTGTCGCGCACCAGAACGATGACGATGAGAAGGTCGTCGAGGAGATTGAGTCGCTATGTATGAACTGCCATGAGAATGTATGCGAAGATGAAACATTTCCTATCACATAAAATATCCTATCTAATGCTGTCTAGGGCACAACGCGCATGCTACTCACTGCGATCCCCTATTTCCGCGAAGTCATCCTAATGTCCTTCTCTTGCGACAAATGCGGCTTCTCCAACTCCGAAATTCAATCCGCCGGTACCATCCAGCCCAAAGGCTCGAGCTACCTGCTGCGCTTGACTGATATGGCCGATTTCGAGAGAACAGTAGTCAAGTCCGATACGGCGGTCGTTAAGTTCATCGAACTGGACTTGGAGGTTCCCGCTGGTCGGGGGCAACTCACAAATGTAGAGGGTCTCCTAAGAACAGTGGTGGACGATTTAGAACTCGGACAGGAGGAGCGGAAAGAGCAAGCACCAGAAGTATACGCCAAGATTGAAGAGATCATCCTAAAAGGCCGAAAGATGCTTGCTGGGGAGGATTTCCCCTTCCGGCTCTCCGTCGATGATCCAGCTGGAAACTCTTGGATTACACCTAACATGCGAGACGGAGTGGGAAAGTGGGAGAAACGTGAATACGTGCGAACCCCGGAACAGAACGAGGCCCTAGGTCTCGCTGCTACGGACCCGACCACCGGCAGCGGCCAACCTGCCGACGACGACGACATCATTCCTGATCAAGTATACGAATTCCCCGCGACGTGCCCCGGGTGCATGCACCCCTGCACGACCAAGATGAAGATGGTCGACATCCCACACTTTAAGGCGGTCGTGCTGATGTCCACCGTCTGCGCGGACTGCGGCTACCGCTCCAACGACGTTAAAACCGGCGGCGAGATCCCGCCACTCGGCAAGAAAATCACCCTCCGAGTCGAAACGGCCGAGGACCTCGCGCGCGACATCCTCAAGAGCGAGAGCTGCTCCCTCGAGTGCCCGGAGCTCAACCTCCAGGTCAACCCCGGCACGCTCGGCGGCCGCTTCACCACCGTCGAGGGCCTGCTCACCCAAGTCCGCAACGACCTGCACAGCCAGATCTTCGAGACGGGGACGTCGGAGGGCGGGGACTCGCTGAGCGCCGACGAGCGCGCCCAGTGGACCGCCTTCTTCGACGGCATCGACGCGGCTATCAAGGGCGACAAGAAATTCACCATCGTCCTCACGGACCCGCTGGCCAGCAGCTACGTCCAGAAGGCCGTCGACCCGGACCAGGAGGACCCGCAGATCACGACCGAGGACTACGAGCGCTCGGAGGAGGAGGAGGAGGATTTGGGGCTGAAGGATATGAAGGTCGATGATTATGGACCGGGGAATGCGGATGAAGCCGGAGCGGGAGCTGCGTAGGTGGATGGGGATGGATTGATTAGGGTTGGGGAGTGAGTTGGTTGGACTATCTGCATTTTTAGTAGCACGAAGATACCTGTTTAGAAGCTCCGAGGAAGGGTCTGGGGGCAATATCATCATACGAGGAATCGAAAAGTACTTCATTCTTACAATTGTCGTGTTTTATCGAAGCCGCCGTGCTGCGTGCCTAGCCCCTACCTGGGCCTCCAATGCGCCGTAGCCTTTACCTAGTAGTAGCGAGATCAGCCTGAATTCGCTATCTTCAAACGCTGTCATATAAACATTGCCAGTCAATATAAAGCAACCGCTATTGTAACGCCGTACTCCAACTGAACCCCGTACCTCATTTCATTGGATGACGTATTCCGTGCTCAAACGTCCTCGATATTCAACCTTTCCCACATAGAGATCGTAAGGTCTTCGAGAGATAGATCGAGCAACTCCTTACGCACATCGACCCACTCTTCCTCGTCCTTCATCTGTGTCTCGATATCAGCCCAGTCTAGTGGCGCCAAGGGGACCTGTCCCATGGCCGCCCAGGTCCAGTCGGGCTGCGGCGGCTGCGGCCGTTTTCCCAGTCTCGAGTTTGCTTCGTTAGCCGCTGCGATTAGCTCATCCGGTAATCGCATGAAAGTATCGCGTAGGCTCGCGCGTAGGTTCTGGAAGTCTTTGAGTTTTTTGAACCTGACGTGTCTGCCATCCTCTGTGGTCGTTCGCTGGACGAGACCGTAGCGGTTGGCGCCTTGGAAGAATTCATATACGATGCCGCCTGAGAAGGTACGGTACATCCCCTGGTCGTCATAGAGGGCGCGCGTCTCGAAGAAGGTCCGCGGCGAGTATACATTGTTACCGTACTCGGATAAGAAGACCGGGATGGGTGTCTCGGAAAATAGCTCAACGAGCTTCGAATATCCGGACATTTGCATTGATGATTCTCCAGCCCAGCAGAAAGTGTTGAACTGCAGTGTGAATGCCAGAGAGGGTTAGCGACTTATTTTTATCTATGAAGCAGCGCGCGTAAGGGGTGAGGTACGTACGGCGAAGAAATCAACAGCTTCGTTTTCGGGTCCAGAGCAGAAATAATCGAACTGCGGCTTGAGTAGAGACCTTACGTCCGCCACTGTCACGCCAACCGGGACGATCCTCTCGCCTTTCTTTGACTTGAGGAGGGCTATATACCGCTTGACGTCGCGTACGACGGCCCGGATGACGGGCGCCGCCGTGGAGGTAAGTTTGTTATTGATGACTTCGCTAGCTACGACAATACCTAGTGTGTTCGGATATCGTACCATCTTCTCGACGATCTGGAAGTAGTGCTGTAGGAGCGACGCTTTGTATGAGTTAAAAGGCGTAGCCCTATTTATCGCCACTTGAGCAGATGAGATACACTATCTCCGCCATTCTATGTGAGTATTTCCAGTGGTATGGCATGGATGGAAGGGAACTTACCGGAATTACGTATATACCAGCCTTAGCCAGCAAGTCCATCGAGGCATCGTGGCTTTTGGCTGGATCGATGGAGTCTAGGATAAAACGTGAGCGCCTGTCTCTCACTCAGTAGTATTGCCTCTGACTTAAGGCTGAGGCAAGATAGGAGGCCGTGATAAAATCATAGAATACATATGTGCTTACAGACAAATAATGTGTTGAGGCCGAGCTCCTTGAACAGCGAAAGGCTGTGCTGAAGCTCATCGCACTGATCATCGGCTAGTGGATCTAGGGGGTATTGCCGTTCGCGCCTATGCGGCTGGTATACAACCCCGTTTATGAGGAACTAATCGTTCATTTTAGAAACTTGAACATGGATATTCGTCGTTGAGGCGTGTGGATGGCAGTCGGCTATAGCCTATAGGGACTTACTCGTTGCTTGTCTTTCCAGAAATATCGCCCTCTGACGGTTATAGGTGCCGGGGGCTTTACAGGCGCCGCTGGCCCTGTCGCTGGCCCTGCCATGGTCGATGGCCTTCTCCTTCTTGTCTATTACTATCGACTAGGATTTAATAGAGATTGAATATGGTGAGCGAATGTAGTGCAATGCTCATCTAGGTTGATATTTCATGCCTTCATACAGTACATGTAGATATAGATGTGGGTATGTTCGGTAAGTATATTAGATGGATGGCGCGAAGATAGATAACTTGGAAGTCAGCCGCTAAGCTAATATTATAAGGTTTGGCGGCTGTTTCTCTAATAGAAATCGGATATAATAGGTACAATACACTACTTAGCTACATAACGTCATCAAAAGCGCCTTCTGTGCGTTGTTGCCTCTCGTATAAGATGATCTGCAACAAAAGTGATTCGATGGCTCTAGGCAGAGGCTGCTCGCCAATCATTCAACCATACGCGGTGACTATTACTTACATTAGGTAAGCAATGTCTGGACCTAATTTTCTACCGGGTACATGCTTGCTCATCTGTTGTCCTTATGCATCATTGAAATTCCGTTAATTCTATGTCCGAAGTTGCGTCTGACGAACAGCATAGCGACGGTGCACCTTGACAGCACACCTTTAATTTGTAATTCGTGAGAGTTAAGTCGTTCGTTCTTGTAACGAGGACGCTGAAATGTTTTCTAATTTTAGCGAGTACGAGGTCCCTACAGTGTTCTGTAAAAACCCTATCTCTAGCGGCTATCGGCGCTAAATTACAGGGTAACGACCGCCCTGCATTGACAGCATCGCTATTGGTGCAAACCCATTTCGCTGCTAAACTCAATCATCAATGTACCAAGGTTGCCTCTAACAAAAATCGACGTGCAATGGCGGACAACACGTATGAGGCTGACGGTGTTAAAATTGCTGTTGAGGGCTGTGTAAGTCTTCTATATATCAGATATTGAATACGATGCTTGGTATTAATCTTAGATGTATAGGGCCATGGCACGCTTGATGCCATCTATTCCTCAGTAGCAGCCTCTTGTAAGGCGCGAGGATGGGATGGTGTAGACCTCCTTATCATTGGGGGAGACTTCCAGGTAATACCACCCAGCCTATTAGGTAATCCGTATCATGATAAATGGGAACTGACGGACACGACAGGCTACTCGTAATGCGGCAGATCTTTCAGTCATGTCGGTACCAGCCAAGTATCGCGAGTTGGGAGACTTCCCGGCGTACTATAGTGGAGACAAGACGGCGCCATACCTGACTATCTTCATTGCTGGAAACCATGAGGCGAGCTCGTACCTATGGGAATTATACTACGGTGGTTGGGTTGCGCCCAATATTTACTACCTAGGCGCAGCCAACGTGCTGCGCTTCGGCCCGTTGCGCATAGCGGGCATGAGTGGCATCTGGAAGGGGTTCGACTACCGTAAGCCCCACCACGAGCGACTGCCCTTTAGCCATGACGATATCAAGAGCTTCTACCACGTCCGTGAGATCGATGTCCGCAAGCTTCTACTGCTGCGGGAACAAGTCGATGTCGGACTGAGTCACGACTGGCCAAGAGCCATAGAGAACCACGGTAATGCGAACGCGCTGTGGAAGATGAAGCCCGACTTCCGGCAGGAGAGCATAGACGGCACCCTGGGAAATCCGGCGGCCGAGTATGTTATGGATCGTTTGAGACCGGCATACTGGTTCTCAGCACATATGCATTGCAAATTTGCGGCCGTGAAGACATACGAGACTCCCAGCGTCACTAAGGCTTTCACAGATACAGAGACAGGGAAACAGGACCAACCTGCCGTGGTCCCGGTGCTGGAACCTCCTTCTCAGCCTGCGGCAAACCCCGATGAAATTGATCTGGATATGGAGGATGACGAGGGGGACCAGCC
Organism: Hypomontagnella submonticulosa; assembly: GCA_022984865.1. NCBI lineage: Eukaryota > Fungi > Ascomycota > Sordariomycetes > Xylariales > Hypoxylaceae > Hypomontagnella > Hypomontagnella submonticulosa. The sequence continues at coordinate 76,860 of JAJKLF010000013.1, forward strand.
ACAAGCTCAGCCGACAGACGACTCCACCTCTGTGGTGCCGTCAAGTACGACTACTACAAGTGGAGGAGTCTCTGACGAGCTCCGCGCACAGCTCCCAGCGTCCTTCTCAAAACCAGAGCCGCCCCAGCCGAAGGTCAATCCAGGACAGCCTGTCCCACCTACCATCACAAATACTACCACTCGCTTCCTTGCGTTGGACAAGTGTCTCCCCGGGCGTAAGTTCATCCAGCTTTGCTCTGCAACGCCCGTCAAACCTCCACCAACCACTACGAAACCACCCTACCGGCTGCAGTACGATCCCGAATGGCTCGCCATAACGCGCGTCTTCGCACAATATTTAACCATCGGTGACCGCACCGCTCAGACCCCGCCTAACCTAGGCGAGTCAGCGTACCAGCCTATGATCGACAAGGAGCGCGCCTGGGTGGACGAAATCATAGTCAGCGCCGGTAAGCTGGATGTTCCCGAGAACTTCACCATCACGGCGGCGCCGCACCGTCCGGGCGTCGATCCGAAGACGGTCGACTACCAGCCGGACGAGTATACGAACCCGCAGACATCGACGTTTTGCGACCTACTTGGCGTGCCGAACCTCTGGGACGCCAGCCCCGAGGAGAGAGCGGAGCGCAAGGCGAATGGACCACCGGCTGCGGAGCCCAGGCATCATCAAAGCGGTGGCTTTAGAGGAGGAAGAGGTGGCGGAAATAGAGGCGGTGGAAACCGAGGAGGGTTCAATAGAGGACGGGGTAGAGGACGAGGCGGATGGCGAGGTGGAGGTGGGTATCGTGGTGGGCGAAATATATGAACTCACATTATCAACTCGGGACTATCCCAATACCAGGTCGAACTGCGCGGCCGACACATGGAGTGTTCTGCCCGAAGGTAGGTAGAACTGCCTACGATGTTAGGAGAGCCACTGGGAAGATCACAGGGAAGAATATGAAAGAATCTGTCGACGTTTTTATGGTATGAATGGCGGGTTTTTGGTTAACGTCTAGACGTCTGATAAATGTCGACCTTATGTCAAATAGATGAAACGCGAGAGATGGAAAAGAAATCATGATCACTTTATTAGAGAAGCAGAGCTTGTACGGATATTGGCGAATTCGATCTCGGAATAAACGTGTATTATTGGGGATCTAACTGGTATGTATCCCCTCCTAAAAAGCATGGTCTCCATGGAGGAAATCAAGCCACGCAGAGTGACGGGGGAGTGATATCAATCTTCCATCCGTTATAGACATTCAACCCACGGGAGAGCTAGAGTTGAACGCATATGCTTAGATGGGGATCACAACGGCCGAGGGGCACGAATTTACTGTTCACCTCAAACTTACTGTTGTACAACTTACGGGGATGGAGTTTAGATATTTCCTGAAGAAACCAATACTTATCATTGTGTCTTCGTAAACCATTGCCTCTACCTGGGCCCAAGGGTATCGTAATTATCATGCCGTGGTATCATAACGCCAGCAAACGCCATCCTCGCCTCGCATCTTGTCCCAAATGCCTGGGCTGAATGTACATGATCTATGCCGGTTGCAAAAAGGCTAATTTGGTCCTGCCGATGGGGGGACATTGCTGATGAGCTCTAAATGCGGCTGGGATGGGGTTCGAATTCCTTACTGTCAAGTTTGAGGAAATCCGCCGCTACGAGGAGTTCGAGGCAGATTTCGACGGGAATATCCATGTCGGGAACATCTTCTCGTCCTCGGTTCTTATACCAGTAGTGGAAGTACTCCACTATCTTCTCGAGGACTATTCCACTGTGATATCATATCAGTCTCGATTCCGAAACCTCGGAGTGGTTACGTAGTAGATTAACGACGGGTAGATGAAGTGCCTCAGATCAAGTGTAGTTGGCTGTCATTCAGACCATAGAGATGGTCTGTCAGTAAGAACACAGCGAAATTTTGTGATTCATCACTGATGGGATAAAAAAGCGAGCGGTGAGCGATGGGAAGGCAGCAACATAAAAACTTACCTGATCTCATGTAGGGAACATCGGGCAATTTGCGACTCCGCGAATTTTCCTGGCCCATGTTAATCCTGTTCCCAGACTCCGAAATCAAGTTTCGAGACAATCCTCACCCTCAGGATTCAACATGGCTTTGATGGGAGGGCTAACGTAGGTAGCTTCCCGAAGCACAACAAACTCCCGGCCGTCATTAGAGATAAGAGTGACGTATTTGCTCTGAGGTGAGCTTACGTCCGGCATCCTGACGATTCTACGCAGAGTGCTAGGTAAAATTGCTGGCTCGGCGTGTAGAACGAGAAGTGGAAAACGAGAATTTGTCGATTTATGCAGCGAGACGCGTTTGTGGAAGAATTTTTGACTTGTGGAGCTTCCGGACGGCTGGCGGCTTAACCCGAGCAAGTTAAGTAACACAGGCAAGCCCTGAGGAGTTTAGGTAATAAATAGGCTCGTGCTACTTTTAGTAACGGATAATACCGTGAGCAGGTATGCGCTATACGACGCGGTCGCGATATTTAATTGGTTGATATCTTCGATAGGAGGTGGGGACTTGATCTTGTGCAAGCTGAAACGTCGGGATTAGTAACGATTGTCCCGTCGTGGTTGCCGTGTCAACAACCCAATTGACAGTTCTATTGACGTCTGACGAAATGCACGAACCCAATTAGCCAACCATTGTTACCGACCGAACCTCAGAAATCCACAAATTTCCCCTCGAGGCCGCATGTTCCTTGTTTAACAACCTGTTCCTACCCATCTCAACAAGTCCTCGAATCCAGACCTCGCCGAACAGTTTCACCTACATTCCATTCCATTAATCTTTGCCAGCCGAAACAGCTTTACACTTTATCCGCCAAATAAGACAAGTCAATTAATTGCCCAGGATAAAATCTAGCAAGCAAGTAAGCAAGTCGTCAATTATACAGTAGTTACTTGCTAGGGGCGCAAGGCATGGCAAACTACCAAAATCGCAATTCCTACTACGGTGGCAATAGTAGCCAACCGATGAGCGAGAAGTACGACAATGGTGTTCAGAGGCGAGGGACAGGTCGAACAGAGCGTAATACGCGATCCAGCGAAGGCACAGTCAGCACAGTCATGAGCGCGTCAACGGGTAGGGAGTCGTCAGCGACACATGTCACAGAGGCGCCCGCCTACTCCAAGAAGATCGTAGTGGTCGGCGATGGTGGATGCGGAAAGACCTGCCTGTTAATCAGCTATAGCCAAGGATACTTCCCAGAGGTAGGACGGATCGCAGGCATCATGCTTTAAGTTTGGTATTGCGCGGATGCTAACTCGTACCTAGAAATACGTACCGACGGTGTTCGAGAACTACATCACCTACCCAACTCATCAACCTAGTGGTAAGACCGTCGAGCTCGCGTTATGGGATACCGCCGGGCAAGAAGAGTACGACAGACTGCGACCACTGTCATATCCCGAGACGGATCTGATCTTCGTGTGCTTCGCTATCGATTGCCCTAATTCACTAGACAACGTCTTAGACAAGGTTCGTCCGACACTTCCCCTTTTCTACCATCCATAAACACGAGAACTAACACGAAACACAGTGGTACCCCGAAGTCCTCCACTTCTGCCCTTACACTCCTCTTATCCTCGTCGGCCTGAAGTCGGATCTGCGACACAAGAAGACATGCATCGAAATGCTCAAGACGCAAGGTCTCACACCCGTCACGAGTGAGCAGGGCATGGCAGTCGCCAAGAAGATGGGTGCGCAGTACATGGAGTGCAGCAGCAAGGAGATGACAGGCGTAGACGAGATCTTCGACCGCGCCATCCAGACCGTCGTCGCTAACGATAGGCGCAACCTCGAGGCCGCTATGGCCGCCGTACCTACCTCATCGATCGGTGGCAGCGGGAGCGGGGCAGCGGGCGGCAGTGGACGCGACTCCGGCGGCATCCCAGGGGTTCGCGCTTTTAAGAAGAAGCGAAAGTGCAACTTCCTGTGAGGTAGTTGGCATGTTATTTCCATACTCGCTTATATACAACCTCACCGAAGTACAACAAACTGGAGAGGAAGAGAAGAGGAAATATTGGACGCACGAAGGAAACGAACGAAGGGAAAGACGGATAAAGCCCATAATGACCACCTTTTGCATGACACCATTTTTCTCTTCTTTTGACGACCCCGGAACAGGAATGGTAACGACGGGATTCGCCATTTGTATTTGGAAGGGGTCTTGCATGCGAGATTCTTCGATATGGGCGTTCCTGGGAGGTTTTCCCCCTTTGCATATAGGGTCTAATGACTAGGTTAGGCTAGGCTAGGGCTATAGGAGGCATAGGTGTTCGTGTTCGTCGTTGTCGCGTCTTGGCCTGACTAGCTAGCTAGTTTATACTGTGCTATGATAACGCGGCTTTGCATTATCACCATTGCCGCATCGATGGAGGGGGAAGTCCCCGGTTTGCTGGCCGCCGTGGAGAGAGCAGATGCGGAAGAAAGAGCAGAATACAGAAGACCTGGAATGAAAGTGTACCGATCATGTTATACCGAGGGATCTTTTCCTTTTGTTGTACAATGACTTGACTTCTTGTTGGCGCGAATCATCCATCATGGCCGGGATAGGAAATAAAGAAATTCACAATAATACTCTTCCCCTCGTGTCTTTTTGCCTCGTGAATGTGTAATTGCGTATTATGTAGTGTGCCGTGGCTTGAATACAGGGCCGGAGCGGGTATCGTATCGTAGTCAACCGTCATTCATCCCATCTTTCTCACTCTCATCCTACAGCCGCTACCCTTAGCTCTTCCCTGCAGAGCCAGTCTGCTCTCCCTCCCCTTCGCCATCATTATGACCCTGTCCTCTACTCCGTCGGCCCTCCTCCCCTCCCGCTCCCTCTCCCTCCTCGCCAGTCTTCCCCTCCTCAGGCTCCTTCGCCATAACATTTTCAAACTGCGACCACAGCGCCTCGACAGACGAGAACTCATTGCCGACAGCGACCACGGCCTCGAGGGATCGGTTCAGCTTGTTGATGTTGGCGAGGACGTGCTCGAAGCTCTGCCCGTCTCCTCGTCAGCTGTCTGTCTTTCCCTCCTTATTGCATAGATACGTATGCAATGGCAGCCAAGAGAAACCGGAAGGGGAAGGATAAGAATGGGGCTGGCAGACTTACCATAGCTATCTCGCCAATCAGCGCCTCCCGCTGCTGCTCGAAGTACGTCTTCTCCCGCGCGCCCATCGACGACGCCGAGCGCTGGTATTGTTGCTGGTTCAAAGACATGGTTGCGGATATAGCTGTCTCGATGCTATGCCCTATCGAGAGATCGAGCTCAAGTGTGTCAACCTTGAATTTAGCGTAGTATAAGTAGTTGTCGGAGTTTGCTTTTTAAGTGCTGATAGGGCTACAGAACGCGCGCTGTTACGCGCAGGGCAGAAGTCGGGTTAGATTGAATTAGTGGGGTCCCTTACCGTCCTGCTGGAGACTTGGGGTAACCCCTCAGAGCCCGTGGAGTCTAGGCTAACGTCACCAGGGACCGTTTGTTTAGCGAGCCTTCAAGGGCAGCTCAGTGTACATTCACGTAGAAGCCGATATATAAAAAAGGCCAACGAAATGACCGAGTAAGTGTACGTCACAGTATCGAATAAAGGTGAGTAGTTTCACCAAACGGGATTCGTACAGTATCTTAAGAACTCAAGGGGGTAGGCTATCCTCAACGTCCTACACTCCCTCCGTCACGGGCAATGCTTTGAAGGCTCCTACTATACAGAAAGCATTACCATGCTTCCGGCCGACGCGGTTCTACGTTTCCGTGGCCGATTCCCCTTTCCTTCGCAGCGTACATATGCCTGAACCTTTGTTGTCTATAATCCATTCATTTGCGTCCATCATTTCATCATGCTTTGGCAAACCGATATGGCAAAATCCTTCCCCAAACGCCTTCGTGGTGGTGGTATCAAGAGTCGCGGAAACTTTCGTGACGAGTGCTGCAGTTCAGGTACAATGCATTTATAAGAAGTAATCAGACGGTCCACGTCGTCCTGCTGGCACATGTCTCATATCATCCGGCACGGCCGAGAAGATGCTGAATTTCGGATCCAAGTTCTTGTCCACCGACATAATTGAGGCAACGTTTCCGCAGCGGTAGCAGTAATTTGGTGCTGACCAGACCGTAACAACTGAATTTTGGGGGAAATGATACTGTTCCATAAGTAAGCGGGTGAGGCGAGCTGATAGGAAGGCGTAGGAAACCTTACCTTGTAGCCTTCATTAACAAGCTGGTGGGCGCGAGCAATCAGCTTCAATCCGTTGACGTGGTTGAACTCTGTCGCAACCTTATCACCAAAGAGCCATCCTGCGCCACGAGGGCTAATAGCCCACGTCTCGACTTCTTCAGGATCACTCCAGACAAGATCGCAGAACGCGCCCTCATGCGGAATTTCTTGCGCTCTTGCCACCACACGGATCTGGTCGATAGTACGAATTTCAGGGCTTAAGCCGCCGTGAACGCAGAGGATCTCACCGTCCACGATGGCTGCTAGCACTAGGAAATCAAATACTTGGCAACAAGATTTCCATACCGACGCATTTCCATACTTCTGCTGACACTCCTCGTAAAAACCATACACCTGTGTAATCTGCCGTGATTCGTGGTTTCCGCGGACGAGAACAATACGATCCGGGTACCTTTACCACATGTTAGAATAGGGGAGCTAGGAGTTGAAGTTGTTCGGTTTCTTCTTACTTTGCCTTTAGACACATAAGAAGGGTAAATGTCTCGAGACTAAAGTACCCTCGATCCACAAAGTCTCCTAAGAAAACGAAACGGGTATCGGCGTTACTGACAGGTGCCGGAGAATCCGAGGAATTAGCATTCGCTGAATCGTTGCCCTCTTCCTCCTCGTCTTCTACATTGGTTGATTCATCACTTGGGAGGCCTGGCACATCTCCCACAGCGTTCTTCGGCTTCTTTATCTTCTTCTTTAATTTGGGATTTGTAATCTCGGTCGGGGGTTCAATATCGGCTGATGTTATGACCGCGGTCGACGTTGCGGGGGCTTCCGTTGCAGGTTGGCCTGGCATACCGCCACTGACACGGAAGAGCTCTAGTAAATCGTAGAATTGGCCGTGGATGTCGCCGCAAATAGTAACGGGAGTGACCACGGGTTGAATGTTAGACTCTAAAATGAGAGGAATTAGCGCAGGCTTGCGGATATGACAGAGACGCAAGCTTACCCTCCATCAAGACTTCCTTAACCATCTCGCAAAGCTCCTTCATTACTGGTTCTGGTAGGTATCGACATTGCTTAGCTTGCTCGAGCCATTCGTCTAAACCGGCTCCAGCTGTCAACTTCGCCGGTCCCGGTTTGGGGACGGCAACACGGGGAGGACTCATCGCCTCGGTATATATGCGTATTGTTGACGCCTTGACCGGTAGTCAAGCTAAGCACGACTCTGTTGATCTCCCGTGCCACGATTGGCCTGAGCTGGAGCTTTTGCGTGATCTGAACCCTGGGAATAGGGATTCCTTGGAAGACCGCCTAGTAGCAAGGTGTATTCCAAGGCCTTATAGCGAAGACCAGGACCAGTAATAGAGCTACTGTCTACGGGGAGTTTGCCAGATTTCGCTTGCGCGTCGCGGGGTTTGCCCGAGTCCTTAGGTGACTGCGGATGTTCGGATTGTTGCGAGTTTTGGAGATCGTTCGGGTCTCCTGAGACAAGTTTATAATGATCAGTTAGAGAAGAGCCTATTCGCAATGAATATCATAAAGAGTTAGAGATCAAATACTTAAATATCAAGCAGATTTCTTCTCGGGGATACGTACGGGGTGACAAGGGGGTTGACTCAGATAAGGTCCCTCGTGAGGATCGGGCTTCAGTCTTGTCGGCTGAACCTTGACATTGAGCACGGCCCTCCATTTTCGGCTAGACTCGGTGCAGTAGTTATTCCGAGGGTGATCTTCGGCTGAATCTCGGAGTTTTGGCGTTTTGAGATGAAATGATTGAGTTCTCTTGTGGGGTTGTCCGTGCCCACCCCCCAATGCACTAGTGTCTTAGTTCAATAACTGGATATTCTTATATCCTAATACTTAGGTAATCAGTATAACCCCTTTATGTTCTCCTTTACGGAATGTTTTGTAGATCTTTAAATATACTGCACACTCCGATGTTTTAAAGTCACTAAATGTATCTTCGCCAGTGCTAACTCACATTCTTGATTACTTCTTAGTGACTCGCTCATCGTCCCGAGATCATATTTGCTAGATCTCATAGCTTATAGAGGTTAAAGCCTGTGAGTGTGTAAGACAAATTATGTCTATCAGGTCATCAAATTGTCTTGCCTATCTAAGGTTGCTTGTTATACTTGTCGTATCGTGACAGTATTACTTTTTAAGTTAGCTATTCTCCAAGGATTAAATTAACTTCTACGGAATCCGCGTGTGAAGTATGTAGAATCACGAACTAAACGATCTATACATCAAACAGACGGAGACAATCTCCTCGGTTAGGTAATCAAATAATTGACTAAGATGAATGACCTACTGGACAACAGACATGGTTTTTTTATAACTATACTACTTAGTCACTTTCAACCCGTCTTACTCTCTGAAATCCCCCCTAGAAAGTAGGGTCTACATTAGGTATACACTTATGCATATGTAAACATAGGACTACGACGGCAATATCAAGGTATCACCTATATTGCTACCCTAAAGTACTAAAAGCGTGCCCTTAAATGAAGCTATTCATAAGGCAACCACCAAGCTCAAGTAACGCTTGTAGTTGGTATTTGGCCGTGAATCGACTCAGATCATCTCCTAGCCATATGGTTCAGCTTCGGATGTGTCGCTGGCCACTGTCCATATTACATCCTCAGAAGCGGCCCTTTCACTAACCATCTGCTCCTATAGCAGAGGTATAGAATATCCAGGGAGCGCTATGAAAATGCTGCAGCCGACAAACTTTCGCGAATCCTCGAGGCGTAATTATCGTGTGCGCAAATACACGAATGGCGTAAAGTAGGCAATAAGCAGTAAGACACCTTCCCTTCAACCAGCGCCAGTGGCAGCGTTAGAATCCGCGGGTGCAGGCGTAGATGTGCTCGAAGGCCCAGGCGCATCATTAGCTGCATTTGCAGCGCCCGTGTTAGCGCCTCCACCTCCTCCACGGCGGCCTCTACCACGACCACCACGCTTCGGGCGGTCTGGTGGAGCTTCCGTGTTAGCCTTGTCCGCTGCTGGCTGTGTCGGAGCTGGGGCGGGCTTCTTGATCTCCTTTCTTTCTAATACCTGCACAGTACCTTGCGCAACGGATACAGGACTTGCAGTAACAGCTTTGACTAATGACGCGTGGTCACCAAAGTCAACGTAGGCAAAGCCTTTCCGCTTGTCGATTTCGACGAATGTAACAGGACCAAAGACCTCCATGGCCTGCTTGAGGAGCGGCTCGGTAACACCCTGTGAAGGGTTGGCGTGCTTCACAAACGCACGAGTTGCTCCTGCGGTCACTGATGGCTGACTGGAGGCTTTCTTCTGCGAGCCAGACGGTTTAGTCGGCGGTAGAGTTTTCCCAGTAGCGGCCTTCGGGCTGGTTGGTGGTGGGACCGGCGCTAAGGCGGTAGCTGTCGTGGCCGGGCTGGCCGGGCGAGGGTCATCCTTTCTCTTAAGAATGACAGGTGTGGTCACCAGGCCTGGCTTTGCAGTCTCAATTGCTTTGCCCTTCGTCGCGTCACCAGCGGCACCCTGCTTGGCAGCCTTACCACCCCGGGATCGACGCGAACCTTCCGCAGCTTGAGCCTTCGGAGCAGTTGGGGCAGATGGAGGTGCCGATGACGAAGGCTGACTTGGCGCGACTGGGGCCGCGGATGCCGGATCCTTACCGTCCTTCTCCTTACTGCCATCAGGCTTAGAGGCTGCTTCCGCTTTAGCAGCATCCTGGCGGGCTCTCCTATGCGCACTTCCAGGGCTAAGGCCCAGATCCCGTTGCAAAATCTTCGCCGCAGCCGCGATATTAGCTCTTCGACTCTTAGGTGCCGCCTCCTCGGTAGCTTTGCTCGTACTAGGCTGAGTAGGAGCAGGTTTAGCGGCGTCGGCAACTTCTTGAGTTGTTGACTTCTTGGTCAGTAGTTTTACCGGCTCCTTTGCTTTCTTTTCCTCCTTCTCAGAAGACTTTTCGGCTTTCTCGGTCTTGGACTCCTTGCCCTTCTTCTTGGAATCTTCTTGGGTTCCCTTTCCTTTCGCTCCTTGGGATTCATGCCGAGCGTGCTTACCGCTCTTAGCATTGGCGGCTTCCTTGCTCTTGTTGGCCTTCTTCTCTCTGAGATATTCGACCAGCGGTGTTGTATTGGTCTTGGTATCTGCCTTGCCGATATCGTCTGCTTGCTCGGGGTCGACTTCCTTCGGAGCTGTATCCCTAGTCAGACTACTCAGGAAAGCCATGAAATCGGGATCCTGATCGATAGTGCCTTGTTTAGAGTCTATGCGTCGCTTCGTAGTCGGGACTTTTTGATAGATAGAAAGCTCCAGGCATGGAGGTCCCACGAGGGCTGGGTCGTTAAAGGTTCGTTTCTCGTCCTCCCAGATGGACCTCCGAACCACTTCGCCCAGTACAGAGACGTCTTCGACCTGCATTACTTGGAGATAGCATCGCGCCGGGGTGGATGGATTCGACGGGCTAATAGGCTAATTGTTAGTTACCCAGCTCCAACGTCAGTAGTGTGTAGCGCGTGGGACTTACTCTTGAGAAACTTGTCCGTCCCGGAAACTGGTCCAATCCACCTTACCATTTCCGCTCTTCCATTCATCTCCTAGGATAGCCCAGAACTCGGCCTCCGTGATCCCAGGTGGGAGTCTACGAATCAACACTTTCTTTCCTCGAGGGGCATCCTTAGCCTTGGGTGCCTTTGGCGCATCATTCGCCGTCGAGGTAGAAGCGACGGGCAAAACGCCATTAGGTTTTCGCACAGTCGTCATTATGCGAGAGGGTTGATGTACATAAGTCAGAGGTATGCTTCCGATGTATGGTTACACAATCCTGATCCTCTCATGTTGCTTTTCATGTGTTGTTTTGTTATTTCTGTACGCAAATGGAATGGAGTTGTACAAAGGCCGAGTGCTGAGTTCAAGGTTTGGTCTAATTAAAGGCAAGGCTGAATTTAAACTTAAACCCCACTACAGTACAAACGTCAGGGCAGGCGCTATGCAGAAAGAACCCCCACTAAAAGCAGCTAGAATCTGCACTATGTGGGGTCGCACCCGGTAGGAAAGGTCCACTAGAGCAGAAATCAATCATGGATGAATTTCAGCGGGTTTAGGCTCGATTGATGGTACCGTGAAGGAAAGCTTAAATTCATAACAATTTGTTACCCATTCTGCCATTCAACACACAATTAAGTTTTATTTTTAATAAGTGAAAATCCACTGTTAACACTAGGTTGAACACAGTAGTTACTTCACCTTGTCTCTTCCGAAATAGTTTAAAAGAGCCTGTTTAGATTAGGTCGCTAAGCACTTAAGTTACGCTAACTTCAATGTTGAAGATCAACTAGGTCCATACATCCGGTCCTAGTGCCGATGATATATTACAGCCAAAATCTCCGTCTTAGCTATACCTCTACCTACCTCCTAGTATCAAGTATACTCTCAGTATTTGCATTCACTGCTCTAATTCGATATTTATTTTCGGCCTTGACAGAAGCATGCTTCTAGGTTGATACCTACTAGGTAAGAACGTTGATGCTCCGAGATAAAATGACGTCACCTCTGGACTTAATGGTGACATGGAAGTACCAATAGGATTGATACCTTAGCGTCTGGGGGGGGGTTGCGGGAACCGTATATATACCGTGTTTATACCGTGGCCCGATTTGAGCGGTTCAAAAATGTTAGCTAAATAGTTCGAGTAAAGTATTTTGCTACGTATTTTCTATAAGAACGGTACAAAAAAGTACGAGCGTCCTTATCGTTTCAACGTTCAAAAATTCTGAACCGCTCAAATTTTCGAACGTCCAATCAAAATTGAGCGTTCAATCAAAAATTGAACCGGGAAAATACCGCCCCCATAATTGAACGTTACCCCGCGCATACGCATTTTATGCATTTTGAGCCGGTCGCATGCATTTATTAAATGAAATCTACCGGTCGCATGCAAGAAGCGAGAAAAAGGAAAATAGTACTGCTCCCATACAATTTGTATGGGAATCTACTTTGAATTGCTTTCTATTGCTTTCTATGTAATTGAATGATTTTAATTACTGCATTCTATGCTACTCGAACCTACGACTATTGAGGGTTTTACGATTACGAATCTACTGCTTATTCAATTGAGCTACGAGGGATTAAGTCACGTCACGCGTATGTGCATCGGCCAGTTATTTTACCATATGTATTTGCTTATGGGGAGGAAAGCGCGGGGTGTAATTGCATGAATAAAAGGGCAGTTGCATTAATAAGAAAGAAGGTGCGGGGGATAATTGCATGGATTGAGCCGTTTAGTTGAATTGAACCATTCAGCAAAATTGAACCGTTCAAATTTTTGAACTTTTGCAAAATTGAGCCGCTAAGTCCGGATTGAGCGGTTATGCTACGGTTTGATTGGACGAGCCGTAACGATACGACTCATTTGAGTTTAACGTTTGAATTTTTTTGAACGTTCAAAATTTGAGCGGTAATGATACTATTCAAAAAATGAACTGCTCATTCGTATAACGTATGAGAATTGAGCGGTTCAATTTATTAAGCGGTATATATGCAGTAAAAATCAAATGAATCGTATATATACGGTATAAAGAACCCCCCCCATGCGGCTAAGTAATACACAATCCTCATCACGTAAGGAATGGCCAGATCGAGACAAACTAAATCTCAACATAGGTATAGCCATCGAAGTTATTAAAATCCGATGTACGCCGCAAACTCCGGTCTTATATTAATGTATGAGCTGTAGAGTTATTTGACGCCACAAAACCAAGCACCTGTAGAGGCTGCCTCACTTCAAGTCAATCAAACAATTCGAGACACTAGAATTTCCCATATCGTGACTACCAATGGCCCGCATCTTCATCACCGGGTCTTCGGATGGCGTTGGCTTACTCTCGGCGCAAGCCCTTGCCAAGCGCGGACACGACGTCTACCTCCACGCGCGCAACAGTCAAAGGGCACAGGATGCTCGAGCGGCTTGCCCAGCCGCCAAGGACGTATTCATCGCGGATCTGACTTCGACGGAAGAGACCAAGTCGCTAGCCGCGCAACTGAACCAAGCCGGTCCATGGGACGCCATCGTCCACAATGCGGGTGTTATGCACGGCGTATCGCACCTCAAGGGCAAAGAAGGCCTGCCTGCACTCTTTGCAATAAATACCCTGGCGCCGTACATTGTGGCATCACTCGTCAACCCGCCGCCAAAACGCCACGTTTTTGTGAGCAGTGTCCTGCATCAAGGCGGCGACCCTTCACTTCGCAATATCCAACAGTGCTCCTACAACGACAGTAAGCTGCACAACATCCTGCTGGCGTTTTGGTTCGCGCGACGCCTCGCGAATAAGGGCGTTACAAGCAATGCCCTTACCCCGGGGTGGGTGCCGACTAAACTGGGCGGGCGGGGTGCTCCCGATGATATTGACGCCGCCGTCGATACTTATGTTATGCTGGCGGAGGGGTCCGGCACCGCTGAGGGTAAGACGGGGAAATACTGGTACCAGAGACGTGAGACAAGCTATAGCAGCGCCGCTGATGACGAGGCGCGGCAGAACCAGTTGATTCAGATACTTGGGGAGATCTCCGGCGTCAAGCCACTTCTGTAGGATCGTTACTTCGCCAACAAATCAGCAGCTCACAAATTCTACTTGTGCATATTCCGAATCAGAACCACTGTTTGGTTGAAGATCGCAAGATGGTGTATTGATCTGCACATATGGGAAAGCATTAGCCTACCTTCATGAAGGTACGCTCTTTAGACCGCCCTTCCAAGGATATAACAACCTCGAATTGCGAAGAACAATCCAATCCCTATGAGACTTACATAATGTCACGCATGTATACAAGGTAGACAACAGTGAGCGCTCAATTATACCAATCCTTTAACGTCATGAAGAGCAGGTGATAGGCACATGTATGTACTGTCAGCCAGCAGCAATTCCCGGTGAATCCCGGATATAAAAGTCATATTCAACATCCCGAAATAGATCCGTATATTTAGAGCTCATCAGCTCCAGGACTTCTTTGTTCACACAGACACTTGCTATTTATATGGAGCTATTACGATGCCTCAGTTTATATTCACTGGATATGGAGATGTACTCTGTCTAAGCTGGAGGATCTAGTTGAGTCGGAATTCGAGACGCGTGACAAAGGTACAACCCACTGGGGAGATTGGTGGTTTTCTAGTTGATTGTGATCTATTCAAGGTGCTTAGCGAAGGACGGGAGATATCATGCTATTTCCAATACCTTAGTATACGTTGCTAGGGCTCCTAAACTAGAGGCAAGAGCTTGCCGCAGCTTCCAGTGCAGGCTTGTCCAGGCCGTAGTCTAGGGGGCGGGAAATTTCAGCCACGCATAGCGAGGTTCGGAGTAAGCAAGCCATATGTCTTATTCGGATGCATTATGCACCTCGACGAAATGGAAATCGCTGGCGCGATCCATGACACCAGCATGAGCAGCTTTGACGCCAATATTTCATAACTTGTGGAGGAACTCAGCTCCACCGGATCTTTTGATCAACCTCTTAGATGTAACAGATCAACCCTACACACGTGGTACGAGTGGACCGAAGCTCACCGCATCCGGTCGATATGTGAAGATCTTTTGATAGGTGTCGGTATATACATATAGTCAACGCGATTCCCATCTTACCCTATGATACTCTAGTCCCAAGTTTAACCTCAGTATTCGTAATGTCTAAAGAAAATCCCACGTCAGAGCCTGAGCTCCCTTCATTGCCAGAACACGTTACGGCTGAATGGCTCACCGGTGTACTTGGTCAGGAGGTCAAAGCTATCGAGCTTACCAAGGATCCTATACTCAATGCTAGCGCTAGCAAGATATTCGTCACTATAACCTACGATGACGGAGATACGGGAACTACTGACGACGCTAAGGCAGTGCGTAGGCCCCCTTCATACATCATCTTAAGTGTAAAATTAACCAGAGACTATACAGTCGAGACCTACGAAAGTCTGCGTAAAAGGAGGATTCAACCCAGTCTTCATCGAGCGATACCCCGACATCCTCATTGGACTCTACAAGCGGGAGTCCGACTTCTTCAACCGAGTCGCGCCGCACCTCGTCCACATCGATCTACCCAGATCATACTGGGCCGGCAACAACGCCAGCCAAGGCCTCGTTATCATGGACGACCTAAACGCCCTCGGAGCAGAATTCGGCGAGCCCGTCAACGCGTGGCCCGTGGAGCGTGTCCTAGCAGGCGTCGAGCAGCTCGCGGGTCTCCACGCCGGGACCTGGGGCGTCAAGCACTCCGACTACCCCTGGGCGGACCCGGAATTCTACGACACCATCATGTTCGCGCTATGTTCGCGCTGGGACGACCTCATCCGCGCGCCCCACCGGCCATCACTCCCGGAAATCGTCAAGGACGAGGCGCGCATCAGAGCGGCGCTCAAAAAGCACTTCAAGTCACGGAATCCGCGCTTCCGATGCCTGGTACATGGCGATTCGCACATCGGCAACACGTGGATCTATGAAGGAGCACCTCGCTTCCTCGACTGGCAGACGGTCCAGGTCGGCTCGGCGTTCCACGACGTGGCGTACTTCGTGTCGGGGAGTCTGACGGTTGAAGACAGGAGAGCGAATGAGATGCGCATTCTAGACCACTACCTCAGCGCACTGGCCCGATTCGGCGGTCCGAATCTGTCTAGGGATGACGAGGAGGTTATGAATGAGTACCGCAAGTCGATGTTAGCCGGCTACAACTGGATATTAGCTCCGTATGAGTTGCAGACGGAGGGCCGCGTGCGGATTATGAGTGAGCGGCATAGCACGGCGTTGATCGATCATGAGACGGTGGAGCTTATCGAATCTCTGCCTGACGTAGAGTAGAAATATCGACTATGGATGGGCCCGGTTATTAGAAAATACGCATTTAATAGAGGCATGTCTACATACATGTATGTTTCATGGCTTGACTCCTGAAGCCTTCTGTTACCCCTATTCAAGTATCTTGATGAGGCCATGCCGAGAGCATTGATTGACACGCTTCTGATTTTTAGAATATGATCAAGGGACATGGCTTCGAGAAATAAGGCTCTTGTGTCCCATCGATTCACGTCAACTACCAATACCAGGATTCTATTCAACGGTAAGGGAGACGAGGAACATCCGAGCCTCTATACGGGTATAACATCTTGGCGGGCTAATGCATGGCATCCGGCACTTCGTATCTGATTAACCCCTTGGGGGTATATTAGATACGCATTAGCCCGAATCGCACGAGTCAGTGAACAGGTACGATATAAAGTATTTGAATACATGTGCCCGTATAAGTTAGGAGAGAATATATGGAATACGCACGAAGTCCGTTTTTCAAGGAGCCGACCGGAAGGACTCGATTAGATGTTTATTCGTTGGTATTCTCTTCTCAGTTGATCTATACGAATTTACTCCCTACAGGCTCATGCATTCGCTTGGGCGGTATGACAATGGACCAGCAAGGAAAAAATCGCAGGTTCCACAAGAAGTCCCGGAAGGGCTGCCTCGAATGCAAGAGAAGGCACATCAAATGCGACGAGCGACGTCCAAATTGCGGCAATTGCGACGTTGCGGCTCGAGATTGCTACCATGCATACCAGAGTACGGTGCCCAGAGCCCAGCCACCAGTTGCGCAGTCTCCTATACATCTAGACCCAACGTCACCAGCACTTCATGAACTATCTCCGGCTACAAGCGACTCTCCCTCTGCTCTACGTTGTAACAACGTATTCACGCTCCAGCATATGAATCTGTTCCATTATGTGGAAGTTGGCATGGCAGACTAGCTAATGGTTACAGAAGCCGTGAGACCCATCGCGCAAGCTTCCATAACATCCGCCCTATCGACCCCTTTTGTCATGAGTCAACTACTAGCTCTCTCGGCCCAGTATCTCAACACCGTTCACGAAGACCACGCAAGCGACTGTCTTGACTTAGCTGCCCAATGGCAGGCTCGAGCCCTGAGTAATTCACCAAGAACCAGGAAGACATGTCGGAGCGAAATATCGTTGCGAGGTTCCTGTTTTCCTCTCCCATAGCGGCACAAGTTCTCGCGCAGAAGCTCTCATCCCATCGGAGAAGCTTTGATGAGTTCATAGACGGCATTATCGAATATATGAATATTCAACGAGGGGCCCGAATCGGTATGCATTATCGATGGCCCCATTCCCCGCCTTCATTCCCCTTAGCAGTACGGATACTACCTTAGCGGTTTTCTTGTATAGGAAGTTACTGATGGTCAATATTTGTAGTAAGGGACAGTTCCCGGGACGTACTCAGGAATTCATCGTTAGGCAAACTGTTCACCGACCTTGAAAAGTTGGAAAGGTCCAATGAAGAATTTCTGCCATCTGACCTCAATGAGCCTTATGTGCTGTTTTGACGAATTTCAACGGGAAAAATGTCGAAGCTTGAACCGCGGCGGTGTGAGCGTTGGGATCCGTGCACGCCGATTAGAGGGATCTAATACGTGGGGAATCCACGCTCCGATAGCATGGGCGACACTCATCTCCAGTGATTATATCCGTCTCCTTGAAATGCAGAGACCGGAAGCGCTTGTGGTCTCGGCACATTTCGCTGCATATTTTCACCAGTATCGCGGCTTCTGGGCGTTTGGAGACGCCGGAGAGTATCTGATTCGGGCGATCCATAAGGTGGTTGGATCTTTCTGGGAAGATTCGATGTCAGTTCCGCTTCAGGCCTTGCAGACACACAGCTCAATAGTGCGACCTATACCTGACACATGGCTCTAATACAAAGAATAAAGGCGATAGCATAAACCTAAAGTCCGAGGTGACTTTCGAATGTAGAGAGTCTGGAGTAAAGAAGTTACCACGCCGGGTGACCGCCATAAAGGTACACGTTGATAGTCCAAAAAAGGCCAATTGAAGTAACTGATATTTAGGCGTATGGGCTGAGACTCCGCTGGTAGCCGAACTCGCAAGTGAGACAGTCTACATCCACGACCCTGTTTAATTTGATTTTCCTTGGTAGACCCGCCAACGCCTCTCGGAATGACATGGCGGTGCGGGCATATAGAATGTGATTGCTTGCGAGGCCAGCCGCCTTTAGGTAGTCGACATAGTGCACGAAACCGAATGCGTCCCTCGAGAGGCCGGCCATCGATGCAGGGGTGGCATTGGTCTCAACGACATCAGTGTGTGGAACCAGCACGACGAGCAGCTCCTCGAGCCTGGCCAAAGAATCCAGGACCTCGCGGATGGGATCGGTTGGTCCGAACGGGATTGCCCTATCCAACTCGCTTTGCGGTACAAGCACAGCTAGCTTTTGCACGCGATCTCGCCAATCCACCGAACGAAGCGACCAGAAGGCTTGCTCGGCATGCGAAACGCAAAGATAGAGCATGTCACGGTCCCAGTCGACGTAGACGGGGCGTGATTGTGTCTGCGCGTCGATGTGCTCAGTAGCCGACCCCGAGGCGATAAGAGCGAATTGGAGAGGCACGCGACCACGGCCCGATGTAACGGATTCGGCCAAATCCCTACCGAACCTGATAGGCCGCCATACACGCTTGCATGAAACCGCTACGGCGTGGGCCTCGTGGTTGATCAGAGGGGATGGAGGACGGCCATCAAGGATGACGAGGTTGGTAGCCGAATCTAGGACTGTGCAGTGAAGCAGGAGGACTTCCCTCTTGGGATTTCTGTTTTGACTCTCGGGTGCGGGATGGACGACATGAAGCCGAGCGCTTTCAAAGTGATATTCCCAGATTAAGATGCGAAGCTCTTTTGGAAGCAGGTTGAAGCACTCGAAAGTGGTAGGTGAGGTCATCTCGTTAGCATATGCCTAAAGGCAGTGAGTGCAGCACTTGAAATTGGTAGATGTACGACTAGGGTGATTGATGTAGTTGTTAAAAAGTCTACGTTATTAGTTACAAGAGGTTAGGGTGGAGTTCTTGGCTAAATCTACCTAAATCTTCAAATGCTGTATTATGCTGGTAACAAAGCGGGTATCGTGGTCGGTGATAGCGTTACTCAGTACTATGTACTATGTACCCAATCTAACCTATATGTACCTAGTCTAGGTACATAATGTAAGCAACCAATGCGGGATGTTACCTTCCCGCTATACCTTTCAATATCGATGTTACCATGTTGTTTACCCCCTAAATCTGGAACATTGAAGGCATAATATGTTATCCCATTGTTGTCATATACTTCTAGATTTATAATTACTTCATAGATAAACGAGGTGAAATCTACTCAAGGCAGTAACGCTAGCGCAGCTAGCTGCTCAAGTAACTTTCTAAGTCCTTGGAAGATACTATAGCGTGGGTAGGGGCTACACAGTTTAACTCTTGTCGCGTCGCACAAGATATGACATCAAGATAGGGGGGACAAAGAATGGCCCGGGAAGTGGGGGTATGACAGGAGATAGGGGTAATACCAATCATAGCTTCTGGAAAAATAAACTCGCCTACGGCCGACAACTTAGAAAAAGTCAGAATGCATGATTACTATCATTTCGGCTACCTATTTCGGGTTGGCATCTTTCAATGAAGAAAGCAACCGCTTTGGTAGACTAAACGCCTCACCACCTGTACATACATGTACGTATAGCATCGCTAGTAGAGAAACTAACCAGGCCCTTCTCCTCCGTGATAACTCTCCTCCTCAGTCGAATAGGGGTGTCGAGTAGAAACCCTTCGCGCATATCTGGCTACATTTACCCAGCTAAGCCACCAGGCTCGCAAAAACGTCTCTGGGATTGTTGGGATGATCACCAATCAGGCTGCTGCCCGCAAGGTGGTGCGCAAATTCGACGTCAACGCCGATGCTTCTGAACACATTCCTTAAATACGTGTGAGGCTTGCGCAGGGCGAGTCCCACCCAAATGAGACTTAGTTCGTGATTCCGAGACTTAATGGGTTCCTGGTACTTGTCGGCTAGGTGGCGCACATCCCCTTCGTCTTGGGGCCTGTCTCTAATTACCACGTCGCGAATTCTTCCCTTGATCAGATGGATGGGATGAAGGATGGTCATAGTATCGGGTCCTAGGGGGAGGTCTGGGTCTTCGATGATGACTGACTTCGTAAGAAACTGTATAGGCTGTGGGAGCCCTTCCGGATAGTTAGTACTGTCGGTCTGTCGGTTGCATAAAGAAACACTATCAAACTCGATACTTACCTGTGGGCGACGGCTGGCAATAGACCTTGATCTGAACCTCCAGGTATCTACTAGGAAAGTTGGACCAGAACAAGTCGACATAGTCGTTCATCGGATTCGAAGGAACCACTCGAAAGGCCCGCTCGTTACTGAATGCTTGATCCACTCGCCCCTGGTGCCATAGTACTAGGCATTCGATGTATGCGGGGGGTCTTGGTTGTGCGCGTCCTAGGTAGACAATAGCGCAATCTCCGAATAATCCCCACGGTATACCGTTTTTGTTCAGAACTCCCTTCAAGTCCAATGCCGCCAGGTCCACTCGTGCTTGCGTCATATAGGCCTGAGGGGGGGGCTCCGTGAGTGCTGACATCGTGGGAGAGGATGCGGGTTGTAGAACAGTAAACTTTCCTTGCAGATCCGACTGGAAAAAAGAGTCTTGGGTAGGAATTACTGATGGATGGTTTTTTGGGGGTTGAGTGAGGATATTAGTTTGGTGTTGCTTTGGTATAAATAGAGAGTAGCTGTCGAGAAAATAGCTATGTTTTGTTTGGATCCAGGCTGCTGTGCTGTGACTAATCGAGGATACAGACAGTAAGGCATAGTCAAAAAGACACTATTGGATTCCAACTACTTAGGTACATGTAGTCATCGACATCAGATAACTAGCAAAAACCCGGAAGCTGATGGAAGACGGTGTCTGTGGCCCGCGGCAACCTGCTGTTTGGATGTTGAGATGGTACTTGCCAATGAATTGTGTCTTGTCAGACTGAATGGAAGGGAAGGAGCTGTGATACAGCAAATAAACATAGTCTGAGTGTACTAAGTATTGACTCAATGTTAGTCCTCTGGACTGTTGAATCTGACAACGACATCACGAGCCGGTCGGATTCACCTTGAGTCCGTCAGCGACACCATCTGTTTGCGTTCAACCAGATATCGTCTCGTGAGCAATTCGAGACGCTCTACAATCAAATATGTGACTGACACCTAAGAAATCACCAAAAATATTTACGGGGTATATTATTATCTAAATATTGAACTTCCCGGGCTGTATTTATATCGAAATAGTTCCAAGGTTACTATCACCCACCGGCGGTCTCGTTTTAGCTACCCCGATACATACATTACCTAGATGCCATGTACTGAGTACTCCGGGCCTTCTTCATTCCTACCTAAATAATGGAACCCTGGAGAATCCGTCTAACTTCCTGTACCCTGCCATATGAACGATAATGTAGTTATTTTGGGAGCCCCGGCCTTGGCTCCCTTATCCAAATATTGGCCACGGTACCGTTAATGACCTTGGAAGCTATTGTGACTAACAAGACGTCGGTAGTATGTTGCACGTGTCTGAAGTCACGAATTCAATACGCTCGTGGGCTAAATGGATCATGCCGTGTTAAATAATGTTGGTATGGAAAGGTAAAGAGCTATATTTTACGAGTATAATGCGTCTTTGTATCCAACCACTCCCCGGAATAAACGTGGGATATTAAAGTACTCCGAGTTCCATGGTGGCCGTCTATATAATCTCTACTGTCTGTACCGGACGGCCTCGAAAGTAATCCAAGCCACCCTGTTCCCGCGGCACGGAAAGGAATACTCCAACTCGAAGATACTTTCCCAGTTCCGACGCGGGATGGATAATAATGCCATAAGCGTACCTCTCATCTTCGTTTTCTAGTGTTCCCAAACCTGGTGCGGTGGATATCACCGATTTATCAGGGGCCCTTCGTTGCGCCCTGGCGGCACCTTTTGGTGGATATCCTGCTTTGATGCTCTCCGCTGCTCTAGTATCCTCACTAGCCCCATGCAAATAGTGGTGATAGATAATCCGTTCTTTGCGTAGGCCCGTATGGCCTCTTGGGGGAAGTCCGCTGACGATGACCGTAGGCATGGCATCTGGGGAAGTCTCCATCTCATCGTCTAATTCTATTTTCACACCGTTGTCGTCCCACTCGTGTTCATAGACTATTTTCATAGGCTCCCAAGAGAGATTCTCCTCGGCCTTGCGACTACCAATCAACACCAACGAGAGCTCCTCGAAAGACTCTCTATCTCCGGAATCGTTCCAGTCGAAGTTGAGGTCAGCAACGTACCGACCTTCTTCTGTGGCTCGACACAGCTTTATATTGGAGCCCAGTACCGGGAGTAGCTGCACGTGTAATAGAAGGGGCACAACCGCGCCTCGGAGAACCAAGCTTCCGCCGTATTTGACTCCACCGAATGGATTCAAGCCTGCTAGCGAGACACGAGACTCGACAATATCGCATTCTGCTCTGACATCGGAAAAATCAGACTCCTTTGACACTAAACTAGATTGACCGTCGCCGAATGCGATCAGATGATTGCGACTAGCCCAGCTCCAAGACGGTGCGATGTACAATTCTCGAGACTGCAGTTGCTCGATTAGCACGGATCTTGTCAGACGAGTAGGACTTTGGGCTACCAGGGCCGTCCAGAACAAGTCGATGTGCGGGAACATGTGCCCGGCGAGGTATTCCCGCGAGTAGGTGGAAAGTGATCGATTTGCGAGTCCTGAGATTGCAGCAAGCTTATCGGAACGGTTGCTAAGCATGCGCGTGGAATAATTCTCGATCAGCGATAGAAAGTTCAAGTACTCTCTGTAGTAGCCGTTTTGCGCCTCCTTGATGTATAGAGTCCCAGGGGCACATTCCGATGTTTCTACCGTCTCTTTGGATTCCGATTGGAACCCATTTTCGGTAATGATATGTAACTTTGTTTTCCCGAAAATAAGGGCTCGCTGCGATAGTTCGTATTCCTGAAGGACCCATCCACGCAACCCCCAATAGCTATGACTAAGGATAAGGGACAAGGAGTCAACAGCCGCATGGAAGCCTTCTTCCACTTCGCCGACGAGTCGGAGGGTGTAGGATCCCGACACCTCTTCGTCAAGTCTCGATTGGAATCGTATCCTTGTCGCGATCCGGTCTCTCTTTAGAAACCCTTGTTGGGAGGATGTTGAAGCAGCAGCACAGATTGTAAGCGTCGCGTTTTGGTATACAAAAGACATCCGAGTCGACTCCCTATCCCAGTCCTCATCATCATCTTGGATAATGCAGAGCGCGTCTACCCAGAGATAACGTATCTTCAATGCCTGTGTTACTCGGATAGCATCGTGAAGGCTTGGAGAAACCTGGTCAATCCCAAAGCCGCTTAGTCTGCTGTGTAACGAGTTGCGTTCCGTCTTAAACTGCCGGGCACTGTCATCCATTGATCCCCAACAGTAACTCAGAGTGACGTAAGGGATATCAGGCGATTGCTCGAAAGTGGTGTCAGAATGTGTCTCGATAAGCCGGCAAACATTCGTTTCTTCCACTCCTACATCGACTAAACGTGTCGGATACACAGTTCCAGGCTCAGATGAACGAATATGATTACTTTGCTCGACATTACTAAGTATCATGCGGACGTTCTCGGCGCATAAAGCTTCATCTCGCGGAGGCGATTCAAGCCTTAGCCACTGAGCAACGGGGCCTGGAATACGGTCAGTCGGTGTCACCTCAAAACATGGAGTCCACTATCCACGAATAATTTCACATGCATAGTCCCCTTACGGCACTAGGATGCCGACTGCAGGAGCTCCTTACCTGGGGGAGAGCCCATATCAAACCGTAACCAAGATGATCGACTCAAGTGATCACCTAAAGACCATTAGCTTGATTACTTCTATCCTTACGGCCTGTATACTGGGTAGGCACATACCGTTTTCGTCATACCCAATCCACAGTAGCTGGGCCACTAGAGACTGAATCCCGATGCCGGATTGACCGCTATCTCCCGACTCTTCCGAGTTGGGGCACTGGTAAAATAGTTGCACTACCACCTGATCGAATGCGTCTCTCGCATATTTCTGAATAGCCCTTTTCAGTACGGAACAAAAGTCGCATCCTTTCTGCTCGGCATCAGAGAGGCATGGTAAGTCAGGTAAAGAGTCCAGGAGAAAATAGTCCAGTTTAACGCGATTGGAGTCTAGGTATTCTGTCACGATGCCCAGGTGATATCCCTCGGTGTCTGAACCCTCGATATCCCCTGGCCAGGCAGAGTCGTCGAGGTCAAGGACTTCACAGCTTTCGCATAGATTCGCAAGCGGTGGTAGCGTGGTGGTCATCTCAAGGAGAGGAATTGACGAGGATGATATAATGATTCAGGGGCAGAAAATCAGGTTAAGAGCCAGCAGGTCCAATGCTATAATATATATAGCCCGCTTTGACGTCTAGAATCTGGCAGCGGTCATACCGCCACCCATATCCATCATGTACATAATTCGAAGAGCACAGTATATCTTACATACGAATGTTGCATCGGCGAAGAATGGAAAAGTCTGTGATTGGTTGAGATGGGGTAAGACGATTAGTAAAGAGGATATCGAGAAATCCTTGAATCCTTGCTGACACTAAATAAATTGACATGGGAGTTTCGTAGAGATCATCTTGGACATAGTATTAACAGACACTCTCTATAGGCGATCTTGATTTTGACCTAAGGCGAATGCAGCAGTTGCCAAATCCCCAAACCAGCCTACCCATTTATATAAGCATTCACAAGTAATAAGACATAATATATGACCAGACATCAGTGTAGTATTTGGCAATATATATCGCAATATTCAATGTTCAACATATAAACGAGGTATCTAACAAACCAAAATCAAATCCGCCCACCAACAAAAGCACATACGAAGTAAACGCACAACGCGACCAAAAAACCAAACGCCATACCCTCCCTCTGCGCGAGCAGTAATTTTAGGCGTGCCTTAGCATCACCAAGTAGTATATGTTCGCCGACGCCGCGGCGTGCAGACCGCAGTCCCGGCAACCCGTCGAGGCTATGTGTGTTGACCTCGGCCTGGTACTTCTGTACCGTGCCCTCGCGCTCTCGCTTATTGTTGAAGAACTGTAAGGTAGGGCGTTCTTCGAAGCCCGCAACGCCGATATCCTGTTTTTCGACGTCTTCGTCTGGCGTCTTGTCGCATGTATTCATAGTAGACGACACAGTTTCGGCCACCATCTTGCGAACCTTGGGAACGCCGTATCCACAACTGGTTTGCACTTTGAAGATGTCGAAGACGAGGATGGCGCGGGCAGCATCGACTTTCTGAAGGTTCATCTTCTTCAGAAATTGATCGAACTCCGGGTTATCCCACTCAATCACACGACCACGGCAGAATATCCGCATGATCCGAGGACTGGAGCCGAAGGAGCAGAACATGAGTGTAGCCCGGCCATTCTCGTACAAGTGGGAGATAGTTTCGCAACCCGAGCCGGTGCGGTCGACGTAGGCGCACTGGTTTGCATTGATTATAGCAAAATTTGCGTTTGTGTAGCCTTTAGGTGACACGTTGACATGTTGGCCGTAGGATGGCGCCGATGCCACGAAGAACACGGGCTGTGACAAGGCCCATGTTCGGAGGTGATCCGGTAGCGATGGGAAGAACACCACCATGGCTATTCGATGTAGAAAAATCGGTAACAAGATACAGGATGATATTTGTGATACAGTTCGGGGTTATACAGAACAATGTTGAAATAGACTTGGTCTCTTGGAAAGAGGAGACGCAAGCTGACCCCAACTGGGTAAGTAGGGTAAGGTAAGGCATATCTGGATTCAGCCTTGGCACCGGAACCGGCTTCGGCCCAGGTGGGGGTGTGCGGCAATAATGTTTGCAAAATGCCTGAGCAATCCCCAAATCCGATAATGCAATATTAGAAGATGATGTTACAAGCCGTTGGTAGAACATAGTGATCGTTACTGTGGCTATGTGTTATGGTTTCGGCGTTGGGGCGGGTATGAGCGTCCGTGTCGAAAGGATAGTTGCACATGTTGAGCAAGCATCGCGTCACTCTCTCTAGAGTGACGGCTATCACAAGGAGATAGCAAATTTAACCCTTTCGACGGCCACGTTGTTCGCCACGGCGCTCATGTAGGGGGTATGGGATGTAATCTCCCGTTGATGGAGCATCGGTCTGGCGCGTCGCCGGCCGGGAGGTCCTTGGAACACTGGAGATGAGCGGATCTACAGGAGAGACAGACATATAGTCTATAGGTGCGGTGGTGTAGTTGCCTCCATACGGGCCTGGAGCTTCAGGCATCTTTTCAATATATGGTCTTTTGCTGCTTGATCGACCGCCTGGTTGAATGCTAAGACTTGAACTTCGGCGATGGTGACGCGACGGCCCACCCTTCTCCTCCCCGTACCCTGAGTGCCTCTTGCTAGTCACCCTAGACTCTTTGTCGTGCTTGCTTCCCGAACGTCTTAGCCTAGGCGATGATGGCTCGCCGGAGCCGCCTCTCATGGTGCTCTCTATAACTGGTTCCGCTAGGCTGAGGTACTTTTGTCGATATTCGTCACGCTCATCTCTCAACGAGTCGTAGTCAGCCTTGAGTTCTCTGATCTGCTCTTCCTGGGCGATTCGCTCTTCTTGTAGGCCTTTGTTGATTCGCTCTAGTTTCTCAACACGGTCGCATTCTGCACGGTAGAGCTTATCCGTATCACGGGCGATTCTGTGGGCTCTGGTTAACTCGGCGTCCAAGTCGACGCACTTCTGTTGAGAATGTTCGACTTTCTTGTTCGCTTGGCCCAGTGCCTCCTGAAGGGCACTGATATTGTAAACTTGATCTTCGTAGTCCTCTGCTGTGAATCTCCGATCAGGTCTTCCGCCAAAGCTAGCCTGTTCACTAGATGACGAACCAACTCCCGAGTCATGCCCGGGTTCGCGGCTGCGGTGCCCCGCTGACCCCCTGGACGGGGGTGAGAATCGGACACGCCTGCTATCCGACATTGTATCGTAATCTGCCGTTTAAGGCAACGGCTTCTATTGGATGTCTACTTGATGGTTTACAACGTAGGGGGGCGGCGAAATAGCTGTTGGCGAATAGGGATAGTCGATAGATCAAGACCGGTCGACTTATATAGACAAGTAGGGGGTGGTGGTGGTTGAGTCGCAAGAATGACGACGATGACAGCTTAGTTCAAGATATATAAATCCTCGAAACTCACGCTGACGAAATATAGGATAAATAGAGTGTTGTGAGATATGAGAATGCCTTATAACGAGGAGCGAGTAAAAAAGCCGGAAGAGGGTAATGTAAGTTTTATACAAAGTGATATGGGATCTGTGATTCGTAAATGGCCGGTTGCTGCCTTCAGTATCGACAGACACATGTGTATGTATAACGCTTGCACCACGAGACTGGCAGTATTTGTGAAATACCTTGGTACGGCAGATAAATGCAGGTATCTGTACTAAATGGGATGTAGCTGGCTGGCTGCCTCTTACTTACATGGGAGACATGGAGTCATAACTTTAGGCAACGCACCCCCCCTAGTCCGTCCGTAGCTCAGCATCCTTCCCGATGGATGAGCCTCAAGATGATCCATGGATCGTACGTCTTACCAAGATATCGAGCTGGTAGCCGAATCTGGGATTGCGCCGAGGCGGGAAACACTTGTTTCTCACACTGGCCGTCAATTAAAGAGGAACGCCTGGGCTGACAGCTGGTCCCGTCGCGCGCCGCGCAACGCGTAACGCGCAATTGAACGGAAGAGGGGGGAGCGCGCAGACGGGAGGAAGGGAAAAAAGAAAGTGCCAGACTTTTCTGGCACTGTTAGACAGCAGCTTGTGCTTCCCTCCTTCAACTAGGTTGGGACCTGGACATGCCAGCTTTACACCGAAAAGCGAGCCAGTTGCTGTGGCCGCCTGATCTTTCAGCCCCCAAAAACGGTTCGCCAGGCTGTATAACCAGTATGACCTGGGTCGCAACAGGCAATGTATGTAGGTCAAGATGGCGCAAGGATTTGGCGAAACCACCTTCTTCGGCTGCGATCTTGATTTTTGGCAGTGTCTCTGCGCAAGTGCGTAGAGTAAGACTATGCTCGCTCTGGCGTGCAGGAGAGCCTGCAGAAAAGCCTGACCAGTGAGAATCGACGATGCTCCGATTCTCTGCAGGGTCGATTCAATGACATCTGAAAGCCAATCGACAACCAACGATAGAAGTCAGGACATAACGACAGACCGCATGATGACTCACAGATGAGCTGCATCGAGGGTTGCAAAATATCTTGTCGCATTGAATACATGACGTCTGATAGTATCGCGATTGTTGATCCGCCTGTTCAAGGTTATGTCGTGGGGTTTTCCCCTTGTTCTAACTACGGTGGATTCCGGGAGTGACAGAGAAAGATGGCAGATGGTAAGTAAATGGCAAGGGATCAATGAGCGTCGCCCGGCAGGGCTGAAAGAGAAGGGTGTCCCTCGTCTAGGCAGAGGAAAAGATCGGGGACAGTTTCAAGTATCTGACGAATCAGAGTTGAGAATTAGCCAACGAAGTGGAAAAACCGCGGGGTTGGAGGGAATAAAGGAAGTGATTAGCGATTAATTGGCGCGGTGGGCCTAAACCAAGACGGGCAGGCATACTGTAGCTTGAGAACTCCCCTAAAGTTGGATAGGACGGTTTCTCGCTTAGTCATTACCTCTAACTTTAGTAAGAGCTACCTCATCACGAGCACCGCCACTGCGGCTGTTTTTGTTTCAACAAGTTATTATCAAGGAACATGTTCCTCAAGGTCCAGAACTTCAGCCAACATTCCCAGCCAACCCGCTAATCCATCTAATGGTTGAGACGTTAATATTACCACCCTGACGGTCTGTCCCGCGACTTCATGATCTCGCGTACTCTTACACACCATCAGAATCTATCTAAATGAGCGGTGACCCCTCTCGTCCCTTGTCCTGACATGCCAGCACTACCTCCGTCCGACGGGCTTGGAAATTTCGCCACCTCGGCGAAGCACAGCCAGCGCCAGCCGACCTCCAGCCTGCGCACCGCCGGGGATAAGTGGCATATACTTCCGAGTTTACTCCTTAATCAACAGTGAAAAACTTTTCGTTGGCGGAATGTCAACGAGGAAGAGACCAAAAGTGCACTTTTCGCAATGCGAAGAACCAAACAGCGGATAATTCGGCCATACCGTTGCTGAGTTGTCAGTGATGTATTGGTATTACGCACCCGCACTCGGGTGCTACGGCTCGCCGAGAATGAGCCTAAAACATTGGCACTGGGAGAAGAGTTTGCAAGTATCCATACATGTTCGGGTCTAACGGAGATGTAGATCAGGATGCCAAAAATATCTCTACTTCCATAGGTGAAAGTTGTGGCTCGCGGCTGAACCTCCTCTTAGCTCATCGTAGTATGGACGACCAACCGAAAACCCTGTTATCCTTCGTTCCTCGTGTCCGTCAGAGACTACATCTTAACACACCGACGAACCAACAGATCTGGTCTTTTTCCTTTCAAATATCTATGTAGACCTCCCCATATCGGCCTGGGTATTTAGCATCTGACTGCAGACGGGATGTTACCTAGATAAAAACTGATTATTAAAGGAGTCAGCCAATAATAGTTGCTAAGTCAGCTAAGTAAGATATTGAGAGTCGACCCCTTTCCGGAAATTCCCACTTTACTACTGTCCTGGGCGGTATTGGATGACACTGCTAAGCTTCTGATGTAAGCAAAACTCCATACATAGGATTCTACCCACGTACGAAACCATCTAGTCTGCTACTATCACACAAGTGTGCTCTGGCGTTTGCTTGCAAGGGTGTGCAGTCCTGTGTCTCGTGCTCATCAAGGGGGTCATTGGCTACCTCCGACAAGGCAGCCTCGCCAAGATAACGCTATCCGAATTTCGCGACGACGACCGCTTTCTGGGTCGCGGGAGGCATAGAGTTGAGTTGTTTAGCCTAGGTAGCGGCCTGATGCTCGATCGTTGATGACGACTGTAAGGACACACAGCGCTAGCGGTCTTGTCCACGAATGCATACGCGGTCGGTGAGACAGAGAAAGTGTAATTTTAATATTTTTACTAGAGATAATTCGTACGTAGAATGGTGATGGTACTTCCTCTGATGACGAAGTATTGAAATTTGGACATCATGTGTCGATCTATTGGTGTGGTCGTCTAAGCAATATCACATGATACCCGGTCTGAATCAAGATTCCACGAGACAGGGGCACGCCCGACTGCTCGACTCAGAAACTGGGCGCATACACTTCCTTATGCATTCTCTAAAGGGTAGGGGAAAAAAATCAGGTTGCAAGCTTTTCACTTGGGTGTAAGCTTTGGGCTACGCGGTATGTATAATCTGACAAACTGCCGTGTCTCCTCACTCCCAAACTGCGTCCAGAAACTCGTGTAATAAAATACCAAATAACTAAGTAAGAACAGAAGAAACGAAATATAGAGGGTATCCAGTTTTAACAAGAAGTAGAAGTGTAAATCGTGCACTATAGCTAATAAAACACGGGAGACCGAATGAGTGGCTCTTCCAACCCCTACGCATATGTAATGCGAAACACATGAATCTTATGCCGAAGTGAAAAATAACGCAGGGCAGTAGTAAGGACTGGATGATATGAGCTTATTGAAAATCATTGTCATTGTAAGATAGATAGATAGATAGATTGAGCTTACGTGAAATCGCTTCTCAGCACTATCATATCAATAGTCGGTGGAACCTGAAATCCCCCTGAACTCCATGCCTGAAAAGCGTCATATATCCCAACTACCCACTGATAAAGAAGTAGATAAGTGCTGTAATTCCCCCCGCGAGTCCTTATGCAAAGCTATAGTGGCGTCTATGAGGGAGCGTGGTCTCAAGCCGACGGATAGTGCGACGCTGGTCTTCAACGATGGCGTTACTCTGATCCAGCTCTCTGGCGCGCTCGCTGAGGAGGCGCTTCGCTTTCTCGAGCCGCCGCGTAACATCGCTCAGTCGGCTTTCAAAGTCGTCGGCCGCCCCCCGCCAGTAGCTTATCTCTTGGTTCGTATCCGAGACAGTCCCCGTTAAGACGTCAACCCGTTTCTCTAGGCGATGAATGTGCTTGTCTTTATTGTCTATCTCGGTCTTGAGGTCTGCTACCCGACGAGCGAACCTGCCCATGTTTTCACCATCGTGGGTATGCGATCGTCTTAGCCCAGCGAGTTCATCATACAACTGCTGGCTGTATGCGACAAGGCGGCTGGTTTCTTGTGTTGACGTCTGAAGGTCGGCCTTTAGAGTCTGGTTCTCACGAGATAGTATATCATTGTTTGCGATGAGATCCTTGTTCTGTTCGCATAGCTTGTTCCATTTTTCGAGAGAAATCCCGGCGCAGTTATCGAAGCATCGCGTTCGGTAGTGATGACGATGGTGATCGTGATGGTGCGAGAAAGAATGAGAACGCACAAAGTGCTGACGAGCTGGAACTGTTCTGATGCAGTATTCCAACATAAGGAAAAAAGTGAGGCGTCCCTCTACCCGAGGATTAACGCAATGTGGTAGACGCTGGCGATCGACAAGGGTGAATGCAAGTTCCGAGTGGATAAAACTGCGCGCTTGGTTATGTGGAGTGCAGATGCGGCCGCAGAAGCTAGCAGTTGTTGGAAACGAATAGGAACATATACTCAAGCCAAGATCGGCTCGATGGATATGCGGAAGACTTCATTATAAGGAGACTACAACAGGCATCCATTTGGATAGGCCTCCCCACGAGGCTATGGTGGGGATAGAGAGGCAGCAGATGAAGTCTAAAAATCTACATGTTTGACATCACGAGGCATCGCGGGTGAATCTCATGCCCTAGCCAGTTGATGACGCTGTAATGGAGGGCAAGGGTACTCAAACCGTGGTTAATCCATTAGTTAGTGGCCACACTGAGCACAGCATAATAAGTGATAACGCCCTGGGTCGGGTTGGGCATCAGTCATCCCGACCTTGGGGGCTTCGAAGAGGGCTGTATAACATCGGAGGCTTGATCAAGACGTCATCAGACGTGAAGCGCCCAGAGGCCGGGGTGCCTCAGTTGACTCTTAGTTCTCTACCTTGTCTCAGAAGGCTCTAGTCACCGGGGTGCTAGCCGACAAGCGCGAAAAAGCTACCCAGTTACAGCCCTACAGCCTTAAGGGTAGGGGGTGCGAATTCGGAGAGAGCGAAATTAGCGGATGCGATGAAGTCGGGAAGTTTGATAAAATGCAGAGGATGGAGACAGAGATCAAGATGCATGGATGCATGAACTGCGATGGAGCGCGGCTTTGAATCTTGAAGTTCGCGCTTATGCGTGCTGTCGCATTAGCTACCCCGGACATGCGCCCATGCAACCAATTAGAGGGGCATGAGATAAGAGAGCGAGGTACGTACCTTCTTAAGGGCACCTTATCATGCGCACAGACCCTCAGCTGATACATCCATGGATCTAGATGGCCAAACTGCAAGGTCCGATGAACATGGATGGGATCCTCAGCTCACAGCCCCGTCCAGCTACTTCTGAATAGGTACTTTAAGGTTGATTCGTTTCTTCTATTTTTGTGTCACCAGCCCCCAACTTTTCATGATATGATTCTAAACTAAAGATCCTTCAAGAATGGACTATTATGTATGAACCGTTTACATAAGAGGCCTCCCCTCCCCGTTAGATGTTGAAGTGCTTGAAATCTGCCATTTTGTTTGCCTCCTTTCTCGCCCTCGTCCGTACGCTAATATCAACAGCGACAAAAATAGCCGCGACGTCGACATGGTCCCGGGAATTGCTTAATAGAAGAACGTTATGATCCGGGTTATACAGTACCCATACCGAAATTTACACTACAGTACATCCATTTTTTTAGGTATCGACTTTCATGTGATCTCACTCGCCGAAAACAGCTCTTAGTATGAAATGTTCAAATCCAAATGAGGAAATATCCAAGGAGCCTGAGCCTGGTCCGTCTATACGTAACATACCATATTTGAGGCGCTGCTCAACAGCATCTCATTTCAACTTCCGCTCACACATCGCCTATGAAGTCCTCGAGTCCTTTCGGAGATGACCTTCTCCTACGGCTATTCGCATTAACGGCTGCCTACGTGGTTATCAGCATTTTCTCTCGGTTTGCCTAACCTCTTGCCACACGACTCTTGCAGGGAAGACATGGCTTGTTGGGGGCCGCGAGTAAGGCATATTCGTTAAGAAATTTGAAAGTGGCATGATCATTAGAGAAGTACCAGTTATTTGAAATGACACTTTCGGTGAGAATGGCACACCGTAAATGGCGCTGCCCTAGTATGATCTAGCTTGACTTATAGTCAACTACTAGGATCTTATCGTCATTCAGGACTAAGTCCACATGGCGTGGTTTCGTGGTGTAGTTGGTTATCACGTCAGTCTAACACACTGAAGGTCTCCAGTTCGAACCTGGACGAAATCATCTTTTTCCTGCTCGGATAAACCCGGTTCTGCTTTTGCTTCTGGAGGACTTCTTTTTGGTTCAAGATGTGGAAGCCTTAGGTAAAAAGAGCCTTAATGAACAGTCTGTAACTACCTGGTAGAAGAGTACACTAAAAAGATGAAACATCCATTATTAGCGAAGAGGCACAAAATTTTTATGTTTTGTAATATTTCTATTAGGCCCATTAGCCTTAAAGATAGCTTCGCAACGTATGTGGAAATTGATTCGACTTGCACAAAAGTTCCACCCTTGCCGAGACCATATATTCCATTTTATATTCCATTTTAATCGAAAATAAACTCTTTCACACCCTCGGCTTATACGACAGACAAATATAGACAGACTATTAACTGGCTCATAATTTTACCCGAGCCCTACTTTACCTAGAGATCAAGTAACTAGCATTTAGATAGATTAGACATCTGTTTGGACTTCAAAGGAGTTTCAGGTGTGTGTGAGGTTAATATGACTTCTTTGGTCAGAATCACGTTAGCATAGACAAGGGGACGGTGTATCATCTGCTAGCTGTCCTCACGAGACAGACGCTTCGAGTCTTGAGTCCATTATAAGACAAATCGCAATATCATTTCGCCAAGGGACATGCGCCGCAGTGAACTAGCTATTGATGATATACACTGGAACTCATAATATGTATTCCATTTCTCATTCGGCCACGCCGTTTAAAGCGACCCAATCGCAAACCTTCACACCCAGTGAGCGACGCATATGGATTTACCTATATGGCAGGCGGAGTTATTATTTTCTTTTTCTTTTTTTAAATTCTTTGGTTCCACGCTTAGAAGATGGGACCACCGAGTCTGATGGACACCGACTTGGTTTGCGTGTAGTTGGCAAGAGCTGCCTCGCCGAGTTCACGGCCGATACCGCTCTCCTTATAACCACCGCTATTATAAGAGTTAGTACTTTCTTAGTGCATTGCGTTGTCAATTCTAGGTATACATACAACGGCAGTTGGTGGTGGAGCATGTTGTAGCCTATGTAAATGATAATTCAATTAGCATGTGTACCATCAGAAATAAGATATTCAAGGTTGGGGATGGATGGGGAAGATGCGGAGAAAAGGGGTTACACGGGATCGGGGTTGCATACTGTTGACCCAGACGGTGCCTGCGCGCAGCTCGTTGCTGACTCGGATGGCGGTGTTAAGGTCGTTGGTGTGGACGGCAGCAGCCAAACCGTAGGCGCTGTCATTGCCTAGGTGGATAACTTCCTCCTCGGTCTTGAACTTAGCAACGGCCACAACGGGGCCGAAAATCTCTTCTTGCATGATCTTCATGTCGTTGGTGACGTTGGTGAAAATCGTGGGCTTAATGAAGTAGCCCTTGTCTCCGTGACGCTCACCGCCTAGGGCAACGGTAGCACCACCCTTCTTACCCTCCTCAATGTATCCCATGATACGATCGTATTGTAGCTTGCTGACTTGTGGGCCCTGGAATGTGTTCTCATCGAAGGGGTCACCAACAGAGTTCTTTTGCGCACGTGCCTTGAAGGCCTCGACGAACTTATCGTAGACGCCCTCTTGTACGTAAACTCGGGAACCAGCACAGCAGCATTGGCCGTGGTTATAGTAGATACCGAAGTTAACCCAAGAGATCGCCGCCTCAATGTCCGCGTCGTTGAAGACAATGTTGGGCGACTTGCCACCGAGTTCTAGGGTGACCTTCTTGAGGTTGGAGGATGCGGCAGCCTTCATAATGGCGCGGCCGACGACGGTAGAACCAGTGAAGGCAACCTTGTCGACGTCCATGTGGGAAGAGATGGCAGCACCAGCTACCTTTCCAAAGCCGGAGATAATGTTAAGGACACCAGGGGGGAAACCAGCCTTCTTTACTAAGTTGGCAAGGACAAGAGCGGAGAGAGGAGTCTGCTCGGCCGTCTTCAGGACAATGGTGTTGCCAGTGCAAAGAGCGGGACCAATCTTCCAGGCCAACATCAACAAGGGGAAGTTCCAGGGGATGATTTGACCGCAGACACCAATCTAAGAAATATTAGCGCCTGATTCACGTGGCATACGTTCCTTGGGACTATTTACGTACCGGCTCTTGCCTCGTGTAATGGAAAGTCTCGTGGTTGATATCAATGGTTTTACCTTCGATCTTGTCGGCCCAGCCGCCATAGTATCGGATGCAACCAATGACGTTGGTAACGTCACCCCTAGCCATAGTGATTGACTTGCCATTGTCGAGGGATTCAACAGATGCTAACAGATCTAGGTTCTCCTGCATAAGGTTGGCGAGGTTGGTTAGATAGATGCCTCGCTGCTGGGGAGTGGTCGTCCGCCATTCGCCGTTGAACGCTTTTCGGGCTGCGGCGACTGCGATATCGACATCTTTCTCGGTGGCTTCGGACACGGAGCAGATAACCTCCTCGGTTGTGGGGTTAATGACCTCGAAAGTCTTCTTGTCGACGCCCTCAACCCACTCGTTGTTGATCCATCTAAGTAGGAGGAAAAGACAGCGTTAGTAAGTGAAGAGTTATAAATCATGCTCGATTGGTGGAAGCTTTGGGGAAGAGTCTATAGTCTGTGCTACCCATAGTGCAGACTTACAGGCCGGTAGGTTGCGTGTACTCGCCAGTGATTGGCGTCTTCAGCTGTACAGACAGAGGCATGGTGTCGAGTTATGTTTGTCCTGCGGGGTCGAAGAGAATTAACGTCGATCTACTATATCTTCTATATCGCAATTGGATAACTCGACGATATAAGATACCGACTCGAGGTTTGGAGAAGAATAGGAGATGTTATATGTGAGGAGGGTCTGTCCAAGAAGAGGGGTCGTCGGCAGTCTTTTGTATGATTAGTACATGGAGGAACTCAGGTCTATTAGATAAAAAGGCGGGGTAATCATGATCGAGTGAGTGGCGATGGAAAAAGAAGGACCGTACCCCAATAGACAGTATCATTACCCCGTTCATACTTACCTAGGCACAATTAGTGTATGCAAGTCTTCGTCAGTTTCGAGACGGAGGATTTCCACTCTCCCGGAGGTATGGGTCCCCTCACTCTCCGACAAGGGGGTTTATTGGGCCCGGTTCGCGGAGAAGGAGTTGAAGGAGTTGACTTCATTGGTTGTCAGGTCAATAGATCTGTCACGCTGCCTTACTATGTAGATAGTCTATATGCATGGCGTCTAGACTTTGCTTTGTCTCCTGTCGCACTCGGATTAGAGGACATGAAGATCGATTAGCTCTGAAGACCGTTACGTAGTTGAGGGGTTCCTAAGTGGGACCCTGAGCTTAAACCCAATATAAGTACTGCCATACGTACTAAGGAAAAAGGTAGAGCGTTTAATACGGAAACATATCTTGAGGTAGGTTGCTTACAATTATCTACACTTGCAGTTGTTACACAGCAGCTACCTAAATACGTCGTAATGAGGTCATCGCGACAAATATCATATACATAATGACCTACTTATGTAGTACATAATAGGCTTTCATTCTGAGTATTACCTTCAGTTGACATGTGTAACTACATATTGATACTCAACTAAAATACTACCTAGTATGTGTTGACACTACCACGAAAGAATCTAATCGTTACGCATCAAAGGAGCTTTTGTCACACTAACCAGCTAGCTGACTGCATTAGCTTGTTAGTAAACCTAGCTTTCCCCGCATTGTGGAGGAATGTTATCGGCCTTTAGGTGCTTTAGGTGCTTTTGAAAGGAGGCAACACACGAATAACCCTAGAATGTGCAGGTAAAACTGCATCTTCTCGACCCATTCCGGCCAATATCCAACTCGGCACGGGTCAATGGAAGCTTTATGAATAGGAATAAAGAGAAACCGCATAGTATTGAAGCTTCGTAAGAGTCTCCATGAGCTGTCATCGGGGTTAGAGTTTCCTCTTTCGGACATAAGATATCCTCATAATCCCCTATTA
This sequence comes from Hypomontagnella submonticulosa, assembly GCA_022984865.1. Lineage (NCBI taxonomy): Eukaryota > Fungi > Ascomycota > Sordariomycetes > Xylariales > Hypoxylaceae > Hypomontagnella > Hypomontagnella submonticulosa. Next base: position 114,293 of record JAJKLF010000013.1, read on the forward strand.
GTATTTTACTGGCTTACACGCGTCGATACTTGCATTTATAGCGTACCGTTGCTGTTTTGGATCCACGGATTGGACCCATCCAAGACCCTTAGATAGATATTGTACTCAACAGATATGGACGTGTTGGGTATAGTCTTGCGACATAGACGGACGGACGAACGGTTAACGGTTTTCAATGGCACACCTCGTGTAACACAGTACTGCAGATGCGGGCGCATCCGCGCCAGGGAACTGCTCTTCTCGTGACCTGTGATTAAACCCCACCTCACTTCCGGAGACGGGAATTACCCCACGTAAGTCCAGGTATGCTCTGATGAAGCGGCTGACTGCAGGAGTAGAAGCGATACACTCGGAAGTTTCACCAGTTGTCGAATCTGTACCTGTTCTTATGCCTCACCCTGTTTTCGCCTATTACTTCCATAGCTACCCGTTGAATTTAAACCAACCTGCTCTATAAGCGTCTCATGTCGCTGTCTAACAAGTAGTATATACTCGGCAAAAGGTCCAATTATTTGCGAGTTAAACGTCATCTCGGGTCAACAAACAGCGAGCCTAGCTATCCACCATGACAACCTCCTTAACTTTAGGGGTAGCACGGGCTCTTATTGCCCCTTTAGAGATATGGACACGCGTAGACTCGTGTTTCGAGATGTCTTTTGCGGACTAAAAGATACCGGTATCAACATTTCGAGCAACAGCCTTACTAGGTAAACGCATTGAGGGCTACAACTCAAGCTACGTAGTATAAATATCCCGATATTTTCTCCCCCTTTGCCGTAGTATACGTACTAGTCTATTTAGTTGTCTAGACTCATAACTTGCCGGGACGGTCTCATCTACAGTTATTGCGCGTTTGAGTATGGAAATCCATACTAGGATGCTGCGGTACGGCTGACAATGGTTAATATGTCCTTAGGATGAGCCGCGAAAACGTTGTCCGATGTGCGATTGAGTCGATGACCGCAAGAACCATATAGTACTCACTTGACGTAGGTATCTGTAATCATGGCGAACAATGTTAAATGAATATTATTTCTCCTTGTCTTAAACATATCGTCAACAATGTCTTAGTATGGGTTTTCAAACGGAAGTTCTTGGGGAAATGACTACGCTATTACACGGCGCTTGTCTCCTGTAGATACCATGCTTCACAACTCGGATCAGTGACCGAGACATCTGAGCTACTTGGACGGAAAGATGACTTTGTCTTCGTAGTAGCAATATGCGCTCGCTCCATACGAATCAATAAGGAATATCTGACAGTGGGATACTGAAACATTTCATTTTACTGGCTACATTCAATGTCAGTGGACCTCGGAAGTACGACATCTACCAATACGATTCCGCGGAAAGATGATGTAAGTAGCACTTGCATTTCAAGCAAACAACAAATACCAACCCGGTGTCATATTAATAAGTGCTCCTTTTTATCGAGTCGATAAACTTTGTCAAGCTCATGTAAGCACTTGAGCACATCAATTGATATACAGTCTTATCTCGAAGGATACCTAGATAATCTCTAGATGGTCAACACAGATAACAATGAATCGGGTTGGCCTGAATTTTCATCAAGCCGTCCTAAATCCGTGAGAGAGCTTTACTTCATTCACCTGAAGTTAAATCATTTTTTCCCTATGAATAAAAGGAAATCGAAAATGAATGGGAAAGAGAATTAAATGTTTTCGGAGTATTTTTGTGTATCGCTCCGATCTAAAGCTCTTGGGGCAAGAAATAAGGGCAATATCTTATCTTATCGGGGCGCTTGGACTAAATTTTCGTAGTATCAACGCCGCAGAGCCATTGATAGTGGAGGCCATCTACAGTACATCAAGACAATCCACCTCGTTTTGCAACGACAACCATTCATAACCTTCCCATTGAAAACTTATGTCCATGTACCATCCGTCGCGTAAAATTAGTTGAGCCATGGCTGATGTCGCAGAGGCCATTGCGGCCGCCATGGCCGCTGTGGTGCCGCCAACCAGTAAGTTGCAGCCATACTCTTATTTCCCTTCATCTCATTCAACCTTCTTCAAACGCTACTTTCTAGCCTCTGCGATACTCGAACTCTTGGAATTCCGTGTCGCAAATATATCCATACCATAAATAGCACACTTACTAATAACATGGCGCAAGGCCCCTTGATTAAGACCGAACCGGCGACTCACGATGCCATGGTGTTGGATCATGCGCCCGATCGACCGCAGTCGCCTCTTAAGAGGCCACGAACACCCGACGCAGAAGGCGAACAGTCTCGCGACGAGAAGCGACCAAAAACGGAGAATGAAGACCTGAGTGGGACGAATGGAATGCATGACGAAATGCACGGGATGGACGACATCGCTCTTCTTATACAACAGACTCAAGCCGAGGTCATGCAACAATTCCAACCAGAGCATGATAGAGTTGACGGGCTTCAATCTAATGATATCCAACACGATAACCATGTATCTCATGATATGTCTGGTTTAGAAGTGGCCTTTGAACCACCGCCATCTACTCCTGTTGAAGATACCGAACCTCGTCCCGAATCTCTGTGGAGCAACCCCCGAGACTTTACGCGCCGGAAGCATATCATACCTGCGCTTGGTAGTCTGGTGAGTGCTATAGGGGTTCTCTGTCCTGGGTAGGGCGACTAAGAATTACTAGGCCATCGATATCATTACTGCGTGGTCCGAGCAGTCTTTAGAAGACACGATCGCTACCCTGAGCGGCGAATCGGACTCGGACATCGCTAAGGAATACACGCTGTTAAAAACTGCCTTTGACATTCAGAGGAAGCAACTTTCTGACGTACATCCATTACTGTATCCTGAACACCTAAATGTTACTAACGGAACCCGGGAGGTCATCAGAGTAGTAAACCTTGCAACAGCTTGTGCGAGTGTTTTTGGCACCAATGAACTCGGATTGGAGGAGCTCAATGACCACTTTCTGCGCATATTTGTTCCCGAGAATCAAGAAGTACCTCGCGACGCCGCCGAGTTATATATGGGCCTCAAGACCCAGATATTCCTGGCCGTCTTGGAGAATGAAGAGGGGAAAGCCAAGGATCAGCTTTTAGACGACCTCTTCGTCACAAGGCTTGAGAGGGCCCTGCAAGAACATCACCCGAACCTTCCGTTGACAGCCGCCGAGCAGGAGTTCGTAGCGAACGCTAAAGCACGAAAAGCCATGCTCCAAAATGAATCTACTGACATTGATAGTATTCGTACGTGTGCTATGTTTGACTGGACCTATAAACAGAATTACTGACCTTCCCCCAGAGGCGCTTAGCAAACAATTTACTTACGAGGCATTTCTCGATAATCTGAGCACATTCCTCAATGACCACATAGAAAGCATCAGGACCCAAGGGTCCGGGACAGTAGAGACGACGACATCGACTGAAGATGCTGTTCAAGACGAACCATTCGACCAAGGCTTAGATGAGGCCTTTGACCTCAATGCTATGATCGCCGAAGCTTCAAGGGCAGCTCAGAGCGCTCTGGAGCCTTCCGGGGACATATCTCATGAGTTGGATGACCTCACTGCGTTTCTCGCAGAAAATGTTTCCAAGGCGGTCGAGCAAGCCAAAGAGAGCGCCGCAAGCACGGAACTACCATCTGCTATCGCATCTGCAGCCGAGAGCGCCTCGAGGGCCACCATGTTGGCTCTCCAAAGTATTCAACAAAATCAATATCAACCAACGGCACTTCCCCAACCCGCAGGTAAGCCGTATAGCCTCGATAGGGAGAGGAATGTTTGCTCACTGCTTTCAGCCCAAACTCAACCGACTCCGAACCACAACAATTACCAAGCCCAGCAAGCGCAACAACCACAGCCGCAACAACAGTATTACCAATATCAACAACAGCATCCTACAGCCAATGGGATACCCCCATATCAATCAGCCAATGACCATCTACCTCCCAACCAAAGCGACTCAACTCCGGCGCTTTACGAGCGTGCCCGACAAGCAGCAGCAGCTCGGTCATCTACCCATGCGCGCCGAGAAGGCTCTCATTCAACACGTCGACCCTGGAGCCCCGAGGAAGAGAAAGCACTTATGATGGGACTTGACATGGTCAAGGGACCCCATTGGTCGCAAATCTTGTCCCTGTTTGGGCCAAATGGGTCTATAAGCAATATTCTTGCTGATCGCACTCAAGTCCAATTAAAGGACAAGGCCAGAAACTTGAAGTTATTTTTTCTTAAGACGAATTCGGAGATGCCCTACTATCTTCAATGTGTAACTGGCGAGTTAAAGACACGTGCTCCCACCCAGGCTGCAAGGAAGGAGGCCGAGGAGAAAGCAAGGCTCAATTCAGAGGAACAACAAGCCCATGTGAATGGTATCTTAACATTGGCGAGTGGACTACAAAGCAATGCTGTACCGAGGCATAGCCCTTCAGCCACTGCACCCAGAAGTGCGACTCCAAATCAACCAATGTCACATCCCAACTCTCTACCAGGCACACCAAGGGTCTCACAACAACCGATCCAACAGTCTACACACGCGCCAGTCCCTCTACCACGTCCAGTCATACCTGCACCACAACCAGTCAGCTTGCCCAATCTCACATCAATGGCTCATCAGCACACACAGTCGCCATCTATCCCACAAGCGGACAGACAGACGGCGTCTGGGATGAGCGCTTCAACGCCGACACCTTCGCCAATGGCTCCGATATCGACCCCAGTAACCTCCACTCCCATGACATCCCAGCCCGCTCCTGCTCCAATTCCTACTCCGGAATTTCCTATAGAAAGCCATGAGCCCGTTAAGAATGAAATGAGTAGCATTGATGCCGCGGTACTTGGGTTAACTGCTGCTCTAGAGAGGGAAAACGAGAGGGAAAGGGAAAGAGAAAGACAGAGGGAGAAGGAGTCGGCAGCTGCCGCAACCCCTACGAGTAACCCGGAACAAGCAGCAATAACCTCTGCTACGTCAGGTACACCGGCCGCCACGTCGATTGATTAGGATGATATTCTTCAGGAGGTTCAGTGGGAGAACGGGGATGGGCTATTCACTTTTTCTTGATAACGTTTGCGAGACGAAATTCATGTCAGGCATGATTGATTGATACCCCTGGGCGGCTTTGGGCGGTTTGGAGATAGCAACAGCACTAGGCGGCTTAGGCATGGATGGCTATGGAGGTAGACAAACATTGCATTGCCGGCGCTGTATGGAGCGAATTGAAACAGGTTAGCAGTTGTTTTCGACATTCTACTCTCTCGATTGTGTGATACAAGTTCGCCTGGCATCCGCCCCGTTGAATCGTAGATGTCCAACCCTGCGAGCGGCTGCCTGCGAATGATGATGCATCCAGCCGAGTACCGGGACCAGTCTGCCTTCCTGGAGTATCTTGCCGTGGGATAGGGCTGTGTTTATCCCGGCTTCGTCTGATAGTCTACGCAGACTTAACCAGCGCGCCGGGATCGAGCTGCCTCGTGAACCCTCGCCTAGCCGTCAGCCCTATGGATACCCAATGAACCTAGGGCTTGGAACTTTCCCCCGTATGTTTGATTGCCCAGACGGATACCATTTCCCTTACTTAACTACGCCCATCGACCACGTCATGCCGTGTTTGGTCCAGTTCCGCTGATAACTATAGTGCTCGGGCAGCGAGTCGGTAATACCGTGCCGTCATTGCAATACTCGAAGCTCCGAGTTGGGTCAAGTCAAAAGGGACTGTTTCCCCCCGAAATGAGCTGCTCTTGGGTTGTCCGACTTCCAACACATTCTCTGGGTTGGCAAGTAGAGAGGAGACCCCTACAACAGCTTACCCCGTATCCTACATGGCATGCTAAGAGTTACGAGATATCTTCTATCGTCGAGTACTCTAAAGCGAGCCGTATGGCGTTGTCGCCTTGGCAACTCTGCTTCCACGCGGACCTCAAGTGCCGTGTACGGAACTGCAGTAACAAGAGGTACATCGACAGCATGGGTTCCTCGCCGTACTGTAAGCACCATTGCTGCGCCGTGTGCCTTAAATTCCGGACTTGCTTGAAGCGCGGCCATGGCGAGGATAGGATCTGTCATCATCGTGAGTTACTTACTCAAATTCTCCCCTAATCCCACCCAGAAAGAGGAGAGGAAAGAGAAAGGATAGAAGCGGGTGGCTTGTTCAATAGGGTCGGGAATTATTAACCAATATTATTCACCAACTTCCGCTCTTAGATCGTCGCTGCGAATACATCTCCAGGGGTCATAGATGCTACGGCCCGAGAAAGGGGTGCGATCCGGGGTTCCCGTTCTGCGCAGAGCGTTGGTCTCACTCCCTCCTACCCTCGCCGTCACTTCTCAGTAGCCAAGAATAACATTACTATTACCGCCAATATGTGGACGTCTTCTTGTTAGCTAATTTGTGTTTTGCTTACTAGATGCCTGTGCCCACACTCACTGCAAAGAATCACGATCTTCCAAGAGCAGCAGCCCGTACTGCGGGAAGCACGCCTGCAAAGTTAAGAACTGTGACATGCCGCGGCAGAGCCCGGGACTCTACTGTAAGAAGCACACGTGTCACGGCAAGGGATGCGTGAATTGCGTTGATCCTCCGTCCTCAGAGGGAAAGCAGGAACCTTCTTACTGCCACGGCCACCAGGTGTGCCAGGTCGACGGGTGTGATGCGCTTGTGTTCCTGGATCCGTCGAATCGCGCAGCCTTGTTCTGCTTCCGCCACTACTGCGCGGCGTCTAATGGGTGCGCCGGACAGCGCGTTGATGGCGAGGGCGCGCAGGCCGTGAGTTTCCTACCCATCAAGCATGGACTGCTGCTCCCACTTTTCTACCCCTTTTCCCCGTCCAGGGGTAAAATATCCCAGCCAGGCCGAACTCTTACTCTGAGTATACAACCAGAGGACCTATCGCAAACCCCCTTACCAAGGGATAGGTACAAGTACATATAAATACTAAGATACTAACTGAACGATAGTGCCGCGACCACACCTGCGCACTCCACCCAACCTGCCCCAACCCCCGCGCGGACCCAATCCGGGGCCTCTTCTGCGAAGCCCACGAGTGCGCCGACGCCAACTGCCGGAAGCAGATCTACGACTCGGGCGGGATCGCGAGCCCCGCGAGCGAACCGGGGAAGTGGTGCGCAGACCACATGTGCATGGCGGCGCTCCTGCGCCGCGAAGACTGCGCCAATAGACGCGAGGGCACGGCGGCAAACGAGACGCACTGCGCGGACCACGAGCTGTGCGAGGTCCCGGAGTGCAATGCGTTTCGCGCTGTGAGGGGAAGGGGAGTGAGGCTGACGAGGTGTGAGGAGCGTATGTCTGCGTCTCGCGTTTTCCCCCTATCTCCCCCTGCACCCTCTTATTTCTGACATATCTTCGACGATTCCCGGCTTGCTAACTACGGTCTATAGATCTGAAAACGAAATGCGCGTTCCCCCTCTGCGCGCAAGACGCCGAGCCCCCGGCCGCTGCGTGCCGCTACCACGTGTGTCGCTCGCACGGATGTTTGGCGACGCTGTCTCCTTCTACGTCTCCTGCCTGTGTTACGCCCGCGTCTCTGTACTGCGATATTCATCGCTGTGCTGAGATCACGTGTGTTCATCCGCGGACGGGGGATAGTATGTACTGCCCCGAGCACGCGTGGCGCGGCAGGATGGGAAACGGTACTGGGGTCGGGGCATTCCCGTACCATCGGCATCGTCGCCGCCATCGGGGATGCCCACATGACCGCAAGACGTGCCACTGTTTTGGAGTGGTAGAAGATGCGACGAGGGGAGATGGGGGAGGAGGTGGCGGTGGCGGCGTTGGAAGAGGTTGCTGTTGTGGATGTCATGATGGTGGCGACGACGAGAGCTCCGGGTCTAGCTCCGGGTCTGACGACGACGCTGCTATCGACCACACTGATGGATGTGATGGCGGGGTCGGCTGTGGTCACGATTGTATAGGGGTAGGAGGAGGCGTTGGAGCTTGCTTTCGCTGTGGTGGTGCTGGCAAGAACGGTTGCCACAGATCTGCAAGATGTTGATGGGTACCTTACGTACCCAGGTAAAGCTTCGAAGCAGCCCAGCGGCTCGCATGCAGTAACGGCGATTCATGTGTTCGTCCTAGAATTTCCTATAGAAAGGAACAACCCCATGGTCATTTTCAACGTGATAGGTAACCCTTACCGACCAATGCCCCGGGAAGGGAATAGGAAAGATTGAGACTAACGACTTGAAATGTTTTATGTAAAGATCGAAAAAGGCTCCAGGGTAGCAATGCGTGCGGCACAACAGGTGGTTGCAACGAACCAGTGATGACAACACAGAACATTGGCTAGACATACTTACACAAGTATCATTTAATGTCATAGAAATGTTTCAGCCATAGATGTTTGATTGCGCGGAGTCGTATATACTCCTCTTCTCCCTCCAATCTTCCGTCGTTGCCCACTTTGCTCGTTCGGACACATATATCACCAATATCCACTATACTAAGGCCCTAAGAAAGGGTGCGCACTCAATAAACATGACCGGGCAGATGGCTGGCCAAATAAATGAACGCGGATACCCGAAGCTAGCGGGACTAATGGCGACCTCGTCCGAGGCCGCCATATTTCGACAGTTTCGACAGCTACAGATGATCAATTTGTTGCGGCTGCAGGCAACGCTCCAGGACCTCGAAAACGAATATAGAGACATTAGAGCCAAAGACTCCGTTTATCTGTCCCGATCTAACCTGGTGGATAGTTTCCGCTTAGTGAGGGAGTCGGCCGAGCGGGGGGACGACGACGAGTCTAAGCACCATGATATCTTGGTCAGGATAGGTAAATGCCTTAAGAAATATAGTAGGGAGACGGATGTGCCGCACATTTTGACACGACTGACTTCGAGCACTAGACGAAGCACTGATCCAAGTCATGGCGGTCAGCCAAGCCCGGAAACCCAAAACACAGGACATCAAAGACCTAGGCGAATGGCTTACCAGGCCGTCTATGGGAAATAATTTCCTTCATGGCGCCGAGGCAACGATTTGGGAAGAAAGAAACCATTATGATCTCATAAACCCTGCGAGCAAAGAAGACCGATCAAGCTCCTTATTAAGATTGTGGGCCGGACTCGACCGGCTCTGGAGCTCGAGAGAAGAGGCGAGTTAAGGAATTCTACCGCCGGAGATAAAGCCGGCGCTGACTCTGCATAGGATCCGCGAGTGTACGATTCTAGGTTACAGCGGAGACTAAACCGCAACGAGAGCACTGTTCGCATTGCCGATGCACTCGGCGCTCTCCTCCTGTCGAGCCTGCTAATCTTAGCAGTGATGGCCCTATTTTATGTCCAAGGCATGATCTGGAAGTTCTGTGCGATGCTAGGCTTCACGATCATTTTCTCTGTGTCGCTAACTGTCTTCACGGACGCAAAGAAAATAGAAGTTTACTCCGCAACGGCCGCATTTGCAGCGGTGGAAGTGGTATTTATCGTTAGCACTAGCAGCGCAAGTCAAGTCATAACAAATCAAGTCATAACTGGTTTTAGCTAAGGTATAAGCTCTAGCACTTGGTTTGGTCTTTGACTACATCATACTACGTTGAGCGAGTGGTACTTGAAACTTTTGAGGCCACGGGCGCCTGGAAGTGCTGTAGTGGACATTGATATCATCCATCTCCTATATTACTTGGGTATGGGGGGTTAAGGGGTTACAATCTCTGAGATAGCTTAAGACAAGGTTGGCATACCTGATAAGGAGTTCGATCGTTGATTTCATAGGTGAAATCGTGTGGAATACGAGATAGTTCGTTCGTATGACACCGCCGACCAGTCACTCGCACCCAGACAAGCTCAATCATAAACACGGATCTATATTCCCTGCGTTAGCTCGCTGGCTGCCGCATAACGCTAATTCCGCGGTAGCTTCCCTGCCTACCTGCCTAATGATACAAGCCGCATGTCTCATATCCCAAAATCCCAATTCTCCATTCCCCATAAAGCCATGAGCTCATCAAACCTACCCAATTAACACCGTCTCTAGTGACCATGCATAAGACAACTTTAAGCTTAAGAAAATAAGAAGGAAGACAAGGCTTTTATGCGGTAAATGATATCTCTTCACTTCACATCACAACGCAATCCTTTTCTTTCGAGCCGCCCGCTTGGGCGGCGACGGGAGGCGGACCCTGGCGACCTCGCCCCGGCGTACTAGGCCCGGCGCTGTTTTGTCCGATAAGAGTGGGTCTCCCCCTAGGAGTCGCACTACTCGGGCTGCTCTCCGGGTGACTAGGATGTCCGGCGGGAGGCACGTATGGGCTCGCCTTGGAGGCTTGCTCGTAGCTCGGTGGCGCATCGTCCACGGTATCATCCGGGGGCCGGTGGGTTGTCGAAGCTGGGGGTATCAAGGACCTGACCTGCTGTACCGGCCTCCCTCGACTAGCCAGCGTGCTTGTTGATTGATTCGCAGAGCTAGCCCTAGCTGGAGGCAGCGGCCCGCTGCCGCTATTGCCCATGCTGATGGAGTTTTGGCGGGCGTGAACGCTGCGGGTAGGAGTACCCTGCCGACCTTGCTGTTCGATAAACTGCTCCGAAAGTTGGCTTTCACGACGACGAGCAGCTTGTTCGGCGCGGTGGCGCTCCTCTTCTTCCTCCTGCAACTGCAATGCCAACGCCAAATCTCGATCTTCTTGTTCGTGTTTCGGTGATAGTGGTACACCAGAGCTGCCTTCACTAGCACGACTGTTCCGTGGTCGTCGGTTCTGCACTGTTTGCCATCCATTCCCATTAGCGTTGCTGCTTGACGGTGCATCGCCATACCAGGCAGCAGGGGCATTTTCAGACGATCGTTGGTGTTGAGGACCACCGACCACGCGGAAATCGCCGGAGTAAAACTCAGTCCGTTCTCCCCTAACATCGGCGAGTGATTCCCAGACGACTTCATCATGCGTGTAATATCCAGCATCGGTAACCAAGGTAAAGAGTTTATGTGTTTGAGGATGTCGATAAAGGGTAGAAAAGTGATCGTTGCGGAATAGGATAGATACCGTCCCCGGGCGGACAGCTTTGGTAATCACCTCGAGACCCCACGGAGTAAGCTGTGTGGCAGAAGTAGTAAGGAAGGATTTTATGAGAATGATGTCTTGGTAAAGTTGTTGTTCCTGCTCGGTGAGGCCCGTTTCTGAGTTACTAAGCTTGTCCTCGAGCTCTTCCTCCCGGAATAGTATGCTTTGCACATCATCGTAAGAGGATGCCTGTCTACCAAAGGCATCATAAACTGGATCATCTTTCTGAGGTAGCCAACCATGAATTAAGGGGATAGAGAATGTAGCATAAAGTTTCATGTCCCGCGTATTCTCAAAAGTGCCTGGTATAAGATCCTCGCGGGCTGAAGACTGGTAACGCGATGGACGTGTCTGCTGGAGGGACGCCGCAAGCTCGGGATTTGGGATGAAACGTGGATTTACATTCATGCCAGTATGGAGACCCTTCAGAAAGGCATATAGCTCGGACATATCTGGCAAGGATACGTCCGGATTGGTGTGACGATGGGTCATAAGCTCATCGAAAACGGCTTCGAGGAGAAAATTCAAGCTAATTTGCTCGCGAGATCTTAGAGTATCGACTAGATTCGACGTTGTCTGATTCGCTGGTGTGGTCAATGTTAGAGCGTTGACGAGTGCTACCAGAGGACAGGGTCCATTGGCGTTCTGTACAAGTATAGGCGATTTTCGGGGGTTCTTGGCCGCCGTTGTGTCAAGCCAGCTGATATTTTTAATCTGGTATGTCTCTGATTTGCTTATGGTGCTTGGCGATTGCGGTCTCGGTGGCTGCTGTGGTAGATTCTCGTTGGACGCCCGCCGTGGTGGTAAGGTCGGCGGCACTTCTTTTGCAGTAGATCCAACTGCCTCCTTCGGCCCCTCATCCTCTGCATCCACAAAGTTTTCCCAGGTGCTTCGCTTTGATAGAGTTCCTGGCGACAGCTCTGGCAAGGGTTCGTGGTCGATCAGGTTCCAGCCGTCAATAGTTTCAGAGTGTGCAGGTGGTGCTTGTGTGTCCGGTTGCTTCCCTTTGCTGTTAGAGCCAAGATCATCCCAAGCGTGTTGATCGTCAAGGATCGCCTCCGCCTCCTGTGATCGCTCTGGGAGCGGCTGTAACGGCGGGTTCGGGAGCGTATCGGCCCATGGCTGAGTGTCTCCTTCGGGGTGCACGGGCAGTATGGCAGGAGAGTTCGAGGCTAAACCCGTGGATGGGGCCCTCGACGACACGCCCGAGTCCCAAACATTGCTCTTAGACCCTTGATCGGACAAAGGCGGTGCTGGCTGAGGGCTATTAGACGACCGAGTCTCACCAAGGGCCGGCTGCCAAGGATTTGTGTTCGTTTCGGGCTCGGTTATGTGTAGTTGGGAGAATGTGCCGACCGGTGCAGGGGCCGGAGGAGGATTCGAAGTCGTGGCGACAACTGGATCTTGCTTATCTTGGTCGGCCTGATTTGACGAAGCCGTTTGTACAGGTTTCCGTTTGAAGGGGTTCGTCTCGAACCGCGCCCCTCCCGGCCAGAGGGACTTCGGCATTTCCTCTGGTTTGATTTTGGGTTCAGTTACAGTGGCGGTCGCTACGTTGTTATTCTTATCGCGGTCATTCCAAGGGTTCTCGTCCTGTTGGTAACTCGGAATGTTGGAGCTAGAACCAAGGCCAGGGCCAGGGCCAGGTCTAAGGGTGTCGGGCACACGTTGCGATGTATTCTCACTACGATCGCTCCCCACAATGTTTGTGCCACGATGTTGTGCTGCTGCGGAGTCGTCCCTCGCCCATAATCTTTCCATATCTGGTTCGGAATCGCTAGCAGACCATAACTCTTGTCTTACGCCTTGTATACTGACGGAGGGCGCAGGGGTGTTGGTGTTCGCCGAGGCGTTGTCGGGGAGCGGCTTTCGTGCGACCATGGTGGTATTTCGGCGAAGGGAATACGGCCGAGCGAGTATCCTTTAGACAGATGTTTCCACACCTGCCGATGTCTCTATGGAAGCGGTTATGAGATCTTTCAGGTACGAATCTCGGTAAGCTTGGGAAGGGTAACAACTATAAAGCTCGGGATTGCGTCATCACCGTAATGATAGGATAGGACAGAACAGAACAACGGGAACACTATACAACGAAGGTGAAAGAGAGTAATATAAGTGCGCAATTAGAAATGCTACTACCTATGGACCTGCGTATTAAATTAAAGTCTAGGAGTGGAGGCAACGGCTATCGAGAAGCGAAGCGAGGGTACGTAAGGTACAGTACTAGGTAGGAGGCAGGCAGCAGAATATATTCGGGACGGGAGCAGATGTAAGGTAAGAGGTTGCCAGTATTTGAGCCGGTAAGGCGATAAAGTGCAGGGGTCCCCTCGTGCATTTGGACATTTCGGGGTTGCACATACTTTGAAGACGAGCAAACAGCCAACCAATAGTGTTACTACATACGATCTAGGTTTAGTCGCGTAATCAGTACAAGATTCGTAAGTGGGGAGTGTGGCGGTGCGCATTAGACAGTGACATGGACTTGACTTATGCCAGCTTGAGTTACATAGTAATATGGCAGTATGGTAAAGTTCTACATGTACCTATCTAGTAGGTAATCAAGGGAACATTTCACGAGGGAACTCGTCAGCACTCGCGTCGACAGTTAGCCACAGAACGAGTATAGTACAACTCAGCCGCATCGGTACAAATTGTCGTCATAGTTTGAAACATTTATTTGCCACCTCCCGATTTCACGAGACTCACAATAGTTATCCTACTTGTATCACTCTCAACATCAACCTTGAGGTAACATTAGTAGCACTTTCATCTTTAATAATCATCATATTTATTTGAATTTAAGTTCCGACATATGGATAGTCACACAAATGTCTAAGTGCACTAAGTAAGTTGGCCTCATGAATTGGTTCTAATTTATACATTATCCGTGATATTTATGCCGGATTTATCAACCAGCTTAACCCACCCAGATCCCATCCATAAGCTCAAATGTCTAAATTCCCTACACTAATAAGGCTGTCTGTGGTTAAACGAACGCAAGATTGTGGGGTGAAATCCCCAGTAAGTACATGATAGCACAGAAGTACTACGTAATCAATCACTTCAAGCTTGAGGTTGGATTCTATTGATCTGATTTGATGGAACCCTTCTCGGATATTTAATTTCCCCTTCTTCCGCTCCATCTACCCACCCTTGCCGAAGCCCCAGCAGTACCTAGACTTAAGTACTTATACCCTGTTCGTGACCGTCCCGATGTCATGGTTACATTGGTGAAATCACTCGATAGGCCCAGCCCAATATTTTCTTTCCTCCCAGAATCCCAGAATCCCATGACCTAGCAAACTTCATATTTTCCGATTGTTTGCAAAGCTTGCCCGAAAAGCCCACACTTTCATTAACCTCAAACAGCCCAGTTCGAAACCCAGGTCACCTACTTACTCATCCACTCTCAAACTCGAAACATTGAGTTAACTATTCATTATGGCCATTATCCAGGATTGGCTCCCAACGAGTCGAGAAAACTACGAAAGGATATTGTTCTGGTGGCAGTTATACCCCTTGGTAAGTTATTCTATGCTTGGCTTCTTCCGCGGCTAAAGCTAATCCATTCCACAGCTGGGATCCCTCCAATGGCTTGTCTCGTGGTATGGCATGGGAAAGACTTCGGTTCAGAGCAAATTCAACATCCCTGGGAGAATCGCCTGGATGACAATGGAGGTCCCCGGCTTCACCACTCTCCTATACATTATGAGCACGCTTCCAACCCAGCACGGCATTGCTGACCTCCCCTGGCAAAACAAAGTTCTTGCCGGTCTCTTCGTCATCCATTACACCTACCGCGCTGTCATCTTCCCCATCATCCAGCCTTCCATGTCTCCCATCCACGTGCTGGTCTGGTCTAATGCCATCATCTTTCAACTATGCAACGCCACCTGCCTGGGCAGCTGGCTCGCGGCATACGGCCCTACTACTCAGGAAGAATGGAAGTCACAAGGCTGGTCTGTTCTGCAGTTCTCTGTCGGCTTAGTCGTTTTCTACGTAGGCCTTGCCGCCAACTACTTCTCAGACGAGGAACTACGAGAGATACGCAGGGGCGAGCTGCGACGTCAGGCGAAACTTAAGCAGCAGGGCAAGACTGTTGAGAAGCACTACGAAGTCCCTCAGAACGGCCTATTCAAATATATGCTCTACCCCCACTATTTTATGGAATGGGTTGAATGGCTCGGATATTGGATTGCTGCCGGCGTCGCCTGCACCCCTGCGAGATGCTTTTTGGTCAACGAATTTTTTGCTATGCTACCCCGCGCTGTGTCGGGTGGGAAGTGGTATAAACAAAAGTTCGGAGAGGACAAAATTAAGGGGAAATATGTCATTATTCCCGGCGTTTACTGAGGTCTCGTGATCAACCCCCATTCGAGTCGTACTTGCTATATCAAGGGCATGACGAAGACAATTTGAAACCAGAGGCAAGGGACGTTATAAAGAAAGCTGCTTAAACCGTAGGCATAATGATCATGATATACCTTACCTAAACGTACTTATACATTGGCAGATTATATTGTTCAACATAAGCTAGGCCAAGAATATGATCTACAAGGCCTACATGGATATATCTTCGCTCAGTCTACGAAAAATATCAGTGCATAACAATACATACTCCACCGTGGCGTCTTTCATTGATATCTCTTTGTCTAGATAAGGGATGTGCAGTAGGTTCTATTGTTCCCTAGCCTGAAGGGGGATGCGTATGTATGGTTTCCCGACTTTACTTGTTATTATAAAGGAATTCAAGCCTTGTTTTATTTATCTCAACACAATGCCTTAGTTAGAAACGATAATCAAATTGTCTTTCAAATAAGAGTTTAGACATAAGACTATAAGAATACGTTGGTGGCGCACAAATGTTGGCCAAATATTTCTAACTGTAGGACTACACGTTTCGTAAGACTAGACCATTGACCAGATATCTAAGTTATACGAGCTCACCCCAGTTTAGAATCGACCATGACCATGCAGCATCCAAGAACTAATACGCCTCAAGCGCAACCGACTCAAGCGCAGCCGACTCACGCGGAGCCGACGATTCACGTCATCCGCCATGCACAGGGTTTTCATAATATCGATCCATCTTGCACAGTTCGTGATCCGTACCTCACCACACTCGGACTAGAGCAGTGTGCCACAGTACAGAGAAATTACCGTCACATCATTCCGAGTGTCGACGCGATTCTTTGCTCGCCCCTGCGCCGGACTATCATGACAGCCCTCCTCTGTTTTGCGCCCGCTATTGTGGAAGGAGGCAAAATCCCTGTCCTGCGACCGGAACTCCAGGAGGTCGGCCCACACGTGTTCAATACCGGCTCGCCGCTAGAGGAACTGGTGAAAGAGTTCGGTGGCGCTATTAACGTCGAAGGACTTCCTCCCAACTGGTTTCAGACCACAGAAGGCCAGTCTGAGGACGAGAGTCTCCTTTTAAGACGCGCTACAAGTGCTCGAAATACGATCCGTCTTCATGCCCGGCACCAGATGGTTACTAACCCACAAGATTGTCATATAGTAGTCGTTTCTCATGCCGACTTCATCCCGTATCTGGTTGATGACTTCGCATCTGAATTTTATGAGAACGTAGAGATACGGTCTTATAAGTTTCAACATGGTGTTTTCTCGGAAGAGGGTTCCGCGGGGCTTGTAGAGACCGCTGATAGCAAGGCGAGACGTGGATTTGATAAAGGTAATGGACCCTCCCAATCTCTTAAAGTATCCATAAATATTCCTATTCTACGAAATTTGCCCATGCCTCCTCCCTCCAATCGTCTCACATTTCGACCACTGTTTCTCTCGGACCTCGAAGCATATCATTCCCTCCGAAGACAACCGGAAGTTGTACGCAACGGGTGTCTTACCGAGCCTGATAAGGATTTAGAAGAGACTCGAAAATACTATGAGAGGACAGAAAAACCCAGAGACGTCAGGCTCGGGATATTTTTAAAAGGCTTAGAGGGTCATGAAGGTGAATTGATCGGAGAAGGAGGGGTGGTTGTCATCCCTGACGAATGGCCTCAACCCTATTACATGTTTAAAAAGGAACACTGGGGGAAAGGCTACGCTACCGAGTTCCTCAAGGCGTTTCTAACGTATTGGTTTGGCCTGCCAACGAGGAAGGCGTGGGTAAATCTACAGACTTCTTCTATAGGCCCAACAGAAAGAGGGGCGGGTGGTGTGCCGGGGAGAATATTACTAGCCACCACCACGGCCGAAAATGTAGCGAGTCAACGTGTGTTGGGCAAGGCAGGCTTTCGATATGTCGGTATAAACCCGAAAGGGCATTTAAATTGGCAATATCAGCCAAAGGAATAAAGCTTTTCTGGCCTATGTGAGTTCGATCGAGATAGAAGGCATTAGACCTCGACGATCACCTACTCGCCAATATCCATCAGTTAGCCTACTATTAGCTAACATCCCTATATTCACTCTTCCTTTCTTTATGCCCAATACACTGCATCCCTATCTTCCATCGAACCAGATTGATAAATACGGTCGCTAATACTCGATATAGAACCTACAGAAGCTCAGAAGAATCAAGCGCGACATCGTGCTGGAGTCGAAGTTGACCGAAGAAAAAAAGCTGCGGCTTCGCGTCTTCCTGTAACCTTCTTCGAGAGGTAGGAATATAACTCCCGACTGATCAGTTATGTGCCTATCTATAGCTTTGGGATAGTAACTTAACTAGGCGAGTCGAATGTTTGAGAAGGCAGCTGGCCTAAGATTTGGCGCCTTGCCGTTAGATGTAGCATCATTCTTAGCATAGCAATTATGTTTTTGTTTTTCCTTTTTATACACATATGTGTACTGTTCAGTCAGAGCTTCTGCCTATTGTTCGTATAAGTGAAACGTAATTATTCTCTCCGAGCTACTAAAGTGTAAATTGCTAAGGACTAAGTGTATATAGACCTACGCAACGAGAACTCCTATTGTTTAGTGTATTGATCATAGTAATGAGATGTCTATGTTCGTGTATTATGACTAGTGAGAGATGGGCTCTGTCATGGGTTCTAGCAGCCCTTATTAGGTGAGAAATTTACCAAGATTGCGTCTCATTGACTATATTCCATACGGACCTAATTACCTACATGTAAGTATAAGATCTTCTAAGTATCCCGGCGCATACGTCACGCAATGACTTCACGAGGACTCATCAATTCGATACATTCATGGGATACTAGCAAAAAAAAAAAAAAAAAAAAAAAAAAAAAAAAAAAAAAAATAGACTTGATTAGACCCCAAGGCCCCTTAGCCCCAATATGTCAATCTGGGTGCGCTGCGCGAAACCGAACGTGAGCTATAAGTGTGTTCTAATCATGCCTATCACGACATACACTACGTACTTTTTATTTCAAACAGTCTCTTTATCATCCATATGACCTCTGCTAGCGGCTGCCCTAGCTCTTCTTCTCTCCTGTTCCTGCTCCATCTCGAGTTTCCGCTGCTTGAGCGCAATACAAAATTTGGATCTCGCTCGAATCTCCTCGCCTTTCCAAATGAAGATGAAGGGGATAACGCACATGATTAAACTTAGGCCTCCGAGTAAACTACAGGCTCCACTGATTCCCAATCGCCTAAACATAGGCGTCGTAGCGAGTGGGAGGACGACTGCGAAGACGGATCGACAAGAACTAGCTGCCGCATTCGCACTCGCCGCGAAGATCTCGTAAGCATCTGTGATGTAGTTCAGTAGCGCCATGAAGATCAACACTAAAGCATCCGAGTTAGTAACGTTCATTAACCATATTAATTGACGACAAATCTGAATACACTTACTAAAGCCCCCGCCGAAGGGAATACCAGCTAGCATCGGTACGACAAACGGCACACTCGAACGTGCAGACCAGCCAAGCCAAAATAGGGATACGACGAATAGGGGACCTCCGAGAGTAGCCAATGGGACGCGGCGAAATTCTTCTTTCTTTGACCATGGCGCGCCACGAGCTTGCGCGCGAAGGAGCACGTGGTCGTATGTAAAGAAGATAGGCAGAGCAAGAACTGCACCAATGCCTATTGGTAGGTAGCACAAGCCGGTAACCCCTGGAGACAAGCCGTACACGTCCTGGAATATGATCGGAAACGCCTGGAAGGACATGTAGAAAATCGCATAGACCAAGGAGAGATAGAGGCAGGTCGCCGTCACAATAAGCTCCGTCAATATCATACGGATCGGCCTGGTTAATACTCTAGTTACAAGCTGCTTGAAGTCGTGCGGCTCCAGATCCGCCGCGGAATAGACTTGGGCTTTCGGGTCCGCTTTTCGAATCTTGGCTGCCCTGCGGCTGAGGAGAACCGGTGCGTAGGTTTCGGGTAAGAATATGGCCAGCACCAATGTTAATCCAGCGAAGATCAGACCGATCCAGAATGTCCATCGCCATCCGATACTAGTCGAGCAGAAACCGGATATGATAGGAGCGAGTAATGGACCGAATACCGTCGTCTTCAGGAAAAGGAGAGTCAGCTTCAGGTAGATAGATAGATAGAGGCTTAGAAGTATGCACTTACGACCATGAAATAAGCCATGGCCCGGCCACGAGTGACCGAATCGTTGAAGATATCTGCCAGTATCCCGGTAACGACTGCGATCGGGGCGCTAGCGCATGTCCCAACGAAGAATCGGAATACGAGCATTGCTGGCCAGTTCGGAGCAAGAGCACAGGCAAGAGTCCAGACCATGAACATTATAAAACATCCCGTAGAGAGAATTTGACGCCCGATATGCTCGCTTAGCGGACCCCCTGGAATAAGAAGGGCTTAGGTTAGCAAGATGTGCTCCACGACGTCTACGACTGGAAGCCGAAACTAACGGATTATGACGCGGAGAATCTGTAGATTCTGGAAGCTACTTACAGATCATTGGTCCGAACACATATCCCATAAGGTACGTTGATATCGGAAGCACGAGCTGTTCTTGAGAAGTAACTCCCCATTCTTCCATCATATAAGGAATGGCCATACTGGGTAAAGCACTGCCCATAGTGCTGTTGATAACGGTCATCATCGATGTTATTACGATGAGGGTTTTCCGCCACTGCAACTCAAGTAAGCGTCGTTCAGATGCAACACGGTTTAAGGGGTAGTGTTCTAACTTGAGGCCAATTGTAGGGATTCTCTTTGTCGTCGATCTCCCACGATATGATCGTTCTTCCTCCGCTATCCTGAAACTGACTCGAATCTGGCGTATCATCCGTTGGTATCCTGTTATCCGCCTCCTCCATTCTATACCTCTCCTCGGCATCTTGATTACTGATACTCTGGACAAGTTCTGCAAAGTAATTTAAACCGCCATCATGTCTACTTTTTGAAGTCGGCGACGATGCATTCGTACGCTCACGACGTAAATCCTGCCCGAATTCCATCTGCTTTTCGCTTGGGTCCGACATAGTTCAGTTCTAGTCGTCGGTGTTAAATCCGACCCACTGGATCCGGTGCAAATGTACTTTAGTGAAGGAGGTCCGACGACATGTATTCAAATTTTAGAAGTGCAAGACTGCGCTAAAGGAGGCGTAATCCGACACAAAGGGGAAAAAAAATTTATGACAGGGAAACTTGACCGGCAAGGGAGCAGCGGCTACGGATATGGCCACCGAATTTTATGGGTCTGCCTTCGTTATAATGCCGACGCATGGCGACGCCGGACGCGAAAGGCGTACCGTGACGATCATCTTACCGTACTTGGTAATAGCACAGCTCCTACGTATATCTGCGGTGAAGAACGAGGGTATCCGCCTACAAGCCAACAAGCCGTACAACAACTCCGCTCGTTAGCCGGAAATCATATTTCCTAGTTTCTAAGACCAGAGGTTATTCAGTATAATGGTCATCATCGAGCTTACTTTCCCATCATAGCGATTACTTGCTTTCGCCTTGACATTTGCAACAGATCGGTGATAGTCCTGGTACATCCACCAGAAGTGAAACTGGGTAAAACGACGTATCATTCCTTCCGATGAGCTCATTGTCGGCTAGTATCCCTGTGATGATCTGTGGTGCTCATCCGCAAACTTGGGAGATGGGTTCTGGTTGGGGATAAACCATGGGAGCAGAGTTAGTCCCCCCTGTGATCCATGCCCCCGCTCTTCACCAACCCCCTCATCGTGGGGCCGCGTTGCCGCGGGCCGGTGTATGGAGTGGATTTCGGTGAGCTTTAGTCGCTCATACTCATCAAGATTATTGGTTCACGTCACGATATATTGGTGTATCCTATGGGCCAAAGAGGTCTCCTACATATCCTAGTTGGCATCGCCAGCATTGTTTGCGGGACACTCCACAGGCGGAAGGCTCTCGATAGGAGGGATCGTATTATGTATGGTAAACGTCTAGTGTACTATAGTACTATTTCCTCGGTAGTGTTTGTGGGAATAATGGGACCTTAAAATCTGACGTTTATATCCGTAAAGACAGGGTCCTCAATCCGTCAAATGAGGTCTTAGAATGGCTCGGGATAACACCAATCCGATTAATATCGGCCAATTAATTGGCCGATATCGCTTCGTAAATATGTAGAGGTGGGTATATCGGCGTTAACCAACTCATTTTCATCAACGCAAAACCAGAGCGGTATTCCAAAAGATCATATATCATGGTTGTGACCTCTTCAACCTATCCGGGTAGAGCTGGCAATGTTCCGCACTCGAAGTTGCGGATACCTTAATGCGAATATGAACTGATACCTTGGAATAGTTGTACTCCTTTGCAAGTACGGCTTAATAGAATATATTCCGGATGTTAGACGCTTTAGAATGACCAACCCTTATAACGAGGAATGCTACAGTGTGATATCTTTGAACTCCGCCTACTTCCCCTATGATAACATCAGCCTCCCTCTTTATTCTTCAGTTATATCGCCGCCGTCCACGGCTACACTGAGCTTGTGTTTCAATGTCAATATTGCTACCAACTTAATATGTACCTAGGTAGGTGTATACCTGATAGCTAATGCGAAGCCTGGAGGGTAAATACCTAGGTTATGAAAACACAAGCACGACTCGAGATTCGTATCGTACAGGCATGATAGCGGCGTGTAGTTCATGTTTCTGGCATCTATGCGATATGCTTAAATAGAGTATACTTCGAATAGTTCGGCTTTGTGAAACTCGAACGCCACATATATCATTGCCTAACTAAGAAGGTCAAGTTAGCGATGATTGGTTCGTCGATTGACATGTCTTAGAGTTGTCGTTATTTAATCCCTGCGATGTGGCTCAAGTAATGGTTTACAGACAATGTACATGAGGTATATGTACCTACATATGTACCGCTTATATACAGTAGGTACCTAAGTGTTCGTGGATGATACTAAATCCTCATATGTTCACCCCTAAAGATCAGTAATGAGCCACGATTTAAGCAAGTCATGCATATAATTGAAGCTTGAATCTTGCAGAGTCAGCGGATCTCGATAATGCTCGGTTCGTAGCCGAAGGAGAGATGGAGCTTGGCAAATGAAGTAAGATCTTTTCGAACTTACCCCGTATTTTATAGGTCATATCTACAGGGATTATGTGTGCTCTTAGCTCGCTAGCACCGGGATCATTTTTAAGCTATTTTACACTTAGAAAAAAGGGGTATTTCCGTCTTCGTCGCTTATCATTGATGTTCCATCTTCTTATACGTCTTTAGATCTGGTTGTTCTATGAACTCTAGGCGTTCATTTCCAAGAACCAGAGGAGATGATAACGAAGCGTAGTGTGAAGCTCCCCTTATTGAGGGTTGCAATTCCATGGTCGTATGCTTAGACCCTTTCCTATCCCCTGTGGCTTGTTTCAATACACTTCAAGGTCTAGCGTATGAAAAAGAACGTGGACTCCCGCTTAAATGTTCAACTTTTGGTTAGATGATTAAGCTAGAGCTAGCAAGCCGTTCGATCGTTTTTCCATATTCGAGAGCTGTGTTGTCAATTAGTTGGGCGCCAGCGTCCTAGCTTGAAGCTAAGTCGTAGTAAGCCCCTTTTGCTACCCCTGCTAGACGAACTGGAACTTCTGGTTCATTGGTAGCTTTTTTTGCCAAAACATTCCAGAGCTTCACTTTCTAGAAGGTAGCACTCATCCTTTTCGTTTCAAGTTAGAAGTCCCGAACTGATTAGCTACAATGGCAAGCAGAAACACCTGAGGTCATACTCTATCGGCCGTTAAATCAACACCTCGGGCCGTATACATATCTTCTCAGATTAGCTCGGATTCAATTAGTTCATCATCTATCCTCGTTTCGGGTTATATCCCCGTGGCTTAAACCCATCCCAAGTAGACGGTAGCCCGACTCCCATTGCCTGTAGCACATGGTTACTATCATAACGTAGCAATTCAGGTGCGTGCTGCATACATAATTGACTAGGACCGTGCTCCTCTGCGGAATCACCATCACGATAGCTTCAGCTGCAGGGCCTCTAACGTAGCATCCCGGATGATCTAGAACTAGTGGTTGGACCTCGTTGTCGAACCACATGTAGGCACGGACATGGCGCTACGATATTCGCTTCGGGTGGTTTCCCTCGTTGATACTCACCCTATTCATTGATAGTGACCATGAATTTATGGCGGCGACCTTCCCACCTCCTGGATCTTCTTCAACATTTGTGAGTCGATGGCACCAACTGCTTCGATCCTCTACGCCAACTAGGACGTTACTCAGTCCATGTCATTCGTTCATTTCCTTTAGACTTTCGTTAATACTAATACTTAATCATGCGGTCCTCAATGATCTGGACTGCTTTGACCACACTCGTTGCTACTTCACTCGTTTCTGCTTCTTCTGTTCATAGAAGACACTGTCATATTGGTAAATGTAATTTTAATCCCTCGAAAAGCCCCCAATGTTGGGGCAATCATTCCCTAGATACAAATTGGTACGACGAAACACCAGACACGGGTGTCACTAGAGAGTATTGGCTTGAAATTCAGAACGGCACCGCAGCTGTCGACGGAGTTGAGCGCATGGTCTTGACTATCAACGGATCGGTACCCGGACCAACGATCTACGCGGATTGGGGAGACAACGTCATTATACACGTACACAATGCGCTTGAGAATAATGGAACCAGTATCGTACGTACCCGAAAACCCCACTGTCGGAGCAGCTATTCCATATGCCTCTACGAGTGTTCTCTCAAGGAAACTCCCAGATGCTATAAAAGGGCAATTTGAAGTGAGACGCTACCAGACAATATGCTAACATGAGGACAGCATTGGCATGGTTTAAGACAAAAGTATACAACACAGCATGATGGTGTCGCCTCCATCACCCAGTGCCCAGTAGCGCCTAAGGACACCATCACGTACCAATTCCGAGCAGAACAATATGGCCATACATGGTATCACAGTCATTTTGCACTGCAAGCCTGGAATGGCGTGTTCGGGGGTATCATAGTCAATGGACCATGCTCGGCGCCGTATGACGAAGACAAGGGGCTTCTCTTCCTCAACGATTGGTTTCATAACACGACAGATGCTTTATGGAGTACGGCTTCAGCTGGCGCCCCGCCGATTGCACAAAACGGGCTTATAAATGGAACGAATGTGTATGGTGATGGCGGGAAAAGGTTCGAAACGACTTTCACTGCCGGCAAACGTCATCGGATGCGGCTCGTCAACGGCGCCATCGACACTCACTACAAGTTCATGATTGACAATCACAAGATGAAGGTCATCGCCGCGGATTTGGTTCCAATAAAACCATACGTAACTGACGTCCTTTCCATAGGAATAGGACAACGCTACGATATCATCGTCGAAGCTGACCAGGGAGAGGGCGACTTTTGGCTACGCGCGTTCCCCGATATGGCCTGTAGTGCTGATAACGAGATGAGAGACGATATCAGGGGTATTGTGCGATATGATATTTCCTCCAGTCAAGACCCGGTTTCTACGGCGTATTCTTACACCGACGACTGCCTTGATGAGTCAATGTCCAAGCTAGTCCCATACGTTCCTCTCGACGTTGACCATCCGGCTAAAAAGGAGGACTTCGACCTGGGGTTCACCGTTGACACTCATGGAATGTTTAAGTGGACACTCGATGGAACGGACTTCCTATCAAATTGGGGTGTGCCGACCCTCCAACAGAGTCTCATAGACTTGTCGGTCTTCAAAACCTCGACCAACGTTATAGAACTGAACCAGAAGGAGGCCTGGGTATATTTCGTTATTGAAAATGGGCCGGCGGCTCTTGGGGTACGTGAGAAACATTCCATACCCCTTTCAGACTCGTTCACTTCGAATATGGTACTAACGCCCGGCCGTTTCTAGCTAAGCCATCCGATTCATCTACACGGACACGACTTCAGCGTCCTCGCCCAAGAAGCGAATGCAAACTACACCGCGGCGACGCCCTTGAAATTGAAGAACCCGCCGAGACGAGATGTTGCCATGTTGCCCGCGAACGGGTACTTGGTTATCGGGTTCAAAACTGACAATCCGGGTGTGTGGTTGATGCATTGCCACATCGGCTGGCACGCATCTCAGGGGTTCGGGTTGCAAGTCGTGGAACGAGCAGCGGAGATCCCACCGCTCTGTGATTCCACCAGCCTCGACTCAACCTGCGCAAAATGGCAGAGGTATGTCATGGCGAAGGGTGTTCTCCAAGACGATTCGGGTATATAATTCGGATATTTACATGTATGTTACCGTAACTTAGTAGAAGCTTGACTACATGATACTAGATTATGTATCTAGGTGCTTAGGCATGTGGAACGAACATTTAAAATACCTACATGTACCCAGCACTTCCCCAAGCTTAAAGCACCGGTTCTAATACGCCGGCCGGCCCTAGCCATTAGCCGGCCGTCGATCTGTTCTAGTCTTGGCCCCCATGACCCACCGAAGGCCGGTTGAACTCGTCCGCTCCGGTTGATTACGGCCTTTACTCAGCCTACACCCTTAAGCTATGTAACTCTTATCTTAAACCCTGCTTACACCCCTCGTAGGATCAGACCGAATAACATTCGATATCTAACAGTCCTACTCGATAAAATAACGCACCTATAAGGTCTTACTCTTACCCCTTCGTTCGACCTAATTTTCTCTATGAATTGCTTAAAAAATATCCGAATCGAACTGGGGCAAATTCATAATGGATCAACTCCAACTCCATCGATCCTGTCGGGGATGGTCCAATTAACCGCGTCGCCCAAGCGCATTGGCGAGATAATCAATGATGCGATCGGAGATACGCCATAAGGAGGGGGAAGGTCTCCTTTGTTCATTTTTCTATTAAGAGGATACTGCGGCTAGCAATGGCCTGGATACATCGAATTTATCTGATCAAGACCACCTCCACATCCGGAGAACGAGCTTTCAGGGGACGATCGCAGCGAGGGAACTCATCAGCAGAACATGGCGACTCGGCGCAGCTCCTACCTCGTCTTTCTTGCAGTCGGTCGAATGACGGGTCGCTGAAGGTTATATAAGAGGAGCTCAGAAGCATCTATTGATAAGACCATATCACTTATATGTCTGGGTTAGAAATGTCTGGACCTGGCATCACTGCAAGGCAATCGCGCGATCTCCTGACCCATGTCCTGATGATGCCCACTCTGAATTTCGATACAGCTCGACTGCAATACGTGAAGTCGAAAACATCTCACAAGCTGGGCTTGAGACTAACAGATCCTTGCCTCGGATGCTATACCGTTTGCCAGAGTAGAAACTTCATTCCTGGCTGCTTGAGGTGACCCACGGTGGAAGATCAAATTTGCACATTGGAGAGCCGCAACGAACACTTTCTCGTTGAAAAGAGTAGAGCAGATTGGATTAGTTTATATAACAGGTGTGTTATGCTCTTTGACTCCCACTTGGCTTCTTAACGAATATGAATGAGGCAACTATCAGAAGACGATAGGATTCGTATATATATTTTGGATGGTTACTGACAGAGTACTAGGTAGAAGAAGTTCAATTCAGCGTATTTTTATTCTTGCAACCCCATCGCCCAATCACGCGAGCATGATTCCCATCACTTTTACCGACTTCGGAGAGCTTCCATGGAAATTTTCAGCATTAATTCAGCCCTTTAGTACGTCACTGCCAGGGCCGGCCCTGCACGTACTGGCGATGTGCTATAATTGGCCGCCCCAGACTGCTGTGGAGTACGCGCCCCGCCTGAACCCCACCAGGGAAAAATCAATTGATCCACTGAAGTCGCACTGATTGACTCACGCTTGCCGCTGTCTGCTTGCTGTCTTCGGACTGCGGGGAACCGACCTTTAAAAATAAAAACTTCGTCAACATTTTCCTACGACGAGCCCGGCTATACCGACCTTCCAATTGCAATTGCGACAACGCTCCTCCCATTTCCCCGCCGAAACCGATTCACCTCGAAAGCGCAATCATGTGTGGTAACGACGGCCCCGTAGACGGTCCCGTGTCGAATGGCACGCACCCCGTCCAAGGCAACCCGACGAGCTCTCCGTACCAGAATGTCAACGACTTCATCTCAAATGTCAATCGATTCAAGATTATCGAGTCCACTCTCCGCGAGGGTGAGCAGTTCGCCAATGCCTTCTTCGACACGGCTATTAAGGTCCGCATGCAAGTATACCCTATCCCCCATTGGACACCATCATGAAGCAAGTACTGACTTTGTATGACAGCGCAAAAGCTCTGTAAGACTAAATCCCCTTCGAGTCACCTCATTTCGCCATTCCTTCGTCCTTCCCCGCGTCTTACGCCCGAAATCGTCGCTCTTGGGCGCACCAGCTTCGGCATTGCTTGCTGCTCCTCGCCCCTCACCTGACAACCGCCTAAGGCAGTATCATGGAGCGATGCTAACATTCCTATTGGGATAACTTTGGTGTCGATTATATAGAACTCACGAGTCCTGTTTCCTCTCCTCAATCATTTGAGGATTGTAAGACTATCTGCGGACTTGGCTTGAAGGTAAAACTCAATTATGGGTGGCGGTTGAATTAGACGTTGAAACTAACGAATAGCATAGGCCAAGATTCTCACTCGTATGTGCTCCACGATAGATGCAAATACTACGATGGGAATTCTATATTCTAACTATGGGTAGACGTACGATGCAACATGGAAGACGCTAAGAAGGCTGTGGAGTGTGGCGTAGATGGCGTCGACCTTGTTATTGGTACTTCCAGCTTTTTACAGAAGTACAGCCACGGAAAGAGTATAGAGATGATCCAGAAGACTGCCCTTGAAGTGATTAACTATGTGAAGAGGTATGTGTTGGCCCTATACTTCGTGTTGATATTAGAATTTGGAGGTTGATATGAAATAATAGCCAGGGTGTTGAGGTCCGCTTTTCGTCAGAGGACTCCTTCCGAAGTGACCTTGTCGACCTCCTTACTCTATATAAGGCTGTTGATAAGGCCGGTGTTAACCGAGTGTGAGTTCTTTGGAATCAAGTGTTTAAGTAGGCAGGCAATTGACGAAAAGCAGCGGTGTTGCGGATACTGTTGGAGGAGCCACCCCTCGAATGGTCTACGATCTCATCCGAACGCTGCGAGGTAATTAAACCAACTGTAAAAAAACCTCAATCAGAAGGCTAACCATTAAATTAGGCGTCGTGAGCTGTGATATCGGCAAGCCTCCTTAGTTCCGTGGTTCCATCCCTGACGTACTAATACCATATAGAAACGCACTTCCACGACGACACTGGCTGTGCTGTCGCCAACGCTCACTCTGCTCTCGAGGCCGGAGCAACCCACATTGACACCAGTGAGCATTGCGATTGCTTCTAGATTATGTCTAATGTCTAACTGAATGTGCCTAGGTGTTTTGGGTATTGGTGAGCGTAATGGCATCACTCCACTGTAAGTTTCCATACAA
The DNA here is from genome assembly GCA_022984865.1 of Hypomontagnella submonticulosa. Lineage (NCBI taxonomy): Eukaryota > Fungi > Ascomycota > Sordariomycetes > Xylariales > Hypoxylaceae > Hypomontagnella > Hypomontagnella submonticulosa. Next base: position 143,047 of record JAJKLF010000013.1, read on the forward strand.
TCATGGATAGGAGTTAGGGGGTTGGCTAATAGTGAACTGCAGTGGCGCCCTAATGGCCCGCATGGTCGTGACCGCTCCCGACTACGTCACTAAGAAGTACAATCTCAAGGCGCTCAAAGAGGTTGAGGAGCTGGTCGCATCTGCCGTCCAGGTCAACATTCCAGTAAGATAATTCTGCCGAGAAATTGACATGTCAACAGTTCAGTAGTCTAATTCGTTATTTAGTTCAACAATCCCATCACCGGTTTCTGCGCTTTGTATGTTCAATTTGTCTCCTGGTCAAGTTTTCAGCTAACCTTGAAAAAGCACGCACAAGGCTGGTATCCACGCCAAGGGTGAGTCAACGGTCAACCTATAATACGCATATTATGCCCGATTGGAATTCAAGTACTAATAGCTGCAGCTATTCTGGCGAACCCATCAACCTACGAGATCATCGACCCTGCCCTGTTCGGATGTAGGCTATTTGCGTACCCTCAACTGCTCGCCCTCTGTTGTTAACTGTCTCATAGTAACCCGCTACATCTCTATCAACTCAAGAATCACTGGTTGGAATGCGATACGCGCGCGTTGCGATCAATTAGGACTCAAAATGACAGACGACCAGGTCAAGGAAGTGTACGTTTGCCGCTCTCGCAACGCCCCTTTATGTGGTTTCACAGCAAAACGAGTAAGTACTAACTAGGAGAATAGGACTGCCAAGATCAAGAAGATGGCCGACATTCGACCACTGGCCATCGACGACACTGACAGTATTCTGCACTCTTACCACATGGAGTTGCAGAAGAAGCAGGAGCAGGAGCAGCAGGCGTGAGATTGATGAAGGTGTCTGCTGTGCTATTTAGGTTTGAGGATCAAAAAAGGAGCATTGCAATGGTATGTAAAAGTGTTTTAGGTTTATGTATTTTCAATAAAGCGAATGGCATGAGAACTAGCGGGATATACGGGGTGATTGATTGATATGGCCGGGGTTTCAAAAACAAAAATCCGTCGAATAGAGATACGAGTGGCATTGCGATATTGGTGTTGCCTTTCTGTTTTTCTAAATGCACCTGTTGTTGGCGGCCTGGACGAGCGGGTAATGGCGCTAGGGTGATAGGAAGTCCATTTTACGGTATCCTGGGTTGCATACACGGGGGATGCCATTTTCGGAATTTAGAACTTCTAGTCCTTGGGGTTTCGATGCGTACGGGTATCATTTGTATGCAAATTTTATTCATACGTCTCGTCGACACTTGCTTCAATTCGTAGATTTTCTATACCACGCGAGGGGTGGACAGAAGTAAGCTCGAGAGCCCTAAATGATATGAATGTGATATGTAATAAGTTTGCCCCGAAGGTGTATACCTAGTACTTAAATTAATGCGATAACGGCTGGTGATAATATCAATAGCCACTTGCCACTATCATGACAAGGGTAATGGACCGTAGTTGTTAGGTTCATGAGATGTCTAGATGCCAAGTCCTTAGGATGGCCGTGCCAATTCTCGGCACGAAAAAGGGGGTCCAGGGGAGATGAAATTCCGCGAGTATTAAATCTATTCTATCGAAACCAAGACTGCCAAGCACAGAACTCCTTCGACTCACTTGGTATCAAATTCCAAAACTATAGCGACTCCGCTCTCGCCATTTCTGAAAGAAAAAGAATAGAGCTATCGTCTTCGAAATCCAGCTGTCGCAGGTTAAATTTAAGTACTATCAATGGTAAGCCCATCAGACTCCGGAGGGCCCCGATAAACTATGCGATGTCCTGTTAGCTCTGCGTTGCAAGGGGGCTTCCGCACGTTGATTGCGTGCGACGCTCACCTTTTCGCGCATAGACGCCATACCATATGGCACTGAGTACCATGAATCCAGCGAACACCACGATGGCATAGTTCATGCTCACCTCGGTCACCGGCAGGGCCGTAGGCATAGAGAACAGAATCACTTCAAAAGCGATCCAGAGAACTGCGAGAACGTTGACCACTTGGCCTAGGTACATCCCCATAGTCCACCTGGCGCTGTTGACCTCCTTGCGCTTATGGAGCAAGGATATACAGATAGGTATACCATAGGATACTGCGAGAGATATGACGCCAACGGAGACGAATGCGAGGAACGCGGACGATGAGCCAAGATTGATCAATCCGAGGAGCAGCTGGATCAGAGTGGTGAGCGCGAGCGCCAAGATTGGTGTGCCATGGCGTTCATCAATCTTGGACCACAGGCTTGCAAAGGGGATAGCATTGTCTCGCGCGAACGCCCACGTAGTCCTCGAAGCCGCGACGGTGATGGATATGGAGCAGAACAAGGTGATGATGAGTACGAGTAAAGTCAGGGCGATGGCGCCTCCGGGGGATCCTATCACTCTACCGAAGATGTACGGAAGCGCTTGTCCTACAGGCGCCCCTAGAATATCCGCCAATTCTGGTAGCGTTGCGCATAAAGGAATTATCTGCTCACATGACGTTGATTAGATATAACATGGACGAGAGAGCTCATTCGATAACTCATAATATTTGAAGTATCATTGAGATGGGTGATGGGTAATTGAGTCCTTACGAAGAATAAACCTGCGATACCACCAACGGGAATGCAGAGAGATATCGCATTGGGCAGCTTAATCGTGGGGTCACCGCACTCTTCAGCCATTGACGATATCATCCCAATTGCGGAGAAACTATACGTTGGTAATTGTTAGTGCTCAATACCTAAGCGAATCCGAGAAGACCGGGCATCTTAGCTCTTACGTATAAGCCGAAGGAAGGATGCCGATCCAGAACGAAAAGCCGTTCCAGCCGGACAGCGATGTATCATAATGCCCCTGAAAGCCATGTCAGTCCCCTCCATATCCTAGTATTAATATTATATTGGGCTGGCCCACCAAGGTGTAACTGGGAGAATGTCTCCCGACATCCGCTTTTACGGAAACGTAGATGCAAGTGACTATGATGCTGATGGCCGTAAACACCGCACAGATCGTATCGACCAGGGGAAGCAATTTGTTTCCGAATGCGACGAGGAAGAAAGTAAGAAAGCACAACCCATAGAAGATGAGTAAAAGCTGCCAAGCCTCCACGACGAAGTCTGGCTCGTAGAGGGATACTGTTGCCGCGAGCATGGATGCAAACCCGAAATTGACGGACAACGTGATGGTCCAGTTCCCGATAAGCCATGTCCAACCGGTGATGAAGGAGAGGACTGTGCGGTATCTCGGACCAGCGAGTTGGAACGACCAATAATACGGTCCGGCTGATGTGGGATACCGAGATGCCAGTTCACTGAGCGACAGAGCAATACATTCGGAGAGGATCAAGACAACAATCCATCCCAAGAACATCGGTAACTGGCCTGTTAGGTGTCAGTGAAAGTGTCCGATACCTGAAGTGACGATCGCCCACTTACCGCCTCCATAGATAGCACTGATGAGCGGTCCGCCGAAACCATATGGTATCTAGACGAAAGTTAGGTACCTAGCTGCCACTCGGTCATCCAAGGAGCTAGGACTCACGGCCGCGATCGCCAGCGATTGGAACAACAACGTGAACATAGAGCGGTTGCGTCGGAGTTCCGGTTTGTACCCGAGTAACGTGAGATTTTGCACATCGTGAACAGTTCCGAGCTGGGTATGTCCTTGCTCAAAGTCCACGGCAACCGGCAGACCGTCCTGCGGGACCTTCTCCTTGATTGAACTCATTGTCGTCGTGGTGTATTAACCGAAGCTATCAACGGATAAGGTATCCGAGGCGCGCAAGACCCGCGCTTGAGAAGGGAGATCTCTGGAATCCAGAACATGAGGAATGTAATCGGGATTTTATTTATCGGGCAGCCGCCGCAGAGCCGTGCTCCAATAAGTAACAATACCGTGTCTCACCCTATCATGTATGCCACTTGCGGGGGTTCGGAGAGTGCGGGTAGATAAGCATACCCAGCGCACCTATACGATATCCCCACTGGAGATATTGGAGTTCAGGGGATTGGGTTTAGTTTGATGTTACCCCTGATAGAGATCTTCAGCTAGTAACGGGGCTTTCCTTCCAATGTCTTAGCGGCACTCGCCCTTATCATGGCTATAGTACCTCCTTGGTTAAGTTGCCACTCTATGAGAACGTATAGATAGATAATGCAAGCCGAAGATGGCTGGGCTAGATGCATTGATAAGCATGAAGAACGAGCTGAAATATGTAATCTCGGACCTACCTACCCCTCACTCACCACCTAGCGAGGTCTTCCACTAAAAATCTGTGGTCGATAGCAGAAAATCCAAATTCGTTATACAATAGAATGACGAGAGGTTAAATCTTCATCGTTGCCTTCAGCTTATCCACTATAGTCTACTTCGCCGTTGTCTTACTAATACTACGACCCCTATCCTTCTTGGTGTAACCTTCACCATACCGGGTGTCTCAACACACAGAAACATTTCCTCGGATCACGCTTGAAAGCGGCGACTTATTAGAGACTGGGAAGTGCTTTTTGCTGTTCAAGGACCGCTGGATGCTCTACAGCTCCAGGCTTGATGGTGCTGAAGTCGAGGTTGACTCCTGCTTCGATATCCGGATAAGGACCTAGCGGCGTGATGGCGAGTGGGTTGATGTCGTGATGACTCTTGGTATACTTCCGTCTTGTTAGCAGGTAGACTAGAGTAGCTCAGCATAACTCGGATCTTTCACTCACGTTTTCTTTAATGTGTTTGAAGTTTGTGGTCTCGCGGAACCCCTTGACATTCCAGTACAGATTCTTCAACCACTCATGGATAACAGGGTAGTTCCCGCGAATGGTGCCTAGATTGCACTTGAAATGCTGCACATAAGCAACGTCAAATCGGATCGCCGTCGCATAAGCTAAGATATCGAGCTCTGTGAGTTCCTCTCCGAGAATGTATGGTCCGCCGTTCTTATGGATCAACTGTTCCAACTGGTTCATAGCCGCGAAGACTGGTATGACACCTTTCTCATATGCGGCCTGATCCCTTGCAAATCCTGCCTTATAGACACCGCTATTGAAATCGCGAGTCATCCATTTGCTGACTTGGTCGATTTTCTCCCGTAGATGCTCCGGATATAGGGTCAGGCTTCTCTCCGGGCTCCCTTCCGGTAATATCTCGTTGAACCCCGTCTGCATCCACCGCATCAGCTCCAGGCTCTCATTATTCACGATCGTCCCCTCTTTGGTGTCCCAGAGTACGGGAACGCTATATTTGCCCTTGTAGTCTTTATCTGCCCGGAAGTAGACTTCGTGGAGATATTTTGATCCGAAGAGTTTGTCCGGGGTTGAACCCTCATAGGTATCATCGGGACCTGCGGCTCCGGGGAACGACCAGCCAGCTTCTCCTTTCGGATACGCCTTGACGACCGAAACGTCAATTGCCGATTCAAGTCCCTTCAGAACGCGTACCAAGTTGGCCCGATGCGCAAAGGGGCAGAAATAGCCGATGTACAGGTGGTACCGCTCGGACTCGGGTACAAAGCGGGACTCGGGCGCTACAATTCCATGCCAACCGTCATCCGGACCGGCATGCACCGGATTAGTACTCTTATGGGCCATAGCGGAAGTTGTTTTTTAGCTCTAACACTCGTATATGATTCCTCGCAATATTATGTTTAAGGTAGGTCGGACGTTTGTCCTGCGGGGAGCTCGGCAAGTGGATTTCGTGCTTTCTCTTGCGGAGTTAGTAACGGCCCTAGGAGTCCAACGAATCGTATACAATAGCGTGATTACCGAGGTAGGCAACTACCGCAAGACCGAATCTTAGTAGCCTAAAGAGAAATCAGCTAGAACCAAAATTGCAATATTAATAGGGAGACCGTCAATTGATAGCTTTGAGACAGAAGGTGTGTTCGTATTGTAGGAGGTGAGCTTCGGTACCGAGTTCATGAAGGAGAAAATCGCTGTGAAACCAGCTATTATATCAACTCTGAACCGAAAGGAGCCATCCGAAGCTCTTATTATAATCGGGTTCTATGATAATTATATCGCGTCAAGGAAATTTGAGTAAAGTAAGCGGATCGCACCGAAACTTGAACCGAAATAGGTAGTCTTTATGATAGTCATCCCATGGTCGGGGGAGTTATGACTTAAGACATACTGGGAAGGCGTTTAACGTTGTAACTCTTCAACATACCGGGTCCTATAAGGGCCTAGAGTCAAGATATTTTTCTTCCAGGGTACAACCTTAAGTGGATTCTTGAATTGTCTAGATCTGGTGTCAGTATCGTCGGTTTATAACATGGTTTACTTACAATATAGTATAGTCTATATATGGAGGATTATGACTAGAAAAAAAGAGTATTATTAAACTGGCTGGTTTGCCTTAAAGATGCGTCTCTGCTCAGCTTGAGAGCAGATATCATTTTGAAATCATCAGCTTCTATGGTTGATAATTACGGGTAAAATCTAGATGCAGCGGGATTTACTACGGATAATATGTCTTGAGGAATTTTGGATTTCAATTTACGTGCCCCTATTCCCATAGCTGGTTGAATCTATCCTTATTACAACCACGGAGTCATTACCAGGCTGTCATGGTGCCTCTATCGTGTATACGTCCGAAATGACAAGATATCTATTCACGATTACAGCATTTGGAATTTCATGGGTTTGCCTTGGATATAACCTGATACGTCGTTGTATGGAGGTATCAACAACTATTTGCTGGGGAGTTACACTTCATCTCAAAAGATGGGATCCATGTCTCAACCTAGTACGTCACCTAGGAGTTGATAAACAAACTCATGCAAACACGGTCGAATAATTTTAGTGTTGTCACAGTGCTATTCGATTTTTCTTCTCTCGTATAAACAAACACAGGGTGCATGGACGGATAACGCGCTGGTGCATTCAAGGTTTCGTCGCGTTAATCGTAGGCCAGCTACCTATTTCACGACCTTTTCAATATTTTGTGCCCTTTCAATACCACGGCCTCTCATTTTCCTTTTGCGTCCTATAGATGCATGGTCACGCTACACGATGGAGCTAACTCGCATCGCACTTGTGTTTTATTACCTAACTTGTGCTGCATACGCGGTAGCAGACAACGTTATACGGCTCGAGCCTTCAACGAATCCTCCTCCGAATACCTCATCAGTGGTAGATCCCTCGTTCGCAGGCTTCGGAATAGAAGCTTCCAATCTCTTCTCGTTCACGGGCGCCGCTGAGCCGAATAAATTCACCCTCAATCTCCTGAGCAACCTTGCAAACTACACCGGGAAGCCACCTCATCTTCGGATCGGTGGGAACACCCAAGATTACATGGTCTTCCGAGAGGACCATGACGACTGGACATGGATCAATAATCCTAATACGGCGCATCCTGGCGCGTCGGACAGTATGTTTATCGGGCCTCGTTTCTTCGAAGCCGCCAACCGTCTGCCAAAGGGTACCACTATCACCTGGGGACTGAACCTAGCCTATGAACAGGACGACTACATCCAGCAAATTACGACGATGGCTAAGCAGGCCATTTCTATGCTTTCGAGCCTGAATATCACGTCCTTCGAGATTGGAAATGAACCTGACCTCTACCTCAAGAACGGCCTCCGAACCGGCGAATGGGGAGGCAAGATCTACACCAAGCAGTGGTTAGAACGAGCATCCGCTATCTATAAACAGGTCCTCCAGCCCACCGGAATCCCGAGTAAATTCTTCGAAGCAGCAGCTACAGCATCTACAATCGGCACCGACTTCCAGATCATCGACCTCATCGGCTTCGACATCTTCCCCCAAGACGGCAGCGCCGCGACCCCCTATCTCAGCGGGTGGAACCAGCACGATTATTACTACTACATCGGCGTATCAGGCTACCCAGTAACGCTAGAGCACCTCATGAAGCTCCAGACGACCGAGGAGCAATTCCTAGCGTGGGCGCAGCAAGTCGAGCAAGCGCAGCAGACGCCCTACCCTTATTCCCTACGGGAAATGGGCGTGGTCGGCCCGATCGGACTCGCAGGCGTAACCGACGTATTCGGCGCCGCCCTCTGGACGTTGAACTTCCTGCTGTACACAGCCAGTCTGGGGGTTTCGTCCGTCGGCTTCCACATGACAGATAACTCGAACGCGAGCGCCTGGCAGCCCATCCCCATGTACGACCAGCCGCCCCACGTGCGGCCCCTGTATTACGGCGTCGCGGCCTTCGACCAGGTGATAGGGTGTTCATCCGCCGCGCGCATCGCTCAGTCGCAGCCCGCTCGAGTTCCCCCTGAATACGCCGACTTCGTTCGAGCCTATGCGGTGTACCAGCAGGAGGAGCTAGCGTCCGTGGTCGTCGTCAACGGTAAAATGGCGAATGTTTCGGCGGAGCAGAAGCCGAGCGCCACCGTACAACTTCAATTTCCGTCTTCTTCGGCCGGCCGGACGGTGTATCTCTCCTACTTGACGAACGCGGGCGCGGATGCCACGGCGAACACGACGTGGGACGGCCTCAGCTTTGAGCAGAACGGGGATGGCATACCCACACGGGTCTCCAATGAAGAGCACACAGTCCGTGTTGGCGATGACGGCGTGGCTAGCTTCTCGGTGCGGGACTCGGAGGCCGTGGTCGCGAGTATCGGCGGGAAAGTGGGTTGCGCCGAACCCGTCGTGGCTTCCGTTCCGGCGTCGCCCACAACCTCACCTAAAGCGAGTAACCCGACTACGTCGACAACTTCATCTTCTAGCGCGAGTATGAGCGCGACTTGCGCCTGCGATGATGATGACTCTGATAAATCTGGGGCGGCCGAACCTCGGACTCTAGTGACCGCAGCATGCGTGTGTCTTCTCCTGTGGAGTCTCGGGCTGGCGGCTGGAATTGCGATCCTATAAGTCGGCGTTACCTGTTGCATCTGTTAGGCGTATGGATAAGGCCGGGAGAAGTTGCTGCACATAAACTTCGGGTTTGCTGCTTTTAGCGTTACTGTACAGCATTAGCATGGTGATAGCATACTGTGTATGAATTAAACGAAGCCTAATTATAAACTAACTCCCTGTGTAATCTAATGATCCGGGTAAGGGGGTCGTTTGGTTGACAATACGAGGATTTTGCCATATATCTACTTTTCGGTGATCGTACAGTCGAAGCCATCACTAGTATGTCTTGGTTCATGTAGGAGTAGATGAGAGATTACGCCAGTCTATTGTATTTTGGTCATAGAAAGCCTTCTAATTTAACTAGCTTAACTCGCCTTTCCCCCGGGCTCCATGCTATATGATCATCTCTAGGATAACTAGATCGGAATCTCTACACCCAAGGGTACATCCGTGACCTAGGTAGGCAATCACCTACAAACAATTCCTCCACACTAACCATGCATATGCCTTTGGCATCTAACGGGGAATCTGTGAACTTGTACAACATCTGCTTCGTTTAACCCTGGAACTCCTGTATGCCGCTCTCTTCCCATCGGCCGGGGATAAGCGCAAGGGGTACGATACCAGAGACGTGCATCTCAGGGCCGAAGATCTTGGCATTTAAGCCGAGCTCCTGCGTCGCGGCCTTCATGTTCTTAAGACCTTCCTGGTAGTTAGGACCGGCACGTCGCACCCAGATTTGGGTGTTGTGCTCGGTAAGTGTCTTTGCGTACTCACGGAGAGCTCGGATGACACCCTTGAACGTAGAAGCAACGTTTGTGAAGTTGGCGATACCACCACCAATGAACAGAACCTTGCCCTTAGGGTTCATAGGGGCGCGAAGCATCAGATCTAATACGGTGCGCGCATAGTAGTAGGTCTGGGACTCGGTGGGAGCACCGGAGTATTCACCGTAGTTAGCCAAGTCGTCAGCAAAGCCTGCGGACGCGATAGCGTCGGCGTAGACGACGGAAGCACCACCACCTGCGACCAAGGTCCAGATACGGCCGTTGGGGTTCAAGACAGTCAGCTTCAGGGAGGCACCAGTCTTAGCATCCAGCTCGGCGATGTAAGCTTCCTCCTTGGAAAGCTCACGGCCGAAAGGCGCAGGGAACTCCATAGGCGGGCCTGCATCAACGCTAACCTTGTCGCCAGCACTGGAGACAGCGGTGATGCCCAGGTTAGTGGGCGACCGCGCAATTGCCCATTTTACACCGCACTCGAAGTCGGCGGTCTGATCAAGCTTAGCGGCAAGATCAAGGAAGTAGACATCAGCGGACGTGGCGGTGGCGTTGGGAATAACAACTAGGGGGTTGATCTCCAGGTAGGTGAACTGGCAGTCAACGTAGACGGCGTACAGGCGGGTGATGAAGTCAACTAGGACATTGTGAACACCCTGAGGAACCTTCTTCAGTAACGTGTTGGCGATCTCTTCGTTTGACGGATATTGGGAAAGGTCGACGGGAATGAGTAGTTTCTCAGCCTTGGCATCGACATCACCGACATCAACACCACCCTCGTGGGTGAAGAGAATCCAGTCGCCCTATTATTTCGAATAGTCAGTATTTTGGACTCGGACTTGATTGGCTGTTGATATGACAATGTTTCACGGAGTTTTAACACGTGTAAGGAGGAAAGCTGGTACATGTTGGAAATGATTGCGGCGGGTGGGTGAGGGTGAAGTGGATGCAACAGGAGCGCATGGAGCGCATGAGGTTTAGCCTTCCGTTCGCCCGTACGCACCCAGGATGGTCATGAATTCCTAATCAAATAAGATTGCAGCAACAACCACTAGGTGCACCACGCATTTCATAGTGATAAGAACAACACGTCCTCTTCCGAAGTTCTTGCTCAAAAATATCCATCATATTCCTCCTCATCTCATATCCCATTATAATACAGGAATTACCTTCTTTTTCTCCCCAATGCCACCATGTTCCCATCCCCACGTCCTTGTAACCATGCACTTGCAGGCTGCCCTTGAATGATTGGGCCGATGAGAGGGTATCGGACATAAAATAAAGCTCGACGAAAACAACGCAATGAATTCAAAAAGAGACACTGCACTTACATCTCGAACCGAGTTGATGTTAATGTAATATTCGGTACCATCTGGGTGAGGTACGAAGGGCTCCACGAGGAACTGGCGCAGAGCACCCTCAGTGTGCTCAACCTTCTGCACCTTGCCGGCGCGCTGGGCAATCCAAGCCTTCGCCTCGGCCCAGGTCTTGTTAAGGGCCAAAAGACCACTCTTGCCTCGTCGCTTGATCAGCTGATCAGGCTTCGCAACGAACTTGGCGCCATCGTGGAGCAACCACGGGTACGTGATCTCGGCCTGGTCCAACACCGCGTTGACATCAGCATCCTCGGGGAAGTACAGCGAAGCCAACCTCGGCGGAGGGTTGTGCTTGGTCGGCTTGGGAAGAGGACTCGGCTTGATCACCGGAGCACGAGTGAGGTGGTAGTTGAGGATGGCCTTGCCGTCGGCCTCGAAGATGGACTTGGCGGACATTGTGATAAGAGAGAAGAGTTAAGGGTAACAGGTATGTGCTCAATTCTGTCCTATTCTATGGTCTTTGGAAGACAATAAAGTTAGCGATTGGGTCTCCTCTATTACTTCAAGCGGAATCACAAGTGTGGGAGAAGAGACCGAGTTCGTGGACTGGGTGACGGGCGAGGATAGAAGTACGGCGTGGTGCAAAAAACAGTCAAGCTGACGATAGAATGGAGGGGTTGGAGAGGTAATCCCTTTTTTTTCTTACCTTGCAGCAATTGAATATCTCTCAAGCGGGAGATTGATTCCAAGGTCACGATGCAAAGCGAGGATGTTCGATGAAAAGTTGGGAGAAATTGTATTGCAAAGCGGCAATATTGTCTTGCAGCAACAAGAATTGGGAAGATTGGTTCTGAACAACTCAAAAATCCTAAGTGGTGCGGTGATGCGGTGCGAAGCTCCCCGCTACTGCAAAGCCCAAGGTGCAGTTCCCTTTTTTCCTCACTCTCTTGTTGCTGGGACCTGAACCCTTCAAACTCTATTCCACTTTTTGGTACAAGGCTATTATTGCTGGCTGGGCTGGGCCGTTGCTGGGGCTTGTACCCAACTCAACTTACCACTCGTCCTTCGCCTCTGCGCGGCCGTGCAAGTGCGGGTGGGTACAACGAATTGAGTTTTGGAGGGGACGCTAGACAACGTAGCGTACGGGGAGGCACTTATCACGCCAAAACCTTTGGGGCGATCCTAGTAGCCCCCCGTCAGCAAATCCGAGGGTGTTTGGTGTACAGGTACCTCAACACCAACAGCCACCGCCGATACCCATGATACAGCCAAGTACCTTCATCTCAGACAACCCTATCAAACCATTTCCAACTACGCATACCCACATATGCGTCATAGCGATAGCTTACTATTGGACGATTTGATTGAATATTGAAGCTGACACATCTAGATTATAGTCCTTGCTATCCTTCAGTCTATAGTGCGACCAAGTCATCAGCTATCTAATACCGATGTTGTTGCCTTCGGCCGGATCTTACAATACTTATTACATCCTCTTATCGAGATACGGTCCAATCCTGATCCGTCGTTTGCGGATAATCAAGTCAGAGCTTACCGTTCAACTCTGCGACCCTAGCAAGTTGCGCTGAAGACAAGGACGAGTCAGCAATTGGAAGTTTCCAATCCTACGATCCTCGATCCCATTACTAGCGCAAGCCACCCAGCTTGAGGCCAGCCTAAGCCCGCGCCCCTGGAGCTGAAAGGATACGGAGTAATTGATGCATGGAATGATATTGATAGCCATCGAATATCACCCTCCATGGCTATTTTCGTCGGTCATGAAATACGTCCCACAAGGCGAAATATCCGTCTCGGACTGCCCCGGAGTTTGATATTGGGGACTATCCGGCAAAAGATTATGCCAATATGCAAATTGACGGCGGTGCTGGTTATCATCCTCCGGAAGTGGGGGTCGATCCGGTGGATGGCAATACAGTATGTCCTGTTCGAGTGAAAGGGGCAATCCGTGTATTCCAAAGGGCGCCATGGTTTAATGGCCATCCAGGTTTGATATTGTCTCATTATTTTAATTATTTATTTGTCAATAGTTGTTGACGACTATTCCTCTGATCGCGTGGCTTCGTCCCCCTTTTTAAGTGTGACCTAATTTTATACTAGGCATTGATACACTTTTTCCAATTTGGAAGGGTAAAAATAAAGTCGACTTAGTGGTCGTTCTAGGATGAGGTGAGACGAAACAACAAAAGACTTGAGCTTAATGGAGGGCAAATAAAGTCGTGTTAAGGTTCTAGGTACTGGTACTCGAGTACGGAGACCGTACAGAGCGGGGACGGGAGCATCAGCTAGGTACCCTTGGTCCTGTGCTATCGATACTTAGGTGGGGTGGTCTCATCAGGTACACCCAACACATAAGCAGGATTGAGCAGGATCAACAGGGTCATCGAGACAAGCGGAAGCCAAAATACACCGCAATTGGACCAACAAGGCAAAACCGACGAGATAATTTACAGGCCATCGACATTGGCACAGAAAGGGGTCCAAATTCAACGCCTCATTAAAAAATTTACCCCAACTAATCCGAACAAGAGTCTTTTTTTTACCGGACAATTTGTGGGCTCGTTACGTCGCGATAGCAACCACCCAAATTATTACGCACAGAAACGGAAAGAATAGCTACAATTGCGTCGTTCCTTTCAAAGTTACCAATTCATTATAGCTTTGAGCTAAAAAATTACGCAGGGTATGTATACAATTACTAAGTTTAATCTCCAAGGTACTCGAGCCATAGTGGAAGACACATCCCAACCTTGCACACCCCGCTACTGCTGCTGCTGAGCTTGTCGAGGTGGTGGTGGGCCGGTCCTGCATTCTCTCAATCGCCTGCCCTCTTTGCCTGAGAAAAATAATCCCCATCGCCGTCAAAGCTCACCAAACCCAGACCAACCTTCCCCTTCTTTCCCATCATACATCCCAATTCCATTCAGCATACCCATTCTCTTGAGATCGTCTCTCTCGCCGTTAACCTTTGTGGCTGTCGTTTCGTCTAATACTTGTACAGTCTCTGGTGCGAGTAGAATTCATTCATTCAAGACAAGTTTGATTGAATTCACGAATAACCAGTTGTGAGGTATGTCAGTCCGTCTAGAGTTGTAACACTTTCATTTCACATGGCCGCTGCTCTCCTTCGGCCGTTCATGCAGAATCAACGCACCTCGGCCTCTTCTTGCGCTTGTTGGACTTAATTGGCATTGTCGAGCATACCAGTGCTGACAGCCCCTCCTAAATCCTTCAAATGCAACGACGGGCTTGGTCGGGCGATCTGAAAATAACTTGAGAAAAGCAATGTGCAACCCTCTCCCCGTCCTCGAACTGCCCAAGTCGTTTTCATTCTATTCGCGGGACTGGTTTCTCCATGGGTGGTGTTCATAGCAGGATACAATTCGTCCTTAGGCTAACTCTATTTCCTGACTTTGCAGAGAGAATCAGCGAAATACACACGTCCACGATGTCTTCGGTTACGACCAACGGTGTCAACGGCACCTCGAGTGGGGGTTTGTCTGCTAACGACAACATCACCCGTTTCGCAGCTCCCAGCCGACCTCTCAGCCCTCTCCCCGCCCACGCCCTCTTCAACAACAAGACGAGATGTTTTGTCTACGGTCTGCAGAACCGAGCCGTCCAGGGCATGCTGGATTTCGACTTCATCTGCAAGCGGCCTACACCCTCGGTTGCGGGTATCATCTACACCTTCGGTGGCCAGTTCGTCAGCAAGATGTACTGGGGAACCAGCGAGACTCTTCTCCCGGTCTACCAGGAGACTTCCAAGGCGATGGCCAAGCACCCTGATGTTGACGTAGTAGTCAACTTCGCCTCCTCCCGAAGTGTCTTCAGCTCGACTATGGAGCTGATGCAATTCCCTCAAATCAAAACCATCGCTATTATTGCCGAGGGTGTCCCTGAGCGAGTAAGCAAGCACCACAGATAACTTCAACTTCGCTCTGTAGAGTTAGGTACTGACATTTGTACTGAACAGCGTGCGCGAGAAATCGCCCATGTGGCGCGACAGAAGGGTGTGACCATTATTGGTCCCGCCACCGTCGGTGGTATCAAACCCGGTAGCTTCAAGATTGGTAACACTGGTGGCATGATGGACAACATCGTCGCTTCCAAGCTTTACCGCAAGGGTTCTGTCGGCTACGTCTCCAAGTCCGGTGGTATGTCCAACGAACTGAACAACATCATTGCACAGAACACCGACGGTGTTTACGAGGGTATTGCCATTGGTGGCGATAGGTATCCTGGAACTACTTTCATCGACCACATGTTGAGATACCAGCAAGACCCTGAGTGCAAGATTCTTCTACTCCTTGGTGAAGTTGGTGGTGTTGAAGAATACAAGGTCATCGATGCGGTGAAGCAAGGCATCATCACCAAGCCAATTGTCGCGTGGGCTATCGGTACTTGCGCAAGCATGTTCAAGACTGAGGTCCAGTTCGGTCACGCCGGTTCTTTCGCCAACTCCCAGCTCGAGACTGCTGCCATGAAGAACAAGAAGATGAAGGAGGCCGGTTTCCACGTTCCCGACACCTTTGAGGACCTCCCTCAGGTCCTCGCGGCTGTCTACCAGAAGCTTGTCAAGGACAAGACCATCATTCCTCAACCCGAGCCCGTTGTGCCTAAGATTCCCATCGACTACTCGTGGGCTCAGGAACTTGGCCTTATCCGAAAGCCCGCTGCTTTCATCTCCACTATCTCTGATGACCGTGGTCAGGAACTTCTCTACGCTGGTATGCCCATCTCGGATGTCTTCAAGGAGGATATCGGTATCGGTGGTGTCATGTCCCTCCTGTGGTTCCGTCGTCGTCTGCCCGACTACGCCTCTAAATTTTTGGAGATGGTACTCATGCTTACTGCTGACCACGGTCCTGCCGTCTCTGGTGCTATGAACACTATCATCACTACCCGTGCTGGCAAGGATCTGATCAGCTCCTTGGTTTCGGGTCTTCTTACCATCGGTTCGCGTTTCGGTGGTGCTCTCGATGGTGCTGCAGAGGAATTCAGCAAGGCCGCTGACAACGGCCTTAGCCCTCGTGAATTTGTTGACACCATGCGTAAGCAGAACAAGTTGATTCCGGGTATTGGCCACCGTATCAAGTCGCGGAACAACCCCGATCTCCGTGTAGAACTGGTTAAGGAGTACGTCCTAGCCAAGTTCCCTAGTCACAAGCTTCTGGATTACGCATTAGCTGTTGAGACTGTCACTACCTCCAAGAAGGATAACCTCATCCTGAACGTCGATGGCTGTGTTGCCGTCTGCTTCGTCGATCTGATGAGGAGTTGTGGCGCCTTCAGCCCCGAAGAGGCTGAGGACTACATGAAGATGGGTGTCCTAAACGGTCTCTTCGTCTTGGGCCGCAGCATTGGTCTGATTGCCCACTACCTGGACCAGAAGAGACTACGCACCAGCCTGTACAGACATCCTTGGGATGATATCACTTACCTGCTCCCCACCCTGGCCAACACAGGTCCCGTTGGCGAGGCCAGAGTAGAGGTTTCCATGAAATAAATAGACGGCTGTTGCATTCTGAGGCGTATTTAGAGGCATTTCACCGTGGTTCTTTCTCCCAAAATAGAGGGGAACATGAATCTTGCTTGATGCTTGGACTGGAAAGGAGGAGGCAATCTTAGAACTCGGTTGTAGTGACTGATTTTGTATGAGAAGATTTAAGATCGAGTCCATTAGACCTATGGTCAGGCTATGTTGCAAGCATAATACCAATAGTATAAGCACGTTCAAATGGAAGTACCTGAAATTTTCGAAGAAATATGAGCAATGAAGTAATACTTGCGCTTGAACACATTCTAATATCGACCTCGAACCGGCATGAGTATTGTATGTTATATCCTATGCCATACCTCTATACTAAAGAAGTTGAAATACGTCATAAAGAACCATCAATGCAATTAGCATGGGCGGACTGTCGGAATAATTAGAGGTCCTTACGTGATGTGGTGTGAAGGTATTCTGGCTTATGTAAGGCATGTGTATTAGGTAATCCCTTTGTCAAGTAGTTCAATCATGGATGTTGTATATGTTAGACCCACTTAAAAGTTCATCGAATGTCAGATGTCGCAGAAACACCAAAAATCGCGGCGACGATCTGCGAACTTCAGTCAATTTTCGAAGCGCACAAGTAGCTTCGTATAGGGGAGCGGTATGTTTATTTTTCCCTTTCCAGAATTTCTGCACAATCCTAATTTGCCGTCCCCCGCCGCCCCTCGTTATCTTCCACTTCCATCCTCTTAACCGTCGAAAATTTCAAGACAGCTCAACTAACATCCACCCCCAGTCAAATCAGCGCGTCTACGCAGGGCGGGATAGGACAAGGTCGTTGTTCCTTCTAGACCTTTGGCTGGATTATCACCATTCATTCGAGCAAGCGACCATCCACACGCTTACGAGCCGATCATTGCCCACTCGATTCGATCCCATCCGCCTACATCTAGAATATGTCCTACTTCCGCATAACGCTACATCGCTCGTCCATCGGGCTGCCGCAGCGCACACGCGGCGTGCTGGCGGCACTCGGCCTTCGCAAGCGCTCCCAAACCGTCTTCCACCCGGTGTCCCCGCAGTCCGCCGGTATGATCCTCAAGGTTAAGGAGCTGGTCAAGGTCAAGGAGGTCGACCGCGCGCTGTCGCCTGCTGAGATCCGTGCGGAGAGGAGGCCTGAAGCTGGGTTCTGGGTTGAGAAGGCTGTGCCTCGGTGAGATGGGTAAGCTGTGATGGAGAGACATGGTGAAGAAAGAATCCTCCTTTATGGTACAGGAGGATTTAGAGGTCTATTCAAGAGCTCACGAGAGTCCAGATCAAAACTGGTGTTGCGGATGGAGTTTCGGCATGGAGGCCTACAGGGCTTGCGGAATCTATGGGCCATGAACGCAGATCACGACCGCTAGTTGCCAATTGTCATGTACCAATGCTTCATGCGCGCACACTCAATCTAGCATATGGGGATGCTTGGGCCCCATACCATGTACTGTTAATGTACGGCCAATACTGTAAAATATACGTCAATCTCTGACCTTATTCAGTGATGTTCAGCAGCTACCGCGAGTAGGGATCATGTGAATATTGGCGAGTATGAAATGCACTACGGTAAAGCATGATATTGAGAAGGGTTCAGTCGATACTATTTCTAGGCAGAGATCTTTGCCGCTGAGATTCATTCGCAACGAATTCGAGGTAATTCTCACTCTAATATGAATTATTCTCACGAAGATTTAATCAGAAACCAACCGAAGTTTCCCGTGCGATCGCTCGATAACTCCGTTACCAACAAATTCACCAGACACTTGCATAACGTACACCAAAGTGCTACCAATATATCCATTAGCTCGTGGCCTCATCATCGATCCCCCTATTATAACTTCAGCTAGGTCATACAGGATATCTACCAGCTAGCAAGACAAAGCGATGGGACTTTCTTCAAGGTAACCTCCAACGCTCATATTCCATCAGAATTCCCAGCGTTCCAACCTCAAAGAATATAAATGCCCCCGAAAAGCCATGAAGCATTTATAAATACATGTGTTGTCACTCGAATCAATCGTAGGTCCTCAAAAGACTCCTATCTTCACTCTCTCGCCCTCCCTCGCCTAGGTAGTATATTGTGTTGGAAGGACCTGCCTCCAAGAGATTTTTCTGTGTGAACCCCAGGATTTGCTCTTCGCCCAGCTAAACGTCACCATAGTTCAACCTAGTAAATACTTAGTGATGCCGAACAGTCACATGTAAATAAACTAAACAGATATATACACATATTTTCCGAAGACATGCCTCATGCATTAAGGTCATTAAAGTATAAATTATCTATCGCTTACCCTTATATTACTATTCCCATAAACATAGCAAGCACCACATAGCCTCTTACTATCTGCACAGGTAACGGTGGCTCCTGATAGCCTATGTATACACCAGTACCTCTCATCCCATGAAGGGCTTGGCATATCAACGGTCGTCGAATATTATCGTTTCTAACACTTTAAACACCGGATTCTTCGAGATCTCTGTACGTTGGTAAGGGAAACCGTGAAGACAACATAGGCTTTTCGATCTTTCCATATCTTGTAGGCTCCCTTTCCTCTTGAATTACATAACACAATGCTAATTTTGATCTGTTATTTCGAATTCGTTTCTGTCAATATCTACTTTCTAGCGACTCCTTTTAACCCATAGGAGCTCCACGCTACTTGTTTTCATACACGTATGGTGCCATAGGAGGACAATGCTAACAGCCTACGGTAAATTCGAAGGCTAATCCAACGGCCATGTACACAACATGACCTTGATATTCCCGTATGTTCATTTCTTTCTTTGCAGTACCATACGTTTGTAGATATCCAACAGAGTTTTATCAAGTAACTCGTGTAACGAAATCTAAGACTTTCACCTCAATACTTAGACTCAGCCTAGCGCCTTCAAAATTTCTTTATTTGAATTAGTACACCCAAATATAGAGTGATGCCCTATAGTATACTGTAGTAATTTTCTTTGAATTCGAACTTCATGATGTATGCCATCGACCTTCAAAAAGGTTCTGATAATATTGGTACTACATAAGATCTCTTGAGATGGTGTATGACATGCGCGCGATTAATTCATACCCCTTGTAAACCTCTTTATTTGCCAGTTATCCATCTACCTCTCGATATCCATCACGACTTATGAATGAATGTCCCCAATTACATGCACATAGTTTTGTATTCTCTACAGGTTCTCACCACACCCTCACCCTGTCACGTGGAATTTACGACGTCCCAATTCCCATCACCATGAGTTCCCTGTATAATAAGATCGTTCTATCAGGTATCATATCATTCCCATAGCCAATAGCTCGTTGCTTTACTTGGATGACATTAATTAAAGCTAATTACTTGTTACGAGCCCCGTCCTGGGTACTTAGGATCGGTATTGCCTCGCCACTTACTTAATACCTTCATTCGACTTATCTTTGTCTCTCTCTATTCTACTAGGGCTTCTACCTGATAGTATTCTTAACAACTCCTTCGGAAGTGGTGATGCTCAAGAATTCTAGGCATCACCACCACTGGCACCAAGTTAGGGGTAAGGTTAGCCCCCAAGTCCCAGAGACAAGGAATAAGGTGAGAAGTTACCGACTGGAAGACAAGGCGAATAAGTAACTCACGCCAACCGGGTCCCGAAGATAAGGGCCGGACAAGGAGATCGCCGTTCACACCGCCGGCCGTAGTAACTCATCTTTCATAGCCGGCCTGGGAATCAGGAGGGGAGTCCTCCATTGAAAGAATCAGTAACCAGCATATACACCATCGACTTCCAAGATACATTCATGAGAGATAGGGAGAAGTAGCCGATCACCTGATCGGCCAGAGACTACGAACCCTCGCCAACTGACCCCCGGGCGGCTCATTGTAGAAAGTCGTGATCTTTTACAGGCAGTCGCCAATTTCGAAAGTATAAATCACAGGACTAATAGGCCGACCTTACTAGTCTAAACAGTATCCCTTCCATGCCTCCTTCCTCTCCATGCACCAACCAAATTGGCTTCTCAGCCACATGGCTATAGTCAAGGCTCACCTTCCACTTTATAACCTTACACAAAGTCTCTTAGAGTCACCTTCATTCAAACATCTCCATACATCTCCATATACCACCGCCAAGACATTCATGATTTGGTAGTCACAACACCCAGCATGGAACGAGTGACTGTCGACACACTTGCTAAGGGAAGAGCCCTGAGTGCGGCTGTACCTGTTGTTTATACACTGTCTTGTCCCCCATATCCTACCTTCCCGTCGCTCTCATCTGGCACATGCATCCATGAATACCAATCCCGGTCATGATGTTGATCCCTTCACTGGTCACAGGCCCTGTTTCGTTTGCTGGCTGCTTCGATTGCTTATCCCAGACGGGCACAGGGTGCTTTCCAAAGCCTATTCACAGCATTCCCTTTGCGGCATGGGATGATACAAACGTTTGTAAGGTGTACAACGTACTACCTGTCGCCTAGGAAAAGACGCACTGTTCCCTGAGCGTATGACTTCATACGCGGGTCTCACAATGCGATGAGTCGCATTGTGATGATTTTAAGAGCGAACATTCCACCTCATGATGTCCCAGTGACCATGTCACACCCCTGATTTCCAATAGTGCGACTCATGTTTCCCTGTTGCCTGTTGTACGCTGGAAAACTATATAACCCAGTCCCCATCCCCCCAATTCTCTCCCTTCCACCTCTTCCCATCAGGCTTCATGCCTTCCCAAGCTACAGCTTCTGGTCTCTCACTACCAAGGTAAGCCTTCTCTCTTTCTTTCTTTGACCTCTTGTGTCATAAAATATTTGTACCTTTGATGTCTATCACTAAGCCCGTACACTATCTTCTTGGCTTTCTACAGTACGTTCCCTTAGGCTGTTCTCTCACAACCTTTTCCTCTTAGCCTATCCTCTCTCTATTCTATATCTGCTTCTGATTTTTAATTACGTATTATCTCCCCTCCACTCTCTGACCATACAAATTCTGATCCCCACGGCTAGCCAAGAGCAAATAATTATTTTTTCGGGACACCCATCGGAGTCTACTCGTTCTTACTCCATAAACCATTCCTCCGCGGTCTAGGGCCGCTTCGGGTGTTGATGGAGTGCCACTTCAAGGTAAGTACATTGCAGAACGGGCCTACCATAATAGTTTGTTGTTGCCTATCCCATACCCTACCTCGTCCACACCCACCCTACATTTATATTATTCTCCATCTACCTACTTCATTATTTATCTCACTTCACTACTTCACTACTTCACTACTTCTTCTGCTCTTTGACCTTCCGCGCCATGGTTACATCCCAGGGAGCTAAATATTTTGGATCCTCTAGTAAGACCACGGGCACTTGTCTACTACCGTCATTATCTATCGTGATCTCTGTCCACCACATTATCATCTCTCACTATCATGTATCAACGCTGATGTTTGATTATTCATCAAGTCACTGACTCATCTACCCAGTATATGGATGCATAGGGCTGTCGTGCGACAAAACATCCTCGAAGCTATCTACCGAAACTTCCTCCGACTCCGTATTCGTCGCCTAACTACTCACGAACTACTTTTTGGACTTCAAGGAGTCGATACGACCAGAAATCCGGGTTCGCTCTAACAACGACATCTGCAATGGTAATTCTCGACGCATCGCCAGCGCCCTCACTCCTATCCTCCATCCCACATCAGCAATGTCCTGAGCATGACATTAAAATGCTTACCATCTCTACCAAATCGGCTCAGTGGAGGTAAAGCGCTGTTTTTTCGTTCACATCATTGTCCTTATGGTATATACTAATCAGTTATAACATATATAGTTATGGCTATGCCCCTATGAACTCGCAATCCAGCGATCAACCTGGGACAAGATGCTTCTCGGCCAGTTTATTCGCATTACATATAGGACACCTACCTAGGTACATATGTACCTATACTTAATACCAGCCTAAGTTATAATACATACTCTAAAATCCTGATCTCAGCGCCATTCGGCCTAGATCAAGACGCAAACTCTATTGGTGAGTAATACCCATGGCTCGGGCCAGTTTCGGGCGTGTTCAATACGCAGACATCTACAAAAAGTGGATGTTGGGGCGTCCCCCCGAATACCAGGGAAAGACGGCAAACGATATTTATGGTCCCGGGCACTTGATGTATCTTCTTGGTAGGTCCTCTCATTATATCT
This sequence comes from Hypomontagnella submonticulosa, assembly GCA_022984865.1. Classification (NCBI taxonomy): domain Eukaryota; kingdom Fungi; phylum Ascomycota; class Sordariomycetes; order Xylariales; family Hypoxylaceae; genus Hypomontagnella; species Hypomontagnella submonticulosa. The sequence continues at coordinate 165,628 of JAJKLF010000013.1, forward strand.
TTGGAGTACCAAGGGCTAAACTTATATAGTCTCCTTACTGAAGTTATAAAGGGTACCGGGGGGTACTTCGTCGGCCGCTGCGAGTCCCTACCGAAGACGATACCCACAGTTGGCGGCCGGTCAACCGCCCAGGCAAAAAGCTGGTTAAATAATGGACCTAGCTACTAAAGACAACCGGAAAATATTCTGTTAGTCACCATATGTCCCTTGCCTGCACAACCAGCCGGGGCGCTAGAGGATAGTAATATTGCCTTCGGCTCTGGCGACACTCAAGCCGACGCAGGCGGAGGATGACTACAAGAATAACACTACTCTACCCGACAACAAGCACAATTTACTCAGCAAAGCGAACCACGCTATAACCTACAAACCCCGAAAGTTCCGGACGTGGGATTATACCACATTCAGGACACGATCAGCCAATACAAAGGCAAATGCCTGTATTGATCAGGTCTCTACCAAAACTCTACATTCTCTTGACATTACGATGAGACTATTACGGCATGCTGCCATGCATGCTACAACTACAAGTCAACTTAGTTGGCGCTGTCCCATGACGATACTACCCCTCTGGACAGTGCTCCGACCCCATCCCCCCGGGAGTCTAATTCGGCTTAAGGGAAGGGGCGGGTGCAACGGAAGAGCATGAGGATTTCCAATAGAATTGTCGACATATTACGAGTCCTGCGAGAGATCAAGCTGCTCGTCAAAGAAGCGGAAGAGGCATTTCAACGCCAATTCCAGCGTTATGCCGAGGCTTATTGCCTACTGGAAGATATCAATGCCATCGCGCGTGACCTTCCCGCCAATGAACGACACATAGCCGATGAGATGCTACACCTGAGTATTTCCCCAGTCTCTAGAAATTGAGCGGAAAACAATGAAACACAATTTGGAAAGAACAAACTCAGAATATGCAAGCTCCTCTCTAAAATTATTCGCAAACTAAGGGCGGCTTTCTGGACACAATACCCAACGTCCTCAGTAACGACGCTAAAAGGCTTCAACAGTATCATTCCGGCTTCCATTAAAGCCTTATAGAGGCCCATGGCGTGGAAAGCCAAGTAATAGCCTACCCGCTCATGGACTTCCCATAGCCGGTTGTGACAACTTCGCCAATCTCTATTTGGTCGGTTGCCAAGAGCAACTGACAGCATAACCAGAAAGGCTAACGACCTATGGATCAGCCTTGGCGCCGCATTCTGGATGAAGCTTGGACGAATACACTGCGTCGCTCCGGCAGAACTCGCCGATCCAAGATAAACCTGGCATCCTCTACGCCTTAGCTAACAGGCTGACGTACAACGGTACTCGGGGTGAGCAAACGGCGAATACAGAAGCCAGGAATCAACTCTACTGACAATTGTCTCTATACACATCCATTTACATCTTTCTCCTCTCCCATCCACATCACCCACTTTAGGAATCTCTATCGACTCTTCTCTAAAATTGTAATCAACAATGGATGGTCTCGATTTCACTCGGCTGGGCCGCCTCTTCCACCAGGCACTAGTTAATCAGCCTGATAGTTTTTTCTGGCTGCAGGTGGGCACCGGCAACGCCCCTACTGGGGACAGAACGTCCCGAACATCCAGCAACCCAATGCAGGAAGTGGTTTCATACCCATGGGTATGGGTATGCCATACAATCCGATGGCTCCTCAGCAGGCAGGCCCCAGCACTGCGCCGATTCAGGGGGCACAATCTTACGGAATGGCACGGGTCGCAGGGCCCCCGCGACCACCAATGCAAGAATTAGTCAAATCATCCACCGGAACCTATCGGGGATGGATTCGACACTTGGACGAATACAATGATGCGAAGAGAGAATACCTCTTAATCCAGAATCGACAACCGGGAAACCACGGTGATATTCCCACCACAGATGAAGAATACCGTCAATTAATTAAGACCTTATTCGATGCGATGCATAATACTCTAGACTCTCAGAATGTTACGCGAGTTCAAGAGGGCTCGTATTCTGATGTAGAGTACGAGATAGTACTCTGGCCACTTCTTACCGGTGAAAGTATTCCAATACTACAGAGGTCCCGGCCTCAAAACTCTATTCACCACTGATAATGCATGGCTAATACATGCCCGTCCATCCTCGCTTGTCTCATGCAGATCGTATTGCTAAATCAGGCCTCTGAAGGGGAATACAGGTGAACCATCCATAGGATAACCATGGGGTTCGAACCCACCGTGCTGCTGAGCATAGTATCAGTCAGCTTGCGATATTGTCACTCTAAATCTTACCAGCAGTATCCCCGAGGAATTTAGAGCCAGTAGGCCTAAATCTCTCGAAATCTCTATACACCCTTGGAACATCGTGGATGTGTGCTGCAAGGCTATACTCCACGATGTTCCGGAGCAGACATCAACTACTGATGTGCTCCCTGTTAAACCCGAGCCGGAGTTTCAGCCAGTCACCGTCCAGCTGCGGTTCCGTGATAAACTCCTCGCTGTACCTATATCGTCTAGCAAGAAAGCAGACAACAACACTCTATATGCTCTATCGACTCTTAAATCCTATCGAAGAGATCGCGAGCAAGAAATTAACAGACCTCCAATCTCTACACATGCCTCCAGGAAAAGGCTATCTTATAAGTGACGTCTCTAAACTACCCTCGAACAATCTATACCATACAAACCGGCCATAATATACGGCGCAACCATACTACGGCTCCTATCACAGCCTCAAATCTATACGGCGAACTCTAGAATGGGAAATGTACCCAGGAAGAGCCGACCTGTACGTTGTAAGCCTCGAGCATTCAACTGGGCCTCAGCGCTATCTCGTCGACTTAGTTCAACATCAACGAGGATGGGCTAAGAGCGCTAACTACGGAATTATCTGTTGGGAGGCACATCCCATCGGACGGCCAGAATTCCATCTCGTCGTTCAAGACTTCGGCTCTATTTTAACATCGTCGATGAGAAGCAGGAACTGCAGGTACTCGCTGATATCAACGAGTACCTGCATCGGCGAGGACCTGTATCCGGCAACGGCCCGATGGTACGCAAATCGAGGATATTCCTCTACGTCGAGGCTATCGGTTGCAATACATTGCTCTCGTTTGCCCTCGCCGGCGAATTTGGTCTCGACGAAAACAGGCAGCGAAGGAAGTCTTTATGAAGGACTTAAGACCCAACGCAACATTAGCGAAGAGAATGTTGCGCACAGACCACATAGATCCGTGCGCATAGGGCTTTTAGCCACATATACAGCCACACTGCGAGGCCACACTCAGCTTAGATAATCCAAGCTTCATTCTCCATATTGCAAGATCTCGCGAGTACCGAGGAATTCAATACTCTACACGAGAACCGCCAACTTTACGAACACTCTACTCCACTCTAGTCTAGGAAATCCTATTAGTGGTCGAAAACCCAAGGATCCTATAACTTGATGATATATCAGAGAAGACAAGATTAAGACTGTCGACGTCTCTCGCGCGCCGGCGGCTATATTCATTCCCAGCTTGTGGGCCGCCCGCGCCGCTAAGACGTCGCAGCTGAATAGAGCAAGAAGGGACTCTGAAGGGTATACGCCCCTATTATGATGGCGTCATATCCAGATCCACCTGGGCGCGGCGGTCGGGGATTTATTGCCCCCCGGGGAATTCCCGCTTGACAAGGACGTCAAACCTTTCTTCTTCTTCACTCGAGGAGGCGTCGATGGCCGTCTTCAGCTCATCAATACTCTATAATACAGCTTAACTCTATATGCCGAACTCCCGGCCTACTTCTTCACCGAAGAATCAGTGCACCGCCCAGAGCATGAAGTCGAATGTACTGGTTGCCAGCGGCGCCCTAGTTATGACTGATTTCTGGCCGGTTACGGGGTCTCCCAAGTATGGGGCCGGCTCATCGCGTCGATCCAACGCAATCGCGTTGGGGAAAATAGGGCCATCCCAAACGATCCTCTAAACTTACATACAGTATGACGAGTACGATATTTCGGATAAGACGTATTACCTGATCTCTAAGCTCGTAGGGAGCCTCGCCTATGAAGGAACCCTCACACTTCCCACTCTACGGGGGAGAATCGTTTGGCCGCTGTGGTCTTCGGAAGAACCGAGACTCCATGACTGGAGCAGAGAAGTTTAGCGTTGTTCTTCACGGGAGTTCTAGGAATTATTCGCGGCTTCCGGGGTTTCCCGGTCGAAGATGAGAACCTGCGCGCATTAATTTACCCCCTAAAGGTTGCTATAAATCGACTCTCATCGATCACAGCCTTATATAGATATATATCTTCATCACTCGATGGCTTATTTGAATACCTAGTGTCACAAATCACTTCCAAATATTGATGACATTCATCTGGTTATTCCTCTGAAGCCAGCAGACAAACAGCGAAAGGCCGAAAATTCTAAGTAAACGCCTTTACTCCCTTGAGTTATCACATGATCTCTTAGGATCACATGATTTATGATCACCTGACTTGGGTAGCATAAACCTGATAGCATAAAACATGCATATTGATATAACAATATGTTGTCTCACACCTAATATATATTGATAGCCTCACTATGGATTAGCTGATAATTACCTCCTACCAATACGAAAACCCTAAGCCTTAAAGCCCAAAAGAAAATTGTATGTCCTTACAATGAGTGGTAAACTGTTCTTTCGTGTTTGAATGCCTTCGCGTGATGAACCATCTCGATGTTTTGAAATTAGTTCTACATCCTAGAATACCCCCTCGCCTGAGAAGTCACCGACATCAAGGCCCGGCCACGGGAGCATGAAATAAAAAGTCATGTTCTTTCGAAACCGTGGGAATGGAATTTCATTAGTATATGCGGGGCCAGTTCACTATGTATTATCACGAACATTCACTATGCGAAAAACCAGTACCAATTTTACTACGGCCGAGAACCCTTGTGAGGGTAAATACAACCTGAAGGCAAACAGGCCCGCGATGCAAATATCCTCTATCCCCTCCACCCATCATGCTCCGACTGTGCATGCGCTATCCTTAAGGAACATGTGCTGTACTGGACGACCAGGGGGAAACGTGTTGTGGCGGTGAACAGCTCACGCCAAAAGAGAAATGCCAATATTCTTACAAAGGTGTTGATGTCACCAATCCGGGATGAAGCCGTCGTTGCAGCACGAAGATTCCAGCCTGTGAGATCCTCTGAGAACTCCTTTCGACGATCGGCAATTGGTGCTGCACAGCACAGAACCGTGAATCGTATACGACAGCCGAGGCGAAATGATCGCCATTAATCTTTGGCCTTCTGGATGTAATCTTGGGTTGGCGACTCGTAATGGCTGACAAAATACTTTTCGGTATTCTTTGACAGCCAGGTACAGAACTTAACGAGCTCCTCACGAAGACGGTTGACTGACTGCTGGTCCATATTGGTCTGGGCGATCAACTCCGGTAGAGAAACTACAAAGGGTTAGCCCTCGACATTCTAAAACATGCCGAAAGGATAACTTACCAAGAAGGCGCATTAAATGCTCAGGGCCATAGCTATCGCTAGCGGTCTTCCCTTGGTACTCAGGGTCCTCTGACATCCACTTTTTGTAGATGTCAGCGTACTGAGCACGCTCAAAGCTAGTTATGGTTAGACCTTTTCCTCATCATTTGAGACACGACATAACATACCGGTAAAGTAGGATGCGGCCAAGAGATTTGTCGAAATACTCCTTGAGGCCTGCGAGGGTCTCCTCAAGGATGTCCACATGGGACGAGCCGGCGGCTCGCTTGGGGACCTCATACGCAGCATAGTCCTCGAGGATCTTGCTGACGGGGTGAGGGTGGGGAAGGGGAACGAGCTGGTTGTTCTTGGTGACATTCTCCCAATCATCGACAAGCATCGCCTTCAAGATGTCGGGGATGATAAGCTTGATCGAGGGCCTAGCGTGAAATGCATCCTCCTGTAAGAGATTAGCGAGATGACGATCGGGGTCAAAGTCAACTATTCGATCATGCGGAGCGTAAGCTTTGTCAGAAGGGATGCCAGCGACAGGCAGGAGGACACCTCGCGGTACGCCCTCGTACCAGATCTCCTTTTCCTTGGTCCAGGTTCCATTCTTCTCAGCTTCGTCTAACTTGGGATGTCCAACGACGGACTTTCCATTCCGTCCAAATCGGTCCTCGGTGTACAGGGTAGTTCCCTTTGCAGACACATAGTGATAATCACGAGGTGGGAGCTGTATGAGATAGTCCTTCGTCTCTTCACGTCGCACATAACGCAGCTCGTTGCGCTTGAAGGCGGCTTGGCGCGCATTGACAGCTTTGTCGGCCAGAGCAGGTCCCGCCTTCGCCGGACGGGGTGGGGCAGTTGCCGAAATGGTGTTTCCCGCCGAAGGGATAGGAGTGGACGGGAACAACGTCTCCTTCCATTTCTCCGTTGCCTTGGATAGCACGATTCGACTCAAAGGCGCCTTGGACTTCGCGGCCTGCTTAGCCTTGGGTTTCTGAATGGCTGCTGGTGAGACCTTGGTGGCGGCTCCTGGCTTTTTGGCGGCCTTCTGAGCGATCCTTGATGAAGATCTGGTCGCAGGACGTTGGTCAGCGGGCTTTGATGGCAATGCCGCTGATGGCGATACCGCTGATGGCAATGGCGATGATGACGATGGCGTTGGCATTGGCGTTGATGGCAACGGCGCTGACGGCACCTCTGCTTGCCGCTTCTTCTCGGCATAAAAGACCTCCTGTTGAACTGGGGTTTCGGGTCGTAGGGATGGGAGCCTTAGTCTGGCTTGGCTACGGGTTCGCATGCGCGGGAACTCATAGTCACTGCTGGTAATGACTCGGTTCGACGGGGAGGGATCCATGATGACGATGATGAAGCAGGCGAAACGAAAGCTGAGGCTCGAAATCCCGGGGGCCAGAGTAATTTGGAGAGAAAGTAGGGTATGATGCGTGAGAGAGAGAAGGAGAATTATGGTGATGGAAAATAGGAATATGGACGGTGTGGTGGAGTAGGAGGTGTTGTAAAAGAATTGGTGGTCAAGCTCGCGGGTAACGCAAGCTTGTAAGGGGGTTTATCTGATTTTTTCTCTTCCACCTTACAGTGAAATTATTGGTGTTTTTAGGCCATCAAATCTTGGCGCTTTTCAATACTGTTTGTTCTTTCCTTGATGTGAAGAAGAGCGTTCGAGCCACCTGCCACTTGGACTGAAGTCCTAAGTCCTGTATTTTTGATTGCTGCTGGCCAAAGTACCGGTTGAAATCCTAGGATTGACCGACCGACTGAATTTCGTCTTCGATCATAGTATTACCCATAAGGAGAGCAGTTACCACCACACCAAATCAGAGACGGAATGGAGATTAAAATGTTGTTGCTTGCTGAATCCGTGCGGCTGTAGAGAGAAAAGCTGCCCGTATGATCGGTGGATGAATATGCGCGGATCTCGTTATGGAAAACGGTGGGCAAGTAATGGGAATTCAAAGCTTACGCTCCCGATATGAAAATATCACAGTGAAGTAAAATAAAAATGAAATGAAATGGTTAAACTCACATTCTCAAGTTCGTAATCTCTACCACGGCGGGGACCACGACCAAAGCTAGAAGATCCGGCAGCGCGCTCTTCACTACCTCGAGCAGAACTCATCTCGGAACCGTTAGTTTTGACGCCTTTCTTGCCCCCCTTTGGACCTGGATTTCGCATTCGAGACTGAGCCTGAAGCTGGCTAGCCAATTGCTTGTTGTCATCTGTGAATTTGCGGATACGATCCTGTGATACCCAATCGTCCCAACTCGCCTTCCAGCCTCTGTAATGGATACGATATTGCGCATCCTCCGGCTTCTGACCCGGCTTCACGACGACTTCCATGATTTTGGCTTCATACATTAAATCGCCGTGGAAGCAGAGTACTCTCTCATCTTTGGCGTAGGGAGGCGCCTGACTCTGTCGCGAAGGAGCCATGACTACTGATTATCTACTCACCCCAAAAACGTGGTAAGTAATGGTAATAGATAGGGGGCCGATTCACAATAACGGTTTGAACTTGTATGAGTTTTAATCTTGACGTATGTACTTAATCAGTAAAATGATGAAATTGGCAAGGGTTGAGATAGAGGAGCAAGTAAGTGAATGAATAAATGATTCTAAGTCTTTGCAAGGCGAAGAAGGCGCCAGGGTGTTGATCTTATCAGGAGGTTGAAGGGTTACCTAAGGAAAGGAAGTACCACCGAGCGTCAAAACTTAAGCTTGGACGCGTTTTCCAACGCGCTTTTCCGTAAAGTGATTTTTCCCAACACACCCCCTGGTGCGCAAACAGCACAGATTGTATATGACCCATGGATACGTACAGTACAATTCAACCGCGATACATTCTCCCTAGCAATTCCAGCACTTGAGGTTATATGCACATATACAGTACTATTCTACAGATAACCCATTTTGCCGTATATTACCTCTCAAGTTCTCTCCCCATCTCCTTTATCCTATCAATCCTAAACCCACAGCCATGGCAACGAACGAAGCCGCGATTCTGCACAACTATCTACTCCTCCCTGCGCGCCTACCGACGATAATTTCCCTGCAGGAGTTTACCTCCTTATTCCCCAAGTCGCAACAGTCATCCCCGCAGATCCGCTCGCTGTACAGGGATCTCCAACAACAGCGAAACGTGGTGGTAGATGGCGTGTCCCAAAACATCGACGCACAGGTCAGACAAGGCAAGGCGCTGCGTCGAGAGGTAATCAAAGCCAGGAGGGAGGCCGAGCTGGAGGAACAAGATGACGAGATTGAGATTGAACGAACGGTGCGTCATTGCATCAAACACAGTATGACAACATGGCCTCTCTAACTCAGTGTACAGTTGTTCGGACCTACTTCCAACACACTACAACCGAAACAACATACGCTGTTGACTATCATACCCGATATGGATGACGCCGTGGCTGATATGGAACGTGAAATACAGATCATGGAGCAAGAGGAAGCCGCCCTACTCGAATCTATCAAACTGGCCGTCGGCAATATGAGCGATCTACGATACGGCCGATTTAGTAACCCTAATCTCAAAGATGAGGTTCTTGATGGCCTTCAACGCATGCAAGACGTATGCGAACGCAAGACATGAAGGACAAGACAATCCTGATTAATTAGACCGCTATCTGACTATGTGACCACGACCTAGTAATGCGAAATGCCACGTAGGAGCCTTCCGAGCAGCATTCCAGAACCCCGACAGCACGTTATTATCCACTTCCTATTTTGTATGACCAAGAGACATTGTAGTGAATATCCACTACTTCATCCATCGGCTTTCGATTATGTTCGGGGAACGGCCTGACCAGCAGCAGGGGGTCGCGGGGCACCACCACGGTTACCATCCATTTGACCCATGCGGTTAGACCTGTAAACTTATTAGTGACTGGTTCTGTCCGAAGTGATCCGGTGGCGTCGTTAACTCACATCATGGTCCTGCTGAAGATGGAAACAAGAATCATGAACGCCCAGCTCGGGAGAAGGTTGAACACCCAGAGAACCCATCCAACGGGAGTTGCGACGCCATTCTTGGCGAGAGGGCCGTTGAAGGGATGGAAAAATCCATCGTGGAGCTTAGCGGAGGACTTGTAGCCCTCCTTGTGTAGTGTAACAAAGTCGTCGGAAGTCACGGTTGTCATGTTGAATCGCTTCGTGTAGATGTCGATGGGTGCCGGCTCGGGAAGCATCTCGAAGATCCACAGCGCGCCTACCGGAGCGGACCAAGCATTGCAGAGGACAGGCTGGTTCTCACAGTTAAGAAGGGCGGTATGCGGAGAACCGGGCGTAACAGCCCATTTTCCGGCGGTCTCGTTGAACGCAGCCTCGACCCTGCCACAATGGCCTATTCGATGTCAGGGAGTTGCTCGCGAATTCAATGTACATATTGCAATTCGCGCGATAGGAGACTCTTACCAAAGCAAGTTTTGTTTCCGCCCGTGATAAGGACCCACCACTCTTCCGGTGTTGTGCTCCCAGGCTTTACGGGCGCATAGAGAGTGCTCTTCCAGTTATCCAAGGACAGGATGTCCATGTTTAAGGAGCCGGCCTTGGCTTCGGCGGCAGCGACAGGATCATGTTTGTTGGGATGAGGGAGTTTGGAGGTAATCTTGCCTAGAAAGCTCTGAGCCTGGCCCATATAGTTGTCGAATTGGGCCTGGTACTCAGGGACCTCGGCGGCCGCCAGCAACGGCAAGCCGAGGATAGCTGAGGTTGTAGAAAATCGCATTTTGCTATTGGTTATTAAATTTTGAAGACGGTCAAGCTCGAGCCTTGTCGACTGGGAAGTACGAATAAAGCCACACAGAAATGTTAGAAGAATGATGTAATATTCTCCAACGACGGGGCGGAGACGATAAGACGCCAGCCAATTGAATTAATCGAAAAGAAAAAATATAGAACAACTTCCTAGAATAGGAAGATGACGATGATGGTGAAGCGCAAGGCTGCGATGTTCAGTCTCGAACCTACAGGGGAAGGAGAAAAGACAGTCTATACAGCTTAAAGAGATGAAGAAATGGAAACCGAGCGATAGGTGACAGACGCGTTTCGGTGCTACTTCCCCAGATGGAGATGACATGAGATGGGCAGTTCCAAGCTACCCTGCATTAAAATTATTGCCAAGCTTCCTATCCACTTGGAACGGACCCTTATCTTGTTAGCTACATGTAGGAGCTACAGTACGTGCAGTTCCACTCTGCGATCCATGTAAACCCCGAGCCCCGTCCCCTCCTTAGCATGACACAGTGTAGTTTTTACAGTGTAAGTCCTTATATCACACGGTAACATCTGCTTTGAGTTTACGCTAAGCACTAGCCACAATTCGGCGCGATAAGATAATACGTCAATTTACGATAAGGCGATAAGATGTAAATCAATGAAGGAAGCACCTACAATCATAGAATATAGAAATATCAACACGCCGGTTTTGTATACCCAGCTAGCTATACACCTAAATTTTAAGGATATGGTTTGTCTACCCCCCATAACCTGACTTTCGAAGCTAAAGATTCCAGGCACCCGAAACTGCGAACCAAAAGCGCAAGCGAGGCCGTCCAACCAACGCGTCGCGTGAAGATGACGACGCGTCAGGAGCCCAACTCACACTTACGAGACAAGGCCAGCTAGCGGCTGGTTCCGAGAACATCAAAGAATCAGATATGGACGAAGCATCGCGACCCAGAAAGCGTGGGCGTCTAGCCAACTCTACGACATCGTCTCAAGCACAGCCCGAACCCGAAGCCTCACAAGCAAAGAAGGCTAAGCGGAAACGCGGCCCGTCGCCAACAGTCCAAACCAACGGAGACGGAGGAGACGAGGCAGTTGGAGAAACAGAAGGTGCGGCTACGGAGAAGAGAAAGCGTGGTCGACCTCGGGTTTCGCAAGCGAATGACGAGCTAGAGGAGGTCGAAGAACACGACACGTCGAATGCCGCGAGTGAAAACGCCCCTCCAAGAAAACGCGGCCGGCCACCCAAAGAAGCAGAACCAGCTCAGGATGGTGAAGCTGAAGCAGACGAGGCAGATGATGAGAATGAGGGTGACTCCAGTCTTCTTCGCCGAAGCAGTCGAGTTCGCCGGCCCCCCAACTCCTTGGAAAAAGGGGGGCAAGAAGCACCGAAGCCGAAGGGCAAACAGGTGCCAAATAATCAGAAACCGGATAATGAAAAAAGGAAGAGAGTGCGGCCTTCGCTGAATGAACGACCTATCAATGAGCCAGACCAAGAATCCGTTCCTCAGCCCAAGAAGAAGCGAGGTCGCCCTTCTCTCAACAATCAGCCCCCAGCAGACGCAGAAGTTAGCCCTGAACCTCCAGTCCAGCCGAAGAAAAGGGGCCGTCCATCATTAGATAAGAAAACTATATCTACAGCAGGAAAAGAAAAGAGGCCTCGTGGCCGACCGTCACGAGAACATGAAGATAACGAAAACGCCGCAGAAGAGGATCGTCCAGGAAGAGCCAGACCTCGCAAATCGGACAAAGCACCACGACAATCAAGAGAACACAGACGATCCCCCGAGAACCAAGATCGCTCCTCATCACCCGACTCCGGCGCCTCCCCGCGCCGCTACCGACATCTCACAACACGCACCCGCCGCGTGCCCCGTAACGTCATCGAGGCCAAATGGACACCCCTCGAAGCCCCCGCCATAGCCAGCGTCACGTCCCTCCTCCAATCAGCCTCGCGCCCAGTCCTCCTACGCCTAAACACGAACCCGCAGCGACATGCCCACGCCGCCACGGTCCTTAACGCGGTAAGCAAGCGTCTCCGCGCCAAAATCGCCAAAGGCTTGCCATTTCCACCCGCTACCACTTCAACTAAGCGTGAAGACGAGTTCGAATACGAGCGCGCGGTCGCCGGAATCCAGACCCTAGAATCCCAGCTCGACCCCCTACTCCACGGCGTCGAACTCCTGCGCCGAGAGAAGGAGCGCGCGGAGCGCGAGCTAGAGGTCGCGTATAAGAGACTCAGATACCTAAGCTCGAATGCCCGGGCAGAGGCTAGGGAGAGGCGGGACAGAATAAGGAAGATGCACGCTCTCGTACCGGACAAGCCGCCTGGGACAAAGGCGGGAGACATGGGGGACATGGGAGAGGTGGTAGCGGACAAGGGTATTGGGACGGTATTCGCGGATTTCAAAGACGGAGAGGAGGATGAGGAGCTGAAGGGCCTCGCGGCCCAGATTGCTAGTCATATGGAGAGCATGCGAGGTAATCTGCAGCAGATTGACGGCGTAGTGCCTGCGATTGAAAGGAGTCAGGGCCTGCTGAGGGCTGCGCTACAGTCACGCTTGGATCGTGAGGTGTTGGAGAATGTTATACTTGGCTAAGCGGTACGAGTATTCACGAACGAGTCAATAATGAATAATGAAGTACTAATTTCTATGCATTGTTGGTGTGAATCGATCGAATTTTCGTTTGAGGGACTCGAGCATGCGCCAAATAACTAACTCAATTAACTATGATGTGGATACCCCTATTTTCCCAGAGCACCTTTCTTTCACTATCGGAAACACCGAGTCCCCAGCAGATTTAAGTGGCCTTGAGTCGATCTTCAGGGACGCGTGTGTCTCCTAATCCCTATACACAATCAAGCGTACCAGCTACTACAGCGCATGTCCAACGATCTCGCCTTTCAAATCCAGTCATGAGTCCCCCTTTCAAAGTAATCGTTTCGAGTACAAAGAAGCCGTTTAACGGTGCTATTCATAGTTATATTCACCAGTATTATCTTCGATAAAGCCAGACTATCTTGCTGTGACTTGGAAACCTTTGTCAAGCCAGCGGAGACCAGCTTCAACTTCTTTGACAAGCTGATGAACGGCGTTTGACTCGAGCAACACTCATCTTTCAAGCATTGAGTCCTGGTACGGCGCCCAAGACCAAGGAAATTTATAAGTATACGGATTAGAGCCAAAGAGTTCCTTCTTCGCCCTTTCACTCACCACAGATTATCCGCTGGTACACACCTCCCCTAACTAAAAGGATTACGCCCATACGCTATATTGGCAACCCGCTCTTACCAGGACAACTGAATATATCGAAAGATATACCGTATCATAAGGCTTTATCAAAATGGGCAAGTCACAAGATATCGAGGAGATGAGGGCTCAGATCATGTACTCTAATCCCAGCGGGAGGAAGATTGACAGGCCAACCACGACTCCACGCCACACCGAAGAGGAAATCGCCGCAATTATCGATCGTCCCTGGGGTGGCAGTTCTCGCCGCAGACAGCCAGACCTCTCCGCCCTCTTGCAGCATCCAAACGACGTCTCGTCCCGAACACCCCCAACCTTGAAACGGGAGGATTGTTCCAGTTGGTCGGCAGAGAAGAGTACGACAGGGCCCGCTGGGAGTAACAACGGTGAGTCCGACGTCCTAGGCTCCATCCTCGTGAAGCGACCAAGCCACGAAAAGCGCAAGTCGCCCAAGAAAGTGCGGTTTGCTGACGAAGAACCAGACAACAGAGACGAGGCCATGAGGGAAATAGCCCGGGACACGGTGCAGAAGCTCGATGCGCTGGTAAGAGACAAGTATGGCGAGCCCTTCGACGCGAATCTCTTCAGCCGCTACACGAAGGAGGTGTCCACATCCGGCATCCCCTCGTCCGACGAAGAAGACGACGAGGAGATGATGAGGAGACTCCGGAAGCGCCAGCAGCAGCACAGCCGCCACAGTCCCGAGGCGCAAGAGGGGCGCCACCGCGAAGGTAAAGTCCACGCGCGGCCCGGAACCCCTGAAAGCCCCTTAGCTTACAAGTCCTCGTCCCAGAGCCGGTATAAACACCGTAAGCACTCCCACTCTTTCTCGCCCTCCTCCTCTCTGGCCCCAGCATTCCCACCCCCTCCGCGGTCAATCCCCACCGTCCCCAATCCCCCTACACCAATCTCAGATCCGTGGAGCCCAACGGCTCCGCGAACATCCCCGAGCCCGGAACTAAACAACGCTCCCAGGCTAAGGCCGCGGCCCCGCGGGCCCGAGAGACAGCTCAGCTTGAGCCCGGGCCTGAGGGCGCTGGCGGCGTCGAGCCCGGACGGGCTGCAGCCGCCGACGCCGCCGCGGGACACCGATGTGAGCTCGATGGTGGTGGAGGTGGAATCGGATGGGGAGGAGCGGAGACGGCGGCGGCGGCATGGTCATCACGGCCATCACCGCCGCCGTCGTCACGAGGATCACGGGGGGCATTCTGATTCTCGCTCGCCGTCGCGCTCTCATGCTTCTGATCATCATGGCTCGCACTCACACCATCATCATTCGCGGAGTGAGAGTCGTGAGGGGCATAATGGGAGTAGACGCGAACGTGAGGGGCGGTGGGCGGATGAGGAGAGGTCGCCGCAGGAAGGGGGCCGGTTCAACCTCTCGGGACTATTTTTTCGTGAGCGGTATGCGGAGCCTAATATTCGAGTAGGCCAATGGTAGGAAGGGCGAGGTGTGTCTACGTATAAGGATGGATTTTAAAATGATGAGGGCAAGTGCTCCGTCTTGATGACTTAAGAGCGAATAGCGTGAGCGTGGTATGGAAATGGAAATGGAAATGGAAATGGGAAAGAAAGAGTTGGATTTCCTTATCATATGTATATATAGTATATTTCCTTATATCAAGCCTCTGGCCCGATGATGATGATGATGCGTCGAGAGTTATCAGTGGTATTATATGAATGAATGAATTATGAAAACATGAATTTCTCGGAACTTGTTGACCGGTGAAACTGAGGCCCAGGGACATGAGGACTTGCGGATGAATTCAGAAATTGAAATTATAAAAAACTGAGATCATAAGATGAGGAGCAAGCCCCTGTTATTCTCATTATTTCAGATGTCATGGCATATAGCGGTGTTGTAGTCCTCGGCAACGTTGCGATCCTCGTTGAAAATGCAGCCCTTGCCGACACTACAGTGTTTGCTGACGCTGTGGTGTGCAGCAACGTCATGGGTTATGCCGACTTTATAGACAGCAGCGATCATGTAGAATAAGGCAACAGTATCATTTTTCTTGCTGCGGTGTCGTTGGTTCCTATTAGCATACAAATGATTAGTTGCGTTCTGTCTAAGGGGAAAACCCGTCTAAGTTGATTCAAGTGTATGAAAGGAAACCACCAACAGGGTTAGCTCCAAAGTCATGAACGAGACCATGTCTCGGGTAGACTTGCCTACCAAAGAGATGGGTCTTCGAATTATGAGATAGCTCAAGTATCGTACCTGAGGATCCATATAGAATTATGACTCTCAAGACATTTCGAGACGAAAGCTTATTCACATCTCACATCACAAGGGCAGAGCAAAGAACAAATGTAAGCACCAAAATCTCCATTCAAAAGGGCCATCTACAGAGACAACACTGCTACATAGGTACACATAGAATCGAATGAGAGCGTACATAGGGGCGTGTCGCAACCACAGACACACACACGAAACCAACCGTTGTCTCCAACACGGCGAGCCCGCGCCCCGCCCTCGTTCCCTTTGTCCCAGCAACCAGACCGGGACTCTTTCAAAAAGGGAAGGACTCAGATCAGACCAAACCAAGCACTGCGCAGCGGCGTATATCCAAGAAAACGCTTTTCTGCCAAGTTTCCAAAAGTTGATCCAAGAAAAAGTTGATGATGCTTGCTTGCCGTTCTCTATTTTCCGGAAAAGTTTGTCGTCGTGCAATCATCCCTCGTCATGCTTGCCGCTATGCTACAGTAAGGGGTATTGTAGGTACAAGGTAGATAGAAAGAAAAAGGAAGCATACGCTCCCTTTATCGCAGAACGACGGTGGGGATAGCGGCACCGCTAGGGTAGGTGGGCACGGTGCCGTTACCGGTCGGGTAGGGGACGACAGTGGCGGTAGCGATAGCGGTAACAACAGCCTCGCTCTCCTCCGGAGGGCACTCGTCCTCGTCGCCCTCGCCAGCACCCTCGCCCTTGCCGCTGTCACTGCCATTGCCGTTGTTGTTGTTGCCAGTGGAAGGGGTCTTAGTGGGGTAAGCCTCAGCAGAGTCAGAGGTGACGGCCTTGACGTCAGTGGCACCAGCGGGGGGAGCGCTGGCGGTAACGTAGACGGTGGTGGCGGGGAGGGTCTCAGTGACGGTGACGGTGCTAGCAACGCACTCACCCTCGCCGGAACCGTTGCCGTTACCGTTGCCGCTGCCAGTCACTTCGGTGGAGGTGGCCTGAGCGACAGTGACGGTGCGGGTACCGGTCGAGGTCCTGGTAGTGGTAGTGGTGCCCTCGCTGCTGACAACCTCCTCCTCGCCCTTACCGTTGCCATTACCGTTACCAT
The DNA here is from genome assembly GCA_022984865.1 of Hypomontagnella submonticulosa. NCBI lineage: Eukaryota > Fungi > Ascomycota > Sordariomycetes > Xylariales > Hypoxylaceae > Hypomontagnella > Hypomontagnella submonticulosa. Next base: position 182,353 of record JAJKLF010000013.1, read on the forward strand.
TGCCACTGCCGCTGTTGCTGCCCGAGTTGGATTCAGGAACGGGGACAGCGGTGACAGTGACCATCTCGGTGTGGGTAGACTTGATAGTGGTCACCAGGACAGATCGGGAGCTCTCCGGGCCAACGGTCATGGTGAGAGTCTGCTCGACGGTTCCGACGGTAGGATAGACGGAGGCACCATTGTTACCGGGTTGGGTGGCCTCAGGAGACTTGCTGCCAGGGGAGGTGGCGGCGGTCTCAGAAACGGTGCGAGTAGCACCGGGGATGAGGCCACTGCTGTGGGCACCGATCATAGAGCTAGAGATAGACTCGATGGCGGTCACAGGGCAGACGGTGGTGGTGAGGTCGATGACCTCCGTAACGACGGCAGGGCCGGTGCTGTTGCCGGAGGAGGCCGGGCAGTTCGTCACGGTAGGAGCGCAAGAGGTGATGGTGTGGACAGTAGTGATAGCCACGGTGAGGGTTGTGGAAACACCCTCAGCGGTCTCATTTCGTCGCCAGTAGGGGTTGTGGAAGTGGCGCGGATGGTGGTTGTAAGTAGCCGAAGCGATGCCGGCGAAGAGGCCGAATGCTACAGTTGCGGACTTCATTTTGATGAATTTGTGGTTTACGTTTGTCTCGATATACTTGACAAAGGATTTCTAGAATTTCGTTTGATTTCTTTTGAATACCTCGAGGCGTTATTTACTCTATTCGAGGTAGTCTGATCTCGGATAGTATGTACTTCGTTGCTGTCGAATGAGTGGACGTATGCAATATGCAATGCGGATATCAATGAGCGAAAGTCGATTTCGCGAGGGCTTGAGCAGACACAGTTGCCGTTTAAACAAAGATAGAATGTTGTGTGTATAGAATTGAATGCTGCTGGCTATGCAGAAATGGACTGGTATGACGGACGACGGCGAAGCGAAAAGAGAGACTTGAGATAGACTCGAAAAAATGAGAGAAACACGCGAATGGTGAGGAAGGGAGGGAGAAAAGAGAGACACTTCACGACAGTGGAGGGTGGTGAGCCTTTTTACGAAGCGACTCCTTACCTTGGCGGTTAGTTGAAGGACCCTGGGCAAATCTGAGCAAACCTGGGTAGACCTGGGCAGAGAGGACTTCTCTCGGCTACATACCCTCGTCCATCATGTTGTTGATGGCTTCATTCTATTGGAGAGGGCCGGTTAATGACCCACTAGCAACGATGCCCCCCATGGCCTATAAGTTCCATGGATAGGATGGTCGGAAGGATCCAGCGGGGAGCTATCTGGTAAAAGCAGGCAAAAATCGCCAGGACCGGGATGAGTTGAAAGAGAGGAGAGAGAGCAGAGCTTGGCGGAGCCTAACAAAGTACTACGAGACTTACGAGTAAAAAGGGAGGAGTGGAAAATGTTGTGCCCCTGACAAGCCTAAACTCATAAGTAGCCCCACCCACCACTAATATAGACCCCTGTCTTTTAAGACGCAGGTACGACATTGTGAAACCGCCAGTCCAACCAATGACCATTCCAGAACCGTAGAAGCTGAGGCTAAAGGGAGCCAGCGAGGTCTTACATACTTAGCTCGTGGAACAACAACAGCAACAGGATGCGTGTTGGCGTGTTGCATATTTTTCTCAACGGAGGTGAGATTTTTTAATTCGTCATTATTCCCATCAACTGGTACGGAAATACATCATCTCATCTTAAATGGGATGAGATACCGTAATCGACACATGGTTGAAAGACGTGACGGGATCGAGGGGGATGTGTTGACAGACATTGACGATCGACACACATCTTCGATTAGGTTGATGATCTGCGATGCAAGCGCCGCGCTTGGGAACCCACGAGTCATCACTCTGGATGGTTGTGTCTACTTGACCAATATAAATCTGCCAGTAACATAGAGCAGTGTCAGGCTCTTTCACTTGCCTGGTAAATATTTAGACTTGTCAACTGGGGCGACCATATAATCAACCCATGCCGACTCCTCCCGCAGGAGCTGACCCGAGATTCTACATCTCTTTTTCGTAGTAAGACTCGTACTTAGTAACACCTAACGACCCAATGGTAATGATGCCCTACGACGTATGCACGAAGCCACGACTATAGGATTCCAGAATCCGGGCCCGTAACACGGCACACATAGAAAATTCCTGGGCTACCGCGTAGATCGAATAATGCGCACCTTCTCGTCGGTATAGGGGGTCTCACCTTGCTTCATAGCAATAACCCTGACCTGGTCCGACAAGAATGGCCACGGTCCCGACGAGACAGGGCTATGCAGGGTCCATGGTTTATGACGCGCCGTCAGTGCATTCCAGCGCAGCGACTGCATAAAGAGCGGCTCATGAAATCGCATTTCATTAATCTCGACCCAGGATAACCTAGGGATGATCCGACCATGCGATGGTCATTTAATTTTTCTAGGCCAGGCGGCCATCGAAGAATCTCAAACGCAACCCATGGCGCCACGCCTTTCCTTACAATGTCCGGTAGCCCACGGCGGCGTATTGTAGAATGTTCCATAACCCTTGCCACGTTCTTGTCTTGTCTTGCAGGTAAAAGACAAGCCGTTTACACTGCATGCAATGGTCTCTGCGATTTTCTTCGTGACATAGTTGTACTGACGGGTAAGATTAATTGCTGGAAGAGGTTATGCTGTGCGATCCCGTCGTTTCCATGCATGGGTCATCAGTGCAGGATTTCGCGATATCAGTCCACATCTAGATCAGTTTAACTCACTTAGACGTTGTTTTCCAGAATGAAAAATTCAAGCTTTAGCTGTGCCCTTCCACCGTATATTGAGATGCAAGGCTCTAATCATCCTCCTTTTAACGTATGTTACCGTATTGAGGAGCGTGAAACTATCCACAGCTGAATTCAGCAATATGTGCGGCGACTAGGGCTGCTAGGATAAGGCTGGTACGAATTCTGGAGATTCGGGAGCAAGAGAAGAAAAAGGTGCCGCCCTTGTGGAGACGCTTATTACTAAGGGGCGCCGGACACATGCAAAAAGGGGTCGGCTTAGTTTCACCAGTGCAGCGCCTGGGCTCTGATTCGTCAGATTATCATAAGACGTAGGCCTCCTTAGTTTTGTCGTTTCGTCGTGGAGCATCTGAAGGGCAATTCATATTAGGAAAAGAAAAGAGAAAGGAAATAAGTGAAAATAATTGACAGCAATTAAGGACGTTCTAGGGCTGTTACTTAATAGTGGAAGGACGGCTTCACGGATATCTATGCAAACGGAGCGGTGAAGGACTCACTATCCATACATGTACCTCGAATTTTTGTATGACCCTGCTTGTAGGTATCATATCCGTACGTACGTCCTCCAGTGATGGATTGCTTACGAGCCAACACTCTCAAAATACATACCACGTTTCACTGTCAATCCCATATGATCTGAATATTACCAGTTGTGGAAGATTCAATTCTCCCAAGAAGCCATCGTCCAGTTGAATTAGACTGATGACTTACTCATACATCTACACTTGATCGCAAATACGATCCCTTCTGCTAAAGAGGGAATCAAATGCCAGAACGCCACCTACTCCCAGGTCCGGTTGATGGACCATCGGGTATAATTCTTTCCCGCCCTGTATATGCTTAATGTTGAATGCTCCCATTTCCCGCCTGTCTTTCCTATAGAACTTTTTTGATATAGATCCCCTGTGAGAACCCTAAAACGCCGATGTTGAAATCGATTATGCAGCTCCATTAGAAATTCAGCAGGCAACTCCCCTCATCCTCATGCAATTATCGTCATCAACCTTCGTAAAATTCAAAAAACACAGGTCTCGTAATTGGAGAACCAATTATTTAGCGTGCTTGGCACGGAAGAACTTGGCGGCGTTGACCATGTTGACCAACGCGGCCTTAGTCTCCTTCCACTGACGGGTCTTGAGACCGCAGTCAGGGTTGATCCAGAGCTGCTCAGGCTTGAGGTACTGAAGCATCTCCTCGATACGGTCCTTGATCTCCTGCTCGCTGGGCACACGCGGCGAGTGGATGTCGTAGACACCAGGGCCGATGTGGCGGGGGTAAGCCTCATCGACGAAGACGCCAAGGAGCTTCGAGTCAGACTTGCTGTTCTCAATAGACAGCACGTCGGCATCGAGAGCGGCGATGGCGTGGAAGAAGTCCTGGAACTCCGAGTAACAGAAGTGGGAGTGGATCTGGGTCGAATCCTCGACGCCGACGGTAGAGAGCCTGAAAGCCTTTACGGCCCAGTCAAGGTAAGCCTCACGCTCCTTGCCAGCTCGGAGGGGAAGACCCTCACGAAGAGCGGGCTCGTCGACCTGGATGACATCAATTCCAGCCTTCTCAAGGTCAACGACCTCGTCACGGAGGGCCAGAGCGAGCTGCTCGGCCTGGACGGACTGGTGGACGTCATCACGAGGGAAAGACCATCGCAAGCAGGTAACGGGGCCAGTCAACATACCCTTCATGGGCTTCTTGGAGACTGACACAGCATACTTGGACTCCTTGACGGTCATGGGAGCGGGGCGAGAAATATCGCCGACAATGATCGGAGGTCGGACGCAGCGGGATCCGTAGCTCTGAACCCAGGCGTGTGTGGTGAAGGCATAGCCATCCAGACGCTCACCGAAGTACTGAACCATGTCGTTTCGCTCGGGCTCGCCGTGGACGTAGACGTCCAGCTCGAGCTCGTCCTGGATCTTGACGTTCATGTCAATCTCCTGCTCGATGAACTTGTCATACTGAGCTTCCGAGATCTCTCCCTTGGTGAACTTGTTTCGCTGCACTCGGATCTCCTTGGTCTGAGGGAAAGAGCCGATGGTGGTGGTAGGGAAAAGAGGAAGGTTGAGCTTCTTCTGTTGCTGGGAGATTCTGGAGGGGAACTCCGACTTGCGGTTGTAGTCCGAGGGAGAGATCTTGGACTGCCTGTCCTTGACCTGGGGGTTGTTGGTTCGCTTCGAGGTAGCACGAGCGTTCATGGACTTGGCGTTAGCCTCAAGTGCCTCTCGGACAGAAGCAGGTCCGTCAGTGACAGCCTTGGCAATAATGGCAATCTCGACAGCCTTCTCAGAGGCGAACGAGAACCAGTCGGCGATTTCGGGGTCCAGCTTCTTCTCGCTGGCGAGAGTGTGGGGGGTGTGGAGGAGAGAGCTGGACGTAGCAACAATGACGCGGTCCTTGCCAAGCTTCTGGATGGCGGTCTCGGCGACCTCAATTGCGCGCTTCAGGTTGGTCTTCCAGATGTTTCGGCCGTCGACAACACCGACGGAGAGGATAGTCTTAGGTCCAAGAGCACCCAAGACGGTGTTGAGCTGCTCGGGGTTGCGGACAAGATCAACGTGAACAGCGTAGATATCCTTGGGGAGGAGGTCAAGGTTGTGGACAATGTCACCAAAGTAGGTGGTGAAGACGAGATTGGGGATCTTGCCAGCCAAACTAGCGAACTTCTCATAAGCAGGCTTGAAAGCGGCCTTGGTCTTGGCAGGAAGGTCAAAGACGAGCACGGGCTCATCGATCTGAACGGTCTCGGCACCAGCTTCCTTCAGCTTAATGAGGAGCTCTTCATAAACAGGCAAAAGCTTGTCGAGGAGATCAATGGGGACGACGCTCTGGCCACGGTCGGCCTTGCCCAGGTGGAGGAAAGAGACGGGGCCGAGGAGGACAGGTCGGGTAGGGATACCAGCCTCCTTAGCTTCGACGTACTCAACGACAGCCTTGGGGTTGGCAGCCAGCTTGAAGGTCTGGTTGTCCTGTAGAGTAGGCTTGACGTAGTGGTAGTTGGAATCAAACCATTTGACCATCTCCAAACTAGGGACATCTACGCCTCCCTTCTGGTGACCACGACCCATGGCAAAGTATTCGTCGACACGGTCGAGGTTGGCGCTGGAGTATCGCTCAGGGACGGCCTATGGAGCTCGAAGTTAGCACATGGTAAACGTATAGTAAACCAAAGGTATTGGTGGTAACTTACACCGAAGTCCTGGATGTGAGAGAGGACTTGGTCATAGAGAGCAAAGTCATTGCTGGGGATGATGTCCACGCCGGCATCTTTCTGGATCTTCCAGTGGGCAAGACGAAGACGCTTGGCCTCAGCGAGAAGGTCGGCTTGGGAGAGGTTGCCAGCCCAATCTTCATATAATCAGCGCTGTTGCTCAATTGCTCTTACGTGTACAATCGTCAACAGCAGGTAATACTTACAAGCTTCAGTTGCCTTCTTCAGGTCACGGTTCACACCCATACGGGGGAAACCCAGAACTGCAGATTGAACCATCTTGACGGTGATTCGGCGTATCTGGGAGTAAAGAGGTTTTCTGATGGGATGGTTAGTGATATGCTATGGAGCTACATTAGGGTTCAAGCCGAAGGATAAAGGATTTAGACCTACGAGAAAATCAGATTGCTTCTTCCAACTCTCTTCTAAATTAGAAGAGTTAGACCAATTGATGCCTAACAAACAACAATCGGGAGGGAATAGGGAGTTGTTTGAGGAAGAAAAGGATGTGAAGGAGGAAGAAGGAATGGTGGAAGTGTAAGCAGAAGCAAGCGGTGAGAGAGGGGTTCTTATGGAAGCTCTGTGGAGTGAATGAGGGATGCGCTATGAGGGGTTAACAATTTTTTTCAATTGTCGTGCTATGAGCTAACCAACAGGAATCCACGGGGGATACAGTCAGGGTCCGAAAGCGGGGAGCAGATAAGTCCATCCTATCCATGGATCCGATATCCTTTAGCCCCTCTTAAACGATAACTGTGATACGTACTGTAGGTTGAGGCGGCGATGGGGGACATCTATGGCGTCAAGGGCTAGCAACGGTTTCCTTCCTTCATGTTCTACTGGGTAGGCTACATGTAGGTAGAGATTATACATAGTACCTAGTACTGTGCCCGTCCCCGCCATGCCGTCAGATAAAGTTCAAGGTTGTTAATACCGCAAGTAACTGGTAAGTCCCTATACGCCCTCCGTCGGATATCCGGGTACGAGTAAGATACTGTACATGGTATTTCCAGCTTACAAAGTTGCTCCAGAACATGTGCAATTGCGAGCGGTCCAGGTCTCTCCAGCTACTTGCGTAGTCGGGGTTCCAGCAGCAAATCAACTTGGCGGGGTCCGCGAAAAGCAATTCGCCGAGTCGTACGAATCTCCACGTTTGTTACTCCGGACCACATACTGTATGTAGGTAGCTTCAATGATGTTCAATGTTGCTCTTAACATTGGGTAAGACCCGACATGTAGAATACTAGATCCATGATGTTTAATATACATAGCCCTTGTTGTATACTACCATAATCAATTTCGCCGTGATCAAGCCATGCTCCTGGATGCGCCTTAGCCGTCTCCGTTGCATCCCCTATATTAAGGTCGTATTAGTTCGCAGACTATTCCCGGCCTAACTGCTACCTAAGTCGAAGCCTAATGTAGCCGCATTAATACAATGCGACTATAGGTAGATGCCTGACCTATATAAGTGGGTTTTACGATTGCTAAAATCAACATCAAGACATACATACAATTTGTCGTTCAGTATGTATGATCAGAAGGTATCTTACTATAGCCTATGCTCCTCGCCCAAAGTTTCCAGCTTGGGTAGCTTACGGTTGGATTGTCTAACTTGCATAGGCCTACATTCCAAATCCCAAATTCCATTATATTTCTATCAAGCGGCATGTTTAGCTCCGAGTCTGAGCAGGGTAGCCTGAAAAACTCCCCAATCATGAAAGCACGGCTAGAGGCTGACAAGGCATATAGCTTCTTGCTTTACCACGCTTCCCATAGCAACGGTTTGAAAATCAGCGGGCAATATCTACGCATATTCGGATGTACACGCAGGAATACCGTTAGTATCATTATAGAGTGTCAACCGTTGTGTGCTTAACACTACGAGAATACATACACCAAGTTTAGTATTAACAACTAATTCTAGGTATAAGTTAATGCTTTAGGCGACTTTGTGAATGCTATATCTAGTACAATTCTTATATACTGCTCCTACCACCGTACGGTATGTACTTCAACAATAACAAGAGACGAAGTACAAGTCAGTCGTCTATTGGGCGAGATATAATTACCGTCTACGGGAATACAGAGCAGCTAAGTTATTCAATGCTAAGAACCTACCAACCTATTTATTAAATGGCAAGTAAATGTATATGATGCAGTGTATGCGGTTGGCTCGTGAAGCTTGTATAAGGCGTCCTCATCGATGCTGTAAATCCTCTACGGAGGGTAGTCGGCTGTCTTCAGAATGGGGATGAGGGAGGAGAGCTGAAAAGCTAACAAATATAAAAGAACAAGAGAGATGGGTACCTGAAGAAGTACACATAGATGCATGTGACTACGTACATTGTATGTATACACACTATAAAATGTTGTTCAGAAAGGCGAAGGGCCAATTCAGGGGCTAAGATCACTTACACACAGACCCTACATGCACACACAGTACTGGGTATGAAGGGCAAACACATGGGATAAATAATAGAATCAAATTTTGGAAGAAATTTTTAGTGAAAAAAAAATTAGAACTAAAAAGTTTGGTCCCAGGTTTACTGGGAGCCATGGGAATTGAGCCCACGGCGAGGCTCGAACTCGCAGCCTTGAGATTAAGAGTCTCACGCTCTACCGATTGAGCCACGCGGGCTGTAACAAGTTGAACTTGATTCATCCCAGTGCTTGTTGATTATGGCTGTGTTAATATTAATTATATACATACCTAAAATTTGCTTTCATTCTCCGTTGCAAACCATCGTGAGTCTCTAGGGCCCGCACCCTAGTGCTATGTGTCATTAGTAGAACCCGCTTTGAAACCCCAAGATACCGAACCTAGGGAGCCTCATGTAAACTAGTCAAAACCCATCTAGAGCGAAAAGCACTCGTAAAAAATATTGTCATAATATTTTGCGATGTCTGTATCAGCCTATACCAAAGTGAGCGCGCAGTCATTTGAGCCACTCCACGACCATATCCAGACATCGGCATATCGTTTACTTGATGAAAGAGCTTATCGTATGCCCCTAGTATCCCAAGATGTACATATTAAATAGGAGATGGTAATATTCTGCACGTAGTATGAGTATATCTAGAAGGTCTTCCTTGCATGCGCTGTGATAAACGTCAAGGCTAAGATCCTCATAAATAACCTTCGTATTGAACAATAATTAAAACATATGACCGCGTAGTATCCGTATCTATCCTAGCTTGGATCTGATGCTAGCTCTTTAAGGTACGTTTAGAACGCATACACCCGTGGACTTCAGTTCTTACAAAGACACCCGCCGTTGCGTATCCTTCTGTCCTTAGAATTTAGGAGGTAGGTAACATGTGCGCCAAACCGTCTTCTCGTGGCGTACTGGGTAACATAAAGGTCCTTGATGCGGCTAGATATGCGTAATTCTATGTAGGTACTAAAGGTATGTGTCTAATAACGCGTACTATTTAATGTTAAGTGTGACTTCTCACTGAAATAAATTGGAGTGGAAGGTAGATGGCATGCACCGGCTGATGAGTTACCGCCCTGACGACACCATGCCGAGAAAGGTGACTGCCGTACATCTGAACGAGACTTTAAGGTAGTAACTTCTTCCCAATCCCAAAGCGACCTGGGAAAGAACTTGATAACCCACCTGCTTCGAGCTTCAGATGCCTACCTCATTCCTTCAAAACATTCCACGTTAAGTTAGATGGCCTGACATCAAATGTATCAAGGGGATCATCCAGGTATTCAGGTGCTAGTCTCTCATTCAACCTTTACCCCCCAGCTGGGAACTCCTACTATGTAGCTGGCGGATACTTCTTGGAAATCTGCGGCAAATATTAGTCAAGTCCTATTCGCTTCTAATTGGAATCCTCGAGAATGTCAATTTTCTGCTGCTGTCGTGGTCGACGATCGGCATATCGAGAACCTGACCAAGACGCACTTGAACTTCCCATTCGACCACCGCGAGCAAAGCTATCCAAGCCACAACTCCCAGCGTCCGAACTCGACCTGTCGCCACCGCTGATTATAACCACACAGGCAACATCATTGATGCATGGCGGAATACCTGAGGCCACGGTCGATCCTACTATACTCGAGGTTGAAGATTCGGACGACGATGAACCTGTGCGAACTATCAGAAACTCTAGTACTGGCACGCTAGAAGCTATCAAGACCAAGTTCAATAGGCACTTATCTCAGAAATCCGAGTCCAAGAGATATTCACAGCAATCTCTGGGAACGAGCGACGAGGAGATTGCACGTCGTGCCGAGTTGAAGCGTCTGATGCACAAGAGAATCCAAGAAGAGCTGAAAAGCGAGGAAGAACAAGACGAAGCTGAAGCAAAGCTAAGCGATGTTGATGAGTTAAAGTCGGAAAGTTCTACTAATGTTGGACTACGTCGTGGCGGACCTCGAGATAATATTGAGTTTTGTGTCTCGAGTGTGAACGAATCTGGATCTAAAGATATTGCGGGCGGCCCCTCGGATGATGTGCTCCTCTCGCTCCCAGTCGGCGACTCCCAACCAGCAATCTCCCTCCGTCGAAGTAGCTACCCGGGGTCGAGTAGTCGAGCGCCTGAGAGCTCCATTTCCGAAAGTCACGGAACGCTCAACGAGCAAGGTTCTTTACTCCAGTTCCCTTCTTCTCCTCAGTTATCCCCCGTCCATCTCCCAAGTGCCCGAGGATCGGAATCTCTTTGTTCATGGCGACTTTCTTACAGCGCTGAACAACTTGCGAGCTACCTTGAAGTCCCTGACGGTTCAAAGCCTGACACAAATTCAGAACACGTCAAAGTTGATTCGCAGACTGAAGAGGACGACAGAGAAGATGATAAATTTGAGGCCCATGCTGAGAGTAATCCCCCAGGTGACCAAATCGCTGTGGCCAATCTGGAACCGAGAGACGACACGAACCAGTGCGAGCCAGTGTCAAGTCACGACCAGCAAGACAGTGTACCAAACAAGGAAAATTCGGAGGACCACTACACTGAAAGTTTTAATGATACAAATTCAAATTCTGGCAACGATTCACCTTTAGAAATTTGGTTGCGAAGCCAGGTATTACAATCTGATTCAACCGCCTCAAGCAGAAGGACCAGCGATATAATGCTTAAGATGACCCGAGATATCACTGATCCCGAGCTCAGATCGGCTCGATCCGATGATGCCGGCGGCCATCAAGAGTCGGTAGGGAACACTGTTAATGACCCATCTATAACGCGACATGATGCTTCAGGGTTACAATATCACCCCGATGGCTCACATGTGGACGCAGCCATTGATCCAACTGAGGAACTGGGTTTATGGCCCAACGAGCTGCCTCATACTGTTAAAGGGTCTGCTAATTCTGCCAGCGGCCTAACAACAAATCCGGATGATCGGGTTCGAGAAGTCTCTTCCTCTCACTATGCATCCTCAAGACACACAACTAGACCTAGCAGTCGTCAGGGTACAGCGAAAGGGTCGCGCCTAAGTTTAATAGACCTTTTCGGAGGCCGAAAGACCATGCCGCCATTCTCAAGCTTTAATAGTAAGTTCTTCCATGATTGTGGAAATTCACATTGCACCTAACGATGATAACTAGGCTTCATGTCCTCGGGTCGCACGGCAGACGTCGAGAAGTCGGAAGCGAGCTCGTATAAGACTGCACCTAATGAAGCGTCGACGTTAGACCTAACTATGCGTGAAATTCAACAGTTGCGGCAACCGACGGTGGACACGAGTTCATTAGTGCTTTCGGATACAGCAAGCTTTAAGCAGCGAGAAGCAGAGCTTAAGTCTATCGAAAAGAGATTTGGGCGAGTTCATCTTCGTCGGGATACTGTCAGCCCAATTACCAGCAAATTTCGTGAGGAAGTTAACGAGCCTAAGACGTTATCGGCAGCGAGGAACTCCATATTTGCTAGGTTACATTTTCCGATACCGAGAAAGGCGAAGCAGCCGACCAAAGATGTACAGAGGCGTAGTATCTCCGACGTTAATTCAAGTACCGCAGGAAAGCTAAGTCCCGAAATCAGTCACCCGGATCGACAAGAACCGGAGGAAGATATTGGCAAACAGCGGGCGGTACCATGCAACATAAGTCGAAAACCTGGCGATTCCGAAGATGCTACAGGTACGCGACATGAGGCAATTACGCCTGATGAAGACGTGATTTCCACTCAGCAGCATGAGCCTATGGGTTCCGAACGAGCCGGTTCGGGCAATGGAAGTGGTGTACCCGGACTGAAACCTATAACACACCACGGGCAGACACTTAAGCCTCCATCCCGTCTTGATCATAATAGCAGCCCGCAATCCGATATATCAAGCAGCGTTCTTAGAGAATGGGTCAACTTAATGAACGATCAAAACTCTGAACTTCTGGCAGAGCCAAGGGTAGAGCCGAGGAGTCGTACTCCTCGAAAGTTTCGTACGCCCCCCGCATCATGGGCAAGATGGCCATCGCATACACGCCAAGAGAGAACAGGACCGGCTGGGAAGGAAGATAATGTGGTCCCAAAGGACTTTGCGGTTCGGGCGGGTTCCGATGGTAGTAGTACGAACTGGTCGACGGATAAGCCCAGCGAGTCATCGAAGAAATACATCGCTCCTATTTCTCGAAGCCTGTCAACCCAGCTGGGTAGGGCTGTGAAAGGAGGTTTGAGCAAGGTTGTTCAAGGAACTCTAAATCGTGATGCAAGGACTTCTTCAGAGACGTACCGTAGCCGCAAGAAGCCAGACGGGCGCTTGGAGTATCCTGAGCTGGAGATTGTCCCGATACAAGGTGGCTACAGAGAGATACAAGCACTCGAACAACAAATCGACACTATGAAGCGCGGCTCTGTGTCTGCGGAAAGCCAATTGGCCCGGCCACCCGCCGACAATGCGAGGACCCCTCTAAGTATGCGCCTAGCTGAGGAAGTCCATAAGATGCAGCACCGGACCTCCAGGGATAGCTATGAAGACGAAGAGGACGAGATCCAGACTTCACCAGCAACTGCTCCTGCATCAACCGGTCGGGCGTCCGCGGCTCCCAAAGGTGGCCCAGCTGTGGCTAACCAACTCGGAACTCCGGTATCTCAGATCAGCTACGAGGACTGTGTACCAAAACACATGCTGGAGGACGAACGACCGACAGACGACGACACTATCTCCACGAAGGGCGAGCACAACACTCATGGCCTTTAATTGTGTCCGTTAAGTCGAGGTCCCAGGGAAGCATTACTACGTTGATATATATACTGTGTTAAGCACTATGGCGGTCCGGCGCGTGCCACTTGAGGGGCACAGGCTCACTGTCCAATAGGTCGAGGCCCTTGTCGAGGCGTCCGCCGGACATATGATGGTAGTAATGGAGATTGTGGAGTCAGAATGTTTGTATGTGTTAACGTCAACTGGAACTCGGCGGGGGGGAGAAGGGTTGGCCACGACGATTCCTGGCTGAAGATATGCCCTCAGAGATGAGTCTCATGTGTATCGCTAATTATATGTACCGGGGGATTAATTGCGCAATAGTCGTCTATAATAAGTAAAGACCCTACAATTATGTATGCCTTTTTGACTATTGTAGTCGCTCGCGTTCAAGCGGTAGAAATGCTGTTCTGTTGAAGTCTCCGGAGATATAGCATCACTCCGTGGAGAAGCAACTGCAGTGCTGCGATAGGAGCTTCAAGTTTCGTTAACCAAGACTATAGGCCCGCATATATTCGAAAACCGCAGGCGCTCTTTTGTCTGATCGCGAGCCCCTGAGAGCTAGGGATACCAGCCCGCCCCATCAGGAGCAAAAGGTCAAGCCTCTGGCATGGGGCGAATTCGCCAAATTAGCGCATCGAATTGCCGTTCAAATTAATGACGCAGCCATATGATCTCTCGTTAAAGCGATATTTCGTCCTCGGGATGCATTCGATCACCATTCCCGGAAAAAGAGGCCTCCCGTCCCCGCTGAGTAAGCCGATTGTGATTGTGACGAGGGGGAGGTGCGGGGTGGAGGGTCCACGAGCTTCCCCAGACTTGTTCCCGGGCTCAGCAGACTTGGAATGCGATGGCCAAATCCATGGATACAACTCGCCCCGGACGGTGGAATCTCTACCTACATGTAGGTACTTGGTGGAGTGATTTGTTCCATAGGGAATATAGCTCGAGTTCTATCGTCGTCTTTACTGGCATCCTGATCACCCCGCATCGTAGTTCTGCGGTTGACGAGGCCTTCTTCTTGGGGCCTTCGATCGTTTTCCTCGAATTGGATCCGGAAAATCTCTTTGTTGCCCGAGGGATCCATGGATACCTCCAATGTCGTGTCCGCCCAGTCAGGGTACTTCTGCGTTGGGACGTTGTGAGGATGTGACGGGTAACGAGACAAGGGTGAAGGAAAGGGGGATTGTCGAAATACTGACTTTAGCGAGACCTAGTAATAGTACTTTCTTGAATACCTGCCCCGTACTGACGCAGCCAATGACGAAGGGGATAAGTTGCCCCGTGCTGCTGATCGAGTTGTGATATCTTGGATATTGTTCCATGCCAAAGTGAACTCGATGCTGAGTATGAACCAGGTGATGCTCGGGAGGATCAGGTTATTCCATAATAAACTAAATCGGCGCTCTAAATAGCTATGATGGGCGACCTCGTTATTAAAGGTGATGATGAATGATGTCTTGAATAAAGCTCACCTTGTTTCCTTCCGATGCGGTGTCACCGTCTTCTCCGCTTGCATCGCGGCGTATTGTTGGTCGACCTTCCCGCTCCCCAGAGATACCATCAGTTTTAAAATATCAGAGAAGCGGAAGGTCTCCTCGCCCGGCTTGGAAATAAACTCGACGTAGTCAAATATCCCTCTAAATTGAGGCATCATGATAGGGTTGAAAGAGGGACTGAAACTGTCAAACATTGAGAAACGTTCAGTCAACCCTCCGAAACGGATTCTTTTCTTATTAAGTATCGAATTGACACGGTCTAGCGATTGTCTTAGGCGCTCTGGAGCCTCAGGAATTATATAATGTAGTATGTCTCTATACAAGGCTATAAGTATATGTTGAAGCAATAATGATGTTAACTGAAATAAGAGGGTAAATGGAGGAAAGATGACAATTGCGATGAGAACCGACACGGCCTTGAAAAAGCCGACGATAGATCCGCTTAACTGTTGCTTCGAAAACATGAATACGAACGGGGGGTCACAATCTTGCCCCGGTAATCGATAATTCGAGTGTGGAGCGAACCAGAGCCACACATTCATAGCTGCAATCATAGCCACTGTCGTAGTCCGCCATACAACACCTGACCATGAGAGATGGTATGGCTTGATCGGCGAGAAGGCATGCATCGGAATGCATGATGGAAATGCGGCAGCCAGTATGAATCGATCTTTAAATGTCATCGGCTTCAGGGTAGATGCTCTCATCTCTTTGAACGCTGCCGCGGACTCTTTAAGCTGTTTACGCAACAACGCGATAGAAGCCGGGCGGAGAAAGTACAATCTCACGCCGAAAGTGCTCAGTGTAGTCGCGAAGAACCCCAGCGCAAACTGTAGCATAATGTGTGTCTCGATAGGCTGTATGGTGGGGTTCCCGTCGAGCGACGCGATCATGGTCGCGACAAGGATCGCGAAGACGAAAACGGAGTTGACATCGTAGACAGCTTGTGCCGACAGAGGGTCCACGAGCAGGTTGATCCACGCCGATATCCATTGTAGGTAAACACCGATTCGGATGCCGAGTCCGTATAAGTCCGGATTTCCTTGAATAACATCGCAGCTTTGAGTCTCGGCACCGGAAGACATTATCTGAAACTGTGCTGGCAGTCGCCTCGTCGGCCAAGGATAATGACGCGGCTCGATAACGGAACCTGCCAGGGCTAATCACATTGAACTTGTTCGCGTCGTCAATCAATCAACGCCACGTTCTCGTCCATCCTCAAGTGTCACGCGATCCATGAGGCTGAAGGTGATCTCTCGTTTCCATTTGGCGGGAGAACGAAGTCGGGCGTCGGGCACCAAACAATGTTTCAAACCAGGATCCAGAGCCTCTTGACGCGATGTGATGTATTGCTTCGTCAGCTCTCCCAACATGCTGTAACGTGGGGGCCAGGAAGAGCTTGATCTGCAAGTCAGCCATTTATGTTTCTCCGCAGCCAATCATCGATCACGCTTTTTATCGCCAAATATCGCTATTGGATGACGGATCTAGAAGGATTTCGCAGCCGGAGACACAACTATGTACCTCTTCGACCCGGTAGCTTGGGTAGGTCTTTCTGCGCTAGTAAGGCGAAGTACTTTAGGAAGAATAGCATATTGAGGCGTTGATTGCGGGTTTGCGGAGTTGCGGAGAGTCGGAGACATTCCGTCTTTCGAAATAGTTTAATTAGTAGGGAGGCAATAAGGGAAAGGCGTATATAGCCTAACCCATTCCTTTGGTAGTCCAGTCAAGTCTTATTGATGTGGCATTAAGTGGCTTTGATTACCTTCGACATCGCTAAACTACACCAGCTTTGTTATGCATGATTAAATCGTGTTGAAAATGGCTCAACTTATACCTCAGTCGTCAATTAGAGGAATGTAGGATAGAAGAAAAGATCGTTGTAATTCTTAATTCCACGTAGATAGGAGATAAGGAAAGGTTGGACAGTTGGAGGTTATGTAATTAGCTTTCAAGTGATCCCAAAAATGCTCCTTCTTGCATGTGGCATCCCAAGCGAAGCAGGTTCCAGCTTGTAAGCCACTGTTACACAGCATAAGTCCTTACCATATGGACGGGTCAGCTGGGTTCGCGGGCTCGGGCCCGGTACTTATGACCTGATAGCGGTACCGAAAATTTTCGTTTCTAACCATCAATGATATGATCGCGTCCTTTCGTCCACCGCGTTCTATTACTATGCGATCCTGAACTTCAATAATAAGACTCATTATATGCAATGCTGGCTTGGCGAGCTTCATTTTATATGTGTGGCGCCAGGCGAAGACTAAGTATCCCGCTATGTGGCCAGTGCACCACGCTACAAGTAAGTATACCAATGGTAAGCAGGCAGCTCCTCCCTTTCATCAAGGTCTCCGTTCGGTCTTTGAAACAAAACTCCAATAAATTTATAGTAACAGTATTTCAACTTCTCCATCATCGTCGTAACGTAAGATGAGGAGACGATTAAACCTCAACCCTTGAATTAGCTTAATAATTATATTCTATTTCTCTTCGGATGTTGACCCTTGATACGTATACTATTATGGAAACTCCTAGGTTCGATTGTTGTCTCCACTAGGAGCCGAGGTCGGGGCCACTCATCTCACCGACTATAAGGCACCGTCTGCGGTGAGTTCCAAATTGCTGGGTCGGCGCGTTCCTGTTCTTGGGACCCCGAGTTGTACCATCGCCTCGCTTCTGGTAAGGTCGGCTCGCATCTCATTGATGGTCTCGACGCCTCCATCTGCAAGCAAGCGGGGATCTCCTTACCCTATAGCCAATAGACCGCCGTTTCGATATTGGTGGCCACCTTGGCGGGGCTTTTCTCCGTTGCGCTGGAACCCATCGTGATCAGATTGCCTGTCACCACCACCACTGCCACCACCAGACCATAGAACATAGATTCATAGATCTCCCTTTCCAACCCCCAGTCTCTCCCCACGTCCAGGAGAATAGAAACCGAATTATTGTTTAATGCTTCTTCGCCGCGAGATTGCGACCTTCGTCCCAAGGTAGCATAAACCGGGTCAATGACGGAACAATCAGGATCGCGCGCGAGTCCTTCAGGTAAGCCTCTACCTGCGAGGGGCGCAGAGCAAAGAGACGACCCGATCGACATCGATTCGGTTTTGTCAGTTCCCGCTGACGAAGACGACTACGATTCTTTTTCAGGCATGCTTTCTGCAGATTCCATATCCATGTCCGACGATGTTCGCGACTACGTATTTGAGAACTCGCGTCGCTATCATAAGTATAGCGAGGGGCGCTACCACTTCCCTAACGATGATGCTGAGCAGGAGCGCGAAGACATGCAACATGCGATGTTCATGCTCTTGTGCGATGGCAAATTGCACTTTGCGCCCATTCAGAACCCCCAGTCCGTACTCGACATGGGCACCGGAACGGGTATCTGGGCGATAGAGAGTAAGCAAAGCTCCTGTCGCATGGATTAATCACAAGACTCGGTTCAGCGCTGACAAGTCAATTTTTTGCGCCCGCTCATTAGTGGGTGATGAGTATCCGGATGCAGAAGTTCTAGGCATAGATCTCAGCCCGATACAGCCGATATGGGTGCCCCGTAATGTGCAGTTCCTTGTGGACAATGTGGAGGAAGAGTGGCTTCAGCCGCCAAGTTCATTAGATTACATTCATTCCCGCCAAATGGCACCGACAATACGGGACTGGCCCAGAATTTTTGCAGAAGCGTACAAGTAAGATTTTAACACCGCCAACCATGTATTGCTCACCGCAAGATCGTTGACCCATAGAGCGCAGGGCATTAAAACCGGGTGGGTGGATCGAGATACAAGACTTAAAGTGCAGGGTCCATTGCGACGACGACACAATGACCGAAGGGGACCTCTGCGCATCATTCGCCAGGACACTTACGCGAGCGTTATCTAGTCTCGGAATTGACATGATCGACTCCGTCGAAAATTATCCCCGCTGGTTGAGAGAGGCTGGTTTCGTCAGGGTTCACGAGACGGTGCTCAAGGCCCCGCTAGGGACCTGGCCAAAGGATCCACATGAAGCTAAAGTCGGCTTATACAACCGGAATATGATATATGACGGCTTACACGGCTTCACCATCAGACCCTTCACACACGGCCTGGGCTGGACTCCAGAGGAAGTCGAGGTCTACCTGGTCAACGTGCGAAAAGCGGTGCTGAGATCGACGGCGCATATTTACCTCCCATTCCATTCCGTTTACGCACAAAAACCCTACGAACCCGGCACGAGAGGCTCAAGATGAGGTGTTTCCTTGTGATGACGGGCTGAGTATGTGCATACACCAGCACGAACGGACGCATTGGGTCCGCCGGGGTAGCGGATCGGCGTATATATTGGATCGGTTCTTGTTTGATACCCGTGATTACGGCGATTCGACGTGCACAATTTAGAGAAGGCATTTCGAGGCGAGGAGGCATAGATTGATTTTTTGTCTGTTGTTTACTGGCTTACTAGGCGTTGCCAAGCATCCCGGATCGTCGGGCTTCATCGGGGTTGGCGCGAGCAGTGCAGGGACGGCCATTATGCTCGCGTTTGTGTGGGTGGATTTAGCGCTGCTTTGTTCATTATATCGAAGAGGATCAGGCTACAGTATGCCTCGAGATACCAAATCTCTCACGAACTTTTAGAATTTACATTGCATTGAATCATACGGCATCTATTTCGCGTGCTCCTGTGGAAGTCCGAAGAATCCGTACCGGTAATAAGGAGCAGCCACGTGGAGCTGACATCGATAAAAAAAGGGGCTACCGGAATAGTTAAATTCAGCCCGAAACCCGGTCGTATAATGCGCTGTCCCATTTCGTCCAGCGAAATCGATAGAACCTCGTGATATTTTAATATCACCTCTGGCAAGGTATATGGACAAGTCATCACACGAGGAAGAAATCCGGCGGGGCGCCGGCGGAGCCTCATTTATACCATTGGTCCCGTGACAATCCTTCTCGTGACGTGAAGTAGCTACCCATGCTGCATCTTAGGAACCGAAGCTCGCCTCAGGGCATATGGATATGTTAAAATTCCCATTTCTCCCCTGCAGTGAACAGGTTACTGCGCTAAATAATAAATTAACAACTCACGCACAACAGAGCCACAGAATGTTACCCAGTTAGGCACGCCCTCTAATGCATAATAAGATCCTCGCCATTGAAGATAGCCTCATCGCGGCAGAGTAAATAATATAGGTATCTAAACTTACTATATATGACCCAATTAGGAATTTGAAATAAGCGTGTATGTCTGCTTGTATGGTAGCTTAATCCTGCACAAGGGACGTAGATCGGGTGACGTTGAGAACGATGATATTGTTATTACCTATAGTACAATGTATGAGTATACGCTTTCTTGTGGGTATTTTAACATAATTAAAGTCTTGGCCAAGTCTTTCGAGTTTGTCTGGACTCTGTACTACTTCTAGACTACCTCAGACTGGCCCAGGCTCGGCGGGATAAACAACATCACTGACATTATAGTTATTAGACATCAGGATTGTGTATTGGGGATCGAATCAAAGAGATGAAAGGAATAAGGGATGAGGGTTGACTTACTATAGAAGAGAAGAGAAGAAGAAAATATCTGCTGATACATCTAATAGCTTGTTTTTATACTACACCCGGCTTCCACCTGCTATTGACAGTCTACGGGATAACCACCACATGCGGGCAGTGAGCACACGATCCATGGTTTTCCGAATAAGCAACGTCTTTGTGGAACATATATAGATATGACCAGATATGGCAATGAGTTACTATGCTTTATCATTGTTAATCTAAGAGAGGAGTAAGACGAGCATATGGACGCATGTAATAGTAAGAGAAGATGTTGTCCGAGCAAGTTCCTCACCGGAATCTCGTATCCATATTCATCATCTTTCGATCTTCTCCTCATATCTGAGCGGAATCCCGTATTTGACGCGTCATCATGTGATATGTAATGGCTCTAGATTCGAAACCTCCGGGATTTGTAATGGTCGCAAGCGAGACGTTCCGGAGCCTCATGTCTATTTTCGTAGCTATGAGTCTAACGCCGGGTTACCTGATTCAGGAATCGCCTGGTTTTATCAATAGTTCGTTGATCAACTCTGATTAATCTTCCGATACGATGTTGTAAGAGGTTCGGTATGATCGACTCTATCTTCCCGCCTTCAACGATTACCAAGTGAAAATCAATAGTTTGTCTTTGAAAGAAGTTTGAAACGTACGGATGTTGTATAATGTTGTAGCTATGACTCTATTGCTTGTCGGTGAAGGACTTCAATAGTTCCGTAGCAAGATGTTTATAAGCGGGTGGCCGACTTATCATCTCGCTTCAGCCGCAACGACTTAGCCTTTGGAAGAATTTCCACTTTATAACGAATCCCGTTCCATTCCGCGAGGGCATATATAAATCGTCATCACTAATACATTAGTCTGTTCGATGTAGTAATGGAGAGGTATTTGTAAGAGGCATTTTTAGGAATCTACCTAGGTATAGAGCAGCACGTGTGTAACATGGCGTGCATACATTAGTACGTGTCCTCGCATTCGTTAAATGATATAATCAGGACGTAAGCACTTATTCTCTGAGACACCTTCCGTTCAGGTTGCTTATATAATATGATAGACTGTACAGACTGCAGAAACCGACTTGACCGGACTGGACTATATTCCTTCCCTGTGACACTTACAGTAGGCCACATCCATAGACCCCCTCTTCTCTTTTCTCCGGTTAGGGTTGACAACCTTAGCAATTCGTTGCCTTGCTTACGTTTTTTCTCGTCTGTGGCCAAATGATGCCTCATAATGCTACCGTGTTGTTTATTTTCGGGAACCTTAGCGAAGGAGAGTCGTTTGGATGATACATAACTTGACCAATTGTGAGTAGAGGGAGCAGGCGGGAGGGCGTGTTAGAGGATTTAAAGTACGGGAAGTAGAAAGAATGAAACGTGCCGGCAAGATTCGCTAAATGGACCTCGCCTAAACCTTCGGATCGTCGAAATAAGCAAGTAAGTTGACAAAGATGATGCGGGCAGTTGCGGGCAATCGGTGATTTCATTGGCGCTTCTATTGGTCCCATTGGTTCCATTGGCTCCCCGGAGAGGGATGGAAGCAACCAGTTGGACAAGCAGTTGAGGGGGGCGGCTGAGTGTAGCACGAGGGAGTACCTTGGTTCACATAGGGTCGGTAACTACGGCCTGCTACGGTACTGCCGGGCGAGATTGGTGAGATTGGGTTGGCTACCCCACAATCCACCCCTCCGACTAGTCCCCTGTCGAGCTGCAGGATCCCTGGGAATCCCTGATAGCGCTGCATCAACGATGCACCAAAGAAAGCGCTGCAAGATGCAGTGTATACCTCAGTGCTGTCTGTATGTGGTGTGCAAAGTTCGAGTTGGTGGGGAATATGTAGGTAGTCAGGTATAGTTGGTCATGTCTCTAAAAGAGTACAGCCAACTACCTAACCTAGTACCTAGTAACTGCCTACATAGTACTAATTGGACCTACAGAAAAGCCAGAGCATCCATTTTCAAGTCCAAAAATCAGGTGGCTTCTTGACCCCGTGGTCCTTCTTCTCCCCCGCCTCTTTGCCCACCCCGTACCACACCCCCCCGCTTCTCCCCTTCCCCTCTAGAACACCACCATCACCGTACTATCCTTGCCTACTTGCATACCCTTGCCTTCCACTCCCCTTGGGGCTTCTCAATAGGTCAATGGTCAATGGTCCTTCAAATCGTTCTGTCCTTGTGGTTTCTTTGTGGCCCTGTGAACCTTTTGCCCCCACAATTTTGACGATGAAAGTTCTATCCTTTCTCCAACTTCTGCTCTCTTCGTTCTAACCTAATATCTACATCCTTCTTTATTTTCAATGGCTGAAAACCAAATGGATCAGTCCCAGGCTCGCCGGCGACGACGAGATGGATCGTCCGGTGTACAACAGCGCTTGTGTACACACTGCGGACGAAGCTTCAAGCGATCCGAGCACTTGGAGCGCCACGTCCGTACCCGTTGGTTACCCCAACCCCAACTTCTTGAACATACCACGAGCATATGCTGCTATGTGCTATGTGCTATGCTCGATCTGCACGACCTTGCTCCAGCTCTAGCTCCACCAAAAGCTTCACACATAGCACAAAATATTCCCATACAATCTTATCTGTCGTGTGTTGTTCTAGAAATACATAAAATAGCTAGCTAATTGGTAACGAGCAGACACGAAGGAGAAACCCTACGTGTGCCATTGTGGGTCGGCGTATTCTCGACGAGATCTCTTGACCCGCCATCAGCGCATCACCCATGAGACTTTGTCCCCCAGGTCGCCTGATGCTCCAGCGTCGGAAGATAATCATCACTTGGCCGCAACCGACTCGGATCCGCCTTCCGAGGATGCTTCTGCCGCCTCCACGTCCGGAATGCCGGATATGAGCATGAACCACGGCCTCCAGCAGCATCAGTATTCAAACGCCGGTCATGATTTCAGCCTTCATAGTCACGCAGTCGGCCAGCCGTACCACCAATTGATGACGGGCGGCCAAGAATTCTATGACAATGGTTAGTTAAGAATCTTACTCCCCAACCCCGTATTACTTAGCCAAGACGGCCAACACTACCCTATTACCTAGATCATACTAGATTACCCCAGGTCCTCATCTCCCATCTCCCCATTAGACTGCTAATGCTCCACTAGGTCAGCACTACTCGGGTTTTGACCACTTCCAGGATTTACACAATTTCCCAGACGGTCTTCCCCCGGAATGGGGTTCTTACTTTCATGACCCAAACGTGGAACAAGACATGGTAGACCCTGCCTTACGAGGCTCCATGGTCGACGTATCATCGCCTATTACCAATGAAAATTTCTCAGCCCACGCCTACAGTTCCTGGATGGCACCGACAGCGCAGAAATGGGGTAATTAGAATGAGTCCTACGACAGCCTGGCGACTCATATCCGAGCATGAATCGCACCTCTAAGCGATTATGAATCCATCAAGTTTACGTACCATCCCGCCCCTTCGGGACCCTGCGGCGTCGTCGCGGCCCTCGGTCTTTAATGGGGGCGCTTACAATGAGTGGGTGCTGTCGAAATCTACATTTGAAAGCAGTGGCCACCAATAGATGACAAGACATATCTTCCTGGAGGCAGATATATGAATCATATAAGTGTGGGGAGGTGTTTCTTGTCATAGTGGTGGTTCAATCCGCAGTGGAAGGTATCTCCAACGATTGCGGATCAATTGTTTTTCAACATTGCCTACCTCCTACATTACCCCGATTGGAAGAACATAGCAAGTCTAGGACCAACCCCGTTTCCCCGTTCAATTTTCACCGCCCTACCTCATCCACCTCTCACGATATTGCCTGGAGGGCTCATGTAAATGTTGTAGCGAATCTACCGCACTTCATTACTGTTTTGAGTCCGTGGGTGTTTGGTCACTTCCCGTCCTTCGGAAACGGGTGTTATGATAAAGATTGACGATACCCGAGCAATACGCTCCAAGCATATAACAATACGAGCGCTACCTTGCCTGAAAGGAATAGTAATTAACTCACTGATAGTTGTGCAATTGAAGCACATACCTACCTGCCTACCTAGCCACTTCAACTCCTCGCCTGCAAGTCCGAGACAAGACACGTTTCCCTTCCTCTGGCCGCAGCCTACTCAATCTTCACATGCAGACCGCGCGTTGATCTGTACTATGGGTATGATCAGGCGATTATGACCATAAATTCCTGGATTACACAAGACCCGTTGCAGATGCAGCTGTCACCGCCACATCCATTCAGTCCTCTTTCATTGCCTTAGCGACAGCCGCCTTCCTTTTCTTTTCAAACTCGGCCAATAATAACCGCAGAACAACTGGTCCAGGCAGCTTGTCTAATGCCCAAATCGAGACAGCGTGTGACAACCATGGTCTTAGTTCTAGCCACCCCTTTTTAACTGCTCTGGGCGCGCGATCAAGCATTACCTTTGCGAATTGGCGTGCGTCCGGTGAGCCTGGAGTTAGTCCTACATTGTTCGACTGTGTGCGTACATCACCAGGAATGATAGACAGGCAGTCAATCTGCTTGCCTGTCGCGGACATTTCGCGTGCTATTGCACTTGTGAGTGATATGATAAATCCTTTGCAGCCCGAATACGGGGCCACCCCAGGTATGCCCAGCCGAGCAGCCGAACTCATGTTCAGCACCAGCGCAGGGCTATTGTCGGCTAGCCGTGGCAGCATAATCCGCGATACGTGCGCCATAAAGCGAGCGTTTATGTTTAGTGAGCGATCCAAGTCTGCACCGGTGAAGTCGGCGAAGTTGCGGATAGCCGGCTGCGCGCCGGGAAAACCACCTACATTGTTGACTAGAATGGTAATCGGTAAGTCTGAAATGGATTCAAACGCCGCCTCGATTTCGTGGGGCGTCGCCGTAATAGCGTCCAGGACGACGATTCTGACCTCTGCAGCTCGGGATTCGGACTTGATGAGAGCGGCGGCGGCTTCGAGCTCTGCAGGCAGGTGTCCCAGCAGCACGACATTGAATCCTCTGACCGCGAGCTCCTGGGCGGTACCGAGACCAATTCCTGCGGAAGCTCCGGTGATCAGAGCCCATGCATCATTCTGCTTCGCGCGGTAGCGAGCTAGAGATGCCGGTGGGAGGAGATAAAACGACGCATAGTCGAGCAACTTGTATGCCTCGTACGTCAGGAACGCGGCGCCAATGTACTGTAGAGCCGCTGCGATTGGACTGTGGGCCATAGGTCTTAGCAAGGGATCGTGACCCTTTCACACCCGCACCGCACCGCAACTCGTCAGTCAATGATTGATGATTGCAAGTCCCCGCACTCGTGCATGCGACTGGCTCGCCTAACCCCTCTCTGATTCGTGGCGTCCTTGTTATCTTGTACGAGCTCGGGAGAATAAGAATGCCCATGCGGACGGGGCGCGGGGCGAAGACAGTTGTTCGGTGAAAAAATAATAATGGTAATAAAGTAACTCAGCTAGGTACATACACACAACTTCCCCTACGTCTCAAACAAACCCACATTCCGTAGGTAGATAAAGGTGTATGTAACCAGCCCCAGGCAAAATTTGAGAAAAAAGGGGAAAGATTAGTCGAGACTTGACTTCGATTGGAGAGGAGGGGCGGAAGGGATGTTAAGGGAAAATAAAAATCGAATTACATACATACGTCTCCATCCTACCCAGGAACGCACGTAACAGCAGGAAGCCCTTTCTCCTCTTCGGCAGCCAAGACTCCGCATCTCTCATATTAAAAAAAGGGGGGAGGCTTGCCTTACCTTGCCTTGCCCTTACGTGGGACAATAACAGGTACGGAGCCCGTTCGGGACCACCGGTTCGTCCATCCGATCGGGTCCGAAAATGAATCGGACCGGAGACATCCATTTTAGGAAATTGTTCGTCTTCTGGAAGTTTGGACCTTATTGTCATTTGTTATTCTTTTTGAGATTGGGGTCCCATCTGCAGTTTACCATTCCGTTCCGCGTTTCTTCCTTCTTCTAGTATCTATCTACTTGTATCTATCTATCTCTCTATCGCCGCTCCTGCGCTCGATCGCTCGCTTTCCCAAAACCAGCGCGCCCGCAGCACGTCCCCCTTCCCCTTGAGGTGACACAAGATTTTGCATCTCCGGCAGACTTGCGCCACAAATACCTCTCCTCATATGATAATCAACG
Organism: Hypomontagnella submonticulosa; assembly: GCA_022984865.1. NCBI lineage: Eukaryota > Fungi > Ascomycota > Sordariomycetes > Xylariales > Hypoxylaceae > Hypomontagnella > Hypomontagnella submonticulosa. The sequence goes on from JAJKLF010000013.1 coordinate 208,584, forward strand.
TTACATCCAGCAACACGGGCCCGTCATTGGCCAATGCGGCAATGTACGGGCGGCCCTGATTAGCTTTCTGGGAGTTGTTCCGTGTTTTCTACTTTGTTGCCCATCTATCCTCTTTTTTATTTTCTCTCTCCTTCTCTATCTACAAATGTATCTTTTTTCGGCGAAAAGTGTACGTAGTCCTCGGTGATAATCGCCAGCCCATGCGAAAAATAAATGCAGAAGCAGACTAGGGGATCCGCACGGGAGCCGTACCCAGGGAATTGTCGCTCATGGCTCGTTGAAGATTAGTGCATACATTATCACATACTGTATCATGTCACCAAACTCGCATCTACATATGCCACATGGGCTGAAACGCTTGACTTTCTGAGGTAGGAGTAACCTATCGTGTTGAGTACCTAGGTAGACAGATAGATAATAACGCTTAGAAGCTTATGCGTATACATGATGGCCACCCGGTTCTTCCGTCAATCCCTTCCTCGAGTTCAGCCGTAAGTAAACCTCATTCGGTGATGCTTACGTTGTAGTATGGGTCCCCAATGACGACGAAGTCTAGAAGAACGACGATATCTTTCAAAATGACGATAGCCTCCAAGATGCCTACATGGTCAAGGACGGCGATGTCCTCAAGACCGGTGATATTTTTGTGAATGGCGACGTTCTCGATTATGGCGACATCCTTGAGCACACTGACTTCGTTGAGATCGGCAATGCCTTCGATCCGAACTTGAATGTGACGCATACCATCATGCCGGGCCTTTTCCTCCCATGTGGCAAATCCTTCTCTCTCTCTGCGATCCAACAACGCGCTACAGTTTGGGTGACGCTGTGCACCAGAGCGAGGACGCTAGCACATTGATGGCACTATCTCGTCCTGTACCGACCTGCTCCTTGTATTCCCCCAGTGGGATGGCGTATGAGCTTTGCTCTTCACCATGGAATCCGACTTTCACCATCTGAAACGTAATGTTCTTCAACCCATCGCTGGATGTCACCACACCTCCATCGGGGAGTCGTAGTCTTGTATGATTGGGGCAGCTCCAGTTCTCGAAGTTCAGTATATTCACGAATTAACAGCTCGTTGACCATATTGGCCCTATCGTCAGGAGAGAATCGCTTAGCAACAACTCTACCCTCAATATCCGGATCTTCTAACTTTGAGTTAAGATCTATGACCTACTCCCGAACCCAGATCTTGATCTCCTCGAGGAATGCATCTTCCCTTGGTTGGTCGTCAATGAATAATCTCATGGCGAGGGGCACAGTCCTAAATCTTCCCTATCATGGCCTGTTGTCCCAACGCCTTTCCGTACGAGCCGACACGGTTGCTCAATATTTAATCAAAAAGAACCCTGCTCACCGACCTCGCAAGACGCAATTCCATTCTTACCTCGTTTGCCCGGTTATCAGAGGTTCTTGCATCGTGCAAGTGGTTTCCTTTGGCGTTGAGCTACAGCAGCATTCCCACAAGCGCTTATCCGTCTGGATAACCCATTCTTGTGAGCTATAACTCCGTTGCAGCTATCAATATTCACTGGATAAATCATTCTGATTAGAGTGGCAGAAACCCAGTCGAGAGGCCCTGTCGCTGATCCTCGGGGAGCCTCGCTCTTAGGGAGCTGGCAAGATCTTGTCCTCAACTATCCAAGATAACTCCGAATCGATATTTGCGGGCGCCACCATAAACGGTACGATACGGTCAGGTTGGCGAGGCACCAACCTGTTCTAAGACAGTCTCTTAGTGACATGACATTGGCATTGGCAATGGTTCAGTTAGCGATGTTGTCGTTAGAGTCTGGAGGGTGATACCCGGCCACATATCGCTAAAAACACCTCGGAGCTCCAAAGTATTATCAGAAACGAGGTGCGTGAGGGTGAGAATCTCTTCCTCCTAAGGCACTCGTGGCTTCGGAGGGTATGTAGTTGTAACCACCTCCATTCTTCCGGACTGGAGATTTTCGGCCCAAATGCCAGTAGACACGACCCATCCCACCCGTTGTCGGGCACGACAAATCATTCTGAAGTTGGTTCTCGAATGTCTATTGGGTAGGAGGACCAGAGAATCGTGTCATCCGTTCCTATCATAGCATACGGAAGACATATTCGGGAGTTCAGGGACGACCTACTCAATCCGTCTAAGAGGCGAAGGGTAAAGAGTGATCGAGCTAATTTCCTGGTATGATGTAGCGATGAGGCTAGGGAAGATCTAGTGTATGTCTTGTCTGTAAGAGAGCAGGTTCCTAATGCTCAGTCCCCAAAGTGTAGATGAAGGCGGTGGTTGTGTATCTCATCTCAAGACCTTCAGAGATGTCACCAAGAATTATCTGCTAGAATACGCCATCTAATGATGATGATGATGATGATATATTTTAACATCTTAGGCGGTGTTAAAGGGTATCTATAGTATAAAGTCCTCCTCCCTGAACCTGGCCTATCGCATATCCATAACGTATAAGACGTCTAGAGTACCCTTTTCGAGGAGGTTAGAGCTAGAGTTTTGTTTGATATATAAAATCCTCCTTTCCTGCCGTTGTAATCCCCCCCAGCCCCGTTTCGCGTAATAACTTTCCGATCTTTCCTGACATTGTTCCAAAGCCTTGGCCACTTCTGAAAGTCCGAACGGTTTCCAGCGCATCAGGTTTGGGTATCAGTTTGCGAAGTAGTTCTTGGTTGACGTCGTTCTCGTCCCACTCCGCAGCCTCGCCTAGTTGTTTAATTTCTGTAAGCTTGGCGCTGATGTCTCTGTACAGTGGGGTTGACGAAGCGTGCATGAGTACTGGTGTACCCTTCAAATAGTCGATCACCTTCGTTGCGTCAAACCAAGGCCTAATTGTAGCGTGATGGATCATAACCCTGACAATTGAATTCGTCCAATTCTGGGTGTTGCGAACGAGATCATCGTAATCATCTAGTCGTTCTGGGGCTGCGTAGATGTTGCGCTGCTCATTCGTGATGCTGATTCCAATCTCGCCCCAGTCGAAGTTCATAAAATCGTTCGGGACCACCTTGGATTTGGGGTCCATCAGTTAGCACCAGGCTAAGATCGGCGAACTATCAACAGCCAACTTTAGGCCGAACGCTTCCCTGACTTTTCCGAACCTTACGACGTCTCCTTCTCTGAAAAGAGAAGATTCGTCTGGTTCTGGCCAGGCGGCGCCTTTGGTTGGGACTGATGTCAGTGTCGTTGCAGGTACTGTAGAGCTGTCCCACGCCGAGCCAGATCGCCCGTAATCTAGGTGATGAACGAGTGTTGTCGCTAGAAGACAGGCTCTTCTAGAAGATATAATACTTCCGGGTTGGTAGAGTCAAGCATCCTCATCGGGTGGTCTCCAGCGACCTCCACAACATTCTATGTTTGGTGTCAATGCTAATCTTACCGACGCTGATGTGTCTGATGCTGCTACCGCTCTGCTGCTATCGTTACTTTACATCTCCATAGTGATCTCAGAAGAGAGTAGATATGCCACCGAGCGGAGTCTTCCCAGCGTCGGTGGATCAACCACGCCGTGAGTTCCTTTGGCTCCGCTGTTTCGACGGCATAGCTCCTTTAACTCAGACTGAGATTGGCGTCCTCATCCTTGCAAAAGTGCAAGATGGAGAGCTCAAGGTAGGATTTCCTGGCTCTCAGGCGTGTAGCGGGCGTGGCACGCACACGAACAGGTATGCGGGTTGGGAAGCCTCGGCACAGCTCTTCGATAGGTCGTAAAGGGGCGGACGAATCTCTCCAATCTTTTGCCACGTAGCAATCATGGCTTGGAATAAGTGGCATGGGGACGGTGTAAAGGGATAATTGAATATTTTATAGAGTCGTGTAATTCTCCAGGCGGAGTAGATATAGTCGCACGCAAATGCCGCAAATGGACTTGGTCTTGCCACGGGCTAACCTTGGAGGGCTATTGAATCGAGAATAATACATCTAAATGCAGGACTTCGGTCGTTCCCATCAGGGGCAAACGAAACGGCTGTTACATAACCTTCTACTCTCTATGTTAACAGAAATACTCTCACATTGGATGGATATGATCGTAGGGAGGGGAGATGATGGCAGAAGTAAAAAAGAGCAAAGGGAGCACGTGTAGTCCAGGGTGTAGTGACACGACATGTGAATTATCGGCGGCTATCGTACCAATAAGGTAGCAATACGCAGAAATAAAGAAGGGATTTATGAGATAATATCCCAAGGATACAAAGAGAAGGCATTCTCTAACCCATGATGATCAACGGACTGAGGGATCGAACATAATTGTGAATATGTAGACAAATGTAGCAATTGTTGAAGAGACTTACTGTAGTATGGTATGGTTTGCACATAAGCTGTACCCGAGGATAGGACTCGGTTAGAGGCGAAGAACTGTTTCTTTAGATACTGCCATGGTGGTAGATATATAAAGATAGAGGTAGAGTTGTTCAAGCAGTCTATATTAGATATACGACAGACTGGTGTAGAAAATAGGATGCTGTGAGTATAGAGTATTTGTAGAGTATTCTTGATATCAATATAAGGGATGACGTGATATCTGGTTAGCTACTCGCTCGTTACCCAGCCTACACATGCTGCAAATAAGGCAAATGGTAGCTGGTCAAACTTGGGTTAAATTTAGAGGGGAGATGTTGGAGGAGTGAAAAGGGAGGAGGATCCGAGTCGGTGATCAGACGGACAGTAACTGGAAGGTATGCCTCTAGGCGTTTCCCAAGATATGTATCTGGAACAAATAAGATCCCATCCAAGTACCTGCCCAGGTACTCAAGCTGTACCAGTTGGGTACTAGGGGGTGGGCGAGTGACTTAACGAAGACGAATTATAACGAGACGATAGGCAATTAGCGTCGCGCTATGACCCCTATGAGGCCTATAACTGCCCAAAATTTGATGTATTCACAGAACCTTGGAAGTCACAGTAAAAAGCCACACATGCATGTGTACCCACTAACATTTTCTTGTTCATACATATCGCCCTTTCTGGCACTCTTACACGCCAAATCAGGCACATTAAGCTCGTGCTACATGTTTGTAACAAGTATATGACTTATATACCACGAAGGTGTCTTGTTATAGCAGTATTTACGGCAAACTCTACTGCTGTAGTGGTTAAGCTACCCAGAACAGCTCAAGAAGCTGAGTCTTACATTAGATCTTACAGCAGAAGCATGTCGTGCTAAAGGCAAGTAGTGTACATGTGCAAGGCTTCTATTATGAAATGGGACTAATAGTGCTCTTTCTTGGCTTGAAGCTGGCTGGTGTTCTGTCTAGAGGAGAGGTAGAGAGCTATTCAAATCGTAACAGTATAGAGACTGAACGAAGTAACTAACATGGGTCAATGGAAGTAATAGTAAAATGACATTGGAATTAGGTCTTTATTCTTGATCTGGCCATGTTTATAACCTTCTTCTTATGGTCATGGTTGTTGTGACTATCCGAAGGCTTGGACATCCCAAATGTGTGAGAGTGAAAATTTCTATGGTATCACAGCTATCTATGAAATACATGCTATCACTAAAGGATATTCTCACCTTTAGAGAATGGGGACGTACAAAAGTTCCAGATCTGACTTTGGAGTTACCAAGCAAACAGCAATTTGCTATTTTCATCATGTTCAACAATAACCCTAACCAATCGCATCAGTTGACGACTGAAAAGGCTAAACCGAATTCTAATTCACACAGTTATAGTACGAAGATATTCATAAGTAAAAACGGATCAACCCATGGGCAAACGATATGTGGTAGTTCTATTGCGGGAGATTTGCGGCCGCCAAAGCACAGGGGACCAGAGTTTCGATAAATTGATCAGCATTCTCATATACCGCCATGGTTCATTAGCTTAGTATTGAACGATACTCAGGTTGGAATGAGGCTCATTGTTGCCTTGGTCTCCTCTGGAGTTTATATTAGGGGATTGATTGGGTTGCTGGGTGGCTATCCGAGTTTATATCGCACATGGAGTAACAACTTCTCAGCAATTGCCACAGGAGCATATGAGCCACTGCGTCTCAAAAGCCCTAGAGTCATTTAATCTTAGCGAGTACAAAAAATGTGTACTAAACCATCTATTGGCTTTAATCAAATATGTATACTTAACTAATAGTATCTCAATTGCCGATGTCAATATTTCCTGTGTATATCATGCCCCAGGTCTTGATTCCCCTGATATTAATTTCGCCCACTTCACGGAATCCAAAGTGCGCATATACGGCACGGGCCTGCTCGCTGCCGGCTTCTAACCACACGGGCATAGGGCCGCCCTCATTCTCGTCGGATGTAAATCGTTCAATGAACGGGACTAATACGGCTCGTACTGGAACGGTGTGATTAGCTATATAGTAATCAAAAAAGAAGAGTCTTTCCCAGAGGCGGAGGCAAAACCTCAGGGACCGTCACCGATAATACAGTGTGCTAGAGTCTGCCGAAGTGTATTGGTAATTTGACAGAGAGAATATGAATAACATCTGTTAACAATTTAAAATAATCCTCGTAGATTGTCAATTGGGAGATATGTGCCGACAAGTTTGACTATTCGCTCCAAGCTTGCATTCGGACTCGTACCTTTGTACCACTCAGGGGTTCACGGGTTGGGCTCAGGGGCAAATCGAATCCTCCAGTGTCACGCAGCGGCAACCAACGGCTTAGTTACAAACCCAAAAACATATGCATACCAACAGAGCATTACAAAAAGTAAATGACTCCGAAATATAATGAAAACAACTCACCAGCACCAGGAACATACTCCACCGCTGGATCCCTCGCCATAAGACTCAACTTCCAGTAACGGCCACCACTCACGCGCTCGATAATCGGGTACAAGTGCTCGCGCATAGTCTCAGAGACCTTCGTCAAAAACTCCGCGAACAGCGGCCTATCCGCCAACGTCTTCCCGTCCGTGCGATGCGGGTGCCCGATTCTCCCCGGCTCCCAGCACGCGACGGCAGCGAAGCCGCCCGCCTCCGCTATGAAGGCGCCGGCCGCGAGCTTGACGTCGAGCCGCGTAGTCGCGGACTCGTACACGATACGCTGCATGGCGGGCAGATCGAGATCCGCAGCTGTCTGACCGGGTGGTAGTTTTTCGGTTTGGAAGGCGACGGTCAGGGGGTCCGTGGCGGAGGCCCGGGATACGGCGCTTGCGAGGCCCTGGATATAGCGCTCGGAGGTGCCTGTGGTTACGGGCGGGAGCGCTGTAGCGCGGTCCCGTAGGCTTGGCGGGTCCGCCGGGAGCGGCGCCGTGCCTGTCGTTATCGGGGTATCGGCCATTGTTGACCAACGAAAATGCTGTAAACGAAGGGAAAAATGGAATTATAATGAATTGGCCTGCGTCTTATATCAATTGATTTACCATACTTCCTACAGAAGAAACAAGATGATACTCAGTTGAGTGGTGTATTAAGCCATCATTAAATATACAGTTTCTACTACAGAACGTGGCCACAAAAATGCCTACGGTGTCATCAAATGTATGCGATTCAGTCTTTAGCAGTATTGCGCCCAATCTGCGCTCATATAGGAGAGGGGCGTTCAGGGGTTAGCCAGCTTGAGTCATAGGCTGTACCGACTTCGGTAATTGAATCTAGGACTATAGATCTCATATTATAGACTTGAAGTAAATCTGTCAGTATCATGGCCACTATGATGGATTGATAATCAATAGCAGGATTGTCGTAATCTGGGATCCGTAGCACGCGCTCCCAACTGTCACTCTTGGTCCTACTTTCGGGTTGCTGATGGTTAGTACTAAGCTAAATCTGATTAGCAACAAGACTAAAACAAGAGATGGGTATTCTGCGTGAAGGTCATATGTATATTCCCAGTCTCTGTAGTATTGCTTTTCTTAATCTAGCCTTCCATTCATCTACAGAGCAAACTGGGGTTTGGGTAAGCACTATGAGGTAGGGATTAAAGCCAGCTAGGTATCGCAAATGGTACGCCGAAATCCCTTTTACCATTCCTCTCTCTAAACGCCGAACAAGCAAATACCAATTGAGATCTCTTGGCAAATCCTCTATGCACCGGTAGCTTCGCGGTAGAAAGTCAGGCTTCTGTTCGCGCCAGCTGTGCAGAACATCTCGTTGCGACCTGTCTTGGGTAGCCACTTGACGGACCAGAGCGCCTTGTCCGTCTCGCTATGTGTTGCGACGCAGGCGCCTCGATCGATAGACCAAACCTTCACCTTGCCATCGAAAGCGCCACTGAGTAGGTACTCACCGGTGTCATTCCAGTCGATAGAAGTGATCCATGCTGTGTGGCCAGTCAAGTTGCCTACATGTTCACCATGCTTTGTGTCGTAGACTGCAATGACTCCTGCATCCCCAGCAGCAGCTAGACGTGTGCTGGCTGGTGAGAAGGCTATTGTTCGGATCGGTTTGACGAGACCTGCTCACTAGTCAGCCTCGGATAAATAAAAAGGGGAATTAGCTCTATGGTGCCTTAGAGTGTAACGCATACCAGGAAGTGAGTATTGTAGGCGGCCAGTGTCGTTGTTGAAAACGTAGACAGCACCGCTCTGGTGACCACTTGCTGTGTATTTCCCATCGCGGCTCAGGTCTACACACAGTCCGAAGGAGCCAGAACCTGCCATGCCGGTCTCATACTCTCGTAGCTTTTCGGATCGGTCGCCAAAGAGATCCCACACATTAATTCGTCCATCGTACGTTGTAGAAGCCAGGTATTGGCCGTTCTCACTGAGTGCGATAGCCCATACCTCTCCTGCGCTCTTGCTGGCGTTTTTGGCAGGCTCTAGTTCTCCAAGTGGTTGCCATTCACCTGTATCTGACTCAGAGAGCTTCCATATCTTCACTTCTCCGCCAAAGCCAGCAGAGGCTGCAATCTTTCCATCACGGGAAACGGCAATGTGGTGGCAACCGAGCTTGTGCGCGCCTGTGAGAGACTGGGCAAGAGGGATGGCGGGTTGCGTGGTAGCATGTATATGGATGGTCGAGGAGCCGCTGGCGGAGAATAGAGCAGTGGGTGTAGCGGCTAGAGAGAAGATGTCGGTTAGGTGCGCTAGTAAGAGTTAGCATAGTGCGCTGTTACGATATAAGCTTTTTGAGGGAATGAGGCTCGAAGCCTTGGGTTGCGACAGGACTCAACGAAGGGTGCTGCTGACCATTGTCGATGGTATGCGTCGTTAGGTATTGTTTTGACTATGATTGAGTTAGTATATTGGACGTTTAGAAGGAACTGGACTGCCAAATTCCTACGTACCATGGTGGCTATCGATCCATGTGGAAGTTCTACGATACTAATTCTCTGTAGAAGTTTCGTAGGGTTGATGATGATGCTACGAATATTAAATGTTTATCGATACCTACCTGCCTATAGCAATGGCGGGGTTAACGAAAACTGGGGACTTGGGTAGCGCCTTCCTTACAGCATCAATTGATTCCGATAGTTGCATTGTAGAACTGCTTACATCCATGGATACTTATTCTTTCGTTCCTCCTTTACTTACGAGATACGCTACAAACCTACAGAAAGAGCCCGGGACTTTTGTTATTAAAAGTTAGTAGCCGGCAACGGCACTCACTCGAAACAATCGAGAGCATCCTGAAAAGTGAGGAGCTATTCACGTCTTATGTCTGGTATTGTCTCGTATTGAGGACAAGTACCGATGTATGTTGCGCAGTGCACAACATACTTGATGTAATATACAGTTGATATTTTCAGATGGGTACTGTAATATGCCTGTTCCTGTACCAGAACGCCAGTGAAATGCACAAATTCCACTTGTTTGATTTGTACAATTGCAATCCAACACCCCATCTCATAATTCTCCAGTAGAGTAGTTCATTGATCACGCCTTTTGCTTCAAGTCGCGTTCAAGCATACCTCCAATGCCTAAAATTACCAATTAGCATTCGATATAGAAGCCCGGAAGATAACGACTTACGGCCCATGCAATCGGAACATAGTGTATGCATCTTCTTGATTCCTCCACAAGCTGGACACTTGTTTAACGCTGTTACATCTTTCAGAGCCTTGCCTGCCATTTGCCTATGCCTCTTCTTCATATGTGATGTCTTCTTCTTGGGCACTGCTCGGAGTATCCCTTCCCATATATCACCTAGTAACGACGGTATTCTCGAGATAGCAGCGGGGATTGCGATGGCTAAAGCAGGTATCGATGGCAACCGCGACTCTTGCGCATACTGTGTGTAAAATATGGTTGATCGGAAAGAGGAGTTGAAGCTTGTTGACGCTATTCTCGGGAAGAGAGACGTGAGAATTGAGGCCATTCGTAGTTGCTGTATAGCAGCCATGATTCGCGACTTTGATAGGCGCGGTGCCTGTAACTCTGGATATATTCGGAGCTTATCTCGATGTAACTAAGAACAGGCCTCCATACGGGATTCTTCGGTACGAAGAGACGGGTTACGGGGTGACTAGAATTGCTATGGGCGCTCGTGAATGAACGTAGATTGTTGATTGAGAGAGCTCATTGTCGTCTAAAAAGTTTCTAGCGCAAAAAATGAAGATAAGCAATTTGATAGGCCGAAAAGCTCCCAGCTCTTGCTAATCCCGAATGGCCATCTGGCCATCAGCCGGCATCAAAGTTTAGCAAGGCACGTACGACTAGACCCTTGTCCATCGACCCCAGTTCGTATCCACATTCATGCACGGACCCTCATTGACCTATCAGCAACTGCCAACCTCGTTCACCCCTTTCTTGTGGTCCCCAGCCCAATACTGTACCTTCTTCACGGAAATTATTGTTTGGTAGGAAATCGCAGGGAGCAATTAAGAGAGAGGATCCATCCCCTTCACGTCGAAAAAATTCCCAGACGCCAACGAACTTCAATCTACCTTTTCCTCCATCATCACCAACTTCAACTTTGCTCCGTTACCGAAATCTCAACTCACCTTATTCTGTCATCCGCTCGTTCCTCTAATTGCCAATAGGCTATTTCTTGGAATAGGAGTTGACATTTTATTCCATTCGTTGATCGGACAAGTTAGGAAGTAGAAGCAATGGCGACACAGACTATCTACCCCAACAGCCACGTCGGTTTCGACAGCATCACCTCTCAGATCGAGAAGAAGCTCTTGAAGAGAGGTTTCCAATTCAACGTTATCTGCGTTGGTGAGTATTCTCCTATCCTAAGTTTGGCCGGCGAGCCAGCTATCGATCACCGTATTTCGACTATCGCGACAAGCTTGTATAAACTGACGTGTCTCGTGTCATGCTATAGGCCAGACTGGCTTGGGAAAGTCCACTCTGATTAACACCATCTTCGCATCTCACCTTATCGACTCGAAGGGTCGACTGCTACCAGACGAGGCGATCCGTCAAACTACCGAGATCCATCCTGTATCGCACGTTATCGAGGAGAACGGTGTCCGCCTGAAGCTGAACATCGTCGACACCCCCGGATATGGCGACTTAGTCAACAACGACCGCTGCTGGGACCCTATCGTCAAGTATATCAAGGATCAGCACTCCGCGTATCTGCGAAAGGAGCTCACAGCACAGCGAGAGCGTTACATCCCGGATACCCGTATCCACTGCTGCTTGTTCTTCATTCAGCCCTCAGGACACTCCCTCAAGCCGATCGATATCGTCGTTCTGAAGAAGCTTTCGGATGTTGTCAATGTCGTCCCGGTTATTGCCAAGGCCGACACTCTGACGCTGGAGGAGAGACAGGCCTTCAAGGAGCGAATTAAGGAGGAGTTCGCTTTCCACAACCTCAAGATGTACCCCTACGACAACGATGAGCTTGATGAGGAGGAGCGCTCGATTAACACACAGATCAAGGTATGTTGTGCCTGATGCACGGCCAGTTGAGTATGTACTAATTATTCGTATAGGGCCTCGTTCCCTTCGCTGTTGTCGGTTCGGAGAAGTCGATCATCGTAAATGGCAAGCAAGTCCGTGGACGTCAAAACCGGTGGGGTGTCATCAACGTCGAGGATGAGAACCACTGCGAATTCGTCTACCTACGAGACTTCCTGCTCCGAACGCACCTCCAGGACCTCATCGAGACCACTTCGCAAATCCACTACGAGACCTTCCGTGCCAAGCAACTGTTGGCGCTCAAGGAGAGCAGCGCACAGGGCCACGGAAGCAGACCGATCAGCCCTGCCGCGGATCGCGAAATCAGCAGAAGCTCTCAACGAATGACCATGAACGGCTACTAAGCCTTCGAATCTTTTTTTCTATGTATGCTTTCTACGAGGCGTTCCTCGGGTCCACGGCTTTCCCACCCTCGCGGGAGATCTTTAATTACCCTTTACGACTTTGACAGTGAGCAGCTCTACCACTCTTACGGTGTAGCATTGGAGGAGCCGATTCATCAAGAAATGCCACGAGTACCCAAAATTTTTGTCTGGGGTGGGATACCAAAAAATTGCGTCCGCGTGGGAGACACTCGAGGGTACGTGAGGAGGCGTATTTGAGACATAGGTCCATGATTATGGCCTGTTCGGGCTGTTTAAGCCTTGTTATGTGTGTTGGTCAAGCAAGCAGTACTTCCATCTACAGTCTGGCGACTCGACGTTCTTATTATTTCCTTTAGTATTCCCCCAGAGCTCTCTTCGTCTTCTCTACAGCTGCTAAGATTAATCCGTGGTCAAGCCTCTACTGTACTCTAATTGTGAGTTCGCTCTGATACCTGATGGAATAAATACGAGACTTATGCCCAATCATCTCTGTGCCTTTGCTTTTTGTGACCTCTATCAGAATTATATGTTGCTTCTGTGGTATACGACGCCCAGATATTATGACCTTCGTCTATCCTTTCGTTCTAAATGTGCATCAACCAACGAGATTTTATGGACTTCCCATTTCTTATACTAGCGGCTTGTAGATGTAGTCTTCCAACTCCTTATAGGCCCTCTCAACGTCGTCGTTGACGATGATTACGTCGTGCACACCGGGCGTCTTCGCGTAGTCGAGTTCGAGCTTGGCCTGGTTCAGTCGCTTGCTGATAGAGTCCTCGTCCTCGGTGCCTCGGCCCCGCAGGCGTCGCTCGAGTTCTTCGAAACTTGGTGGCTTGATGAAGACGTAGCGTGCTTCTATGCCGCTCTTCTTGATCTGCTTGACGCCCTGTTATGTCCCCGTTTAGTAAATCCCCTCATTCGGATATCCTCCCCTCTTCAATAAAGGCGGGTGAGAGTGTAGCTATGAAACGGAAGAGCTCACCTCCATCTCGATGTCCAGGACGACAACGCGGCCCTTGGCGGTCTGGTCCGCGATGGTCTGCTTGGAGGTGCCATAGCGGTTGGACCCGAACTTGGCGTGCTCGACGAAGCCATCGGCCTGGACCAGCGCCTCGAACTCCTCGGGAGAGACGTAGTAGTAGTCGACACCATGGGCCTCGCCAGCGCGCGGCTTCCGCGTCGTGTGCGACACCGACAGCGCGAAGCAGTCCTTGTGCGCATCGAACAGCTTCTTGAACAGCGTGCCCTTGCCTACTCCAGAGGGACCCGATATCACGACGGGACGGCGGTCTTGCGGCAGCGCTATTGCGGAGAAAAGGTGTAGGGTTAGCGGGGTTTCTAATTTCTGGCTGGTATGTTCAAGCGGAAATCCAGAATTGTCGCCCATTGGGACCCAGGACGATGCCGACACCGAACCTCTATCCAGGGACAAGAAAGGGAACACAGAGGCACGTACTGGAAGCCATGGTATTTGCGCCTCTCAGGAGGGTCTGCGCGGCCAGCGATGCGCAGGGACGAGGGAAGTGGGAAGAGGGGAGAAGAGGGTTTTTGGTGAGAGTACGAAGCCTGTGTAAGTATGGTACCGTCGTCGGGCTCCGCATGTGAAGCTTGCTGCTCGGCTAGATCTGGCTATTTGATATTATGGCCCGGCCAATTTAGTTTGACTCTCCTTAAAGTCAGTCACACGGCAGCAAGCTGCAAAAATCGGCCGGCGTAGGCCGGAGGGACTTTAGTGCCATCAAGACCGGCCTACCAGAAGAGCCCGCCTGAAAAGTAATGAGGCTGGTGCATGAAAGGTGGCTGATACGATGAAGGCTGGGGTTTGCCGCTATCCTACATTGAATTGACCGCGGTCTCTTTTGTCATTTAGCGCCATCTCAAAGCCAAGCCCATTTTGATTGTTACACTAAAGGGTCCCCTTGTCTCAGGGGTGTCTCTAACACAGCCACCATCAATCCCCCGGAATTTTTCTTTTCTTTATTCTCTCTCGAACAACCTGAAATGGATCTTCAGGAGAATAGGAAATTGTACGAATTAGGATTGTCATTAGTACCCACGCAGCACAAATATGGAGCGTGTTTCATCATTCCTTAGAGGCAAGCACCTGTATAACGGCCGTGACGGCTTTGTAGAACGATTCGAAACCGAGACATTGAAGGGCGGATGGGGGAGGCAAAGACTATACAGGAGGTGCTCGCAGCTCATAGCCTACTACGTATTCCCCAGCTCGGCGGTGATGTTACATGAATATTGTTAGTGCAGTACTTCGCATACCCGAAATACTACGATGGAATCTCGTATATATGGCAATAGAGAAAAACAGGCAGGTACAAAAAGATGGTGCCCAGGGCCAGCCAAGACGAGGCAAAAGTCTTGTAAGTCTCGTATTCAACTCCTACATAAATAGTAGCAGAACAGATGACTTCAATATTTTTCGCTTTTATCTGATGTTGTTTCTATACGCGGTGGGGAGTGAGTACTAGGTTGTCTAGCTGCTTATGATGTTAGATCGTGAGAAGCAAACATTATGTCGTCAACATGCAGTACCTGGATCATAGGTTCTTACTCAGGTCCGCGGTCCTAATAGTAGATTGGCGACATGTATGACAGATAATGAATACATGTAATAAAACGTCTGATCCATCAGGAGTTTTTGTACAGGTCGGTGAAACTACGAAGTCTAATTAATGGATTTGCATAATTCTACAGCAGTGCGACTTCATGGCGCCAGGGCAATAGACACCGTGTATTCACACTCTAATTTGGTGCGAAAAATACAGTATGAATGAGTAGCTCTTGACTAAGTCAAATTTAACTAGTCTAGACGGACCAATCCCGTTCTAGTAATAGCTAACCTCGCTTTTATGGGCCTTTCCTTGTTTGGCTGAAGCTCAATCCACTTAACCAGTCACAACCCCCCGCTGCACGTTGATTACTGCAACAGAAGACGCCCCTCGGCGCCCTAGCCAGTTTAGCGCAACTTGTAGAACCCCTAGAACCCCTCGTAAGAAAAAATCTGGACCACAGTTGCTGATTGGTATCGTGGTCAATGTACCGAAGTAACATTCTGTTTGTGAAATGGTGTACCTAGAGTAGTACTACGTATCGTGCCTACTCCAATCATTATGTATTTGGGTCGTCTCCCTCTTTCGCACCCAACCTCTTCGTCACTCCTTCCATTTCAACATTTGAACTTCAACTCATTTCTTTTCGGCGCTTTCTTTCGCTAATCTCTCACTTAGTTATTTTTACAACAATCGTTTCTTGGCCGTAGGCCTATTCTCGTCACTCTCTCAAGATATCTATTTGACAAAGCTACTTCGTGTTGGTCGTGGTCTAACATAGGGCAAAGAAGAAGGTTGTAGGATCGGTCGAGCAATACATCTCTTAGAACAACATCGGGATCTACGACCAGGAAAATTCAACCTTCACACCACAGCGACCGTTAAGATCATACATCTGGCTCGGCAATCGTCATGTTAATGCAATCTGCGCTCGTCGCCTTGGGCGGCGCGACTTTAGCCGCTGCCGTCACACCCCTCAAAGTCCAGGGCAGACAGTTCGTCAATAGCAAAAATGGCAATGCGTTCCAGATTGTTGGAATGGCCTATCAAATCGGTGGAAGTTCCGGATACGACCCGAAGCACGGCAAAGATCCCCTTTCCAACGGCGACATTTGCAAGCGAGACGCCGCCCTTATGCAGGACCTGGGAGTCAACACCATTCGAGTCTACAACTTGGATCCTAACTTAAACCACGATGAGTGCGCTAGCATTTTCAATGCTGTGAGTTTTGAGATGTTGGCTAGTTGGTGATCTCTAATTGACCATTGGCAGGCGGGCATGTATATGCTCATCGATGTCAACTCCCCCCTCGCTGGCGAGTCTCTCAACAGCGGTGCGCCGTGGGAGTCGTACTATGCCGAGTACCTAAACCGTACATTCGCCATAGTTGAGGCCTTCAAGTCTTACCCCAACACTCTCGCCTTCTTTTCTGGAAATGAAGTCATCGACTCCGTCAAGACGGGCGCTACTGTTCCCCCTTACGTTCGTGCGGTCACTCGTGATCTCAAGAACTATATCAAGAACCATGCCGACCGTCCTATCCCCGTTGGATACTCGGCTGCTGACGTCCGGGACGTCCTCGAGGACACCTGGAACTACTTCCAGTGTGCTATCGACGGTGATGAGAACGACATGTCTCGTGCTGACTTGTTCGCCTTGAACAGCTACTCTTGGTGCGGTGAAAGCTCTTTCCAGGAGTCCGGATACGACCAGCTGGTCGCCCTGTTCAAGAGCACTTCCGTTCCCGTCTTCTACTCGGAGTACGGCTGCAACACTCCCTCCCCCCGTGTTTTCACTGAAGTCGGCACCATCTATGGCCCTGAGATGATGGGTGTCTTCAGCGGTGGTGTCGTCTACGAGTTCGCTCAGGAGAAAAATAACTATGGTCTCGCTGAGTGTAACGACGATGGCACCGTCAACCTGCTGACCGACTACCGCACCCTCCAGAACCAGTACAAGAAGGTTGACTTCAGCACTGTTCAGGGTGTCAAGGCCGCCAACGCGAAGATCACACCTCCCGAATGCAAGTCTAGCCTCATCAAGGAGAAGGGATTTAACAACAATTTCACCATCCCCGCCCCTCCCCCGGGAACCCAGAAGATCATCGACAACGGTGTCTCTCCTAAGCCTTCCGGCAAGATCATCGATATCAGCGACTACTCTGTCAAGCACCAAGTCAAGGATGCCGATGGCAAGGCTCTCACCGGTCTTGCCGTTAAGCCTCTTGCCGGTGATGCGGTTAACACCCCTGGTGCCTCCGGTTCAGGCTCTGGTAGCTCGCCCAGCTCAACGCACAACGCCGCCCCCACACTGGCACCGCAAGGCGCTATCTCCGCCGCAGTCATGATCATCCCGGCGGTGGTCGCCCTATGCTTCACGGCGGGGTTCACCTTGATTTAGGCGATCAGTTGAATAGGGATTCCATTGAAACTGAATAATGACGTGTGTGTTTTATCAAGCGTGTATCCTGCCTGCCCAGAATAGCAGTGGTGTATGACGGTGTTTTTTTGTGGCTTGCTTTTAAAAAGACGTATTCCCCCAACCGCTACCAAGCTTGTAATTGAATGTTTTTTCGGTCTCGGTCAAGGGGTGACGGACCAAGAGCAATTGGGCTTCTCTTGTATCTTAAATTACATGTGCGCCTTTGTGCAGTACATAGAAGTCAACTTTGACAATTTTTTTTACTATGATCGTAGTCTTTTGATGTGTGATTTGTGATTTATGTGAGAATTAGATGGTACCATGTAGTTGTTGGAGATAAAAGGGGCGGGCGCTTGGCATTGCCGAAGACAATAAGGGGGCTTATGACTCGTGCTACCATCGGGCTACGTCTACAGCTGACATGTAAGACACGATAGCAAATAGACCATATGTTTCTTCAACCTTATATGAACGTCCACTTGGTTCATAAACCCGTAAAATCGTAGTTTAGCGATAATTTCTTCCCCCAATCTACATCATTACTAACTACTACCAGGCCGTGTACCTTCAACGCTTGGAATGACACAGCAACAGGGGAAAGTGTCTTGTGGCAATTTGCTGTAGTATAGTAACTAGATTTTTTCATGGTCATGATAGTAGGGAGCGTTGTTAGTAATTTTGGGAGGTCGGGTCAGCGTAATATTCGGAATCGTTGGGCTGACTTCTCTAACATAGAGTCATGGGTAGAGTTACTCTCGGTCAGTATTTATGACTTTCCCTTCCGGTGACCTTCGAATTCAACGGTGCTTGCAGGATACGTATTTGTTCAGAGCGGTACTATTTGCGGTGCGTTGTGTCTGCTGGGTATGCGCTAAGACAGCTGCGATCCCGTTGATCATCTTGTAGTACCTAGTAGGTATAGTATAGGAGATTGCTTAGGTGAGACATAGAGAAGTAGATATGCCAGTCTCCCACTTGCTTGAACTGAAGTAATCCATTGACACAGCCTTCCACGATGACGCCTACGCCACTTGCACAGCAGGGAAGTCTCAGCGAGTGTCTACATAGCTATTCCAAAAAATTCGATGCCCTTCGGCCAAACGATCATTCCTTTCTTGCAATGTACTTCTTGGACTCGCCTCCGGCCTGGCATTCTTCCAACAGTGTCTGATTAGGCACAAGGGCATTTGCCCCGAAAGTATCCTGATACACAATGACGAACTCCTATTCAGGGATTTGGATATCTCGGTTGATTGGAGCAACGCCAAAAGCAGCACGACACCACTCCAGGTCCACCTTACCATGTTTTCCACGCCGCGTCAGAGTTGGTCAACAAGCCGCAGAGACCAACGAACGACAGGTAAGACGTTATTTCGCTTAGATGTCTGTATTTCGACATCATTGCCATTAGTACTAGCTCGTCAGAGTTAGTGAAACATATCATGTAGGTCGAAGGGAGCGGTGGCTATGGATTCCATTGCAATTGAGGAGGGTTTTCAGTGATAAAAGGCTATGCGGGAAGCCCACGGGTGTTGTATGCCGAAATACTCAACTAATACGGAGACTCTCAACCGTCGACAGCGCAGATTGCGGAAAGAACCCGGGAGTATATACAATCATATCTGGGGGCGGGGGAGCCTCAGCGGTTGTTTTAGAGGCTAGACCGCCACTAAGTTAAGAGACCTTGTCGCCTTCTGAGGTCTAAGGGGGTATATGATTATACCCTCTTTCTTAAGAATGAGTGCGCATCAACCGTACAAACGATAGAGAAGCCATGGTCCCTTTATGAAACCATACCCATTTCATGAACTTACCCTACCAGGACTAGATTTCTTAACATATAAATTTGGTTTTTATATTGCGTCACGCATACTGAGCTACTGTATGTCTCGCGATGTAGCCCAACTACCCAAGTAGTAGCAGTAGAATCATCCGTATGGCATCATTCTCCTCTTATTTATAGTAACAGAACGATTACCATTCATACGTACTAACTAGAGGATACTCTGAGCATTCCTTATAGTCACTGCACAGCTGCGTAACCGCATTTTTGGAACTTGGTACAGTGGCAATGCACGGGACCCAAATTGGTACATATAGGAGGGCTGGTTCCAGAGCACGGGTGCGTTTGGTCCTACCCCCGTATACCCCGACGGCGCTATCAGCCTTGTAATTGTGGTGTATGTTTGATTCAATCATTCAGCAGGCCACAAGTCCCTTTCTAATTTTTCAATTCCAAGTGTGGTCCTCATAACGTAATCCATGATATGAAGTCCGCAAAGACAATAACCATACCCAGTAATATACGCCGTTAACACCGGGAAAGTCGCTCCTCTTGCTACGTAAATGATTGAGACCGAAGTAACGTCGAATAGGTGGAAGGAGAGTTTCTATCTGAAGACTATTTGAGTGAAACAAGATGGGAACATGCAACAAGTACCTAGGTACTTCATTGTGTCGGTTGCGAGTCTTCGGCTCCAATACCTGGCTAGGAAACATTTCTAAGGTTGAAAATTGGTGATATACCTACATTTGTAGATAATAGCTTATAGGTCACCACGGTAGGCTCTGTTAGAAATGTTTTCAACTTGATGGAATGTAGTTAACTCTATCCGGTTAATCATAGCTTTCCTAGGACAAAGAATCAACGATATGAGCTGACTACTGGGTACATAATCACGATAAATTTACTGATTGCTCCTATTAGCTATGTAGTGTGGGCAAGTGGAATCATGTTTATTTGCTCTACTGAGGCCCTGCGTCATCAGAAGACTGACACTAGAGCACTGAATTGGTTTCTAGCCTGGACATGTTACCATTTGCCATTTTAAAACGCCGCCTTTAGAAGAGATGTGTAGTCGATACAAAGCCGTAACACAGTAGAATCACGAAAGAGGAGCTACAATGAATGGGTGGATACAGTGTTAAAATAAGTTACTGGAGTAGATCTCTCGGCATCAGCGTCAGGCCCAACAACATGCAACAAAGTGACGAAGCGACGAGGAATTGGAGTCACAGCTAGACACTGTTCAAAAATCGGTCACGTCCAGTGAATTCATGCGATGTCAGTGAATCATGACTACACAGATTGCGGAAAGAATCGACTGTGCTGCCATGCATTTCCGCACATGCTGTTCCAACAATTCATCCATTGAACCCACAACCTTCCAACCAAGACAACCTAGACGACGATGTCCATCTGGAGACGCATCCGACACATCATAAAATCCACTAAACATCATCTTTGCATAATGGCAGGCAGAAACCACATCTCTCCCACCGACTTTGATCTGCTGTACCAGCTTTATCAGGAGAGCACCTCGGGCAAGGGGCTCTATCAATTTATCGTAGAGCGTATGAGAAGTCCTTGATGACCATTTTAAGGGGACAATAGTTAACCTGTTCTATTTAGACGGCATTACACGCAGCATCGCTGATAAGTTTCACATCCGCCCAATCGATGTGCTTGCAATCATGGTTAGCAGCACAGCAGCTGCCTGCCAGCAGGAACTTCAAGAAGGTAAGTCGATTCCCAGAGCTTAAGGCGGGGACATGTTATTTCCTATATGGCTAACCTGACTTTCCTACAGAAACCAAGGCGTACGAATCCGCACAGCAAACGGCAAAGGCGCCACAAGAGGCAAACAAAGACGGACAGTGAAAACGAGAACACGAAAAATCGAATAGAATCTTAGTGAGATAAGAGGAACAGAAGGCTACGAAGCCTGTAGTATGGCATAATTCAGGTCCTTGTTAGGGGTTGTGAGGGTGCCTGGGTGGGGATCAGGGTCAAGATATAGGGGGGACTGGCAAGATCATCCATGAAGTCCAGTAACACCTAATATACCCATACATGCATAACTAGCGTCCAGTCTAACCCGGAAGACACTACATACGACCACGCTAACGATAAAGAGGCATATAAGGGTGAGCTTGCCAGCTTCGATATCCAAATAGGGGTAGGTGCTCCAAAGGTCAAACTTTTCCACAACACAGAGCCAATAACCGGATAGCCAACCGAATAAACGTTAAATAGAGTTTCGCATCGCGTTTCAGGATGATATGGCGAGTCATAAACCCATTCATTCACTCGAAAAACACTTCTCAGACTTCACAATGTCAGACCCCCATCCGAACAACACCAGATATGGAACATATGCAACACTCTACTAAACTTGTAACACCATTCTAACCATTATTTTATCTTCATATACCTTATCCCAAACATGATGGCTCTATATATTGCATATGCAACTCAACTTTGGTATCAACTCTAAACAGCATGAACACTAAACGCCCTTTGCCATATAATGGTAACCACTCGGAATAATTAGGGAGTGTCCATTACAACCATGTCCTTTTACTAGTCGTGGAAGAGGTCTACAGGTTCTTCAACCCATACCAACACCTTCTCGGCGATTGACTTTTGGGCTGGTTGGGGTGTTCCACTTGAGCCAACTTGAGCCATCGACACAGCTACCAGAAGGTTCTTGAATTCGAGAAGCATCTTGGTGTCCGTTTCGCGGCAATGGAAGCTAGCTCTGGTACCTTCACAATTCCAACAAGGATAGATGCCATCATGCTCACTAGGGACTGGGTAGCTCTACCTTCGAGAACCATTGTCTTTGAGCTCATCTTCAGAGTGGCCACCTCCCTTCACTTTTGAAGAAGGACAACAAAGGGCCACAGCACCCATGGCCCATGTAGCCTTATATTGTCCCACCAATCTTCGCAAAGGTCGACTTCATCCTCCGACTGTTCCTATGGCTAGGCAGTTGCTCCCCAGTCCGTCAGCCTCCAACACCTTCCGGATAGCAGCAGGATGTCAACAAGAGGACTTCCACTATGTCTTGCATCTATCAGTAGCATCTAAACTGTGCTTCACCCGGAGCGGTCCCGCCTCAATCAGGACCTTCCTTCCCGTTTCTCTTCAGCACTGGTGTACAAACTGCGAGTAACTTCTTACCTGGATGAGTCCATGCGTAGACAAACAACCAGGCGAGGAGCACTTCAAGCAACCAGAAGCGAATTACCATACACAAATGGATACTAGCTTACAGCGATACTCCTACGACTTGTTCATGCGAGGAACTCTCCGTTGAAGAATCCTGACATTGGCGTCTCCAGTGGGTGAATAGATTATCACTGCAAGCATTCCTGTAAGCTCGCGAGTCAAGCATGCGACGGAGGTCACAGTCACTGTTGACATCGATGCCAAGTCGGAGGAAGCACAGCATTGGATGTCGTCCATGTCAATAGCAATGTCGAAATTGAAGACATCAACATCGAGGACATTGTCGACGTACAAGGTGTCATTGACATGGAAGACAAAAGCGATTTGGAGGACATCGTCAAAATGGAGGCTGTCGTCGACTTAAGGAACAACGTCGACTCACATCCTATCTGTATGAATTTCACCCATCAATTCGGATTGGCAATATGTCCTGACCCCTGAATTCTATTGCACTCGCCCCGATTTCCTCTATAATCATGTTTTCTGGCACGAGAGAACCGGACGATGTACCAGTCCCAGCTGGTCTGCGGCTACACTTTGCGGATTTAGCGCAATGCGACACTACGTTGCGCAGCTTGTACGCCTTTTCATTGATGGTTTCCTGAATGTCGATGATCTCTCCAAAATCAACTGCTTCCCCAATATCGATACAAGTCTTGCTATTGACGAGCTTTTAATGTCGAGCTCTTTCCGGAGTATTCACAGGTCAGCATGTCGCCTGACATATCTGGTTCAGCACTAAACTGTGTTCCAATTTTACACGGTTCAATGCCGGACAGGAAATGCAGTACCAAGCACGAAAAGAAATCCCAAACACGAGGTACATGCTGAAATGAGTGGTCAATGGACTGCTTTCAGGTACAGTACATGAGGACATGGCTAGAATATGTATATAAGACAGGTGCTCTCACTCTACTCATACAGCTAGATGATTAAGTCAATACACACAACATCAGCTCATATACCGTATCTCTTAGCAGTGCAATGCCAAGGCGGCCGATACGGTCGTCTATCTCCGCTCCCTAAATGTACAACAGCATCGTGGCTATGTGGAAGCGTACGGGAAGTCTGCAGCTCTTCCATAGGATGTTAGTTTATTGTACGCCCCAACAATCGAGTCTGCTTGGTTTTTTCACCTGATGAGGAGAAAAAGGGGTGAAGTTGGGCAACGCATTATTTGATTAGATTGAATAAGTGGGTATTGAATAAATGGGACTTATCATCCACTATACTCTTCCTGGACTTGGTTCTTCACGTGATATCGCACTTCTTTCGTGTTGCCCCGCCAATTGTCCGGAACATGTCAAACAGCGATCCTGGAAAGTCCCCCACGTCATTCCACCATTTCCCACAATTTACCAATCCCAGACCTGCAATTCGCTCCCACACATTTCAACCTATTTGGCAATTTCCACCCTCATCGTACAAGGCATTCTTACCAATTTTGACTCCAGTGATACCAAAGGGACGGCATCAATTACCAATCACCGAAATGCCCACTACTAGACGCTCATCCGGCGGCGGCCGCGCCACGGGCAGACAATCCACACTATCCTTCAACCACCGAGTTACCAAGTCCGTGCCTAAATCCGCCAAGGACCTGGTATCTTCCAAGCCCGCAAAGCAGAGCCCCTTAGCCAAGCACGTATCCTCTTCGCAGGAGGTAGAGATAAAGCCAGAACCGACCGAAGATGATGTCGCGATCAAGGACGAGGTCGACGAGAAGCCGAAGCTCGAAGGGCTGGAGTCGGAGTCTAAAGTCAAGCATGAGCCGGAGTCCAAGCTCAAGCTCGAGCCCAAGACTGAACCCGAGCCCGAACCCAAAGCTGAGGTATCGGAGGCGGAGCTGCGCGCCGGGAAGATCTCCAATCGCCAGATTGACCAGTACTGGCGCAAGTTGGAGCGCGAGCGTATCGCCCCGAGGGTCCACCAGAGCGATTTGACGGTGGCGGAGAAGGTATTGCGATATTGGGACGTCAGTTCTCAGTACGGGGTAAGTGGTCTCTTTCCTATCTTTTAAGCATTGCGGTTGCTAATCATTCAATTGATAGCCTTGTGTTGGAATCACCCGCATGAAGCGCTGGAAGCGTGCCGAGAAGCTGGGCTTGAACCCGCCGCTGGAGGTCCTCGCCGTGCTACAGAAGGAGGAGGCCAAGGGTACGGTGAATGTTGAGAAGGCGCATATAGATGAGATTCTCAACTCAACGGCTGTTGGCGCTGTCTAAGCTGTAACTTAATTGAGATGGGACTGAATGGTGTATGAATGATGCGCGGGTGTACAATGGACGGGGAGATGGCAGGATTCTGCTCCGTTGCGGCGTTCACGATGCTTATAATGATTTTGCGCTGGCGTTGGGGGCTCCTGATATTTGCTTGAACAGATTCACCGAGAGTCGTCGGTACTTGGGCTTACAATGCTTTGTGGTATCATCCTTCTATTCTGCTAGCAATCAATCAAGACTAGGTACAATTGCTACCTATGTACAAACTGCTAATGCAATGTCCAAATTGTCTAGTACCAAATACTTCTCGTCCGATGATGTGGTATAGTCTCCCTTCCTTGGGCCTCCAGCTGCTTCATTGTATCATACAGGAAAAAGTCTATCAGGATGGCATTGATCTTCGCATCTGGATGTTGGCGTTTGATCTCGCGTCTGATGAGTTCCACACACCAGATACTGCAAGCTGCTTTATTTTAGCATCGCCGGAAATGGATGCAAGAATGGAGTAGAGGTTTCAGGATATCATTACGTACCTCTTAGTTGTATTTCATAACTGGTTCCGCTTTCCACGATGTCCCCTCTTGCCACCATGGCGTGAAGCGGCGGGCTGTATCCTATACAGCCCAGCGTGGCTAGTATTTGCGGCACACGATAGTCGGCAAACATAGTAATCTTGTCGATATCCTTAAACTCTCCGTAGCTCTCGCCGTTGAAGCAGGCCCAGACGTCTGCCACCAGGATTTGGGCACGCTTGAGGAGGCGGATCGGTTTGCGTCTCCCTTCGAACCGAAACTCATCTCGGAAGCAGTCGAAATCCCGCGCCAGCAGGTTGACCAACCCTGCGGCTGACTTGTTGGCAGCCTCTATGCATTTCACAAAACTGCAGTTATATCTCTGCGAGGTGCCAAAGCGCGTTGGCGATGCGTTACCCCCATGTTGCAGTACTGTTTGGATCAACCTACTTCGTATAGAACCTGTCCCGCCTCTCTCAGGCAGGAGAGTCGCGCTTCTAACAGGGGTATCTCTTCGTCGGTACACGACCTGAAGACGTGTCTTAGCGACTCAAGATTGCATTCCTCCTCGTTTTGCCAGAAATGGGGATCGGTTATGGGGATATCTTGATACGGATTAACTAATTATGTTCATTTGGAAGAATATAACAATATCAATACTACATGATGAATCTAAATCATAAGTGAATTGAGCGCTCGCTCGGTGAAATTACCACCCACCTTCGTCTAATGCTCTCTGCAATGAAGCGACTAAGCTCCAGTATCCGGTCCAGGTCTTGTCTCGATATGATACGGCAAAGCGCTCGTCCTCCGGGCGCAAGGACCAGAATGAAAAGTTAAGCAGGTCCATAGTGAAGATGAAGGCGATGGTGGATTTATCTTTGGCCTTGGGGTGCAATTCGTGCTCGGACCAATTCTCGGTCGAGTACTGCTTCTCCTGCATCTGGTTGTGAATCAAAGCTGCCGTATTCTTGGTTGCTCTCATGTTCAATGCCACGTCGATTGAGTTGTCGTACACATATTCCGCGCCCTCTAAGACGCCTGTCTCAGGCTCTTCATCTAGGTTCAACTTCCCCTGGAAATGCTGCCTTAGAAGAGCAAGAAGCTCCGGGTCCGCCTCGTCGTCTGACATGATGGGATAATAAAGATCTTAAAAAGTCCAGGTCCAGTTCCGAGTTTGAGTCCACAGAGAGAAATCAGTAGCACTAGATGTGTAGTGGAGATCGAATGGGTGGGTTCAATGCTGTGAGATCTGAGCCCAACTTTTTTTTTGGAATACGCTATTTTCTTAGGTTGAGCCAAATTCAAAAATAGTACCTGCGTACTACACATGTGCAGTGTGCGATGCCTGTACTGTAGGGGCAGGGTTGGAGGAGTGCCGTGGGGTCCCAAGCTTTACCTGCTGGGGATAGTTTCCTAGCTGGTTGATAGTTACCACATGAACCAAATTCAACAGTTAAAGCTTCAACTGTCAAAGCACGACTTATATTTATAATGCTTTGCTCTCCTCCGGCTTTTAGATATAGCTTCTAATATGGTACGGTTAACAACAAGACCCCAAGACGGCATCCCCTAGTTACCCCTACTTTGGATTTCCCGACCCTCCCGTATGACGTTCGATGCATCGTCTAAAACCACCTGGCCGAGTGTGAAGACTTGATGCCGCTTGCGCAAACGTGCTCTCAGTTGGCGGCGGGGTTAGGAACACATGCCCGAAAGCTGCCGTATTGACTCTAAACCACAAAGCAAAGAAGAGCTGTCGCGACAACAACACAAACGTATGAAGATTCGGTATATTAACCATCATCGCAATGCTAGAGCCGTCGTCTTCAGCTCTCAGGGCATTGACACTATGGGTACGTTGGAGATATAAGAACATTCGTCACTACACTAGGACTGTCCGGGACTTTTCCTCACCAATGGCGAGAATTACATGGCTCTATCGCATGCGGCTTGTCTTAATGCCAACTTCTGACATAGACCCTATAGCTCATATGCGGTTGGTCACGCTTTCTGCATAAGATGTCCTCTTGGCAAAGACCCACGGATGCTGCAAGAGACCAAGAGAGAGGTGTATAAGCATTCTCTTCTATCTTATGTGATTAATTGAGCACAGAAGTCCGGGCGCAAGTATTCGGGAGCGTATCCGGATGGGCTGGACTACCAAGAAACCCCAGCGAGGCCAAGAGGAATGCCACGGATACCATATACCTCGACTCTTTTCTTGTCAAATATGGACGTCGGGAAATGTCGTCTTTGAGTAAGAACATCTAGGAAGTATAGTATACCTCATTCTTTCGCCGAGATAGACGGGGTCCCGGAATACCATGGCTACCAGGTCATCTTTCGTATAGCACAACTCCTCAACCGCCTTGGTTATTCGAGATCTTTCAAGCATCCCCGGAGCAAGACAATGTCCTCGAGGTAGTAGTAAGATGTATGAAAAGCTTTTTCCATGATGCGGGTTTCTTCCTAAACTCCCACAAGGACCTCGGACCAGATTTGATTAATATACTTGCGACGAATGAGAAAATCCTACATAATCAAGCTTGTCGCTGGAAACTCAGGCAGCAGTTTGATTCATGAATAGAAAATAGTCGGCCTCCTAGTGTACGATAGAACTATGAAGGAGAGGGGCATGAGATAAGTCTGGTCTTGGCTTCGACTTCTGAGTTCGAGTACACTTAAGTACATGTAGTTTCTATCATGTCACGGTATCTATATAGCGTAATCGCATCACTGCGATTACGGCGTCGTTTTTGCAGTGCGACATATCAAAATATGTTTTACGCCTTGCCTTGAGAAAATTCTATTTCTCTATCGTGAATTAGGATAGCATGCTTTGTTGCTTGAGAAGAAGGGGCATCTATAGGGCTGCGTATTGAATGGATAAATCTTCGCTATCGCTGTTGCGACTGCCGACTTAAATACCTCTCCTAAATTCCTTTGACATAGCGTAGACGTTGGTAAAAGGAGTAGGTGAATCTTGACTGCATTGATAGTATCCATATATATTCTGCGGAAAAAAAACTGTACACATAAAATGACCTCAAGTAACCAACTTGCTACTAGATATTCTTTGTCTTCATGGTAAGATATGGTCTCCAAGATTAACGCTTCTATTAGGTGATCTAGTGCTTTGAAGGAACTTTAGGACTTCCATAAAAGCACAGGCCACCCAATAATGTGCAACTTGGAGCCTGCTTTTGGGAACTAGTGGGTATCCATCTAAGAATGGCCAATAGCGCCACTTTCCGTCAGCCCCACGTTACCATAGCACCGTTGATCTGTGACCTGCCTTGCCTTGCTTTCCCAATGCTTACTTGCCTGCGCCCCACGTAGCTGCTAGCCTTAAAAAGGTTAAACGTCTTCTAGGCTAGTAGCCTCCGATTGCCCCGAGGTGCGAAGTTCAATGTGGCCCGGTAAGTACGAGGTCATACCAGCAAGGGCGTACCTAGCAGGAGCAGAAGCAGGAGCCGTCACACACTTCCTTCCGGGCTCTAATTGAGCTAACAAGTAAGTACTACTTGCACGAGCGTCGAGCATTTCCCAAGGCTGGCAAGCTGCAAGCTGGAAAGCACCTTCTACTAACTAGTCTAAATATTGTAATCCATCGTCTCTTCTCGTCTCGTCCCGTTACGTTATCATTTCAACCCATCTATTGTTGTTCTTTAATTGAGGTCCTTACTTAGTTCCCTGCATTTATTCTAGTCTACTTTACTTTCCTTCCTACCATCGACTTTTAATCCCACTGTAGTACTTACTTCCCGTTCACTAGCTTAGGTTTTCTACCAGTCATTGCATCATATGTATCGACCGAGACGCCTCCCCAGACTGTGACTTGGGTAGCCAGCTGTTCACCATGGCAGTAGATCGAGACGCCTCCAATGCCCGGTCGCTTGGGCCGAGCCTGAACACCAATGTCAAGGAGGTAAGTCGCCTATCCGCATTGCCGCCATGCACGGCACTCTCCCGTTTTGCGCCCTGCGCGTCCCTGCAGCTGTGCGCGCTGCGAAAGCTTCATCTGAGCTAGAAGTCTGTTTGCGATATGCCAGTACAGCCTTAGCACCTGTGCGCGACAGCAACAACATCATCCAGCGCTCCCAAGCTACTACACGCACCAGTACTACATCCTATTTCGACACGAAGTTCCCTCAGACTACAAAATGGAATTACACTTGACTGCCGATCACGAATTCACGCTGACACAAGTTTCGCAGGCCCGAGTCCTCATGGTTGGTGCGGGCGGCATTGGTTGTGAACTGTTAAAAAATATCGCTATGATTGGCTTCGGTGAAGTCCACATCGTTGACCTCGACACGATCGACCTGAGCAACCTAAACCGACAATTCCTTTTCCGACACGAGCACATCGGAAAGTCCAAAGCCCTGGTATGAGCAAACCGCGCGTCGGATGGTTCCGCATGTCGCATGACGTACTAACTATGGAGACAGGTAGCCAAGGAGGCTGCACAAGTTTTCAACCCGAACGTTAAGATCGTCGCGCACCACGCCAACATCAAGGACGCACAATTTCATGTCGAGTGGTTCAAGAGCTTTAAGCTAGTATTCAATGCGTTGGATAACCTCGAGGCGCGAAGACATGTAAATCGAATGTGCTTAGCGGCCGATGTCCCTCTAATTGAGAGCGGTACTACAGGATTCAACGGACAGGTTCAGGTCATCAAGAAGGGCGTTACGGCTTGTTACGATTGCACCACAAAGGAGGCACCTAAGACTTTTCCCGTATGCACGATCCGAAGCACACCGAGCCAACCTATTCATTGCATAGTCTGGGGTAAAAGCTATCTTCTCAACGAGATCTTCGGCACGAGCGAGGACCAAGCTACTCTCGACTCCGGCGTGGATGAAGACAACGCGACGGAAATTGCCGAACTCAAAAAGGAGGCAGAAGCACTAAGAATGATCAGAGAGTCGGTCGGCACGGAACAATTCCCACAGATGTTATTCGACAAGGTCTTCAACACAGATATTAATCGCTTGCGTTCTATGAAGGATATGTGGAAGTCGAGAGAACCGCCCAAACCTCTCGACTACAAGGAATTAACAGTCAAAGCAGCTCAGGCCCTCGCATCGAAGGATGAGATCCTCAAAGATGGGCAACGTATATGGAGCTTGGAAGAAAATCTAGCGGTCTTTATCGACAGTCTGGAACGCTTAAGTAAGCGAATGTTGAAGCTGATAGCTGAGTGTGCCGAAGGTGCGCGGAAGCCTACTATCACTTTCGACAAGGATGATGAGGATACACTCGACTTCGTCGCCGCAAGTGCGAATATTCGATCGCATATCTTCGGAATTGAGGCCAAGTCGCGTTTTGATATCAAGCAGATGGCTGGCAATATCATCCCAGCTATTGCGACTACGAATGCGATCGTTGCCGGCCTTTCCGTGCTTGAATCCTTCAAGGTTCTCCGAGGGGATTATGACAAAGCGAAGGAAGTGAGTGACTATTTAGTAACTTTGATTGGAGTTGTGCTTGCCACTAACAAGTTAGGTATTCTTAACACCGTTTGCACCTCAGAGATTGCTAGGGACTGATCGGTCCCGACCGCCCAATCCAGACTGTCCAGTCTGTGGCGCCTACAACACTAGCGTCCAAGTCGACCTGTCGAGGGCAACACTAAACGACCTCGTAGAGGACTTTGTGAAACTGCAACTGGGCTACGGCGAGAAGGAATTCGCGGTTAACAGCGATGCCGGCTTGCTCTATGACCCTGATGAGACTGACAATCTCGGCAAGAGTCTCGGCGATCTCGGTTCGTTTCCACCATCCACAGCTTTATTAGAGTTTCTTCTAACATCGTACAGGTATCAAGGAGAATGGCTTTGTTACAATTGTCGATGAGGACGATGAGGACCCATTCATTAACGTCGTCATCAACATCCAAGAAGCGTATGTCTTAGTCCTGTTCCTCCCCTCTCCGGCTGCTAACTCATCCGTGCAGAAAACTCGCCGATAAGCCCATCAAGGGTCTTGAAGTCGACCGGGTGCCAGCCATCCCCCACAAGCCGAAGAAGGCGCTTCCCGTAGAGAGCAACGGGGTCAATGGCAAGCGTGCCGTCGATGGGGAAGCTTCTGCCAAGGACCTTAAAAAGCGACGTAGAACCGATGATGATGTAATATCCCCTGCAGTTAAGAAGTCCAAGGGTGAAAACGACGACATTGTCGTTATTGACGATGACGCCGGAACCGGCGCCATAGAGATCCTCGACGACTGAGTCTCCACTAGCCTAGGCTAGTGGAAACTCCACGTGGTCTACGTTGCGCTCAAACCTCCATCGATATTGAGGACGCAATTATGTGCGTAGGGGTTTTTGGCTAGGAATAATGCGGCATCTGCCACCTCCTCAGCTAAGCCTAGTCGCCCCACGGGGATCAGAGCAGAGAGCTCGCCGTTCTTATCCATATCTACGGCGGGCCTTGTATATTAGTAATTATGTACTGTGAAAAGGACGGTGTGGTCAGGTAGGAATACGTTTCCCGGAGGGCGTAAGAGAGAGAAAAGATTTGGGAAGGGCGGGATGTCACCTTTCGTCATGCCAGTCTGGATATATCCGGGCAGGAGGACATTGGCACGGATGCCAAATCTGCCCACTTCCCAGGCCAGAGACCTTGTTAGACCTAGAATAGGCAAGGTTAAGATAGCTCACGAGCTAAAGACAACGATTTGCTTTGCATACCAACTACTCCGGCTTTTGACGCGGCATAGACGCTTGCCCCTCGTCCTCCGTGACTGGCCAGTAAGCTAGATACGTTGATGATACATCCTGATAGCATCAGATGGAAATGTTAGCTGACATGGCGACAGTGTCGGTGAGTGAATCATAGCTAACCGTCTTTCTGTCTCATCATCTTAGGTATGAGGCTTTGGCAAGCCCATATAGTTCCCATGAGATTTGTGCTAACGAGATTCTGTATCGATGAAATCCTGGAATTAAACAAGAAGCTGTTTTGAGAAATGCCTGCAGCGTTAACAAGGATATCGCATCGTTCCTATACCATCTATCGTGTCAGGCATAATTCCACATAAGCGCGGCTGTATTTAAGACGTAGTGAATCTTTGATACTCGGTCGTCTAAGTTAGGATCGATTGATTGCTCACACTCTTCATTTCGCTCATCAACTTATGCCAATCATTCGGGTTCGCCACGTCGAAGGCCGCCACACCGTGCGGCTTCAACGAGTCTTGCTGCGAGAGGGACGCTACGGCGGCCGAGAGTGTGTCTTTATCCCGCCCGATGAGGGTACATGCTGCTCCGTGTGCGGCGAAGAGCTGGGCAATAGCCAAGCCGATGCCCCGGCTGCCGCCCGAGACGATGCATCGTTTGCCGGCCAAGGATTGCATCGCGTAGCTCTCCCTTCTCCCCTCAATTAAGGCTTATTCACCCATCGAGGTGGTATTTTTTCGAAATGTTTAGGAGCTTGTCGTCGCGATATTCAATACTATAACACCTTACACATGGGAAAAACACTGGTAGTCACGTGGGCGACGATGACTTTTGAGGTTTTGTGGAATGATACCCAATTCGTATAAGATCAATTGGATACGGAATACATATACGAAAATTTCCGAAGCACCTTAGCTCGGTGCCCGCCAAGATCGGGTCTAGTAAGGCGGCACGGCAGGACACGGTAGGACACGGTAGGACCAGTAAGTTCCATAGTAAATTGCAACTGAGACCCTGATTAGCTCATTCGCTCTGTAAATTCCATGCAACTTTCCCCTGAAAGCCGCTCAACTTCCAATCGGTTTCCAGGGGTGGGTTCGAATACCCCTTACCTACCACCTATACTACGGTACGGCGCATTTTACGGGACCCGAGGACCATCCATAGAGCCTTTTAACTATACCCGTAGTCCCTACCTAAAGTAAAACATAAGCCACGGTGCAGCAATAGAGAAAGACTGACGACACGAATGTGGGAATGATGGATTTATGATTTGAAGAAAAAATATCACTCTATGTCAATCTTGATTTGCGGTTGGCTTCGATTTAGAGTTGATCCCAAGAAAGTCGAAGTTCTGCAACGACGGGGACGGACGGAGACAGACGAAATAAAAGTAACCTCCAGGCTAACAAAATACGGTACGAAAATACGAATAACCAACGACAGCCGAGACAGACGGTCGAACCTTATTTGCCTCTATTTACAATTTACAGTTTATCCAAGCCAGAAATATATTCTTGATAGAGGAAAAGGCTAAGAAAACATCAATTGATACAGTAGATAGGTATTTTGGAAGAGAAGAGAAGAGGCGTAAAATCAGACGCGAGAACATTTTGTGGCTGAGAGTGTTGATCAGTCGGATCCTACTACTTCTACTCTTACTCTTCATTTTATTTTATCTCTTACTATCTCGAAATATTGCTTCGTTTTATAATTACTCCCTTGCGTACCTTTATATATACATGTCTGTATTTTATTTCGTCTTCTTCATCCTTACCGCACGTTACAAATCACCACCTTCCTATTCGACCGTTATAATCGCAAAGACGCTCAGACCGACCGATTAGCCCTGAATACCGAATTCGATGCGCCACCATCTCCGCCGAACACCATCCTCGATTCGAACAATTGACCCGACCGGGACCGGATCGCCGCCAGTCGCCTCCCCCACGTTCATGCTACCGTCGAGATCCAGGAGGACAAACCCGCGGATCCGATGAATACCAGTCACTCCCACGCCAATGGCGTCGCGGGGCCTACGAAGACTAAGGCGGCCGCTGAGGAGAAACCACCCGTGATAGACGCCGGGCTACGGAGCTTGGACCATTGTACGTGTGACATTTACTATTTATGTGAGCTAGGGAGGAGAAAAAGGAGGTGTGACCACTCGAATTCCGTCGTTCGATGTTGCGCATACGATTAGTTTGCTACCAGTGGTCGCCCGATGCAAGACAATACCACATACATACCTACGTACCTCCCGCCTACACATTGAAAAGGATTGAAAGCCGAGGCTGGCACGTGGGGTGGTTTTATTTCATATACACATATTCTATAAGCGAAAAGGAGACCCCTATAGGCTAATCCATCTTGCGTATGTGCAGACAAACGCGCCCTTCCAAAATGGCGGTACGACTTGCGACAGCAAGCCCTCCCCCTCGTCCGATGGGAGACCCCGTATCTCGCCTGGATGCAGGCTAAGCTGCGCTCACCCGCGCTCGACAGCTACTTCGCGATCACCGCCAACCTTGGCACCCATACGTTCTTCATGATCGGCCTGCCCATTATGTTCTGGTGCGGAAACGCCTCGTTCGGCAAGGGGTACGACTCCGACTCCCATCACCACATACATACATACCCGCGGGGCAAAAGGAGAGCTAGCTAACACAGAATTTCCCCAGGATCGTCCACATCCTCGCGTCAGGCGTCTTCTTCACCGGCTTTGTCAAGGACTTCTTCTCCCTGCCGCGCCCGCTCTCCCCGCCCCTCCACCGTATCACCATGTCTGGCTCCGCCGCCCTCGAATACGGGTTTCCCTCTACGCACTCCGCCAACGCCGTCTCCGTCGCCGTCTACGCCATCCTGTGCCTCCACGACCCCGACAACCCGTTCCAGCCCAGCACGCGCTCCGCGCTCGAGGCGCTGGCCTACTTCTACGCGATCAGCATCGTCTTCGGCCGGCTCTACTGCGGCATGCACGGGTTCGTCGACGTGGTTATCGGCTCCATCATGGGCGCCATCATTTCGTTGATCGAGTTCTACTACGGCCCCGTGCTCGACGCCTACCTGCTTGCGAACGGCTGGACCAGCGTGTGTGGCTTATTGTTGCTTATAATTATATTGATCAGGGTTCATCCCGAACCTGCCGACGACTGCCCCTGCTTCGACGACAGCGTCGCGTTTGCCGGCGTCATGATGGGGCTTGAGATCGGCACGTGGCGCTTCGCGCGCTCGGCGTTGGCTGATATCCCGTTCGACCTGGGCGCGCTGGGCTGGCCGGCTGTCGCTGCGCGCGTGCTGTTCGGGGTGCTCGTTATTTTCGCGTGGCGCGAGGTCGCCAAGCCGTCGCTACTGAAGGGACTGCCGCACCTGTTCCGGCTCATTGAGGACAACGGGCTCGATCTCCCCCGCCGCTTCTTCATGCCCGCGAGCGAGTACAAAAATATCCCGCTCCGCCTCCGTGTCGATAACGTTATGCCCAACGTGAGCGACCTGCCGAACTTGATCACGGCCGTAAGACACCCCGGCCGTGGCCGCTCGGTTAGCGTGGGTCCGCAGAGCGCGGCCGACGCGTATGAGACGCTGGCGTACCGCGAGAGGAGGCGGCGGGAGAGTGTCAGTACGGGTGGTGGTAATAACGCGGGTAATCCCGGCGCCGGGGAGTTGAGGAATAGGGGGAGTGTCCAGGATATGCGGCAGCCGCCGCAGGGCACCAGCAGCGATAACAATATCAATATCAATATCAACGGTAGCAGTAATGGTAACGGCAACAGCAACAGTAATGACAAAAGCAACAACGATAACGGCGCCCCGGCGCGCAGCTCGGCCGTTAGTGGCAGCCGGCCCAGCGACTTCGAGAAGATGATGGGCGAGGGCACCGTCGTGGTTTCGCCGGCCGACGCGACGGGCGAGGAGGAGCCCGATGTGTACGTGGGCCAGCAGGACGAGCTGGGCGAGCGCGAGGTCTTTTCGAAACTGGTGAAGCCTAGGGTGCGGTATGATGTCGAGGTCGTTACGAAGTTGGTTGTGTATGCCGGTAAGTTCAATCCTCCTCCCCATTTGCACTCCGCCGGTGTATACGGGAATGGAAAAGGGCCAGTTTGGAATTTTGTACTAATTGCGAAATTGCAGGCATCGGCTGGTTGGCCGTCGAGATCATTCCTGTACTCTACGAGGTCATCCCCGGATTGGGCGCCGGACACCTCCGGGTGGCGTGACCGCGGTCGAGGTCCGGGTGAGACGGATGCTTGGCGTTACGAGTGAATCACTGTGTGATGAGTGACGCCCGGGCGTGTCTTGGGATATGCTGTAATACTTACAACGCCTTACGTCGCTTGGAGTTGCCCTGTGCTTGATTGATACTGTCTTGCCCTACCCCCCGCCGGCGGAATGGGATCATCCTTTGGGACTTCTTGTATATATTTTCTTCTGGTATCGATAATATTATCGTTTTAAGTTCGAAATTTGGTTCCATGGTTTCTTGAATGTTGAATGTTGGATTGTTCGGTGTGAATAACTTCGTGTTGGTGACTGATCTTGCTGCCTCCCAACAGAAACATAATCGACTGGCTCTACTCAAGGAATATGTCACTACGTGCTCAATCTCTATCTACGAAGCGTCGTTTAACCTCTATGTAGTGAGCTGTGAGCTAGATTGCTAGGCTAGCTGTGAGGATAGTACTGGCATGGGCAGGACTCGGATTTGTATTGCAGGTCTATCTATCTCTTTTATTATCTATCTGTCTCGGGACCATTCGTGTGCGTAAGGTCCCAAGGGTAGTAGGTAGGTAGGAGGAGGCCGAGAGGGTAGGGAAAAAAAAAAGTCAAAAAAGACGCCAACTGGGGGATTCGATCCCTCAGCCTTTGGTGGGCGCGAAAAACCGGATGGATTTTTGCTCCCGGGGGGAGATGTGCATCAGATAACTGAGCTATCTGGTGCCTGCCCCCGGTGATAGAACCACCATCTATTAGACCTTATAACCCTTAGATCCAGTGCCCAGTGATGGATTGTTCATACGCCTGGTAGCCACTGTGTGTGGTCTATGCACTGGGGGCACGTCCAGCCGCGTTGATAAATAAACATCAATAACAGACAGTACTGTGTATCTAGATATAAACACCTCGCGTATATAGAGGTAAACACGATGACATCCCAACGCGGCAACGCTTAAGTAACAGGAAACAGTTCCAATCCATCTTTTATATCCATCCTCGTACTCCCAACGCCAGTGACCGAATTTTCCTTTAACCACTTATCAGTTAGCGAATCCATAGTACCAGGATCAACGACACGACTCACAACTCCGACTATTATACAGTATAAGACCTCGCGAGACGCAGTGCGACGTCCTAGTCGTAGCTGGGGTCCCGCTCATATTCCACTGCAATATAAGCGGGCGGTGGCGCCTGAGGCATCGTGTCTACCCCGGTAGGATCCAACCAGAGGTCCTGCTCATGCGTCCCGTATACAGGGGGATCAACCAACGTCGT
Organism: Hypomontagnella submonticulosa; assembly: GCA_022984865.1. Lineage (NCBI taxonomy): Eukaryota > Fungi > Ascomycota > Sordariomycetes > Xylariales > Hypoxylaceae > Hypomontagnella > Hypomontagnella submonticulosa. The sequence goes on from JAJKLF010000013.1 coordinate 245,639, forward strand.
TCCCGTCCACAACGAATTCCCACCATAGGAACTCCCACCATAGGAGCTATCCGTCGACGAGCTCGCCTCGTCGCCCCCGCAGCCCCCGCAGCAGCCTTCTACGGGCTTCCCGCAAACCCGCCTGCCGCAACCGGCCGCCAGCGTCCAGAGGGCGACGCCGACGAAGGCGGGGATGACGAGGATCCCGAAGAGTAAGGAGAGCGCCACGATGAAGATGGTGAGAGACACCCAGCGTGGCAGGAAGCGGATGCGGATGTTCACGCAGTGGGCTAGCGCGCACTTAACGCCCAGCGTCACGCACCCGCAGAGGTAGAGGGCGACGAAGCAGTAGAAGAATGCAACTACGAGGCTAAGGATTAGTGACTGCTCATTAGTAAAGGGTGGAATGACGAATAGCTTACCGGCTGGCGACGCGATGAAGGCGAACGGGGAGTAATTGTCAAGCAAGATATCGTCTCGCTTTTCCATCCAGAACATCGGTACGGGATTGTGCGGAGCGAAAAGTGCCATGTTTCGTTCCTTATCGTAGGGTAGGTAGGTAGGTATCGAATAATATGTTCAGATGGGTGAGCAGCTTCGGGGGTTGAGCTATATTTATACAAATAGGAATGAATGAGCACACGTCTGCTCCTGGGGTCTCCTTCTTCGCCTGAAGCCCTCATGGGGAATTAGAGTTTCCATCCGAAGAACTCACCGACTCCACGCGCGGTGATTAACGTGAGCTAAGAACGAGACGAGACGAACCTCGGACTCCTAGCGCGATGTCTAAGTGCTTTATAGGCCATAGCAAAAGAGAGTTTGCCCTATTACAAGAGAGGTGGAACGAGCCTGCTATATCGCTCGGGGCGCAGCCCCTGAGCAAGTGATCAAAATAGTTCGTTAGAGAATTAGGCTGAGGTATATTTGCAACAATAGCATCATAGCCCTATCTATAGCCAACCAGTTCGTGACTTATCCCGTCATAGCGCCAAGTCAGAGCATCCCTTCGTCAGCTTTGAGATTGTTGAAATCTAATTTGAGTTTCTTATGCCAGCGCCAGTGCGTATAAGCTCCGCGTCAAATTACTTTCTCGTGCTCCCGGCTACCCATAAACCATCAAATAAAAGCTTAGGCAACTTCGGAAGCAGCCTTCGTTCGAGTCACCGCTGAAAGTACTAGTAAAAATATGCTCCTAGTACCTATTGCAAGTTTACCCTATCATTTACTTGGTTGTATATGGTCTGATTCAAACTAAGCTGGGTTGAAACATGATAACTTTCTAGCTCATCGATCATCTTGCACTAATATGCCGAATTCCCGTCTTATTGCTCTACGAATGGTATCATATAGGGGGCAGGTGGTACTGAGAACTATGATATCATATCATCCAATTAGGTATGTTGCGTCTGTTTCTCACGACTGGCCGGTATTGCAGTATGCTGTTGGAGATACATACATATGTTGTATACTCCTCGCCAGTGAGCCTGAGGGTGATCTGATCCTTTTATATTAAGCTCTGATCTGTGCTATTTCTAGGTAACGTAAATACTGTGGAAACTCTACGCTTCCCTTAGAAGCACTGGCGTCATCATACAAAGACATAGCGTAATGATATATGGGCATTCCGTCTGCTTCTAAATTATGGCTCGGGAAGAATCGTGAATGTACGTACGAGTGAAGACGGGAGACAAATGTTCGGCCGTCAGGATGGGGTGCCTAGCAGGGTTGAAAGGAAAATCTACGGGATACGAAACTCTTAACAAGGATACTGTCTTAACCGTGAAGTGTTTAGCTCTAAAGGGTAACATATTGACGGTAAATATAGGATGATATAATGGGAGTGGTGCTGATGCTTGCGCTTTGTCACGGTAGTAGCAGTTATCGTCCTCAACATTAGCTGGAAGTCGCACTTTAAGAGCACTAGGGCCGGTTATAGGTATGTAATACTGGTACGGTATTTGGTATCAATCGGCGGCAATGTATATTGATCTTAGAACGGCTTCATAGCCATGCTCCTATCTGACTTCTGGCACGGGAAACGCCATCATTCGAGAAGATCTTACGCCCTTAATTTCCGCCGCTGAATCTCCCAACTCCATGCCATGCCAACGATATATCCTTAACTATTTCTATCGAAATTCTCTGTCTGGGGACCTATTATTCCAGGAACCAATACTGTTCATGAGTTGTCGAACGTCGTGGCGGCTGTTGTTGGCTCTTCAGTCATCACTCGTGGCGTGACGAGAACTCTTGAAGGATGCGCGACGTCTCGTTAATTTCGGCACCGATGTTATCCATCATGCCCCGAAGGGTCTGCATAATATTGTCCATGGAATCTGCCTCGCGGTTTAAGACATCGACGGAGTCGGTCAGCTCTCCTAGCATCTCATTGGCCACGTGTCGTTCGTTGGCGGGAAGGTCCCGCGCGATGGCATTGATCTCTTCCAGTAGGCAATAAGCCTCCGCATAACGCTGGAATTGGCGTTGAAATGCCTCTTCCGCTTCTTTGACGAGCAGCTTGATCTCTTGTAGGACTCGGGAGTTGTCGTGGATGCGGCGCAGAAAATCTTCGCTGCTAAGGACTTGCTGCGGGCCTGGTGCCTCGTGCTCATCGTTGATATCGTCCTATACATATAGTTGTGAGTTATAGGAGAAACTTGTGAATGAGTGAATGAAACTTACTTCCTCGCGTTTCGTGGAGCTCTCCTCGGATCCAGCACGGTCGACGGGTGAGTGGCGTGAGGTAACTTCCTCGCCGCCAGGGCGCTCTGGGGTGGACTCCTCGTCGGCGATGGCCATATTGTTCTTAGAAAGTTGTGGCGTAGGGTAACTTGAGTTGGACTCGAGAAAGACCGATTGAAGAGCTCAAGTGACGATGGGCAATAGTTGCGTTGAATGAATACCTAGTAGGGTTTTGCGCGATGTTGCAAGGCGGCAAGAAAGAAACAGCACAGGGAAAGAATGGTGCATGGCCTAAAAATCGGTAAACATTGAGAATGCGCTGGGTGACTGGGCTGCGTGACTGGACTACCAGGGGGACAGTCGTCCTTGCCGTTTATCGCTCGCAAAAGGGGCAGCGACGTGGGAAGTCGGAAGGTACGTAGGGTTTGAACACTATGTACCCTACGTACCTTACCGATAAGTACACGTGCAGACATTGAATAGTAACTATCGGTGCAGGACAGCAATAGACATGGATAACCGTACTTGGAATTGTTTGATTTCTATCTATGAGCCTAGCTGCCTGTTGATAACACAGCAGCTGTGATCCTCTAACTATCAACATCCCTTTTCATTCACTATAATGCTTTGTTGTAGCTCTAAGATAACTTATAGAGGAGAATCGCTTCTCAACTGAAAACCCTGGCTTTCATCGGCAACTAGTATACTCCATAGGATGGCGTCGATATTTAGATCAGAACCTATCTCAGTAGTCCATGGAGCCATATATTTCCCTATTCGCGATCGGACAGATCTGTGCAAGCCGACTGCGCTTACACCAATTCACAACCTTGTCACATAGGACCTGCCGTAAGATGGGGAGGAGGATGAGGCTTGGAGGGAAAAGTTATCGTAAAAAGGGGGAAGGGGGTGAAGTAATGCGACGGTAGACCTCGTGGTGACCCGGCGAGGGAAGGAGCAAGGCTGAAGAGAAGCTGGTATCTATGGCTCGGCAGTCATACTTCCTTTAACTAGCGTTGCTGCTCAAATATGCATTCGAAAGCCTTATATGTCTGCTCCTTAGACCTGGTTCCTTAGGTGCGAGTTCGTCTCCTGTACTAGGGTAAATAGAGGATTTGGTATTTACCCTGCGAGCGGATTGGCGTGGATGGTAACCTTCTCGATCAATACCTTCTCCTTTGGCCGATTCTTCTTGTCCACATCGATCGCCTCCAGTTTCGCCAAAGTAGCGAGGCTATCATCTCCGATGAGCTTGCCAAAAACAGTATTGAGGCCATCCAGATGTGGCGCCTTGTCGAAGATGACGAAGAACTGTGAGCCATTGGTACCGGGTCCCTTATTTGCCATTGAAACGATCCCTCGCGCGTTATGCTTGAGAGCTGGTCGGATCTCGTCTTCGAATGTCCCACCCCATATTGATCGACCTCCTTTTGGGTTATCTGGTGTTGGGTTTGCAGGGCCACCTGTCTGGATCATGAAGCCAGGGATTAGGCGGTGAAACGGCGACTGATCATAGTAATTCGACGCACAAAGGGCCAAGAAATTCTATGGCTTCGTTAGTTACGAATGCTACAACAAGTGGGCGCTTTAGCTAGACATACCTCGGCGGTCTTAGGGACACTTTCACAGAAGACCTCAATCTTAAGATCGCCCTGGGATGTATGTAAAGTCACAGACATGGTGCTGAGAAGCTTTAAGATAACATGGTTGACCAGTTGGAATCCAGCTGTTGCGGCCTTAGGACGTCTTGGTGCAGCTCTTCCAGCGATATGTCGTCACGTGGGAAGAGTGGACAAAGGTGACGTTGGAGGTTTAAAAAAAAGTCGCGATTGATTTCACGATAACGAGCTGTGGGGTCACAGAGTGGAGGAAGCTAAAAAGAGAACGAATCCAGGGGCCAATGCGGGGGGCGATTACATGCCATGTGTCTAGCGACCTCCATAGGACCAGGTACTTGCTGTAGGTACATAGTACCCTCTAGATTGATTGGACAGGGCCGGTTAGGGCTGCTAGGTCTCTCCGTGTAGCGAGCGGACTCGGCATAAATGCTTGTCTGCAGGTCGCATTTATTGGCTTCCAGCTACTTACATGTATCGTCATGATTCCTGGCTAGTAACCTCGGGGCATTCTTCTCGTCTACAATTCCTAAAGGGAACTTTGACAGGTAGACACGTGGGATCAACATCTGCGAATCATCCATCCCCTTATTCCCGGGAAGTATTCTCTTCAATTGGATTTTGGCTCCCACGTAAAATTGATGGTGTACTGAAGGGTTACATTGCTGGGCGGCAAAGGCGCCCATGCACATGCAGCTTTACAATGGGTGGTATGTGGCACTTAGCGTAGGACTTTTCTTTTGTCTTGTCCACTCATTGTAAGCGCTAAGCGCAGCTGATGTCGAAGGGCTTGGTTCGGTCGATTCTTACAAATATTCGTTTATTTTTTGCTTGACTAACTGCTCATGTCAAGTATACTCTCAGTCTTGTCTGTCAGAAATTAACCTTGAAATAAGTTAGGCATAATGCCTAAGGACATGTTGTCACTTCTATTGTTCTTGCAGTGAGGTATTCATAATAAGTAGCGAACTTGGAGATACATAGTAACTAGTAGCATTTGGTAGGCATACGGCGACTAGCAGGGTTAGTCTCTACATACATACATGTACCGTATAGTATGTAAAATCGTCAGCCTCATCCAGGTTCCCAGGTTTCGGCTCCTACTCGGCCCCCAAACTAGAGAACCCTTCCGTACATACGGAATACTTGGGCCACTTGAAGGTACGCATTTCCACCCGAAAGGGCTTCCCATGCAAAAGGGCAATCTGTCTCACCATCCGGAGTTGCACTCCACGTGTGACCATGCATGGGGACCTGTCCGAATGCCCCTTTTCCCTTTTCTGTTTTATTATACATTACTAAGTTATATCTATCTATACACAGTAAATCACAAAACCCCGGGGTTGTGTTGCGAGTAGGGCAAAGGCTCAACTGTTGGCGGTTTCTGTGTAGGCGTTGTTCACACGTCGTTATGATGACGGATTAACCTGGTATAATAAGAATAACGTACGACAACGTGACGTTAATCTAAAGTGTAGCTGTCGAGTAACCTTTGAGTACCATAGCCGTACCTAATAAGCATTATATCTGCTGTGCAGGTATTTTAGTCAGTGTCGTCATGGATAGACATACGAATATATTCCAAACTTTAGAGACATGTTTTGTGCCTTATGTCTGCAAAGTATGGGTTGGGTATGAGGAACAAAATCTCTTTATATGTAGGACTAAAGTGTAATCAACGGTAACTGGAGATGTTGAGATCTGATTCGTACGATCAGTGGACCGTGGATATGTAATTTATCATATTCACCTGTCTCATTTTCGTATGTGCTGCAGAAAATGGTGTCCATCAACGATTAGCAGGGTAAAGGTTAGTGGATAATGGCAATATAGGTTGCCCTAATAGGTACCTACAGTGTCTTTTCGCTGTAGGTTGGCAAGTACAGTACGGCTAGTGCCTGACCCCCTGACCTATCACACTGCCTCCACCAAATGCTTAACCGCCCGATTCGGAACCGCCGTCCATTGGCTTTCAATTCAGATGGGAAGTTTCCTAAATCCAAACCCTCGTGCTTCTTACAGCTGCCAATTTCCCCATTCAGCTTCTAACTTTCGGGCAGGTGGTATCTGTCAGATTTCTCACCTTTTTTTACTGTTCCCAGCTTTGGGAGCCGTTCTCTCCCACCTTGTTACCCAAAATCTAATGACAGCACAGGAAAGAAAAGAAAAATATATCCCGGCTTGTTCGCATATAGTTAACTTGTGGGGTTGGGACAAGTTGAAATCCAACACCGTGCTATTTATCATTGTTCCCTTCAAAGAAAGAAAAGAAAAAAATTGTCCCAATTCCAATATTGAATGTTAAACCAAAACCCCGGCTTCACCTTTGCATGTCGCCTAGAACCTTAACTCACTCCCCCCCTCCTCCAAGTTGGAAGCCGGGATCTGTTCGGCTGCCAATTTATCAAATCAATGTGTTAGTGGTTACATAAGTTACCTAACATTTGAACCTAGGTTTAAGTCCTGCGAACTGAGCTACGGAGCTTGCAAACCTACCAACTTCAACCTTTCGAACTCAGGCGATACCCACCTTCTATACCTCTATACTATATAGATATAGTACGCGGCTTGTTCTTGGCGAATATTGTCGTTATCATCTATCGGATCGACTTGACCTTTGTCAAACAAACCCGTCGGGCTGTGACCCTGCCATCAAACTCGAACTCCGCGTCCCTACCCTTACCTTACCTACCCTTACCTCAGCCACCCGTCGCCATCAGCAACCACGCACCGCTTTCTTTACCGATTCCTGCATCCCGCTTTCTGCAACCCTCCACACTCGATTTCCTCGATAGGCAACACTGGACCCCATCCTCCAAAACGATAGCAATTTCGGTCGCAAATAATACTTCTACTAGAGTGTGGACAGCAACAGCATCGGTTGCGACAACTGGAATCTGACATGTAATGCTTCCATATTCCATTCTCGACCGTTTAAAGATCGATCGCATTTCGCAAGGCGTAAACGGCTCGTAGCCGTCAAGGAATAGATGCGCCCAGCCACGCTGAACCTTTGTCTTTTCCACCACCAGCTGGGCGCAACGCGCGAAGAAGATGGCAGAACGAATTCAGGCTTCTGTCCGGGTGTCCGGGCCTCCAAATAGTAGTTTTCTAGTTGGGTATCCGGGGATTTCAGCGACGTTGGTAAGTTTCGCACTTACTTGCTTCTACCTTGGTGTTTATTTATCGGTGTCGTCAATGTGGGGGTGGGCGCCGTTCCAGCGCCGAAGCTTTAGAGCCTTTCGCTACGTCCAGTATAATCAGTCGTCTGACTCGACTTGATCTGACTAACAAAACCTCTGTAGCCGCGCATCGAAGGTAAAGTTGAGATACGGCCGTCATCAGGATGGTCCGCGCCGGTTTCTATCTCCCTCGTACGAATATGCCTACAGAGAAGGGAAACAATTCATCCAGCAGCCGAAAACGTTGCTAAGCGCCACCTCGGTACACCTCGACGCGATACTACTGATGTTGTCGGGAAGGAGCTCTTACTATATCGATGCGCAACGGGCAGAGAGGCGGAGAGCGTCGTTGCGATGGATTTACCATTCGTCCTATTTATCCCATTCGGACGAGGTGGCGGAGAGACGAATAGAAGGATACCGCCGGCTTCATTACAACTTCCCAGCAGAACCGCAGAGACATATTACGAGCTAGTGGTAACCGTGCAGCAAGGGCCGAGTATACAGAATAAATACGCATTCCCTGTGCCATTGCAACGATATGACACCCTGTCGACCTTTGGAATGTACAATCGACCCGAAAACAAAGTCACAACTTCTGATAACATAGTGACGCTTGGTATCTCGCTTCCGAGATGGAGTTATGGGCCTATGGATCCGATCACGGTATATATCAAAGTGGCACCAAATTTGGACTGGATGAGTAAGGCGAGGAAGGTTATGATACAGAAGCTCACGATTGGGATTGAGGAGGAGATCACATACAACCCGGAAGGAGACGAGCCAACCAAGAAAGTGAATAGGCTGCAAAAGCACACCCGTAACATCGGGCAGAGATTACCGGAAGGAGGTTATGTCACTAACTTGGGCATTATCTTTCCGCATAAGGACCTGCGCGACGCGAATGGGGTTATTCGAAGGGGGCAACCCGCTTTTCCGAATTACGCGGTCACATCGTTCACAACTACGTCTACGCTCTATAAGATCGAGTTCTTCCTTACGGTTAAGGTATGCGCGCACATATGCTATGAGGGCAGCAAATAGTTTATATGCGGGCCATTGCTGACACATTTTTCATTATAGGCACAATTGACGTCCGCTCGCGACATTACCCTCCGACAACCTATCGTCATATGCCCGTTGGACCATCAAGCGTGTAAAGAAGAAATGGATGCTATCGAGCAAGCAGCGAAGGATGCCTCCTCGGTCGACCCGAATAACCCAATGATGCCGCCAGGAACTATTATCCTAGCTGATGCCCCGAACGCCCTGGCCGCATTGGGACTCTGCCTTGTGGGAGGGCAGAAGAAACCATTGATCGAATGAGGGTTGTCTTACGAATCCGATATGGCTGGATCGCTTAATCTCATTCCTCGCGTGACGTAGTATATTGGGTATTATGACCCGTCGAGTCGAATCGACAAGCGTATGCTTTTACGAATTTTCGGGTTCACCTCTGTTCCATCGGACTTGGCATTCGAAAACATTCGTGTCGCTTATAACCCTCTGCGCTCGAAGTATCATGAACATGTTACCTCCGTATTAGCTCAGGCCGGCACGAGTGAGGTTTACTTCACTGCTACGACCGTAACATGCTAGACTGGGGCGCGGATTATTAAAGCTGGCTGCTTGTACGACTCTTTGGTCTCGGGGGGCAAAGACTCACGAACCGTTCTGGTCCCTAGTGACTTTCCGGGGACGCGCCGGCATAAAACATAGCCTCAATCTTCCCGGCGGACTATGCAGACAGTACACAGTATATCGGCATGGCATGGTTTATAATCATAGTCGCCCAAATATAGTCGGAGATAGGATGCATAGACGGAGATCATGAATCCACTATTCAATGGGAATAGCTTCGCGTTTGACGGACGTTGATAACGTCGTAACGGACTTAGCGGCATTACGGTTTAGAATCATTCCCAAGGCGCGGAATAAAGATCGGAGAACGGGATACCAATTGGTCGGACTCCGGGCGTTTAAGGAAAACATGCAGGAGAATATGGCTGAATGGTCTCGAATTTCCCCGCGTGTACGAGCCTGGGCCATGCATTACCACCGACATCTCAGCTGCTTTGAGACTCAGTCAAGCTGAATGGCTAGCACAGTAGCGAGGCGTACTTTATATTAGGTGTCGGTAGGCTGTTCTGAGGAGGTGGTACGGTTCACAGAGCGTTGGGTCTTTGGAATTGCATTATCTGTACAAATGTCGCACCTCTCGTGATTTTAGCTCTCTGGATGTTGACGCAGATAGCATTGGAGAGAAGATACGAGAAGGCGTTCCAGTGTCACGAGAACTTGGTGCATGTTGATCATTCATTGCTCTTCAGCAATGGGAATTGTATCGAGGTTGTCAGAGCCACTCAGCAAATAGTAGAGATAGGTCAATCCTAGAATTTTGTTGATACTACAGAATTCGTCCAGTCACCTATCTCTCTACCTTGGTAAAACTGGGAATTAAGGTGTTGTCTATTGCTTAGGGTATGTTCGCGTAGCACTCGGTTCGACAAGACGCCTTGTGATCTGCCAGGTGCTTCCGCCTACAGTAACTAAAAAGGTGAGCGACGAAGGGAGATAATAAAAATCCACAACAACAGCCTGATGATAAAATAGCAAAAAGGAAAAAGAAACCCATCTCTCCTTTCTGGGTGAATAAGGATCGAAGTTTGATGAGAGCTGCAGGATTCGAACCTGCGCGGTTTCCCATCGCGGATGTTACAAGGTATTCGTTAGAATGACCTAAACACGACGCCTTAACCACTCGGCCAAACTCCCATTTATTGTTAGAGGAACTACTTCCAATAGTGCACTATATGCTAAGGGTGGCGCTGCACAAATTTTCGCAGTGAGAGAGGCGCAAGAGCCGCGCTAATCAGGTCAGTGCGTGCATAGGTACCCACTAGCGGGCAGCTTAAAAGTTAAGTGCTAAGGTTAGGTTTTAGTGGGCCGGCAAATTCAAATACATCCATTCATGGATGTGAGTGGTGAGTCTGAGTTCTACTTGTGATAAAGGATGCAAATGCGTCGAGCACACCGCATCACGAAGGCGCTCAACTTGGTTGTTTAAGTTTCAGAATACCCGATTTGTCTTTATTCTCCTATATGGACAAACCTAGTCTTGGGAAGAGGATATCCGGGAACAATACCTCGAGCTTGACACGTGACGGCGTCTTTTGGTCATACGTAGACTTACACAGTCTGAAGCCTCGGGCCTCAAGTCATCGATTCCCTTGGGAATCCCGTCGCAATGGCCTTTGACGATGAGGACCCCGTCCCCGCGGCCCTCGTGCCTAAAGCTGGGGATCAAGGCGGCGCCGACGATGCACCGTCACTGGAAGACGCGCTCGCGGAAGAGACGCAGGACTTCCGCCTCTTCGCCGCACTCGTGAACAAGAACCAACCGTCAGGAAAGACGCTACGGCGCGGCGAGAAAGACTTCGAGTCGCACGGCACGCGTGCGCAGCAGGGGGCGCTTGATGCCAGCCGCCAGGCTATGCTCGACGTGCTGAGCTACACGCGCGCGCACAAGCCCAAGGACCACACGCGGGCGTGGTATTTCCCGGATAAGTGGGCGGACGTGCCGCTTGCGGAGGAGAAGGAGGGCGAGAAGGGTGCGGGTTTGTGGGCGCGGGAACGGGTGGTTGTGGTGGAGGATGAGATTAGGGGACCGCTTAGCCAGAATACGGGGCGCATTGTTACGGGCCTTGAGGCGTATAAGGGGACTCCTGGGTATTTGAAGACCTGGTTGCTGCCGGAGGAGGCGCTGTATATGGTGGAGCGAGGCTCGTTAGATCTCTGGTGGCCGGCGCGAGGTATTGAGGATGTGTTCCCGATACCAAAGGACGGCGAGAGCGGCACCAGCGATCGAGACGGTAGGCAGTTTGAAGACTTCGAACTCGGCGTCCCGCTTAGCTTCCAGGCCGCATATGCACTACTCATCGGAGAGGATGGCCAGAGAGGCAAGGTCAGCCTAGAAAAATACCAGGTCTATGCGAATCTCCGTAGGACGGGATATAAAATCATGCGAGCCACGGTAATGCCATTGCCACCACCAGCTCCTACGGACTCTCCCCCTCAAGCGCTATGGAAATGGTTAATCTCTCTCATCCCTACCGCGCCGCGATCCCACCCACCGTACGGACCCCTCGTCAAGCCAGGCTTCTACCGCTCCTACAACCCGATCTTCACGCAGCTTGCCCTCGTCCCACGCCACAAACCCACACCACAGCCACAGCTCACAACACCCGAACCCCAGGACCCCTTCCGCATCCACTTCCACGTGTGGAAAAGCAGCACCCCCGTCGCCAAGACGAAGCCTCCAACCCCCGACTTCCGGATCGCCGTCGCCGACGCCCGCGCGTCCGACGTGCCCACCCTCGAAGAACTCACGGCGCTGCTGGAGCACTGCACCCCGTGGGACCCGCCGGCGCCCAAGAAAGACGGCGGGGGCGCCAAGGGAGGCGTCGGCGGCGTGTACCACCGGCTCAAGCACGCGTGGCGCAACGTGATTGTCGCGGTGAACGACCGCGGGATCATTAGTTATCTCCGGTTTGGCGAGATGGCGTTTGCGGAGGAGCGGCTGTATGAGAGGGTTGGTGGCGGTGGACGCGGGGGGAAGGGGAAGAGAGGGGGACGGTTTGGGAGAGGCGGGCGCGGAGGGCGTGGTGGGAGAGGGAGGGGAGGAGGACGGGGTGGATAGTGAAGCACTTACTTGAGCTTTTAGCTCTTAAGTATATGCTTGATTTGATGCCTCATGGCGATTTATGTGCCGCGCGAGAACGCGCGGGAACGATGAATCCAGAGAATGGAGATACGGTGGCCTATAATACTAGATTACCTGAAGAGATCATCAGAGTCCAGCCGATGACTAGCTTCTCCAATAGCGCCTGCCCCGTTAATGTGTAGAGGGCTGCACTGGCATGCCACTTTCAAGATGGTATGCTGTGGTGCGTAAATAGCTCGTACTGTCGACCACAGGGTTTGATGTCTGGCACTTTGTGATAAGCTATAGCATATCGTTTTTATGCGTTTCCCGTGGTCGGTCCTCGATGTAGAACGTACCGTACACTTCACTTTACTATCTTAGCCAGGCACTCTCTCTATGCTTATAAAATCAAACTCATTCTAGTTTTAACTATATACGTAAATATGTGTAGACTACGACACGGCAAAAGCTTCAATTGTGAAGGGGGGATATAGAAATTGCTCATCCTGATGGAAAACCCTCATTATTTTGGAACTCGATGCGAGTAGGTCAGTTATCTTGGTGAAAAGCTTCAGTCGTCTTGAGTTTCGTCAACCATTGGGACGGCCACTTTAGTAAGCTCGGTACGATTTTCATCCAGCGAAATAATATAAATGGTCATCGTCACACGTGAACTCTTTCCGAAAGTAGGTAGGTATGGAAGCTCTCTGCGACTTATACTTAAGCACTATGTGGTTCTTGTGGAAAATCATATCTCATATCTACCGTTCCGATAATGTGTCTTGACTGGGCGCGACATAATGCTTAGCTCTACAACTTCTCATAACATGGAACGAATTGTCATTGGCTGGGTGTACCAACACCAAGTAGGCTATGAAAAGGGGAAAAAAAAGAAGGAGTCCTGATTATATCATGTTCTTAGGCATTTATAAATGGATGTACGCATCTACCTACCGAAAGTGAACTGAAACTCCGGGAAATTCCCACCGCGTGGGGGGAAATGAAGTGTAGCATATCGAGAGAAAAATAGCTCTCTGCATTACCTCAGTCCTATCCCGCGACATATTTCCTCTAATGGAACCGTAGCACAACCGGTTACGGTATCACGAACATGTATCAATTGAGGCCACACACGATACGAAACTACCAAGGAGAGCGGTAAATGATCACCAGAGTGTTGCAGCTTGTGGGTTGGGTTTCTGTGGTACGTCGGCGTCGGTAGTGTATGTACCTATCCTGTCCTGCGCCTGTTAGGACACGAGGAGACAAGAGTTGTACAGGAGAGCCCTTGTGCTACGATAACACCTATAATATTAAGTCCGGTGATTAATTCCTTTCTCTTCTGCCCTCTGGTTTGCTCCGCGAAAAAGCCGGCATATCCTCGTCGAGTCGTCGTTGTTGTAGTAGGGAACGAGGACCGAAAAAGCACGCAAGTGACGCCACGAATCATGAAAGAGTCATCAGTAGATTCGTTACTGGTAACAAGATTTATAGAGAGGGAATATCACATGATGATGCCGCAAGAAATTACCGTAAGGAGAGGTAATTCAGTTAAGGTACTTATCTCAAGTAGGTAGGTACAAATTCCGGACTTGATGAAGTTCACCCGAGCTTTTTACAGGGGGTAGTAAGATTATTCGTAAAGGAAAAGTCTTGGCCCCTGCTTCTATTGAATTCTCTCATACCACCAGTCAACCATAAATATACCGTAAGAGACGAACGAGTTTACGTTTACGATTCAACCATAATCGCAGCTAAAGCCTAGATACTTCGGCTATGCTTCTGGTTTCGTCACGGTTAACCCCGAGTTATCGATACGAAACCCGGATGAGTCCATAATTTGCGAATGCTACTTAGAGGATGAGAGTTGTAGGTACTCTGAGGCAAGCCTTTTAGGCAGTTTGGGAGGGGTATTGAGTTTGATTATTACCTGTTGGCGGCACCTTGTGTCGCCTAGCTTTGGTTCTGGCTCTTGCTTCAACGGTCAGACTTTACATTATCACCAAGACTTAGTCCAGTCAGCCATCAGCCAAGTCCCGTCAGATTTATTAGTATCCTATTCACCCAACACTCGATCAAATCACAATCATACAGTATCACCAATTCACTCAGTCACTCATCAGTTCATCATCTCGCTCATTCAATTTTCAATCAGTCAAATCTTCCTGACTTTCGGTCGCACATGGCACGTAATGTTTATCAGCTGCAGACTCAACTGATGACATGATGGCGTAAGATTTGTGTATCATCGTACCCTATCAGGCACGGCGATTACTGAGAGAGATAGAGTCTAGTTTAGACATGCATCGTTAAGTGTCCACGTTGCATTCCTTCTTGGCCACCACGCCTATTTACCAGTATCATTCGTATCATTCGCCCGATTCTTAAATTTTCTGCGACATCCCCCCGCTACTCAACTTGAGACTTGGTAAATCTGGTGACTGCGCAGATGATTATTCGAGGTAGCAATTCAGCGATCAGGCACATGCGATCGAACACATCGTCCACCGCCAATTGCCAATTGCCAATTACTTATCAAACTCTTTAATAGCCATAGGAACTTGTCATCTTTAGTAGTTGGGGTAGGCTGGGCTGATTGCCTAGCTTATGATCAAATGTTTATAATGCTCATTTGCTCATCGTATATTGTATAATGCATAATAATCATATGCTTGGTAGCCTCGGCTTGGGGGCTAAATGGACATCGACGCTATAATTGCCAGAAAGATCTGCTATGACCGGGGGCTGGTTTAGTTTCCGACCCTTGTTTCTTCTCATACCTTAGGATACCTTAGGTAGATAGGTGTAGGTGTGTTGGAAGATAAGCATGGCATGGCATTGGCAATGGGATACTAGCCTACTCTCGTAGACATGGTCTTGGTCTTGGTCTTTTAATAATCGTTCATGTATGTATGCGTCTATGTGTTACATACTTCTCACTCCGATATATAACAGGACACAACCACGGGTGCTAGATAGGTAGGCTAACAATACGACTTTCTTTCCCGACTCCATGGCACTTGACCGAGGTCAAGTATGGGTTGGGCAAGCGTTACACTCTCACCTTCTGTTAGTTTACAGTAGCTGAAATCATCATCAAGGAGGGTAACGATAGGCACTGCGCCACAATATCGCAACTCGAAATGGCCAAAAAGGCCAACACTGTAACCCGGAGAGCCAACATCTTCTTCTGATACAAGGTACTTTGCCTAATTGGTCTTCACAGAGGTGAAACAACCGTCTCGCCTAATACTTTTCCGACTTTCCGACATGAAATATCGCGAAACTTAGGATTCCTGATAATGACGAAGGTGATCAATCCTGCTACTCAATTCCCGCCGCGCGCCGCTTGTTCATTCGTCGCACTGAATACTTAGATTGGTATTGGTAGAGGTACTCGAGACGGAAACTAAAAATGATTTTATTCCTGATTTTCTTCGTTCCCCCCCTTCGTCTGCGCTTGATGCGATAGGGTTGTAGGTAGGATCAATTAGGATTCAGGTTCTATTGACCCATTGAGTGCATGTTACACAATGCAAAGCTACTCCAAGCCAGCCAGCAAGCCAGCCAGCCACAGATGGTTTAATCTAGTCTGACCAAGCCGAGCGCTTCCTAAGTATAGGGCGCGAGAAGCCTAATAAGATTGGGCGACGAAGTAGGAGGTAGGCAGAGAAGAATAGAAGTTAGGTTACAGTCTGAATAGGCGGTGCACCTACGCGCAGGTAGTATTATGTAGGTCACAACATGAGTAATAGCGGGCATAGTAATAATATTGTAAGCTCGTATATTCCTTTTTGCGGCGTTGCAGGTAGCCTTGATTACTTACATGCGCGTGTGTATACCTACCTAGAATATCATTGATATGTATATCCAAGTATATACCAAGAAAGAAGTAATACACTCATTACCTATTAGGAGGAGGTACGTATGTCACTGGCGGTTCTTGTACGAGACCACGACATCGTTTCATTGGATTTTTGAAGTGCGTCGGATTCCATTCAATGCTTCCATCGATACATGTAATGTAGGCGGCACTACTTGATACTTATTTAGCTAAGGTTGGTAAGTGGGCAGGTTTCCCATGTATTAGCTTCCGACCAATCAGCTTATTCAAAATTCTGACAGGTTGCTATGCCCCTAGTCGGGCCTTGGTTAAGAGAGCCTGTATTGCACAATATTAAACCCCTGCACGGGTTTCCTTTAGGTCAGACAACTTTGATTGATTGACAACGCTTACTTTTGCCGGATAGTTCTCACACGCAAATACCCTTTCCCACCTTTAACCTTTTTCCATCTTCAACTTTTTTTTCTGCCCTCTCCTAGCGCGGGAGATACGATCCGATCGAGTCAACCCATTTTTTAATGGATTCAATGTTTTTGGGCTCGATATATAATAATAATTTTTCTTCCTTTCTGTCCAATGGACTTATGAGCTTATAAATCTGTGGCTCACTATAATTCTCAAACCCGTTTCGGTAAGTCCTGCAAAACTACTCGCTCTCTTCCCCCCCTGCAGCGTATGCCCTTTTCCGTCCATAATAAAATCATGCGCCAATTGGAGCTCTAACTATGTACTGTCTCGGCAACTCGACTCAGCGCCATCAATATTTCCATTTTGGACTTCCCATGTTATCCATGTCAATTTCTGGGGAAGGAAGGAAGGAAGGAACTCTTGAGGGTTTTAGACCTTCTTTCCCTTTTGAGTCTACACTGTTTACTCTACACCATCTGTGGTCGCACTTTGACCTCGACTAGAAAACACACCAAACTACTAGTTTCCAAGGTTCCTGTTACTTACCAAATCTATGCCTAGAACTAGCTTCTCTCCTACCTCCGCTCTCTGACTTCGAGAACCAAACTTCTCCACATAAGCTACGCGATTTAACTGCCACCTCCACTGTCTTGTGTGTCACTTGGATCGCCTCTTGTTTTTTCAAGACTACGGTGGGTGTTAATTCGTTTGTTTGAGGGGCTTTCAGTTGCACTTGCCGCTGATCTCGGGTTTGTTACTATTCTCTATAAACTCGTGATCTGCTATCCGCACATGGTACCTTCCACTATTGACTTATTCTTTTCTCCCTTCTCACTTTCTTCACCGTTTGAACAACGTACCGCACGGCTACATTCCCTTGTCATTGCAATGCAATTCATTGGCAACTGCTATCTGTCTCTGTGGTCAATGCCTCACTGTATGCACTCACATTGGATGGGTTATACTTGCCGCATAGCGCGCAATACGCTATTCACTCGTGTTGTGCTATATGGACTTTCGATTTGCTATATAAAGATACATTGGTTAGACCATCAACTTGCTAATACAACTACAGATATCTCCCAACTCCCTCCTTCCACCGTTAACTCAACATCGACTTGGACCAACTACCTAACATCGACCTGGACCAACTGCTCAACGCCGGCTCGGACCAAATACTTAACGTCGGCTTGGACTAACTTTTATCTTTCACACAATCTTGTCTTGCCAACATCGATCGGCAACCATGGATCGTGACGATACAACTCAGCGAAAGCTGACCTTTACTGAATTTGAAGAGAAGAAGACAGCAGAGCCTGCTGTCGAAGAAAAGTAAGTCATCATCGTTCCTTTCTTCATTACGTCCCTCAATTGTTTGCACTCTGTCCTCTACCTCAGTCTATTGGCGAACGATTCGGGCAGGTGCACCTCTGCGAATCCACTATCGTTCATTCTAGTACATCGATCGTTGCTGCCCATAATCAAAGCTGAGCGTTTCGACAACGTGCTATCTACCGGCTTAGTCTCCACATTTCCCGAAGCCATCGGGATTACCATCACTTTTACTACTTTTCATTTGATCCTTAATCATCAATTTATTACCTCACTTCAACCTCAATCTTCTTGTCTTATCATCACTACATCTGGAACACTTCATCAAAGACATTTACTAACATGGCTCGTCGAAGGCGCACCGCTGCTGTTGAACCGAAGCGACCTACTCCTTCGGAGGCAGTTACCCCGGCCAATGAGGCTGGCGAGGATGCAGCTAACGATGGCGAATTGAGCTCACCTCCCGACACTAGCTCGGTGTCTAGTGTTAACCCGGACATGTTGGGCGATGAGATTGTTGTCGGCACCCGAGCCAATGGCAACAAGTCACCTGCGCGTCGCGCTGCTTCTGAGCGAGGAGACGTCGACATGCCCGATGCCGAAGAGGACGAGGAACCGGTATCTCACTACCCTAAGAGGAAACGCCGTGTATCCCAATTCAACGACCTCAGTGAGGACAAGATAGACAGCAGTCTGCTGAAGATTGCAGATGAGATCGACGCTGGCCAGGCTAAGGGAAAGGCACGACCGAAATTCGAGGAAGACAACAAGCACGTGCCCATTGGCTACTGGCGTGACTCCCCGGTCCCCCAAGAGCAGGGCAAACACATGGTTGTTGGCTTTATCGATGTGCGCGACCGTCTTCGAACTCGCATAAGGGGCATAGATCTCAAGGGAAACAACATCAACGCTCGTCTATACCGCATCCCTCCCGGCCCCGGCGGTAGCTGGGTTACATTCACCCACATAGTCTTCCTTGATCACCTCATCGGGCATGACCACAACGTGATTAAGGAGTATGTCAAAGTTCGTGCCGAAACGCTTCATGATCGCACCGTTGAAGCCGACATGGAGGCGATTCGAGAGGCCCAACGTCGTTTGGAAGCTAATCCTCCACCCGAAACTCCTCAACCCCCCTCCATAGCTTGGGGCCGGGATGTTCCGGAGCATGCACAGAGTGGTCGACCGGAAGCAAAGCGCCGCCGCTATGGTAGCGCCGTTGGAACCATCGCCGAGTTTTCCGAGCGCTCTGAGCGCCTCGAACGCGATCGTCTCGAGCGACCTGAACATATTGATCGAGCTGAGCGCCCTGACCATACGGAACAAGTCGAACGCGTTTCTACCGCTCACCAGCAGATGCCCGACCTACCTCAGCTACCGCGAAAGCCTACTCGTATCCTTGTTGGTTGCTGGGCCAATTCCAGCCCGCCTAAAAATGAGGACAAGCACGCAGTCTACGGCATCCTTGGTGCGAATGATATGTTCCGTGTCAAGTTGGTTCGTGAGACGATGGATGGCCGTTTCATCGATGGCAACTTCCCCAGTGGAGCTGGCGCCTTGTGGATTTCATACGACGATGTCACTTTCGTGGATCATCTCAAGAATCTCACCAGGCCGGAGGTCAAGGAGTATGTCCGAATTCGCCAAGCCCAAATTGATGCTGGTGAAACAAAAGATGATCAAGTGGCGAACGAAACGAAAGCGGTCGCTCAGGCTCAGATTCGCGCGGCTCAATTCGCAGCAGCAAACCCCAGCAAGACTCCCACTCAAGGGCATGTGATGCCTAGCCCATCCGCCCACGGGCGTGAAGATGTTCGCGAGACCCACGAGTTGAGGCAGACCCGACGCGATCTACCGACTCGTAGTGTTGAGCCGGCGCAACAGTCTCGACACTCGCATCCGGAAGTGGAGATTCGACAGGCCAGCCGCCCTGCCAGCAACGACCCCATCGAGCGCGTTCAGACATTCGCTAACCGCGAAGTCGCGAGGATGGAAGCCGTTCAGATGCGCACGAATCGCCATCAGGCCCACCGAAACTCCATGGGAAACCCCAACAGCGTGGGCAAGTTTAACGACAATCTACAGCGGATGGACCATGTCTGGCAGGCTCAAGAGACCATGCGCATGGGACCTGCCAATACCAATGGCAATCACGCCGACGTCATGATGCACGAGGGTATCAAGTATGAGAGGAAGCAGAGTGGCCCTTTCAAGGACAGGCTGGTCAGCCAAGGCACCATTATCAACATCGAGGGCGAGGACTACGTCGAATATCGTGTGCTTACGAAGCCGTCATTCTTCTAAACCATACTTCTACTCCTTTTAACCCGGTCCTCTCTCTTGTGCTTTACTAAACATACGGACCCCCGACAAATCCCGACTTAAGAATCGACGATTTTATGCGTTGTATTCATTTTCCTTTCCTTTTGCACTTATCACATACGTTTATATCATACGTCCCTCCACACATCACGGAGTTTGACGACAAACGTCTAATCTCCACCTCGTCAAAATGATACCACGGACAGCAAGATCCAATCAACATTCCCAAAGGCACGGTAATACCCATTCGAACGAAGGATCTAGGCTGTCCCGCACACGTTAAGGAGGGCGGCGCGATGAAAAAGAAGTTAATAATTCACGATTCATGGCTGGCCTGATGCGCACGGGGGATTCGCGCGATCGATCGATCAATTCTCGATGTAATTTTAGGAGTCATGAGCAGGAGCATTGCAAAGGGGGGAGGGGGGCGCTGATTTCATGGTATTCACTGCGGAATGCATGATGATTCTTATGCGGGGGCCTTTCCATACGTAGCATTATTCGCAATACACGTTGAATTAAAAAATCCCATTTCATTTCTCGTAGTAGTGACTGTCTGCCTAGTAGTTTCGTAGGCTGAAGAAGAGAC
The DNA here is from genome assembly GCA_022984865.1 of Hypomontagnella submonticulosa. Taxonomy (NCBI): domain Eukaryota; kingdom Fungi; phylum Ascomycota; class Sordariomycetes; order Xylariales; family Hypoxylaceae; genus Hypomontagnella; species Hypomontagnella submonticulosa. The sequence goes on from JAJKLF010000013.1 coordinate 266,298, forward strand.
CGTGATACATTACTAACTTGTGTAAACCCAATTCGTAAACTCATTCGCAAATCCATTCGGATTCCCGTGCGTGGTCCCATTTGCGTTTCCCTTCGCGATCCCATTTGCGTCATCCATGTCCATAGCTCCCCAGCCTTTGCTCTCCATCCCATCTTCCCATTCCGCCCATCTCAGCTTCGCAAGTCCTCAGTAGAATCCGCCTCGAGCTAGGAGCAGCTCCCACACCAGCACGCAGACGACGCCCCCCAAGATCGCAACCATGAAGCAGAAGAACATCAAGATCGATTCTCCCCCGTGGTTGATGACGATGCTCCCACCCAGGCCCTGGTGGAACTCGCGGTGGATCTCGTGGTACGTCTGGCCGTGGACCGGGCCGTCGATGTAGGTGGAGCTTCCTCGCAGCACGATGCGGGGCCCATTGCCCAGGCCCACGGTGTCGCGCCTGTGTGTCTCGGAGCCGCAGTTACGACAGGTCGCGTAGTCGGACTCGCAGGCGGACTCGGAGGGGAGTGAAGATGATTCGAAGGGGCGCGGCGTGCGGGTGAGTTCGCGGTTGGGCGGCGAGCTGGGCGTCTCGTGCGCGGAGCTGTTGGTGTGTGCGGGCGAAGCCATGGTGGGTGGGCGGATTCCTGCGCGGAGGTTGGCGACGTAGGTGGTGAATTGCGCGATGATCTCGTCGATGAATCTTCGTGCCAGAGCGAAAATAATGCTTGCCGTGATATTGGCCGCGATTCTCGTTGCGGTGAGGATGGTTTTGTTGAAACGGGTGGAATCCATGGTTCGCTGGGTTGCAAAACGCGCGGCGAAACGGAGCGGACTGGATGCGAATGGATTCCCCTGGCGAGCGATAGATAGGGGGGAATAGAAAGGAACAGGAAGTTTTTCGAACGCGCGCGAATGATTTCGATTCTGCGCACTTCTAAAAGATCGGTCGAGAGTCACATTACCTGCCTAGCTGCAGGTACGTAGCGACGACGCGCCGACCATTCTCGACGCGCCTCTCGTCTAATCTTCGGCCCAGCGACCTCAACGCCTGAACACCCAGCACCTTCCTTGCCGCTTCAAAAAGGCGTGCATTTCTTCGGCTACCGTCGCTGCACGCTCCCGAGGATCTCCCGTCAGGCTATACAAAACCCGACCACGGCGTCCCGAGCACACGCCCCTTTTCGTCGATCTTGACGCCCTCGCCGCGCAGCAACCGCCGCTTTTCATCTAGCGTGATGCCCTCGCCGTCCTTCGGCCACTTGCCTTTAAAACCGCCCAACGTGCCGCCCGTGGCCACGACGCGGTGGCATGGGACTTCAGGGGCGAATGGGTTCCGCCGCAAGGCGTTCCCCACGGCTCGCGGAGAGGAGCCTAGGTGTGCTGATAGCAGCGCGTATGTTGATACGGAGCCCCGTGGGATCTGGCATAGGAGATTCCACTGTGGTTGCGGGTGGAGGTGTTAGCGAATTCTCTTGTATGGTAGGGAGGTAACCCCTTAAGCTTGCTGAGGAGGGCCAATGGGCATCGGGCGATGAATTGAGATTTCCCGTTCTCTGTCGCACGTCAAGTTCGGATGGGACTTACCACTTTCTTCTCGAAGGGTGTTCGGTTCGATGCCGCGATGCGCTGTAGCTGCGGACCCATATCTTCGGGAACCGGGATGGTTTCCTTTGACGTAGGACCTTTGGGGCTGGGTTTGACCACTTTCTGTGGCAAAGGTGCGACAATATCTGTGGGTTCGTCTGCACGCTTGCGTTTCATTCCTACCGCCATTGTTCTCTTATGGTTCAATGGGTGTAGGCTAGTAGAGCAGATAGACTGTAGACTCAAAGAGTTTGTTCAATAAAGTAACCACTGAAGCTGTATAGGATTCCAATGGGATGATGAATTGGAGGTTGGAGTATTGTAGCGTGCAAGAAGTCTAAGACATGGATTGAGAAATTGAAGTATTAATAAACGAAGTAGAATTCGAAAGCAATGCTGACTCACTACGCGTTGTCATGGAAAGGGCGCGCCGCCCCTCAGTTGACATTCACATAGACGCGACGCCAGCTCACGTGACTATGAATTTGATCTCGTAAGCTCTATTTACTCCCCTTATGACAATGCACGGACCATGCTTACCGCCCTCTTTTGAGGTTAGCGAACACATGCCTAGGATCGCTTCAGGGGTTTCAAGGGTTCAGGTTGGATACCTATATTCTCCTCAAATTCGAAGTTGCAAGATTTCTAGCAATTGCTCTTCAACGATCCCTACATATAGCGTCTATGCGATATCTACAAGGGCTCGTACATAGTTCTTGCAGCAAAAGTTCAATATGATCAACGCCTTTCTCTTTGGTACTTTCTTGTAGCAGCCTTTACTGGTTAGGTACTTATCTATGGAAATATTCCATCGCTGAGAAGCGGTGATACGATGTCTATGAAGCTAACCGCGTCACTGCAAGTCCCCATAAGCCAGCATTCTGAAGGTTAGAGGATGCCAGCCCGGTAGCCGCCTATTACTAACGTTCCTTGCGCATTTCAAATGTTATATTATCCAAGGGGAGATATTTCGTCTCGCAGCTATCGGCTCTGGTTTACTGAATGGTGAATTACTCGAGAAGCTAGGTACCTACTCAGCCAACGATGGCCTTGGTCATGCCTGGCCTTTATAGCGGCGGCATGTCGTCAAGTGAATAAGAAGTAAGAGTAGTTAGAATTCCGTCGGCACTGAGTGGTACGTTTCCCGGATATTTGTAGTGTCTTCGGAAAGAGCATAGAGTTAGGGGAGTTGGAGTTCTATCGCAAGCACGTTCGGGCTGGTCTACGATGAGGAGGGTCGCTGGAAAGAGGCGGGATGGCTATTCATACAGGTACTGGAGGCTCGCAGAAGGAAGCTTGGGGATCATCCCTCTACGCTAATCAGCATGGACGATGGGATGACGCCGAGGAGCTAGCAGTACAGGTGCTAGACGCTTGCAAAATGAAGCTGGGAGCCGACCATCCCGATACAATGACTGGCATGGCTAATCTTTCATCTACGTGGAAATCCCAGGGCCGTTTGAATGAGGCTATCGAATTAATGGATCAATGTGTCCAAAGGGCGTTTGTGAGTTTTGGCAGCTGGACATCCGGATACGAAGTAGTCACTTTCTGTGTTAGATAGGTGGCGTGCGGAAGAGACCCGTCCACCTTGAAAAAGAAGCTCAGTCTGCAAATCACTCATTATGATAGCCATCTGCTATTAATCCTGCTATGAATTGTCGTCTATTGCCTTGGTGCTTGCTTCTTTATCGATTCAACGAGACGGGAAGTTGGCTAGAATGAGAACGAGGCTGAACGCCACTTACTGGAGGTCCGAGGAATCCGAGGTTATTATAGGTGAAAGTGTGGCGGGGCGCAGGTTGCCAGTCAGAAACGGTTACAGGTCTGCTGACTTATACACCAAAATTAAAGACCTGAAGAGCGGAAATCTCCCAGATAAACTCTTAATCCACCCCCCGGACTCGGTCCCCCGCGGGGAATATGTTCAAAATTTCGATAGATCATAGCCACTCGATGATACATAGTACCTATAGCCACACCACCTGAAGTTGTTATCCTGATATGGTCGTGTATGCTATCATAGCTGATTGCAGCCTTGTTCCCAGTGTTGTAGTTAAATATGCTTAGATGAACTGAAGGATTAAGCGCATCAAATGTAAATGAAAAAGCTCGAACTCCATACGTCATTTGCTGGGTGCTGATCCCAAAGCTCCCAGGTTTCTCCACTTCCTCGAAAGGGGATGCCTCATTGTAGATGTTGGCATATGGAGATACATACAGGTTAACCGGGGTTTCCGACGCACCAACATCTATCTGACGCGTCTGGCGAGAAATACGTTTATCTGATAGGTGTGGTCGAATGGAGATGATCGGCGGTAGGGTGGTATTGTGGCTCAAATACAGTATCGCATTATGGGGGCGTGCCTCGGAAAGGAAGGGTGAGGCTCTGTTATAGGTGATGCGTTCACTACCATAAAAGAATTGCCGGTGCTATGAGAGTAGGCTGCGCAGATTTTCGGTGTCTAGTCTCCAAGATTATGCACGGGACTTGTAGAAGTGCTCATATGTTAATTAAAATTATTTCAGCTGCTTGTCGTATCGCGATCGGGATCGAAAAAGAACTTAATCACCGAGTATTTGGGGGCGAACGGCGTTGGCAACTATGTCGGCGATCAGAGCTGTAAAACCGTCGGCAGCTGAACTTCACCTATTTCGAAGGGCCTGATAAGTGAGGCGTGTCAGCAAAACTGCATTTTACACCGCCTTCCACGCGAGCGAAGCGTACTCTATGCTGTAAGCATGTCCTCACCGAAGGTTTCGGTTGACAGATAGATAGGATGGCAATAGGTCCAAAGCAGATTATCTTCATGAGTATTTCTGAAAACATCATGTTCTTGACATAGTCCTTACTCGGGACGGCGACGGGATTTTATTCCGAATTTCACAGCGACTGATATCCTAATATGAGTGGACCCCTGGCCCCGCGGCCACCGGCGCCACCCTGGCCACCGGCACCCCCAAGACGAGATCTACATGTGTGTCGTGCTCCTGGTTGCCAACTTGAGGTGGAACGGCGAGGTCAAGTTGCATCTAGATTTTGTAGGAGGCGTAAGTGTTTATACTTCATATGTCGTAACAAGAATGAATCGGGACACAGATATTGATAGCTCCAAGACACATGTGAGCACTTCTGGGAACCAATCCCCGGGGAACAGCGTTGCCAGAACGAGAAACACCCAGTAGATTCAGTCTGCTCTCAACGTTCGTATGATCATCCGGTAGGAATACTGAGGCATAGCTGAACGCTTAGCAGACATAGGATGCCAGGTACCTGGTTGTACTAATGGGAGAATGCAAGAACTTGACCCCCAAGTTACGACCGGTGGACCGCAGTACAGACGCCAAAGATACTGTAGCTACCGTAAGAATTGATGGTGTCTATTATAAAAGAGCTGTGGAGGAGACTAACCGGGGGATAGATAAGTGCAGCTTAAGGGACTGTCCTAATCTGCGCGGATTCATTACGGCCTCAAACCGGTACCACCAATATTGCGACGAGCGTGAGTCGTGTCCTTTCGACGGTAAGAAGACACGATGGACTAATGGTAAAAAGATCAACGCCACCCGGACGAATGCGATACTGGCACTATATATCGGAGAACGCGGAGGTGCTGCCAGCCACGTACGTGACATACACTTAGTACATCGAGCTAAACTTCTAAACTCCTTAACAGCTGACTATCGGACTCAAGAGTGTTGTCCTTTGGAGGAAAACCAGGTCCAGGACTGTAGCGTTTGTGGGTCTATCTATATCATCGTGTCAAGCATCGCTTTTGTGGTTAACCTAGTCGTTTAGACAATACATGCGCGCGGGCGACATGCAGCCGTCGGAAGCAGAGGGATCAGAGGGCTAACTGGGTATTGATATGTCAATGTGGATGGAGTGGATGTACATATCCCATGGCAGGGCCATGTTACTGTTCGCGCCGTGAGCCCCCCTTCTGGAGCTTCTTATATTATACAAATCTGACAACCTAGCCAGATTGTTGTCGCAGTAAGGGCTGCTCGGGCCGTGTCAACCACACGGGTATATTCTGCGACATGCGTAAGAATGACTAAGTCTGTTCATTACTCGGCGTTGATTTACTGATGAACGCTTTCGCCAGACGCTTGCGTACAGAGTGGCTGTACATTGGCGGTTCAGCAAGGGGGGAATGAATGTTGTGGTTGTGAGTTGTCACTAGTAGCTAGGTTGCTTCCTTCCAGCTAACACTCTCCATTAGCCTGGAAAGATAATTTCGAGAATAACATAAGGATAGAGTGCATCGATGAGATAAGGGTACTGAGAGAGACCAGACAGCTGGAAGAACAATACATTCAAGATCTGCAAAGGCATAACAAAGATCTGCAAAGGCATAACAACGATCTAGGAAATCAGAATCGGATGCTTCGATGCCGCCAGAGCGGCGGACACAGGTGCTAATACGTTTAGCTCGCGCGTAACTCGTATGAGAACGCTCTTCTCGTATATAAACCGCGGACTAGGGTTCTTATAGGGGGATATTAAGCCATAAGTTCGATAATATATACCATACAAGTACCTACGATATCATCGGAAGAGGACCACTAGCTGAGAATATCATCGTACGGTAATGATGATGGGTATACGCGGTATATTCGTTCCCGGATCGGGGCTATGGGATCATATGGAAATGCTAGACCACGTATTCGAGGCGACGCGCTGAATAGTATCGGTTCTAGGCACGAGTTTGAAGGATCAGGTGGGTATCCGTAACTGCAACAATAAAAACGAAAGCAATGGAGCGAGTATCTGATCCGCAACTTCTTCCAGCCATGCCTCGCGAACTCCTCATTGTTTGGGAGCCGATTCCATTCGCACTTAATCGCCAGTGTCGACTTCCAGGTCGAGCTGAACACCATTGCTAATCTCGTAATCGGCAAGTGTAAGCATGTCTTTGAATGGCCGCTGCCCTTGTCTCTTCAGCAAGATCTCGTGAGGCTCCCGTCCGATACGCGCCGCGACCATAATTTTGAACTCCTTTATGCGGTCTGAGGCGAAGCACGGAATAGCTGCCTTGGTGCCCAGTCGGTCGTTGACATGGACGATAATCATCTCTTCGCCACCACCGGCAGCCGGTGCCGCGGGTGCCCGAGCAGGAGGCTGAGAGGTATCGACGTCGCTAGCTTTAGACTTGGGCTTTTTCGAGGATGAGGAGGGTTTCAAGTCACGGTTACGATCGCGATCGCGGTCTCGGTCTCGGTCTCGGCGGCGTGGCGATGGTGAGCGGTTGCGATAGCCTCTGAATGAGCCGCCGCGGCGGTCATCGTCCCTGTCTTCCAGCTCATCTCGACGCTTGTCTTTGTATTTGAAGCCCCCAAAACTCTTCTTAGGTCGCGGCCCATCTCGATCCCTGCCCTCGCTTTTATCTGTATCCCTTACATCAGAGTCCCTTTCCTCGCGATCACCATCTCGTCTTCCCGAATCTCGTCCCGAACGATCGGGAACGTCATCTCTATTTCGATCCCTTTGGCCCCTCCACGAGTCACGGCCCCCATATCGACCTCTGTCCTCATGTGACGATCGGTAGTTGTCGCTTCTTCGGTAAGTGTCTTGCTGTCGCCTATCTCGGTCGCGACGTGGTGATTGGCTTCGATCATCACTTCTGCTTCGTTTGCGAGGTGGCGGCGAATCGCCTCGCGAGTGACGCGGAGAGTTTGGCTTATCTGACATTGGAAATGGTATGTTTGACTTTGTTTTGTAGATTTGGTAGATTACTTCATAGAAATAGATGTGAAAGCAGGGGGTTGAGGTGTAGGTAATTGGAGAAATAACAATTGGAAAGATCCATAAGATTTTAATCACTGGAATAAGATGTAGAAACCCGAGCGACGTCAGAAAAAGCTTTAGTGAGTGTCACAGCTCAGGCCACCTGGTGCCAGCTGTCAGGCCCCTTAAACCTTAAACTGTAGGCATTAGTACGGTACACCTCCTCTATCTAGGTACCTGCTTAACACCGTTCGTAAATAGGAATGGTCTAAAAATTTCTGTAATATACCCCTCCATGAATGCCCCCTACTATCTAACATATATTGATCAATATGGTTCAATTCTTATCGTGATATGCCAGCCGACATCAAGATAATCACTAATTTGGAACGGCCCGTTGCAGGCACGGACCTCAATGCCGGTGGTACGGGATCCACACTGCCTTTTTGGCTATGATCCCTAAGCTTCATGATCCCTGACTTCCGACTGCACTAACCGCCGTTCCGGGATACCTAACGTCCGGATCCCCGAGTGATAGCATTGCTCTCCGAATTACTCTCCAAAAACTTGGTTCTAGGGACCTCGGTTGACTTAATTATGCCCTTTTATATGCCAACCTGATATAATTCAATGATTCTGCCTTTAGAAAGACGGGCTTTATTATCTTGGAGTGTTTCTACATGGATATATTGATGGTTTGAACCGGGAAGTGGCCAAGCCCCCTGATTCCATTCCAATTTCCCAACATGTTCCCCATTCGAGGCTTCCTCGCCCAAAATTACTATTTAAACATTGATGGTATAATAACCCAATGACACGTTGCTTGGTATTCGATACGATCGTGAATACGAGTCTCATATCTTTGTACGACCATGGCATTATTAACCATTAAATTCCATATGCTCGCCACGATTCTGCGGCGAATGTTAAAAAGATACACATTTAGCATTGTATGGGTCAAGCCAGCGGAATATTCGTAAAAGTGGACGGCAACTTCTTATTATCTCGTTACGACCACGAATTTCCGATGAGGGCTTTACCTATCTAGTATTGACACGGTTGTGGTATCCTCCCTTTCAGTAACAAGGGCTGATTCTACCCTCAATTCTACCAGGTAAACCCCTGCGATGGAACAGGCCCGGCGCTCGTACCTTTCTCAACTTCCAATAGATTTAACTTAGGGAAGATGCCAGTTGAAGAAGGTTGGCTTGTTGCTTCAGCAAGGCCATCAAGAATCCGTAAGTAAACAGGATTGGTTAAAAGCCTGGTTCCTATCCCCCGTTGCAGTCCCCCCCGCAATCCCCCCCGCAATCCCCCGGGCGCGGTGCGGATATCTTGCTGATACGTGTGTAGCTTCACGCTCTCCACGTTGACGAATGTGTGGCCGAGAAACCGCCAGATCTTGTCCCAATCAGAAAGACAATGCAACGATGGCCCGACAATTTCTACCGTGATGCTTCTAGGTTTGCGTAGGAAGTCTGAACCCATCTTGGCCGCCAAATCCGAATATTGGGTTGTTAGTGGTATCTGGCGACTGTACACACCGTCGATGCTGAGTTGGAGATCAGAGAGCCAATGTGCGGTCAAAAATCCGAACGGATAAGGGGTGAAGGTCGAATTGGTGGTATTGTGTCGTACCACTTGGCTACTGAATGAGAGTGTGTCCAAGTCTGGATTAAACGGGAGGGCATCTCTTCGTGGCACACCGTAGCAAGCGATGGCAAGGCACCGGAACGCCTGGCAAATCTGGAAAATATTCATGTTGGCCCAAGTACGAGGTCTGCTGAAGAGTAGTCTGCCTGGAGTCGCATCTCTGATTTGCGGTACGACGATGTCGGCCTTCAAGACGTAGCTTTCTACTACGTATTCAAAGATGGTCGTAAAGGTCTCCACTGGTAGCTTAAGAAGATGCGATTCACGGGCGGTGTATCGGACAAGGTTGTCCACAAGTGCTTGATCTTTCTTGATAGTCTAAAGTTATATTAACTTTTAGCATTTTCTTTCGTGTTTATTTCTTACTGAGGACGTGAATACCTACCAGGACCTGGTTCCTGAAGGGTACAAAAAGGTTGGAATTGCTTAGCTGGGCCGCTGAGAAGGGCGTAGGAAGGCTCGAACTGTGTGTTTCCTGGGAGTAGGGAAAAGGACGGCCCTGCAGACCTAGTTCCTTGCGATCGTTCTGATATTCATCAGGTTGACGTGGACGGAGGTGCCCATGATTGGAGTTGTCGGTATGCTCAATGAAATGGCGGACGCAACGGATTGCATGCCCCCAATTCTCACGTCTCCGAGGGTCGATGGGGATCTTGAGGATTCCATCAGAATCATCTTGAGGGTCCATCATGGTATATTACTGAACGTAGATACTCTAGGCGGGACTAAAAAGTAACGAGATGTGACAAGGGAAAGGAAATTTTAGTATGAGGATGGGTGAGTTTGTAGGATGGGTGTTTTGGGAGGGTACATGTACATGTGTAGAGCGATTGTTAGGGCGGTGGCAGTTTAAGTAATTTGTTCACCACCAAGGCCGTATGGATGAGCAATCTATCGATGCGCACCAATTTTGACACTGTGCATTGCACTACCTGACCTTTCTGTACAATGGACACTGTTTATGGCTACTACGGTGTAGGCGAGAATGTTTATGCTATAGAATTTACCGATACTGTACTGTAACTTGCGAATTTCATGGTCCGAATTTCATACGTTAAGAAACAAACCCAAGGTGCCGTGTGTATTCTATATGGTAACATGGCGGTATGCAATTCAAAAGCAACAGAGAGTACAACCCAACCAATGAGTGATATTTCCAGCCAAATACGGCATTTCTATACTAAAACTAAGTTATTACATACATATCACGTTCTATGCCATGCCCCTAAAGAGGTTGTTCATTATTCAGTATCCATATTCCAAGGATCAGTCACTAGAGGAGAATGAGTCAGTTAGTTAGTAGTATGTGTATAAGACGGGATCCAGATCACCACGATCTTGCCTTAGTAGGGTATAGTAATAGACCCTACTAAGAATTCTCAAAAGTTAAACTCCTTGACCACAGCATCAAGAATAGGCATTACAGCATGCATGTGGTATCATGTATAGTACAGTCATGGTTAATATATAACTACTAAATACGTGACTTATTTATGTGTAAGTTTTACGGTTACAGGTATGGGAATGCAACTAGAGCTTCACCGGTCACGCCTTGCAGCCCAGCTGAGGTACCAATTACATGTATAACACTAGGTAGCCATCATAATGAGGAACAGGAGGTCATGTACATGATAAGGCTATCTGTATGTAGGTACACGGTTCGAATTGGCCTCGTTTTATGCTGAATGCTCACGCGATTCGCTTGTTGTTGGAGGGGAAGTTTATATGGACAGGGGTTAATGCAAACAATATCGATATGTAAATGACAAGACCCTACGATTTCGGGTCATAAATGGAACGTGATTGCTCTAAATGCATACCATTTACCCACGGGGGAAGTCGTGACTGCATGACAGGGACTTATGTTGTGGTGATTGCGTTGTCCGTGGCTGCCCGCTGTTGCCATCGCTGGGTGAATTTCCTATCACGTCGAGACTGCCTTTACTACGCACCCAACCCAGTCACAAAAATTGTTGCAACTTCCCTAACTAATGTCCTTACTTCGAACTGCTTCCATGGAAGGTATTTAATAAAACCTACGTCCTCCCTAGTTCCATTCTAAATCCCTCTACCTACCCTTCACTTTCACATCTAAACACCTAAACTTGAACTAAATTATCAACATTGATAATTTTCTTTGAGCTAAACAACACGCCATTACTTGCTTCTGCTAGCCGCAGCTCGTCGTTAAACTTGCTCAACCACAATCACGAAACCCAGAATCATCTCCACAAGAGTACCTAGATTCATTGTATTCGCTCGAGTCTTGCAAGAGTACAACGTTGAAGAGAAACTAAAGCGTTCCATCACAAGATTGCATACGGTCTCCCGCTTTCGATCATCCTCGTCGTTTGCTTCAAGTACGGAATACTGAGCACCACTCCGATCCCTACGGTATGTATACATGCAATTGCTCATCTACATCATCACTATACAAGCTTCCTATCTGCTGTCACCATCTTGATATGATCACCCCCACTTTCCCATTGTTATCCAAACATTCTCTAACTGTAGTATCGCAGATGGAGCACCGTTACTTCGAGCCCTCGGCACAGCTGACCGGCAACGATTCTGCTTCTCGCGAAGTACAGGGACGCAACTCCAACTACCGAGGGGACCACAACCTGTCTGTGAACAGAGGCGACGATGTTCCTGACGACAAGAACTGCTGTCTGTGGCTGACAGGCCTGCCTGGTGACATTACTGTCCACGGATTACTTTCAGCCATCAAGAAGACCGGCCGGGTCCGCTCCACCCATATCAACCCGCCCACCGAAAGCAGCAAGACCGCGGCTGCATCGATTTCTTTCTTCAAGCGAAGCGCCGCTGAGACCCTGCTCCAGAACATTCAGCAAGGAAAGCTGATCATAGGGGGACGATTCCCCTATGCGTTCTGGAACCGAAACAAAGTCGCAGAGGAGGATGGACTCGGTGCCGCCAGCCGCGTGCTCCTCATCGCCGGTGATCCGGAGATAGTAAACGTGGATTATCTAGACCAGTTCTTCGCTGGGAAGTTCGTTTACGAACTTGATGAGGTCATCGAGCACGGCACTGTGGATAGCGATACCGGTCCCATCGCCCGGATTGAGTACCGTTTCGGTTCGTGGCGATCGCAAGCCTCTTTCGCGCGGATGTCCCTTTCCCTGGAACTTCGCGGGTTCGTGTTGACGGAATACGGCCCGGACCCTTGGTACGTAACATTGAAAGCCATCAATCCCTATATCCATCCGCTGGTAAAGTAGTTATTGACTCTTGCTCTCGCAGTGATGTTTAGACAATGCTTTTCAGGCATTCTATGTCCGGAGAAAGATTGAATTCAGCAGCCTATGATCAGCTGAATGCACGACTGGTTTGCGGTTTAGTATGGCGCGGGGGATGCTGGGTGTCAATAGCCCGGATCGCCGACAAGATGGTATCCTTGTTATATGTCATCGCCGGCAAGATGGCATCCTGGTAACATGCCATCGCAGAAAAGATGGCATCTTACCAGGATGTCATCGCCGACAAGAGAGTAAGCTTGTTGGCAGGGTAATCGTTGACTGGACTTGTAATTTCATTTCGTCGACTTATTAATATATCCGTACATTACGGTCCCCAGCCCTGTAGAAGCCCCTTGAAGAGTGTCTATGTAATACAGCGTGACAACGTCGGATACACTAGGTAAAGACCCTCCTCCCTATATATCACCCACTCTTTACGGCTCGCCAGACAAGCAAGAAAGCCTGATAGTAATGCCCACGATACTGCTTGTGCACTACTGGACGGCCTCAGCGATGGACTATCCGGTATTGAGTCCTTTGTAAAGCTGTGTCTGTTGCTAGAAGGAATGAGGTAAAGGTGGTGATAATGGCGGAACCTTTACCATGTAAACAAGTGAACTGTATGATATATTCAATGCCTATGAGGGACTCATTTAGTATTCTACCCTGGTGCACCTATTCCCCAATTTTCACTCACTCATGGCCTTGTACACAATGGAGCTATTTCATAATTTGGCTACTTATTGTTTCCTAGTCTCCGCATGTAAGCACTTACCCTGCGTGGGGTATGACAAAGAGATGTGACAAAGTCAATATTAATAAATCGCACTATAAAGGCGCGGAGGTTGTTTTCGGAGAGCTGGTGTCTTTGTGGACTAATATGACTAATCATGTGTAGCTAACAAGGACGACACCACCGATATGACTACTTTCCTTTTACTTGTAGCCCATCAAACCATATGGTCCATTACCCCATCACATAAGTACCTAGGTATTCAGCGAGGGCAACGATAATGGAACCTAGGTTTGTACCGGATCCTGGATATACCATGAACCCACGAATTGCGGCGACAGAGATACTCATCAGGGGGTTTTTCGGTCAAGATCTAACGTTTGCATTCGAACGATACATCGGCTCGGGCGCGTTCTCGCTGGCTTGGAAGTTGAAAGTACGGCCGCCGGACGAGGTGCCCCCGAGGTATTTAGTGGTGAAGACGCTGAAGTCTGACTGGTTTTTTCGAAAAGGCTCGGATGGGTACGATGGGCGTAACAATATGAACTTCGTCGAAGACGTCGAAGATAATGAGATCGATAACGAAATACAATGGCTATTTGTTGATACCTAGTGCCCCCCCTCAAAGACTATATTCGCGCTGAGGTTAACAGGATAGTAGCGTTTACAATGGGCCAAGCACGTCGTCCGAATATTGGAGCCCCGAAGCGATCCTTTAGCACAAGCTTCTGACCTGATTCGCAAGCAACACTGGCCTAGATATGTATATCTCGAGTGGCTTGAGCATGGAACGATCTTAAATTTCATACAGAGAGCACAGCAGGCGGGCATCGGGGCATTACCCAATCGGATGCTATGGCAATTCTTTCTCTGCTGTAAGTCCTATCGTGAAATGCTATAAACGCTGTATTGACACTAAGAAACCAATCCTAGTGGTAAGGACGTGCTGCGCAATGGCCTGGCCACCGCCCCAACCACCTGGGCCCTTCCCGAAACCAGTAACGGAACGTTGCAATCCTGAAGTAGCCCCTATCAGCCTGGCACATGGCGACATGCATGATGGGAACGGTGTGTTCAGCTTGTTGGTGCCCGACCTTAATTTTTTCTGATCTTGTTGTAGTGCTGTTTGGACCTATAACGTTCCACCCACCCTTCGGAGAGCTCGAGCATCAATGGATGCCGATAGTAAAACTCATCGACTGGGGCGCTGCAAGTATTACCGACACTGACGAAATCAGCGCAGAATTATCGTAAGTATATAGAACGGTGGCAGGAGACGTGCGAGAGCCATTACTAATCGGGTGGTAGTGACGACGAGCTACCGTTGCGGGCTCCCGCTGGGGTATCTGATAATATATTTGACATCGGGATAGTAAGTTGGCGTCTCCGTCGATCTGGTCATGATATTCCACAGTCGCTTACAATTATAAGCTTATGTGTGAGCTTATCTTACTTAACGTAGACATCTCGGAATCCATATACCCGAATCGAGCCGACAAACGTGTGTGTGCTACGATAGATGGCGTGAAGTTTAGAACTGCCGCCGCGGAACTGCTCACTAGCCGGCCCGTCGATGGACTGGAACATCTTACCAAAGCCCAGGTGAGGCAGAACGCTGGTCCTTACTGGGCCATCGATGAATATCTCGTGAGACTCGTATGTCAGTGTACCGCTGTATCACGAAACGATCGGCCCGCATTGGAGGAACTCACGGTAGCGGTCGAGGAGGCGATCGCCAGGCGAGGGTTCGACTTTCATAAGATTTGGCAAGACGAGAATGACCCCTGGGATAAAATGAGCTATAACCCGGCCGGAGAAACGGATGAGTACATACAACAGGTAGTCCGTACGCTGTTCTTAAATGCGGACGCGGACGCGGAGTTAGATGAGATGGAGGTGGACGAGAGGGAGGTGGATGAGATGGATGTGGACTAAGTTCTGTAAGCGAGGTGAAGTATTGTATGTTCATTTGAGTACTTGGCATAGCGAATAGGGGGATTCTTGAATCTTGCAAACATACAACTGAATGGACAGTTAGATCTTGGTATATCTGCTTAATTTGCGAAGTTTACGGCCGCTTGACGTAACTGTGCGAAAGAACGTTGCCTTAAAAAGGACAATCTTGCTTTAATGGATCTATACGCTATGCTGGGCATCTTGCGATACCCCTCGCCTACATGTAGGGTAAATCATGCAGACCGGTAGAAATTAAATCCGTCATAATACGTTTAGTATGGTCTCGCTGGTACGATCGCAAGATGCGATCGACGAAATTAGATATTAGATACATGTATCTATACCTTCAATCCCTCCTGTCCCCTTCCCTCTTTGATTATCCTCTTCTGCATCTTCTTTGCCTCTATGCTGGCCTTCCGCGGGTTCTCCGCTTCGAATATCGCATCCAGCTCCTCAAGAGTCATCCCCTTGGTCTCAACGAAGAAAAAGTACATAAAGCCCATCTCGAAGGCGTCCCAGAACACGAAGAACACATAGAACCAGTATCCGATGGAGCTCAACGCGATGGGGCCGACGAACGTGTTTAAGAAGCCAGCAGCGCCGGCCGTTAGCTTGAATGTGCCCATGGCCTTGGCTCGCATCTTGTTCGACACTACCTCGGCGGGGTAGATGGGCTGCATTGGGGTATATCCTGTGCTGATATTAGCTGATTTCTTAACGCGGCGACGTGGGAGTACACTTACCAGTGGCAAAAATAGCGCCGAAGAGGAAGATGAATACGATCGACATAGTGGGGACAGCACTGTTTCCGTACACGACTTTTCCGGCTGCGCCAGCAGCTACGAGGGCAAGGCAGATAGTCATTCCCAGAGTGCTGCCCAGGAGCATCTTACGACGTCCAACGATATCGTGAAGACGAGCTCCACCAATTGAAAACACCCATCCAATTGCCGCGTATATGATATTGAGGATCTAACATAGCGGTCAGCGCTACTTCTTCGACCGGCCATGGGTGGTGAATAGACTCACTAGTTTCGTGTTGGTGTCAGTGACGCCAATACCATCTAACATCGAGGGAAGGTAGTAACTAATGATACTGAAGTAAGGAGTTAGCACCGATTTCGTACCGCTTTCTAGTCCGACCCGACGTACTTGTTGCCGCTGAATTGTCCAAACCAGGAGAACGCAACGTTCAGCATCAGCCGATATCGAGCCGACCGTGTCTCAACCAGAACCCCGAGATCGAGAATATCCTTCCAGCTAGCCTTGGTCCCACCCTGAACCGTTCCGAGCATCTCTTTCATCTGAAGAGCTACGAGTGGGTGGTTGGGATCGCCGTTGGTGTGGTATTTGATGATGATATCCCTCGCTTTTTCATGCTGGTCATTCGCAATGAGATATCTGGGGGACTCGGGAAAGAACTTGATGAAGAGGAAGACAAGTCCAGGACAGACCATCTGTAGCCACAGAGGGATACGCCAGTCAAGATCGCCCCGATCCGCCAGGTGGAGATGACTCGCGTAGACGGAAGATGTAGCCAGGATCGAACCGACGTTGTAAAACGTGTTGTAAGCTCCCGCGATCGTACCTCGGTACACAGCAGGCGAGATTTCGACTAAATAGAGGGGTGCTGCGGTGTGGGCACATGTCGCGAAGAACGACAAGATGAAGCGCCCGCCGATGAACATCGGCAGGTTCGTGGCCAGAGCCGTGACGATAGTGCCAATGCATACCCCTAAACAGCCGAAGAAGATGTGCCACGTCCGCCCGTACCAATCTGTCATCCAGATGAAAAGAGCGCCGCACATTTGACCAACCTAGGCACATGTAAGCTACCACGATCCCGAATGCGGCTCTGGCAGTGTGCTTACTTGGAAAATCGCGAAGACAATGCCCGTCGAAGCGTTCCCATTCTTCGGAAGTCCGAAGTATTCAACATAATTCGGGAGAGCCTGTATAAATGGTTAGTTAGACCGAACAAGCCCTCGGCCCTCAACACAATTCGCGCACGAAGAAAATTCCGTGGCGGATCTTTCGCTGGACGTAGCTTACATTGATCGAGCCCATCAATGAACTATCAAAACCTAAGTACCGTCAGTGTCGGCGAGGCAGTTGACGAAGCTAGATATGCTAACCATTCATGGTAGAGCACAGGAAAATCATTCCCGCTAACAGATAAAGCTTGATGTAACCCGGGCCTAGAGGGTTGGGCTTCTGCGTCGCCATAATGGCTGCATATGTCTCCGGGCTGGGCTCGATCCCGTCGACGTCGTCGAGGGTGATAGGTTGTTCCCGCTTGCCCATGGTGTCGTGACTCGATCGGATCTTCGACGACAGAGAGTTCAGCGTATCTTTGACTCGGTCCGCCATTGATGAGAAGAGGCGACAACGGCGACTAATACAATCCGCGCCCTGAACCAGGTAGAAGCATAGTATGGTCACAACTCAGGAGAGAGATAAGCACGACGCCATCATCTTATACGGACGACGCGACCGCAAGGAGAGCCTGAGAAAACTCGTTAACCCCGGCTCTCCACTCTCCTGGTAAGCCCCAGAACGCGGGAACCCCGTGGGGCCTGTAATCTTCCCACGCGATGTTCCTAGCAAGTGGAGAGGTAAGAATTACCATGCAATCTGGGGTGATGTTGCGACGCCGGTAGACGATATGATTGGTTCCCGGGATTTTGATTTACCACGCGCTCGATTTGTTCAGCGACCCTGGTCAGGCACGGTGACCCTATTTAGAAGACGGCATTATATGAATCCGCTTACTAGAAATGGAGTACGGCAGCATAAAACACCGGCTGGTGCCAAGCAAATGCCCCATAACCCTAATATCGACCACGATCTAGAGTATTGCGGATCTTTCGAAGTTCATCGTCTTAGCATCTAATATTTTATGAATCGGGTAAGGCGGATAGCATCGAAGGGATTCGTTCTGAGTGGCTTAATTGAAATAGTCGACGTTGAAGTAGTTTTCAGCTATGTGTCAATTGAGTCATCTCCTGTAAACACTACCAGGGGCATCGGCATTGATGGAACCGCAAACGCGTTCAATCTAGAATATACGTCGTCGCATGAGCAGTTTCAAATCTGATATTTGATCATTCATTAGGTTTATCAGAGATTAAATGAGGATGAGTCGAGCGTGGGCATTAGCCGATGGTGTGTGAGATCTGCTTGAATTTCTTGGCAGGAGTTACTTACACCCTAAAGTGCGTAAACACAATAGTGAAGATAGTTGCTGGATGGTACTACATGGAACGGTATACGATGTGGGTAGACCAAGATTTCAATTTCTAACTGCGAAAGTCGAGCTGACAGACAACTCTCAGATTACTTCATTTTTACCGAAACATCCTGGGGGTAGAAGCATCCTCCTGAAGAATTCAGGACAAGATGCTACAGTCGCTTTCGACTCAGTTCATCCCGTTGAGATACTGGAAGAGTATCTAACTCCCGATCAAATCATAGGAAAGGTTGAACTAGGAGATACCATCCAAAATCTAACGACACGAGAATCCAAGAACAGCCCACGGTCGGAAGTAGAAAAGACTGCACAGTCCACATTGCCGCCATTGGAGTCCATGCTGAGCGTGGCTGAAATTGAGTCCTATGCACTGCAGCGGCTATCGCCAAAAGCGATATCGTACTACGTCTCAGCAACAGACGACGAGATCACGAAAGTAGCGAACGGCCAGATATACCGTTCCATCCTTCTGCGACCACGAGTCTTCGTCGACTGTACAGAATGTTCACTAAAGACGTCAATCTTAGGCAATAATGTTGGCCTGCCGATCTACGTCTCCCCGGCCGCCATGGCGCGTTTGGCCCACCCCGTAGGCGAAGCAGGAATAGCGAGCGCGTGCTCGAAGTTCAATGCTCTCCAGATCATCAGCAAGAACGCGTCAATGTCGCCTGCCGCGATTGTAAGCGCCGGGACCGAAGCCGTCTTCGCGTGGCAGCTCTACGTGCTCAAGGACCTCGCAGCAACTGAAAGAATGTTAGCCCAGATACGAAAAATTCCACAGATCAAATTCATCGTGTTGACACTTGACGCCCCGTTTCCCGGTAAACGCGAGGCAGACGAGCGCTTCAAGATGGCCGAGGTGGCCGGAGGGGCACCGCCGCAGGCTTGGGGGACGGAGTCGGCCTTGACATGGCATAAGACGTTGGACTGGTTATGCAGGCATACGAGCTTGCCGATAGTTCTGAAAGGAGTTCAAACATACGAAGATGCGTACGCAGCGACGCTATTTCCTTCTGTTAAAGGCATCATACTCTCGAATCATGGCGGTCGAGCTCTTGATACTACAACAACACCAATCCAGGTGTTGTTGGAAATCCGAAAGTTTTGCCCGCAAGTCCTTGAGACTGTAGACGTACTCGTTGATGGGGGTGTGAAGCGAGGTACAGATGTGGTGAAGGCTCTAGCGCTAGGAGCCAAAGGTGTGGGGATCGGCCGAGCTGCTCTCTACGGCCTCTCAGTCGGGGGAAAAGAGGGGGTTGAGAGGGTGCTCAAGAGTAAGTCATGGGGAGACAGTGATTGTGCTACCCGAGACTAATGTGTGGGGGTAGTCCTCGCCGACGAGATGATGACGGCGATGAGATTGCTTGGCGTGAAAAACGCATCAGAGCTTAGCTTGCGGCACGTAAGTCAAATGAGGCCTCCTCCTTTTCCTGAGAAGTATTGGCTAATCATGTAGCAGATCAACACAAGCGCCTTAACGTCGGGACTCTTCGATGGGCCTCCCGGTCTCAAGGAAATTGAAGCAGAATTCCGGTCTAAATTGTGACCTTGGCTTCTCTCGGGCTTCCCCGTTGTGGCTTATTGGAAGATCATGGTTGACAAGTGTGGGGGTCCCGAAGATCCCATCCTAGGTGGTCGGAATGTAGAAAAAATTGTTGCAATCAAGTGCTACACCGGCTATCTGTGATGCGCAAGCTCTTGCCGCTTTCTTGTGAGCTTACTCGGATGGACTTGGGTATCTGGACCACTTGTTGGTCCGTTCCTCCAGCAGCAATTTCCATGACTTGGTGATACTAGTCTTTAATGAAGTCATAATCATCCATTGCCGCTGGTTTGCTACCAGTACGCTGCTAGCGAGAATCCCAAATTCATGTTGACGATATCAGGCAGGTTGTTTCGCCTTCTGCAGCGCCCGTAGCTGTTCCCACTCAGATTCAAGCATGCCGTAGTAGATCTCATCATGCCATGCTCTGTTAAACCAAATACACTCTCGGACTGTCCCCTCTTTGACGAAGCCCAGTCGTTCATATAACCTCCTCCCTCGGTCGTTGTACCCATAACACGATAGACCGACTCTGTGCATGCCACCGAACTTGAATGCCCAATCGAGAGCCCAATTAATGGCCTCCGATCCGTATCCATTTCCCTGATAAGCATCGATGATGTTGATTCCCAACATAGTCTTCCGATGCTGATGATTTTCCTGTTTTGGACCTGTAAGTGTGAGAATTCCGATCGGCAATGGCGTCAATATTTCCCTCTCAGTGTTACAATCTTTCCTCTCTCCGGTCTGCAAAATCTGAGGGTGGTTCGATTGATCCTTGCTGACGGTCTCGAGCGGTTCGTCTGTAGGAAGGCAGATGACTACAGAGAGTGCTTTATTTCGCAGCATGGTGAGCAGCGTAGCAGTCATGGCTTTTGACTGGGGTCGAAACACCTCAGAATACGCCAAAGGAAAACCAACCGGGTCGCCGGCGATAGCTTCGTGCATGAAGGTGTGGTCAGCATCGTTGTCTTGGAGGGCACGATAGACTAGCCGTTCCGATTTCCACCCGTTGCGCATGGCATCCTGAATGGATTTAGAGTCCGACATTTGGTGGACGGGAAGAATGATCCTGTCCGGTCTGGCCGTGGCGAAGTGGTCTCACTTTTGGGGTTATCAGCAAATTCAGGATCAATTCCCTCCTAGCGCTGGTTGTATCTCGCTGGCCCTCTCTGTCTCGATCACTCCCGTTGATGTGGTGGGGGAGAAAAGGATGAAGATTGCTTCTCATTTGCTAAAGATGGATGGGACGACGTCAGGACGACTTCGGCAAATGGAAGGAAATCCGCGGCTTATCTACCCACACTTTCCTTCCTCCACGCACATGGCCGGAAAGAGACACCAGGCCGCCATCAGGCTGGGATAACCCCTAGGAGGGATTGTTACTTCGATTGGTGCCCGCACTGATACTCAGCGACTTACCTTCCTGTTCTATTTTCCATGCTAGCCGCGTGTACAACCTCATAGCAAGCAGCGAGCAGGCGGAGAGCCGCACAATGTTCTACAGAGAATTGGCGTGCTATAGTGTAGTGTTGTGAATCGATGCAAAATCGTTGGACGAGTTGAGTTATTAATTATATGAGTACATGTAGGTAAGCACTCGCTCCTTACCCCATCAAATTAAAGTCTCAGCCAAATTACGGTGTCTAATCTCCAGTATGGCAGACACTATCGCATCATACGTTCCTTCCGATACATATACCAGAAGCTTCTGGGAAAAGGAAGCCGTGAGAGAAAGAATCAACCTTGATGTTCCTCGTGGATTCCCAAGACGTATTGACTCGCCCCTTGCATGGACCGGCACAGAAGTCGGGACAAGAGAGTCTGAATGGAGACTAGATCTAACAGCCGAGGAAATAGCTTTTATCGACGCGGCTCTTGCGAAGTTTGAAGGTCAGTCTCTCTATAGGTCAGTTCAATATGAGTCTAGTGTGTCAATAATCTGTCTTATAGCCAACTATGAGGATCTTTCACAGCTCTCTTCGTCAACTTTCGAATTACCGGCCGCGTTTTCTCAGCGCCTGAGGAAACTTTCTGATCAGTTATATAAGGGCGTCGGTTTCCAGCTTATTCGTGGGATTAACCCGTCCAAGTACACGCCGAGGCAGAGTCTCATTGTTTACGCGGGCTTGAGTTCTCATGTTTGCCCACAACGAGGATTCGTCGACGTGAACGGAAAAGGTGTCGTTGGTGAGCTTTCCCACGATGTGTAACAGTTTTACTCAGTCCTAATCGGGGTCTCTTATAACAGCCCATGTGGTAAATGTGCAAGCCGGCGGGAGGGGGCCCGCGACTACGGCACCTGCGTTCACTAACATCCCTCTGGTACGTTCTGCCCAAGGCATAGCATGTTATAATGGATAAGCGTTTTGATTAAATTCAAGTCATTTCATACGGACAACTGCGAAATTATGGCGTTCTTTTACATGGAACTTGCCACTAGCGGTGGTGAAACAATCCTCAGCAGCTTATGGCAAACTTACAATGAGCTGGCAGCCAAGCGGCCAGATGTTTTGCACACGTTAGCAAAGCCATGGGTATTTGATAGGTAAGAAAATACCCAGCTAATGTTACTAGTTCCAAGTGTTATCGAATACAATAATTCCTAGTCGGTAGGGGGAATGCTTGAGCTAATGTTTACCAGTTTCAAGTCCTATGATTTCCAACCGCCGCGTCATGTACAACCTCTCCAGAGACTAGACTCCGATAAAGTGCCAATATTATTCCGTTTCTCCCGCTACGGAATACTTGGTTGGCAGCGTAAGCGCAACCCAAACCTACCCGCTCCTACGCAAGCCCAGATTCAGGCTGCCGACGCTATACAGTTCATCGCGATGAAGAATGCATTCAAGCTGCCTGCCAAGAAAGGTGATCTTCTTTTCGCAAACGACATGGCCCTCGTTCATGCTCGTGAGGGATTCGAAGATGGCGGCAATCGTATGAAAAGACATCTTATCAAGATGCATTTCAGAGACCCGAACCAAGGATGGACCATTCCTGCGTCGCTTGAGAGAGAGTGGAAAAACGTTTACGGCTCAAATGAGCCAGACGGGATCAGGAAGGAGACTTGGCATATTCTCCATGAGCCTGGGTTGGAAGAACAATCTCAGGTCAATGGCTAATCGGATGATTGTCTTCCATGATTGAGTAAAGTGATGGAAATTCTTTTTTGAACTTACCGATTCATGGCATTCTCTTTCTATACACCGCCTATTTGTGCTATAGCTTATTTTACCTTCTCATGCGGTCTTCCTATGGTTGGTGGTTGTCTAATGTTTACAATACTTGCATAGGTGCATATACATATAGCTAGGTAACTCTTGGATATCCTTAGAGGAGGTCAAGGCGGAGGTTGGGCGTTGGGCGTTGGCGTAGTGCATCGATTGGGAGCTGAGCTTAACGCAGCTCGCCACAGGCCGGGCCTTCCAACAAGGCCTGTTTTAATGTTGCATATTCAGCACTGTAAGTCAATTCAATTGACTAATGAACTATATAATGTCAGAACTAATGAATCTAATTATTGAATTGATATCGTATAAACCCAATCGGTTGAAAGTTTTGGAATTCTGAAGAGCTGTTAGTGCCCGAGAGAAAAGCCATAGAGTGAGGTGAGGTCTGATACTCCACTTATCCTCTGATAAAAGGGGGGTCGGGATTATCCGTCGAAATATCAATTTATGAAATCAAGGGTAGTTCTGATTGGCTAAAGCGAAAAGCGCTTCCCGATTCGTTCTAATTAATGCAAATAACCGTTCGATTTAATCGATTATAGGTACCTAGGGTACGTAAGGGGGTGGATCTGCTAATACTGCTGTGTTAACTTGAGATACATTTGTAATTGTGAGCTGTAAAGAGTCGGGTCAATTTTGGAATCGCCCCTCCGGAAAGAGTATCATAACTGCGCTCGAGAATGAGCCTTCTTCGCCTTCTGCCTGAATCATCTCGGTGCCTATGACGTTAAACTTAAGACGGGCGTATAGCAGTTGTCCCAGGGGACTTGCGCACACGGTCACGGGCCAGCCCTTCTCTGCAGCGACATTAATTCCCCAGTTGACCATCATTGTACCAACTCCATGACGTCGAAACTCGGGAAGAACTGCAAGGACGGAGAGGTTGATTTGCTTCTCAGCCCACCTGAAAAAGAACCCGTGAGGCTCATATCGCTTACTAGCCACCTTTATATACGCTTCAACATGCTTCTGGTCTGCGTCATTCCGTTCGTCCAAACCGCGATCTAACAGTCCATAGGTTAGCTCGGATGGCCGGACGAGGCTGAATTATATGAAAGGCATGGGCTTTCAGCCTACCTAATGCAGCAGGCGCTATGGCCAATACTGCAATGTTCCACACCGCAAGAGCCATAGTTTTGCGATTTCCGCCTTTCTCCGGTTGTTCCAGAACATCAACGACGTGTACCATATATTTCTGCGGATTGTCCAAATAGTACTCGTACTCTTTTCTCAGCCACTTGAAATGGTCATCCTGGTGCTTGAACCGAGAAGGATAACAGTAATTATCCATGGGCTCATCTATAAAACCATCGAAATGTACTTGGATGATGTCATCAAGGTCGTCCTTGTTGCCCTTCCTGAGGCCGTAGCCTTGCTTTGCAGTAAGAGGCGAAATCTGATCCATCTTTAATTGAAATAACGAGAAACCGAGTATGAGGTAGAGAAGTGCATAAACGATGGTTGGTTAGTTTCCCATTATATCAACTTCGCCCGGACAACGAGTCCGCTACCTGGGAGAATAGCCCCCAACCTCGCCCCTGCTGGGTGCGCTTACCGATTTCCTTGTTTGGCATGGCGTATTCGCTATGCAGCTTCCCAAGTCTTGCAACCATTATAGTTTATGCAGCTACCCACGCCCTTCCAGCCTTACATTTCCATGGCGCTTCCTTGCGATCTTTATCCCCATAAATATGGTGGCGCCTCATGCGCGCTAATTACATAGTATCGTGATGGCTTTACCCGTACATCCATCTTGAATGTCTTGTTCTCCAACGATGTCATCTCGAAACGAGGTAGATAAGCAGCGGATAGGCGAAGAAAGAGGTGTCGGAGTAATCGGCAAAGAGTATATGGTGGGGTTCGTTGACGGTTTTAACGCTGCCAGCGCGGGTGGGAGCATGATGGTCTTCCCTGCCCGGTCCTTACCCGCATCGGATGAGGTGATCGGTCAAGTTGTACCTCCACTTCCACAGTATCCGACGCCAGCACGCCCAGAGCTGAATTCCCTTGTTTCGAATGTATTCACTCCAAACGACGTGGGATACCGTCACTCCTCACACCAACAAAGTAACTCACGTTTCATCGATAACGAACTGCCTCAACCAATTGCGCCCCCCAATAGGGTCGACTCCAACGTCAGCGAGTACGCATCTTGGAATGGTTCGCTCCCGTCGAGGTCGCCGAAGAACTGGGAGTCGTTCCCTTCATCGGATGAAGTTGTAGACTCTTCGCAAAGTGAACCACCTTCACGGCCTCGGAATCTGCAATCTGTCCCACACTCCCATGTTGCCGTTGTCCCACCTGCTGGTACTACACTGAAGAGGTCCGAAATATCGGAATCTGACCAAGATGAGAGTGCGAAGGCGCTGCCTTATAGGTTTGCTACGAAGGAAGACCAGTTTAGGAACGAACTTGATGTATATGCGCCCCCGACTGTCGGGACGAGTGTGGTTGTACAATCGCTAGATCTTCTAGGGCCAACGAAGACCCCTGACGATCTAAACCGAAACGAGGAGCGTATCATTTACCGGTGGTCCAGTACAGCTACAACTCAGCAATCGCATTTGGCGGGCACGGTAAGTATCATGCAATTCTCTTCCTTGGTTGTACCGTCGCTTTGCTTATATGGGCGTTAGTCGCCGACTGTCGCGAGAAAACGGGTGGCCCCTAGCCCGACCCAAGCCGTGTTTCGAGCTTGGGGTACCAAAAGATCTAGGTTTAACGAGAAATCCAGGGCCTCGACTGCTCGGACCAGGGAACGTGGCGCCTGTGAAACCTGTCGCAAGAAGAAACTCCGTGTAAGCTTAATATGGACCTTTTAATATTTGTCTGACGTGTCTAGTGCGATCAAGCCAAAGAGGACTTCGCGCCATGCGCGCGGTGTGCTGGAACTCCAATGCACCTCTTACATAGACCTTGCTGCCGCGTTGAAGTCATTGGGATCAAGCTGTTTAGGCTGGGTAAGCCATATATACCCCTTTGGGTTTCCATCCTAAAACTAAACGTCTAAAATGTAGGTACGGCCTTGGATAAACCTGCTACTCACCAGAGTCAGATGCAATCGAAAGAACTTAGGAAAGGCGTGCTTATACGGCAAAACGGACCTACAGCTTTTGAACCTCCGCGTCGAGTGCGGCTCACACATGATGTCTGCAGAACGACCACCTTCGAGGTGACTCTATCGCGTTATGAACCGGATGTGGACGATACAACTGGTTATTATTGGACTGATTCTACTGGAAGAAAACAGGGATATGAACTCCCTCCATACTACATTTCGAACGAGGATGAGGCCGCCCAAAACCTGGTCCAGTACATCAAAAAAGCTAGGGTAGAGTTCACAAGAGCCCTCCTTCCAAACAGCAATCCAATAATCCAAAAAACGTTTGAGGAAGCAGGAAGATACCATGCCGCTTCCAAGGTGGGCCTAGCCTGTATCCTGATTTATCCATTTGTTTTCTGATTGAGCTTCTAGAGTAGCCTCGTGGCTGGGGCGTTGATGTTTTGGTCCGCGACCCGCATGATTGAAAGGTTCTGGCTCATCACTGGGGACGACTTACTAGGCCATCCACCAATGAAGCAAAGCATCGGGCCGTGCCGTTTCAATCCCCATATCGAAGCTGTTCCTGTCACGCCAATCATGGACACGCAGCTTGACGAGATTTCAATCAAATACGTGCTGCTCCCTTTGAAAAGAAAACTCCTCGGCCTCCTCAAGGCGAAAGTCCTCGAAAAGAGAAAGCAGAACTGGTACGAGATCTTCTTGACTAGTTTTATCCTCCTACACAGCTCAGAGGTAGTCCTTGGCCAAGTTATGGACTACTCCAGACGATATGGCATTAGCGTAAGTATCTCCAGTCAATTCGCGCTTGAAGTTCCGTATAACGTCTTTTAGTTCGCGCCGAGATCGAATGGCGAGAGTTCTCTTAGCCATGCATACTATCACGCTTGCAAGACTATTCTTGCCTACTACCATTTCGCATCCGGTAGCGCTGCTCCGCTGTCGCTTGACTGGAATGATCCTAATATGGACACATCGATCATGTCCCAAGAACAGATAGGATTCTTACGCGATCTAATCCAGGAAATTAAAAGGCAAAGTAGGTACAAATCCATACCAACGTGCCAGGATGACAATACTAAAGGGTCAAGACACCAAGTTAGAAAACCTGAAAAATGAATCGATGTACGAAACTGAGATGTTCTGGTGCCACCAACTGTTATTTATGGATTGGAAAGCCGACATGCCTTACAAGGGCCAGTTTCTAGCATGTACCGAGAAAGATTTCTTACTTTCATGAGGGTTAAACAATGCATCATATAGCTATGGGTATCCACGCATTTTCGAGGGGGGTTGGTAAAAGGGGAATAAAATTCTCGCATATCAGTGTGAATGGATATGGATGGACTTACCTGGTACTCACTAGGCATACCAAATTTTAGTGATTAACCGCTGGAACTTCGGCTTTTTAGTGAGTCGTTATTCATTATAGGTGTTGCTTTAATGTTGTGATTAATTGTCTTAAATCAAGTTCTGAATTTCCATGTTCATATGCCACATCTTATTAGAGGCGGCTCATACAAGTTTTGTTAATCAGTTTCTATTTTCTTCTTGTTGTTCGGAAATATAGCGTCATGTAGTCGGCTTTCATAACGTCGCGGGGCTTAGCTGTTGGGCATCCCCAATAAATTTAACGTTGCACCTCTGACCTGGGTGCAAGGGACGGGCCGCACTGCGCTAACTACAGTTGGCTAACGGTGAGTTAGTGCCCTCAGGGTTCGGGTCGATAGACCCGAAATGGCAAACGGTGAAATGCATCACTGGTAGGGCTTTTTTGGCAGCTGCAAAGAGCCCCGACCTTACGTAACCTGTTGGCCTTGTCTTTGACTTGCCTCACTTTCTCCTCGCCTCGTACATGCAATCGACAAGCGATTTAGGAGACAAGAACAGATCCAGCCTATCTCAACCTGAGGTAAATTTTCAAGGTTCATTCATATCGGCTTCAAGTGCAGTAAATTGGAACCGAATCCGGCTTCTAGGGTCACCCTAGTACCTTGGCGGTTGCTGGATTGGCCGGCAACGCAGTGGACAGCTTCGACGATCGGTTTGCAGCCCCGGATACTAGAGAAACGAATGTAGAGATTGCTCTACCTTAATCCTTATGTGCCACACCCGTATCTATGTGACGAGAGGACTACGGATGGCCGGCACGAAAATGAAGGCTCTCGCTCGGCCATACGGCTGTCAGCTTTCGCCATGTTTGGGGTCGAAGGACGTCGATCCAGGCTGAACTTACATCCATCCTAACTTTCGGCTCTCCGATTGCCATTTACAGCATGGTTTTCATCATCCTTCTCCGCCTCGATGATATACCGAATACTTGTTTGGGATACCGTAGAACCTAGTATACTCTACATAGAAGCTTTTCAAGATTGGAGCGACTGCGCTCATATAAGAATTAGACGCGCTTTGCTGTTGGAATGATGTGGTTCTGTACTTCAAAATGTGCCTTCAAAGAGCCATGGTCTCAACACTGTGATCCTAATGTCTAAGCCGTCGCCAAAAGAAGCTGACATCGAATTCGCCGGTATGGGGGCCTGGATTTCTGACACACCGAACATCCCACACAATGCAGGCAACATGATTATCGGCTTGGCTTCCTTAGAGAGCTTCTTACGGCCAGCCCGATTGCAACTTAAAGACACGGATTATCGATCCAAAGAATCCGATATGTCGTCGTTAGAGTTATTCGTTATCTCGCGATCCGATCGTCCGGTTAGCGAAAAGATTTACCATGACTCCCACGCCCGCAGCCTTTGAGAATGCCGGCTTAAAATATCGCGCTGGGACTGACCCAATCACCTGCGTGTCCCTTGCGTGTGCATTCTACGCCGGTTAACAGTTTATGGTGTACTCGCCCACCTATCGGAAAGATACCGCCAACTGAAGCAACATGACGAGTGCTACACGTGACCTAATTATCAGCACTTAGTCACCTGTGATAATCTCTCATTAGATACTACCCTCCACTATTAGTACAAGCGCTGGAGCCTCAAGTCTCCATCTTACCAACTTGAACTCCACCAGCTTCCTCTCTTGATTACGGATCGAAATATTCCTCATGAGCTCCCAACAACTGCCGGATGCCTATGGCGACCCTGAGGCCAACCCTAGAGATGACGACGAGGCTGTAGATGATTGCGGACCTCTTCTAGGGGAGCGGCCTTTGCCGGTCAAAAACAACTCGCGTTTGCTGCTGTTGGCGGGCCCAGCTCTACTGTTAAGGCATGTCGTTATCGTGCAGATCTTCTCGCCGTTACTAATATGCGTGCATACAGCACCTTCGTTTGCACGATGGATCTCTCTTACGTTGCGGCAAATTATAGCCGGAGAATAGGTTCTTAACTCCGTGGTGTGTTGCTGAGACGTGTTGCTGACTTTCACAGCGGATAGTTTAAGTCAACTCGGAAATGCAAATTGGCTAGTGACTGGCTACCTTATTACCGAGTCGGCATTTCAGCCGATGGTGGGTGTTCCTACTCTTTAGTCTAGCTATTCATCTATAGACCTTAGCTTTTTGGGCGATACTTATATGGATGCTAATAGTATTCCCATCTCGGCTTATACCATGGACATAAGAGGTCTTTGATCGCTGCGGCATCATCCATGACGGTTGGCCTACTCCTGTGGTATGTCTAAGTGTCTGAACTACCAAAGCACCACTTGGCACTTGTTAACTGCCACAGTTCGCTAAGCCAAAATCTATGGGAGCTTTCAGTATCCAGAGCTGTCGTCGGACTCGGTGCGGCTGGCCTGGAATTGCTAATTCTTATTATTATCAATGGTACGTACTGCAATGTTCTTCATCGAAGTTTCAATGACAAGGGTCTAAATTAGCATCAGATCTGGTGGATCTTTACTCCCTGCCCCTGTGGAGAAGCATCACTACCGTGGTATCAACCCTTGCTAGTTTCCTGGGACCCTCAGTTGGAGCTGCCATTACCGATGGTGCTGGTTTCCGCCTGTAAGTTCAGCCCTACAGACGCACCCCTCCTGATACGTCACTCTTAATTGACCGCGCCCATAGAGCCTTTGGAGTGGAGTTCATCTTGATGCTTGTCGCGACCATTGGTATATTGGTTACTCTCCGATTACCGAGATCGAATGGCAGAACAGCCACAACAGCCGGGGAGTCTATGGACTATGTCGGCGCTGTGCTTCTCCTACTTGCGGTCGCCGCTCCATTATTCACTATTGACCTCGGCGGGAAGGTTTTGCCATGGAGTCATCCTGTCATGATTTGTCTCTATATCCTCACCCCAGCACTCATCATTCTGTTTTTCCGCTCGCAGATGCGTCGCACTAGAACTCCCCTCGTACCATTACGGTTTCTTCGAAACAAATCTGTGATTGCCGTATTTGCCTGTGGACTACCGGCTTGGCTTTCTTGGGACCAAGTAAATAACGCGATAGCTTACTAGAGCATCGCTAACATTTCTCAAGCTCAAATACGGACTTGGACAATATGTTCAAGCGCGGTCTATGAGTTCGCCCTCCACGTCGGCATTCTCCGACTGGGCTCTGAGCTGCGTTTTCCTCGGAATACCTCTGGGAAACTTTGTTAGCGGTATAATTATTCGAAGATATCGCGCTCTTCGACTGCTTCTTCGAACCGTCTCCGTTATTAACTTCTCGCTCTATTTCTGCTTTGCTGCAGGCTGGATCCGTATGTTGAATGCCTGGCACAAGTTGAATATACTTGCTAACTGTGCTATTCATAGACCCAGAAAACCCGGCGTTTGCGCCCATCCTACTTTTGTTAGGGCTCAATGTCGGGGTGCTCGACAGCTGTTGGCTGGTCTCCATCATGTCCCAGGCCAGCCCTGAGGGTAAGACTTAGCCCCTGACTATCAAATGGCATACTTATACCGATCCCGCAGATCAGTCCGCTCTCTATGCCTTCTTTGACTTAGGACGCGCCAATACCGGTAACTTTGGCATAGCGGTAGCATTAGCTTCGACGAATGCCATGATTCGCTCGAATCTTGAATCTGCTCTGACCAAGTACCCGAACAAGGAAGAGGTATGGAAGCTACCTGACCTCGTGCTACTGCCTCAATTTATATCAGCTGCTGATACGCTTATCTCAGATAATCCGTAAGAGCCTTGAAAGCTTCAGCGCTATCGGCCAATTCCCGCCGACCGTCAAGCGTATCGTCCTGGACGCGTTCATATCATCAAGCGAGAAGGCTTTTGGTAGGCAACCCTTGATATCCATGTTCTTAGGTGTCTCTGACAGATATCGTAGCTATTTCGTGCTCAGTCCTGATCATCAGCATCGTAGCAGCCTTCTATATCCCAGAGCCGGAACAGGTATCGAAAGACGATAGAGCAGACTAACTCGCTGTAGCTCGAGACTCCCCCTTCGGACTTGACATGATACAGTGGAATCTATATCCTCATGTCGCGTCGATCTAAAGGGTAACATGTGATGGAAAAGGTGCTTCCGCTATGCTGGTTGGATCAAAGGCTCTAGAGCGTTCAAGACGGCCAGTTGCCACCCGCCAGCCCCGGCAGCTGACCCCAACCCTGGGCGTGAATGATGCAAGTGACGAAAGACCCCCATCACCCAGGATAAGTCTTGATCCTGGTGTGTACCATTCATTCATTGGGCATAACCCAGCGGCTTTCGTTATCTTGGATCATTGATCTGACTGATTGATTGATTGTGTCCATGGATTGTGAGGCTTACTGGGCTTGTAGTATTCAGGTCTCCATTCGTCGGTCGCCTCACGTTTCCCTTCGGTCATACAGTAACACGGGACGAAACTCGAGCATCTGGATATATCTTGGGCTGAAGTGATAATGGTATTTATTGGGGAATAGAAGTCTGGCTAGAATTCTCTCGACAACTCGTTACGCAAACGCCTTATTAGATAGACCTCTTCCCAATCTCATTCAACCTAACCCATTTTATCCACATTTTATTGAGCCGTAAATAAAGCGCCTTGGAAATCCTCATCCGTTAAGAAAGAGCCCCAATCCAGTTCGGTACCAAACGTAAGCTGTTCGTCATACCAGCCAAAGAAGTTAGAGTCCCCATCCTGCGATGGAGTTCGTCCAGCACCCTCGGCCTCCCCAGTTATCGCTTCGTAGATCGCGGCGACGATGTCCGGCCCCCTATCGGAAGCCCGCATCCACGGTTTCATTTCCGAGAAAGTTTCAAGCGCTTTAATCAGACTTGCGCGGGCCGAGGTTAGCGACTCAGCGTTCGGATCCGAGCGCGAGCTTTCAATCACAATTGATAGCAGCGGGACCATGCAAGCTTGGAAAAGATACCAACCCGAGTTCCAGACGTGGATTCGGTTCGGCGTCCAGTAGAGCGCAATTGAATCGATGGCTTCGCCCGCGACAACCCGACAAGTTTCGATAATCCGAAGCTCCTCGTTCCCAAGCTGGGACTTTTGGATGCGGCTATGAGCGAGATATAATATCAGGGATCGCATAAGGATCAGCCGTATGTTCAAGTATCGGTTCCGCATAAACTCGCGAGCAATTGTAAGGCGCGAAGGTGAATTTGCTGGAGATCGAAGGACTGGTGGTAGGGAGGCGTACCACGCTTGGAGCTCCTGGTCGAAAGCCACGGCTTCGGCAATTGTCAATCGATTGAACTGCGCGAATCTACCCTGTATGCGATTGCATATGATGCAGAACTTCGTGCTGGCGCAGAGCGACGTCGCCATGTGGTCGTCTTCTGTAACGAGACTGGGGAGCAGGGTATCCATGGTGGTGGGCTCCCAACGACCGCAAGTCGGGCGACCCAGAGTCATACTAGCCCAGGTGTCGAGGCAGAATAAACTCCACCACGTCCTTCGCTTAGTTTCAAGTCGATTTACTTTGGTCGGTGTGGCATCTCCTTGGATTTCAGTAGTGCTAGTATTTCGACGCCTTGACTCTCGGTGCAGTCCCAAAGCAATCGCAACGCGGTGTGCGGCGCCAAGAACAGCATAGGCCATATTCGGAGCATTGCGGTAATGAAGATACAGCCCACCCAGTAAGCAGAGCGCCTGCAAGCTCTCCAGATTACCCGCTCCAAAGCTATCGAGGTCTAAAAAGGTCCGGGCTTGCTCGTAATATTGCTCATGTAGCGTGTCACTCCCGGAAGCAATGGAGCCAATAGTTATCACCATGTTCAGTAGACCGAGCCAACCCGGATCCCTCCGCTCCCCTAGAGAGTAGGACATGCGGAAGTCGTCTTCATCCAGCATAGGCACGATTGGATGGACATGCTCAAAGTAGAAGTCGATACAACGTTGCTCCTTTAGAAGATGACTGCCCAGGTCTCCGCTCAGAAATGGTATGGACTGGGGCTGGATGGTATTCACGGGCCATCTCTTGGCTTGCTCCGCGACGCGGTGCTTCGCTGAAGGACAGAGCCGGAAGACTGCACGGAGAATGGCGCTGATTGAGGTCACGCCTAGATAGGAGCGACGGTGGTGATCAGTAGCGAGGTTGATCGCGTTGATATCATCGCCCGCCTGTAGTACAGGGGGCTGATGACTCGACTCGTCCCATTGCCGGTCGGCGGTAGGCTCGCCATTCTCAGATACCTGAGCCGAATCGTCCACGGCTTCGGGGTCTTCGGTAGAAGGATTGAGTCCATCTGTTCCTACTTTGGGTACGACAGTTACGCGAAGAGTATCGAGCAACTCAT
Organism: Hypomontagnella submonticulosa; assembly: GCA_022984865.1. NCBI lineage: Eukaryota > Fungi > Ascomycota > Sordariomycetes > Xylariales > Hypoxylaceae > Hypomontagnella > Hypomontagnella submonticulosa. The sequence goes on from JAJKLF010000013.1 coordinate 299,938, forward strand.
CGCGCGTCTTACCGATGAGCTCATCTATGATCGTGGTGGGGAACAGTTGCTCTAGTATCTCTGTCCGTGACCTCAGCCGCTCTGACACCTCTTCAAGGGTACTAGAGTAGTATTATTAGTTACTTCATAGCTTGGGGGTGTTGGGAGGGGGAACCATGGGATTTTTAAGTAGAGACCAGGACGCGTTACCTTCTGCTCACAGCATTCCTTTTGTTACGCTGTCGGTAGCTACAAAGGTGCGAGACCTTGTAGTACGTGCAGGAACTATGATACATTTAAGCATATGATACGTAGGAGTATCCAATACGAATACTTGCCTACATGGGTGGCCGCCATCACACTTGACCTTTCGCCTAGTGTAGCCACTCAAGTCTTAGCAACCCCATCAAGACGACTCTCTTGGCGTCACGCACCTCGTACACTCGGAACACGATTTGTTAAGGCGAGCGGGCGCCGGTGGTGAAGGGCTCGTTGTCTGGTGGCTGTTGAAATTGTGGAACATCAACGCAACGGGACATGGTCAACCTATCTGTGACCACTCAATTTGTTAGGAGCTTTGATATGATCAGGTGAACTTCCCCCGAGAGGATCTGGATAACGAAGTGGAGTATCGTGAAAACCCTGCATATGACAAGCCCGTAGTCCGATCTATCCGCTTAGAGGAGAGGTTATATGCATCAATTGAAGGATTGCGCCAAGCAGGGCTTACCCTCCTTTACCCCCTATTCCCCGCACGAAGAATTGAATTTCCGTATGCCACAAACAGCAGCCAACTACAACGTGCGATGCGGGTCGCCGTCAAGTTGGAACGACATAACCCCGTCTCGGACGGCTCTTACTTGGGTATCCCGAAGTATCGATCCGTGTCTTAAATGATTATCCGGAGACAAGGGTGTTCGGTGGGCGGAAGCACCCCTGCGCGGTACGGTCCAGCATCGTATCATACCATTAAAAGGGAACTTCGTAGTTCCTTCACTTTCCCGAGGATTTGGGGTCGAAATCGCAAAGTCCGAACTTCGTCTCATACAAGAGGAGCTTCTTTTTCAAGTCATTTATAAACTTGACTCCTCTCAGATGACCAGATGTCAACTCCTCATTACTTTTCCAATCGAACCACGTCCCAACTCAAGATGCCTGTAACAAGACACAATCTAGAGGATCGCTGGACATTTCAGCAAACCGATAGCCCTTCTCCTGACGAGTGGTTACCAGTAAAGAAGGTTCCAAGTCAGGTTCATATGGAATTAATAGCTAACGACAAGTAAGATCAATGCTCTCTCGTCAAGCGAGGTAATAACTGACTATTCACCAGGATCCCAGACCCGTTTATTGATCTCAACGAACTAGCTGTGCAGTGGATTGCTGAGAAAGATTGGACCTACAAGGTCCAGTTCAAGAGACCAACGCCGTCTGTAGAGGATGGGTCAGTTATTACCGATCTCGTCTTCGAGGGTCTTGACACCTTTGCAACGGTGCTCCTTAATGGAACTGAAATCCTCAAGTCAGATAACATGTTCTTGTCCCACCGAGTAAACATCTCAGACTCCTTGAAGGATGATAACACACTCGAGATCAAATTTGAGTCTGCTATGTTACGTGGACGGAAGCTAGTGGAAGAGCACAGCCACGAGCACACATTCTACGTACGCCAAACAGAAGTCAGCCGGGTACCTGTGAGAAAGGCCCAATACAACTGGGGCTGGGACTGGGGACCGATCCTCATGACGGCCGGACCCTGGCGACCGGTTTACCTTGAGCAGTATGTCTCGAGGGTTGACGATGTTTGGACCCACTGCGAAGTCAGCGAGGATTTGAAGTCATGTTCCGGCCGAGTCTTTGCCAAAGTCACTAATGCAGTTTCCAAGCCGGTAGCCCTCTCGCTATCTCTGAGAGGGGCCACCGTATGGGAGAAAGAATGTACTCCGGATTCCAATGGGTTAGCCGTGGCAGACTTTCAGATCGATAATCCTGAGTTGTGGTACCCATTCGAGTATGGTGCCCAAATTCGCTACGAGTTGAAAGCAACCTTAGGATCCAACGACGAAAAGTCTAAACTCATTGGCTTTCGACGAAGCGAGTTGGTTCAGGAGAAAGACGAGTTTGGCAAGTCTTTCTACTTCCGCATCAACGGAATAGACGTTTTCAGCGGAGGTTCATGCTGGATCCCTGCCGACAGTTTCCTATCGCAAATCCCTGCACAGCGATACCGTGACTGGATGAAGCTCCTGGTTGAGGGTAGCCAGAATATGCTAAGAATATGGGGAGGTAAGTCTCAGCCATCCTATATTCACTAAATGCAGTTTTGCTGACGATAGGTAATAGGCGGAATATACGAGGATGATGTACTTTTTGATGCTTGTGACGAGTTGGGGATTCTCGTCTGGCACGACTTCCAATTCGCATGTGCAAGTTATCCAACATATCCATCTTACTTAGAATCTGTCGAGAAGGAAGCAAGGCAGAATCTGCGGCGGTTGAGGTCTCACCCTTCCATAGTAATATGGGCCGGGAACAATGAGGATTACCAAGTACAGGAGCGCTACCACCTCGACTACGACTATGAAGGGGATAAAGATCCCCAGTCATGGTTAAAGTCAAGCTTCCCGGCCAGATATACGTACGAATACTTGTTACCGAAGATCGTCAAGGAAGAGCATCCATTCATGATCTACCACCCAAGTAGTCCATGGGGAGATGGGAAGCACACTGCCGACAACACAGTAGGAGATATTCACCAGTGGAATAGTAAGTCGCACAGGTCACTTCCCATTTGGCTCATAATAACTGACAACATGAAGTATGGCATGGCGCCATGAACAGATATCAAGAAACTTATCTGCTCTCGGGTCGATTCATCAGCGAATTTGGAATGGAGGCTTACCCGCATCTCGAAACTATTCGCGAGATGATCAAAGATCCATACCAGCAACACCCGGGTTCGATGATGATGGACTTCCGCAATAAGGCTATCGACCATGAACGTCGAATGATCACATACGTCGCCGAGAATTTCTTGGTGAAATACGACCTCCCGTCATACACACACCTTACTCAAGTTGTCCAAGCGGAGACCATGCACTTCGCCTACAAGACCTGGCGGCGCGAATGGGGTAAGCCTGGGGCACGCAAGTGTGGAGGAGTGCTGGTGTGGCAGCTAAACGACTGCTGGCCGACGATGAGTTGGGCCGTGGTCGACTACTACCTTGTGAAGAAGCCAGCGTTTTACGCTATCGCGAACGCGTTGAAACCGCTGGCCGTTGGTGTATCGCGGTCGTATCATGAATGGACCACGGGCCATGCAGATCCCACGGCACCCGCTCGCGATACGAAATTCGACCTTTGGATCGCGAGTAGCCGAGTAGAACCTGTTCAAGTTGAGATAACTGTTCGGTTTATTTCCATTCGGAGTGGCAAGGACATCCAGTCGCCCCTGAAGCTGGAGAACATAACCGTAGAGCCGAACAGCACGACGGAAATCTTGAAGGATCGTGTGGCTCCAGTTGTGGATTCAAAGTTAGATGATATCACACGGCCTTTCGATGTTGTGAAATACGACCCGTACATCATCCATGCTGTCGTCAAGGCGGGCGATCAGGTTATCTCGACCGACACAGCATGGCCGCAGCCACTGAAGTACCTAGACTTCTCCGATCGAGACGTAAGGTTCAAGACTTTCAAGGCCTCTCCCAACAGCATAGTGATATCTGCTGCTTGTCCTGTGAAGGGGTTCGTCTTCGAAGAGACTCGCGCGACTAAGTTTAGCGATAATGGTTTTGATCTTGTTCCCGGCGAAGAGAAAGTCGTGAAAATAAGCGGTATAGACTTGGAGTCACTGCGCTACACTTATATTGGTGCACAGCAGGGTACTATGTACGCGAATGTGGCTGTTTCGGAAAGGGGTTGGGGTACGTCTGTGATGGGATTGGTGTCGAAGCTTACTTCGTGAAGGGTTGGGTAATGGAGATAACATTGTGTGGACAATGGTTATTTCTAGTTATCGGATATTTGACTCTACGAGTGCGTATTCAAATAGCCGCCTTTAGGGTGGAGGCCATGAATTGTGAAATAGTGACTTCCCTATTGTGCCTGAAAAGCATATAGCTTTAGACATCACCATATGGAAGCTACCTGACCAAAAGAAATTAATAGGGATGGATTGAGCCTTGGCTGAGTATGTACTCTGTCGTGTGTATCTAAATCCCAAAGTACTCACTTCGTATAGGGTAGTAGAGCGTGAAAAATTCCCCAGCCAAATCGCAAAAAAGGTACTTAAGGATACTCGAGTATTATACTCCTTAGCTGCAGATACACGCCTTCACAGATGACCACATGGGCAGGTTTCACGTTACACAACTTGAGATGGGAAGTTTAACGTTCGAACAGCCCCCTTGAAAAAAGCCGGCGTTATGCAACAGGGTAAACCCTCTTGGAAAACTGAGTTTACTTTTCCAGTGGGATCGGAACCCCCTTGGAAGCTAACCTTTCAATGGTGGTCCATCTATTGGAGTAACTGACCCTTTATAAGTAAGATAAGGGTATAATGGGTCAACCCAGACAGCGCTAATAGGAATCGAACCTAAACCACTATAAACCCCAACTAAGTAGACGCCAACTTCCTTGCAGAACTGAGGTAGCTTATCAACAAGGTTATCCATGGATATCACCCTTGGGATACCACTGTTCCGAAGGGGTAGTGGGGTGGTATTACAATTTTGACAATTTGAAAGACCGCGAAGAGTGAAACTCAACTTGCTATTGATATTGTTCTTTCTAGATTTAGTCCCGGCCATATGAAACGTGAAAAGGTGAGCCAAACCCAGCTAACCTACTTCACTCCCATACACGGCCAACTCTCTTACAGGAAAAGCTTACTAGAGCCCTGTATCACCTGCAAGAAGCTATCGTGAGCCATGTCGTACTCAGCTCCAGCGAATCAGACTCGGCCCGGCACAACACGTTCAAAGCTGCATGGTGATAACGGACTGGTCTAAAGGAGCCAGGCGAGGAAGCTCATACGAACTGGCCTGGCCACGAAGTGGGTGGCATACCTTAAACAAGAAATTAACCTTTATGACCCATGCCAACAGCAATCCCGTGCAAGAGCATGGCAGAAGGCACAGTCACTAACTATCTTAACTTAGCTATGTTATCGCGGTTGAGTCTAGCTTAGACAATTGGAGACAGCACGGGACAAGGCCTGGCCGACAGTCCCACAAATATCTGTTGATCGCCGTATAGTACGGAATACATTCCGGTTAAGTTTCCGAGGGGAGGATGCGGCCCCTGGTCCGAAGTTCCCAAATAGGAGTACAGGCCAAGAGTCTCCTCCAACTTTAACACAACGTCATGCTTTGAGCTACGTGGATAATAAAACATCCTTCATTTCGAAACTTACCTCTTAGGACATTGTCAAGTCTAGAGTCGCTACGCACTAGGTGTGTGGAGACATTTAGGCTACAGATAGGCTATCTTTAGCTGAGCCACTCCTTATCATAGTAGTATAGATCCACCCATTAACGAGCAGACTTGTTGTGAATCGGCATGTCTAATACGACCCAGGTTGGAACGCTTCTTATGAGTACGCGAATAAAAGTTCAAACATCACTTGTCTTTCTGTGTAGTATACTGTAGGTCCAGAACCAATCCTCGACTCTTACCAAGGCATTCCTTACTCCTACATAGCGCCGTTATCCTCGCAGGACTTCTGGTGATGATTCCCTGGATCCAGATACATGACCAAGACCTCTCACACCCTGAATTCAGATCTAGCTACAGCTGATCGAGGAGGTAAATACAATCGTCGGATCTTGCAGTTCCATAGTATTGGGAAGAAACTCATAGGTATCAAATTTATTGTCATGTTTTGGACATATTAGTTTCTTATTTAATTCTTGATTTTGATGTCTGCATATACCCAAGGGGCATATATCTGAATGTACAGCGACTGTCTAGGTGTCAAGTATGCCAAATATACAGCTCGATGATACATTATAACCATAAAACTACCTTCGATAGCGATTTTGAGCGCATATTCTCGCTACTATAAGCTACGAATATGCGCCAATCGTCTTGCGCCAATCGTCTTGCGATGGGGAGGGCTGCCGGATGCACCAGAGCTATCCACAGAGCTTCGTGCATCAATATGTCTCATTGCTTTTCCCTTGATCTGAGGTCGGTGCGATACCAAGGGAAGTTCCCGCGACGTTCGTACTATTCCCCAGCCAATCGTTCATAGGAACCCCTTCCCTGCTTCGTGCGCACCGTACGCGTCCACCAGTCGTGGGCAAGGGTAAGTTAGCCCATAGCCACTCAGAGAAGTATGTATGGCACATGTTGCACAGGGTTTGCGATCAAAACACAAGCATAGAGACTTAGCCACTGCTTTGTACTTTACCCTCTTCGGCGCCTATGCGTGATTGCGTAGCCGGCGAGGCGGCTAGAATCCGGAACAGTTGGACCCGATTATCAACCGCCTTATACAATGGCAGGAGAAAGTCGATGAGGCAAGGGGGTGTGCGGTTAGGCTGTCATTCAGGAATTCTACCTCACGGGCTGGTGGTTTCTGCGCCCTATGATGAACGGGTTCCCCTATATATCACTCAGGGTAAAATCCAGTCTTGGTGGTCGCAAGAAGCATCCATACGTTCGGCGTAATCTTGAATTCGTTCCATGATCCACCCAGACTTGATACGCATCGCAGTGTCGCCGAGCGACTGGTGTCCTAGTATTAGAGCCATGGATGTTTTGCAGGATTGCCCTGAGAAAGAAAATTGTACGCAATTAGGCTTTCTTTCACAGGCACTTCGGCATTCGTTGAAGGAGCTAACCTCGCCTTCGTCGACATCCGATAGATTATCCCAGTCAACACGCTCTAAAGTGAGACTTGGAAGAATATAGTACTGGAAAACATCCCCATGACGTAGAAGAGAGGCATGCTATCAGGGGTCGTAGCGTTAGTAGGGGTCATATTCAATACTATAAGCCAATACTTACTTTCCGGTTCCAATTCTGCTCAAATCTAGCCAGCTTGTAGTACTCCGCGGGTGGAAGATGATGATAACTTGTAGCGTAGTAGCACCACGGTGTTTTAGCATGCCCACCAAATGTGGTGTTAAAGTCCATATCCGAAGGTTGGTCGCCAGCCATAGTCGGGAATGACCATAGTAAATCCACGCCAGCATCCGCCAAAGCTTTACCCAAAACGCAGTCGCCCGCCCAGTGACGCCCAGTAAAGTTATCATAAAACTTGAGGTTATCTTTACGATGCGCCACGACCTTCTTTAATGCTGGGTTGGAAATGGCGAACCCTCCGCCACCATATGCAAAGACAACGTCTCCAATCTGCATTTGCATCCCAAGATAATGTGGCTTAGAAGAGTCGAATCTTGAAAGCCATTCCAGCAAGTTTCTCCAAAGAATATATGTATCCGACTCGATGAAGATGTACCATTTCGCATCAGGCCGTTGGTGGAGAGCTTTTTCGGCTATGGGGAGAAACTTCCATTTGTCCAATTTCCAACCGGGGCTATCTCGCCCACCATTTGTATTCTTAGCAGCCGCCCATCTAGATAGCTCTCGGCTAGTGAAAGCTTCTCTCCCTCCCTCTTGTAAACGGCGGTAATATTCAAAATCGGCATGGGTATCAACAATCTCGGGGTCGACTTCGTCCAAGGCATTGTAGACATGGTGTCCCTCGATATCTTCTTCGTAATCGGAATAGATCGTGTAGTGGGGAACGCATCGTAACGTAGTCGTAAAATGGACCGGAAGTTTCTTAGGGGCTTCGGTGGCCCCGGTTCTCAGAATTACGAAGAGATCCCCAAGGCCCTTAAGGGAGTCGCATGACGATTCGGTAACCCCCTGAAAGTCATTCTCGTTCGTAGAGGTATGGTTGTCGAAGGAAGTGTACTGATAGAATACGAAAAGCAGCAAAACGGCTGAAATGACTCGATATATCGAGAACGAAAACATCATCCAAATTTCGATGCTGTACCGATAAAGAGAGAACGTTAATCGTATGTATCGGACGATTGTAAAGAGCGATGAAGCTCTCTTAGGCGCCAAAACAACAACCAAACCGCGCTTCGATTAGCCGCGCCGAAACAAAGGATTCCTGGGCAAAGAACGCTCGCTTTTAGAAAGGGTTTTCATACGAAAAGTCGAGATGCGACCAAGCCGAGGGAACTTGGACACCCAAGATTGATGAAGATCCACCTATTTCCTCCATAGTGACTATTTGTTTAGTTGTTTGAGCTTGAGCAGTGCAAACTAGCACTATGCTAGGTAGGGATTGGTTTCTATCGCGTGTAAACTAGAACTGCGAGGATGAGTGACTAGTGTTAGTTAACGCCACTACTTGATGCTATTGTCATACGAAGTCCACAGTAATCCACAAACAATCAGACAAGGACCGCACGTAAAAGAAACCAAGCCCACTTCGCGCCATGGAATGCTTAATACAATAGTACTCAGTCCCGGAATGGCGGAAGGGCGGGATCTAAGCCAAGTAATAACGAGTGAACTGCGAATTGAAGGCTGTATTTTGGTCGATGGAACAAGATGTAAGCGCTGATGTATTCCAAGTTGTTTGCTACTTACGTGTAACCTACGTGTATATCATGTATTGCCATTGTGCTCCCGGAGACATTCGGTAGACATGTAGATATTGCTAGAGGCTATGTATTTTATTTGGCATCTAGGCCGATCATTACGTATCCAGGGATGCTCCTGGAACACAAGTTATGGTAACAATGTCTTACTTCAAGTGTGTGCCCTGTCACGCGGCTCTTGAACTACAACAAAGAGAAATAGAAATACGCACTCAGAGTTATTTCTCTTAACCCCCTAAGAATCTAAGTATGCCTTGTACCACCACCGCTAATTTTCTCTTCCATATAATCCCAACGTCAATGGCCCTCGGTGCTTTCCAACACTTTTCATGTACTATTTATTTCGGTCCCGACAACCAGGGATCGACTGGTCTCCGATTGGACCTAATGCAAGGGAAAGATAGTACACCCCTGGGCGCTTGTGGTTAGAATTATTATTCTCCAGTAACAGCCCTATGGTTTCCATATCCACGATCTAATAAGTGGTCCATCGGCAAGCGACTAGATCTCAAAAAGACCCGAGAGATCAGACCCCATTCTGAATGGAGTCAGCCCGCGCGGCTCGACTAGTAGTATCTACCTAGATATAGACGCCCAATTACAAGGGTGGTCAAACCTTATCCGAGTATGGGATCCGTCCAATCCTCCCGTAGACTGGGGGTCGACTGGACTGCCGCGCCGCAGCGTTACAATCCGATCGGGATTACCCCAGATCGTATTAACCCCTGCCCCATTGAGGAACTACTAATTAGAGAACTCCGGGGGCTCGAGAGGAGAGTGAATGCTACGTTCCCAGGTTCCCAATGATCATGTTTCCTCTTCTCAGAACACCTATAAGATCTTACTCACACCTGTCGCCATTTTTGGGTCTCGGCTGATTCACCATAACTCCTCGTACAACGATTAATTTTCTTACTTTCCAGCGGGTGATTATGTGGTGTCGAGCTGTTGCTGCCCTCATCTTCCTAACCTCTGTCTGTTTGTCACAAGATCTGCCCGAGCCAGGCAAACCAGCGTCACCATACACAGATGGCGAATTTACGGAGCCAAGAGGCTCGCAAGCGTCGTATAGGTTAGGGGCAACGATGAACATCAGCTGGCATACCACATACGAAACTTCAAATCTTTGGCTAATCATCGGCTGGAATTTCAACTCGCCCGTTCAACTCGCATGTGAGTCAAGACTCTACGATACTACTCCATTATATTAGCAAATTATCACTAAACAGAAAACCGATAGCCAACACGGGTCAGAACTGGTATCAGTGGGAGGTCGCTACCGACTCAAAAAATTACTCGGAGACATATGCATTTAGAGCAGTCGACGCAACCGGGACAGAAGACGAGCAGAAATATGGTGGTTTCCTTAGCGCAGCTTTTTGGATTGAAGGCCTGCAGACTATTTCCTCGTCGATGTCGCCTAACATAACCCGTGTATCGACTTCTGCTTCTGCTCCTGTTACTATGTCCGGTCAGTAGCATTTTGTGATTGTCGTCGTCTTGACTAATTCCTGACGTAGAAACGGCGACAAGTACCGCCGGGACGACTCAGACCGCCGAAACCACCGCAAAGATTGAGCCCACAAGCATTACAGAGGATAGTAAAATAGGTATCGGCGTGGGGGTAGGTGTTGGAGGTATTGGCATCATTGCACTCGTTGTGGGAATATTGCTCTGCAGACGGTCCAGGAATAAGAAGATTGGCACAGTCAACCCTATGGAATCATATTCACGGATGGAGCAACCATTCCCTTCGTCATCGCAGGCATATATCGACACCCGTGGTTCACAGCCGTATAACGCACCCCAAAAGTGGGCTGGACCAATGGAACTAGAAGGTAGAAGGGGAGGATTCACGCCCGAGCCAAATCCATACAACTCACGAAGAATACGGGCTGCTGAGCTCCAAGGATGAAGGGTGCAAAGGAGGATAACACTCGGCGAATATTAGGAGTCTGGGTTGGCCCACTGAGACTGAACCCATCTTATAACATAACTCATAGGGTTGGTTTTGTGGCTGTATACATGTACGTGGTCGTAACGACCGATGCCCGAAAGGCTACATCATTTATGGCTTTCTACTGCTTTAGTATGTTCACATATGGTAATATAGAAGTATAAATACAATCAGAACCAGGCTTGTGGCTCTCCGCGAATACTCGACCTTTCCACCGCACCACAATTTTACATTCCCATGGTGATAGACTCTAGCACCGGCAAAGTCTAAGTTAAATCATAGAGAATATAAGCCGTCACCCCCGCAATATAAGGTCACCAATACCACTACGCGCAATAGTCCCTATTTGGAACCCCTGAAAGAAAAGAGTAAACTCCATAAACCAATACTAAAAGACATTCCGTATCCAAGATACTCTCTAAAGGTCTGTTCATTTCACATAATACATACCAACAATAACACACTCTTGGGATATAGGAACCATGTGGTGATAACGTGGATAATAACTAAGCTATTCCACCGGGTGCCTAGAGCCCCGCTGGGGGCCGTGTTTCCCTAGGCGTTAAAGCCCATGTCTACCTAGATCGGTATCTTAGCTATGTCACTAATTGTCCGTAACTGGATTCTCCATAGTGATAGTCCAGCCCTGCTGCCTTTTCCTCTCCAGCAGGTCCATCATATCGAGGTAGTTGCTTATTGAGAGGCCCCCGTGAAGTCCACTACCCGCGGCTGTGTTGGCCGCGGGTACTGGGCCTTCCATGGAGTATTCGGGATTGCGATGTTCCTGGTGCTGTAGCTCTTCAACCCAACGATGAACCTCGGGATGGTTATGAGCTTCGGCCAATTTGTCGAAGATCATCGTGTAGTCCCACGCCTCACTGTCCTCCGCGTATTCGACCAGCGGGAGGACGATCTGCTGGAGCTTGGGCTTCAAATAGCTGTAGACGTAGAGGAATTGAGCTTTACCTGATCCGATGGCTGCGCCGTCAACCTCCATCTTGCCCCTCATCTGATGGACCCAGACGCTGAATCCGGAGAGATCACGGAGCTTGGGTGGTAAAGGAAGAACCGGTTTCGGTAGTTGGCTAGCGGCAAGTGGTGAGGTATTAGCGAGCTGTTGTTTAACAAAACTAAGCTCTGTTAAGGCCTCTGTGAGCCCGGACTCAAGCTCGGTGAGCTTGGAGGTTGTGAATGCATGGTTGTTGTAAAGCTCTCCAAACTCGGCCTGGAGTGTGCTCACCAACGCATCATGCAATTCCTCGTGGGCCCGTTGTAGGCCGACCTGAGTTGGGGTGTTCGGTGGTGGGGTAGTGCCGGTAGAAGCCATTTTTCCGGCTATCAGTTGCGTAACGTCGAAGCCTTATCGCGAGTTGTCGTAGAGGGTTCTGGGTGCTAGATCTTTGTTAAGGGCCCGGACGACTTACTATTGTACTCGAATGGAAAAACGACAGGTAAAGTAGAGCGTATATATAAGTACGTAAAATATGGTAGCCGGCCCACGAACAAGGAATAATACACCTGTCTGCTTTGTGGCGGGATTCTGATTGTGGTGGTGAATATATACATTGTGCTTTGAGACTAGGTTAATCGCCTGCGGGTGTAGTGATTCAGTCGTCCCCTGCGTGTACGATGCTTGTACTCGTACTACTACTAACACAGTCTTTTTCGGCTTGATTACGGGTGAGTTTAAACCCACTACGATGCAAGTACCTTTCGTAGATATGGACAGGCACCTGTGAGCTCTATTACGGACGAAATCCGAGCCCCTTTTTGGCTACTCACTGTCAGATTCATATGAAGCGTAACAGGGCTATATTCATTGGGATATATGGAAAAGAGCCTAAACGAGGGACCAGAGTGAATGTCGAATTCTGGGCTTTCCCACTGACGTGGCTGTAAAGGGAAATCCATACGGGTTGGTCTAACTTAAGCACCTGGGGTGTCGTCGGGACGCCTGGAAAGAGAATTAAGTGACGCTACTTCAATCGGACTGACACGTGGGAACGCTTCGAAAATCAGCTTTAATGATTCCCATTCAAGTAGAATTATGCCGAATAATGATAAAAAAATCCGGGCCCCGGGTACTGTGGCCATATGTCAGCGGGATTGGCAATCATTTCGAATTGCTCGACAGGACATGGATTGGTGAAATTAATGGCACATGTCCGTTGAATGGTCTTGGGATGAAAAGGCATCTTAATCTGATGCACCAGGCGATCTACGTCCGTATGCTTTAGGGCACGTTCGGTAGGCGAATTCTTGAATAACTCTATGCTACGTCAGTTGGGTGTTCTTGAAATCGACGGTGACATCCTTACGAATGAGAATACGAGGCAGACTCCACATCCTTGAGAATTGTTCTAAGAACAAGAGTAAGATAGTCTCAGCCTGGATCAAGCTTGTTAGCAGTGGCGACGTCATATCAGAGATACATCTGCGATGCAGATTTATAACCCATAGCGCTATAAATACTATGAGGCAAATCGCAGGGTCAACGCGAGATGAGAACTGATTGTCCCACTGCTCCACTACCAGGACGATGTCCTGGCAAGCCTCTAGGCTCTGCTGCCAGCAGTCCGACCACTCCGCCTCGTTTGCAGCAATGTCATGAGGCAAAGAGATTATGAGGCGAGACATATGTAAATGTAGAATGTTTGACAGTCGGATGTGATGGTCAATACCTGACTCTGCAGCCAGGGCGTTACGAGTCGGGTTAAGATATCGTGGGGGGAGGGCTAGTCGGAATGAGGCAAGCGCATTCTTCAGGAGGGCTGTCTTCTTTTGAGCCTGCTTCTGGGTAGCCTTGAGTCTTAAAATGTTTCCGGCGTGGCGAAGCATCATGGTAGTGAGGAGGTAGATATTAAATTCCCTTTCGCAGGGATTTAACACGACCTCTTGCGCTGTCCTCCAAAGTTCATCTACATCGTCAGGCAAGAACAGTTTTGGTATCATTGGGACGTGGTCGTCTGAGAATGATCTTCTGATAAGTGCCGTGTTGATACTCTCTATGTCCACGATAAAAGGGGTGCCGAGGGACATATTGGAGTACGAGTCGAGAGAGTAAACACACCACCATGCGTATCTCCAATTTTCGATCTCTTCCTCCGTGGCTAGTTCGACATCATAAGCGATGCATAGATCTGGATTCTCAATCTGGTTGAGCCCCATCGCATAAGCCTTGCGTGTCAATCGACTTATCCTCATCCATGCCGGCGCTCCAGGAAATTGGTGAAAGTCGTAATAAGCCAGGAGACATTCCTGTCTAAACTGGTCAAGACTGGTCCGGGAGCTTGCTGAATCATTCTCGTAAGCCGTTGCTGTAAGGAGTGAGTTTATGCATAGGTCGACATTCTCAGATTGCCAGAAACTTATTGGCCCGAGTATCTTGGCTGTAACCGCATTCAGAGTCGTAACCAGATTGTAACAAATCATTCCTTCATCGTACAACTTAAAAAATTCGTCCTTTTGGAATAATGGTATAGCGGAATGTATATCATCGAAGAACCGCAACAGACTTTATTGGTACGCTTACGTTAAAATTCACAAGTCTAGAATGTAGGGCTGGAATTTAAAAACTGACACTTCTTTTTCCTGAGCGGCATTCAACTGATAGCCTGGGAACCTAGGAGGCTCTACTGTGAGCGTCGCTCTAGGCGCACATTGTGAGAAATTTGGTCCTAGCCCTTCTAGGTCGACCATAAATTGCCCCGAATGGAAGTCTCCTTGAAATAGGGGGTTCTGTGGCGGTGAATGAATATGCAAGGACATTGTGGCTGGTGAGCCATCGTGGTTGGTGTCACGGGCATGAAGATGAGTTGAGTCGGAGCCGATTACCGAAGCGACACGAGTTTTCGGCCGAGTACCGCGTGGTGGACCCGGTTTTCGCCTTTCTCTCGAATACGTACAGGAGTAGCCAACCTCGGAGCAACGAGAGCAATGCGGCCTTCGTAAATCACCTACGGGAGACAGCGTTAGTCCAATGAACGAGGTTAGTACGACGAGTCGTCTTCTTCACACTTGACTTTTTTTCTGAGGCAATGCATTAGCTACTACGATCTACGTGTTAGAATCAGTGTCTAGGTGACGCACCTGATGCATCGATCGCACACGCGACCGTTTGGAGGCATGATCATTGATTAGGTACTAGGACCAGGTAGGTAGCAACGCTAGTTAGGGAAAATATTATTTCTTGGGCCAATGGTACTATGATAATACATTTCATTCTAGGGACGTCTTTTACATTTGTTGACATTTAAGGATAGGCAAATTATGATCAATTAGTGAGTGTGGTTTTGACAAGATTAAATCCGTTCTGCGCCACCTCCGCAAAGCCCTCTATCATTATGGCGGCTACGAGACCAGACGTGGCTTGTCGGTTCCACTAAACCCCTTATTCATCCCATATTCTACCAAGTTGAATGAAAGAGCCCTCGACCTGAATAAGTCATTAAACTATTCCAACATATCATCAATTATTGCTATTATTCCGCATTAATTTAAACCTGTTATATTTAATTTAGCTTTTATAAATACCATTTCATTTAATTTATATTATCGATAAATATTAATTTTATTATTTATTAAAGTTTTAGATATTACTTTACTTTTAACATATATTTTAATGATTTTAAAAGTTAAATTAAAAATGAGATTTCCTATTCGCACTACCTTTTTTTCCTAAATGGCCTTATCCGCACTACCAGTACATCTGCAATTCTACCCCGCGCGCTAGTAAAAGCGGTGAGCAACGCTGCACCCAACCAAAATCAATTGAGCTGCGCTAAAACTGCAGGGGGGGTACGTACCCTCCATGAACCCAATGCATCCAATTAGAATTGATCTACTATTTGCGCGGTAGCATGCCAGGTACCTGCCAGCCCACCAAAAATGATAGGCTGGATAAGTATCTCCCATGCCTATAGCCGCTTCGACAGGCAGCAATTAAATAATCAACGATAACTTCGCTTTCAAAATAGCCGGCACCTAGTAATTACCCTCATTCAATTACTCTCGATTCAGCGATTCCAGGAATATATGTTTCATAAGCTGCATCGCCGTTTTGGCTGAGATATCGTTGAATAAAGTCAGGGCTGCTGTCGCTGACCTGCGATTTTTTGACTTTGGCGATTTTGATTTTGACTGATTGCGACAGCAGCCCTGACTTTATTCAACGATATCTCAGCCAAAACGGCGATGCAGCTTATGAAACATATATTCCTGGAATCGCTGAATCGAGGGCAACTGAATAAACCTAATTATCAATTGAGCAGAGCCTTGGATACGAAGTTATTCAAAGATTCGTGTGTTTGCCTTGTCGGAGCGGCTTTAGGCATGGGAGATACTTATCCTGCCATATAAAATAAGTGTAGAGATAAGTAGATAAATGCCACCTAGGATTGGGAATAATTCTGCCAGGTTTAGCGTGAGGCTAGAGCGGCGCTAGTCTAAAAGCAGTGTGGGGTGGTTTTGCAGATGTACTGGTAGTGCGGATAAGCTGATTTAGGAAAAACAAGTAGTGCGGATAGGAAATCTCTTAAAAATTGGTATTTATTTTTATTGGTTATTTAAAAAACAAAAATTTTAATGGAAAAGTATTACGAGTTTATTAAAATAACATTAACCATTTTACGCGCATTTTATGCGCATTTAACATTTTTTTATATAATTTTTTTATATAATTACTTCTTATATTTAAAAAAAGTTTTTTATGTAATTTATAGTTTAAATAAATCATTTATATTTATACTTTTACTTACCATTTACTTATTAACGTATTATTTAAATGTTTTTACTTAACATTTTTAATTTATATAATATTACGTAATATAACGTAATTAAACTTTGTTTACCGATAAAGTTAAATGTTGTAATTTAATTATTTTAACGATAAGTATAAATATAAATATTATTATTTTAACATAATATAATATAAATAATGTCGGGATAACAGTCACATAGTTAAAACTTAACTTATACGCATAATTTATGCGCAACAGTGGCTGCGTTATTAAGCTATTAAATATTTATTTCATTGAAAGTTATTCTCTCTTTTTTTTTTAATAACAACAATAATAATTAATACACAATTCATATAATATCCAGCTGTATAATTATTTTTATTTTTATTATAATGATTATTAAACTTTATTTATCCAACATTAATTAATAATTGACAAATAATGTTAATTATAAAGCAATAAAAATCGTAGCATTTAAATAAAAAAAAATAAAAAAAGCTAAAAATTATTTAACTTCTTTATTTACACTTTAAGACATCTTATAATACCAAAATTTATTATTAAAATAATAATATTTAAAACTTTCCTTTAAAAATTTATAAATATTAATTTATAAAAAGATTTTTTACTGTTATATCATAACAATAAATTCGTAAAATTAAAAATAATAAGTTATAATAATAATTATATTAATTTTAAATCTTAAAAACTTTTTACTAAATTAATAAATTTACATCTTATACATATAAAGAATTTTATATTATTATTTAACTAATATTAATGCATTTTATAACTTAAATTAATCCCGTCCGGAGGACATATTACGCTGCCTCTCACATAATTGATAAGGGAAATTGATAAGGAAACTGATAAGGAAACTGATAAGGTAACTGATAAGAATATTACCTCGTAATTGATAAGCGTTACTTACGTCATCCATGCTTTTTAATTGGCACAATCCACCCGCGTCACAAATGTCGCGTTACTCTAAGCTACCAAAAGTGTTTTTGCTTGAATCATGCAGCTTTTTAATATTCTCATACTCTTTACCTTTTCATCCTTCCTGAATACGCGACTCGTACTGTTGAAGCCGATATAACGTCGCTATGGATATACCTACCCGTACTTGCGGCGGCTGTGGTGAGACCGTTTCGTGTAATGACTTTCTCTCTAATTCTGGTCCAGATGACTTATGTTTATTGTGTCGTCGGGAAATCGAGCAGCAAGAGGCAAGCTTTTCTTCTTTCTGCCCTCCTCGATTCTTTAGCTAATCGCTTTATTTCAGGAGTCCGAAATGGCCCACGCAGCCCAGCAAGAAAATGCTGCAAACGTCCCTATCCATCCTCCCAACATTCAGCACCCACCTCCACGCCCCCGTCAAAATCTTACCCACGGTGTTCTCCAGAACATGTACCATGCTGGTGGTGTCGTTCCTACTGATACTCGCGAGATGGCTGTTGCTCGTCGTGAAAGAGACGCCATTCAGCGTAGACATCGTGTTTCGCGTCGACATGGCGAAGATCCATCACAAACCCCAGCTCTTGATGATTTAATCCACGAAAATGACAATGATGAAGAAGAAGAAGAAGACGATATACCTGTATTAGCTCTCGCTTATCCCACCTCAACCCCCAATAACCCAAGCACTCCTGCTAATCCTGCTACACATTTTGCCAGGTCACACACACCTCCATCCCCCTCTACTCCTGCGAGAGGTCGTGGAAGGGGCCGTCCTCGTTTACATCGCTCGCCTTCTAGGCAACCACGTGGTAGGGGCCGACCTCGAACAACTAGCGCGGCATCGTCTTCACCCCGAGCTCGTTCTAATCGCGCACGCATAGGAAGACCCCCTTCTAGAGTAGGACCGCCGTCTAGAACAAGATCGACAGGCGCACGTATAGGACGACCCCCTTCTAGAGTAGGACCGCCGTCTAGAACAGGATCAACAGGCGCACGTATAGGACGACCCCCATTGCAAGATCGTGTCCGCTCTTCTCCAGATCGCGGTTCTACTCCTTCTCGTCCACGCGGAAGGCCGCCTGGCTCTCGTCCACGCGAAAGGCCGCCTATCTCTCCTTTTCAACAGACACCACCTGCTATTCCGCGGAGACGCGGTCGTCCCAGCAGTGCTCATGTATTTCCTGGCTTTGACGTCCCCCCTCCTGTTTACGACGGGGATGACAGCGCTTGCCCGCTATCCGAAAATGACCTTCGCATCAAGCGGGAGTTCGACGAAGCTGTGGACTCCGACGCCATGCACTTCTGTCCTCGCTGCCAGGAAAAGTGGTTTGATGTCGTTCTGCAACGCGATGGTATTTGCAAGAAGTGTCACGAAAAAGACGATAAAAAACGCGCCGACGAACCGAACTATTTCTCTGCCGAGAACCACCTCGATTTCGGCGAAGTTCCTGCGCACCTGCCGCAGCTGGAATCGCTTGAGGAGATGTTGATTGCCAGGGTTCATGTCACTGTTAACGTTTTTACTGTCCGGGGCCAGCAGTACAAATATCGCGGGCACGTTGTCCATTTCCTTCGCGACGTCGGCAAGGTGTACGACGAGTTGCCCCTGTTACCAAAAGACCTGGAGATCGTTATCCTTCGCCCGCCCGGGGCAGAAACCACCCCAGAAATGAATAGGCAGTTTCGTCGTCGATTTCGGGTCCGCCGCCGTGCTGTTGAACAGTGGCTTAGGTTTCTTTCGGATAACCATCCTGGTTACCGACAATTCACACTGAACCAGGATACACTTTCCCAACTTCCCGAAGATGATTCGGTCTTTGACGATTTAACTATTCACGAAGTTGGGGACTTGGGTGGCATACCTGCCGATGCTGGACCAGTGGATGAAGTCTCGCCCGAAGACGCTGAGTCTTATGACGAGGGCTCGGTTCCTAACCTTTCGGTCGACGACACCGAGCTTGACCGCCTTCGCGATCGTTTTCAGCCTGGGTTTGGGCCCGTCAACAACGACGCCGTGCCTCTTGAGCAGGCCGATCCTCGTGACGCGCACCAACTTCGGTTGCCAACCATTAGGAGAACACCCCTAGACGAGTTCAACCAGTCCCAGCCTCTACTGTCGCTTGCATGTCCTACACTTTACCCCACCGGTGCTGCTGACTTCGTGACGTCACGGATGCGTGGTATCACGTACCAGGCTTACCTCGGCCATGCGATGAGATGGCGGGATGGTCGGTTCGCCAGGCATCACAGCTTCCGATATATTGCCTTAAATACTCTTATGCGTCAACAAGCTAGGTCGAAGAGCAACTTCTACGTGAAACGAAACCCGAGAGAGGCGTTTACCCTGGAAGAGCTGCAGGCCGCCCTTGCCGACCCACAAACGGAAGATGCCCAAGCATTATTGAATAAGATCTCCCGGCATGCGAACACCCTCAGAGGTACCCGACCTTATTGGTATCTTAAGCGTCGAGAGTGTGAAGCTTTTGCTTATTGCCTGGGTGTCCCTACCATCTTCATCACCCTCAGCCCGGCCGATCTGCACTGGTGGAGTCTTTACAAGCACATGCCGGAATTCGAGCGATGGAAGACTCTCGAGGAGCCTGCGAGGATGGCGTTGTCTCGGAGGCTGCTGAGGGAAAACCCTCACATCGCCGCGTGGCATTTCTACAGCCGTACCCAGCACTTTAAGGATATCGTGCTCAAACAAAAATTTAACATGGATGATTGGTGGGGACGATTTGAATGGCAGGGGCGTGGTAGCAGCCACTGTCACGGTTTGCCTTGGGGTACTGACTCGCCCCCGCCCGATATGGAAACCGAGGAGTCCCGAGCTGAGTTTGCTCGTTGTTGGAGCTACCACGTAACTGCTGTTAATCCTAAACCAGATCAGATTGGTCAGGGGGGCGGCGGCAATCCCTTGTGCGTTAATCCTTTGGAAACGCCGGTCACTTGGGGTTGGCTCAATAGCATCGTAAATCGGTGCCAACGACACCATTGCAATTCTCAGTATTGTCTTAGGGTGCTCAAGAAGAAGGCGGACGAAGCTCGAGAAAAGGGATTGCCCGAGCCAGAACCTGAGTGTCGATTCGATTTCCCCTCCGCCTTAAGAGAAATAGCCGAGATGGTTCAAAAGAATGGCTCGTTGTGGTGGAGATTCCTTCCTAAAAGAAACGATCCTTTCATGAATCAGTATAACCCCCTCGTGTCTCTATGCTGGCTTGGCAACATTGACATCTCGCCCTGCACTAGTGTGGATGCGGTGGTCAACTATGCGGCCAAGTATTGCAGTAAGGGCGAGACTTCGACCACAACTTTCGCCCAGATAACCAAGGATATCCTCCCTCACGTCGCCAGCGGCAAGCCGATGCTCTCGTTCGTTTCCAAGATGATGAATAAGTTTATCGGCGAGAGGGACTACTCGGCGCAGGAGGTGTGCCATCTTCTTTATGAGCTTCCATTGCAAGATGACACTCGTGTTATTCGGCGTGTCGACTGTCGGGACCCCGAGAGACATGTGCGTTTTATTGACCTCGACGATGAGGGCGACGTTCGGGAGTCTAACACGTGCTATGAGAAGTATCTGGCACGGCCTATCCACATGGAGTACGTCACGTACTTCGACTTCTTGCAGAACTGGAACTGCAACGCACGCGATCCCGAGAAGTGGGCTCTATGGCATCGTCCATCGAAGCCGCGCGTCCTCCTGTACTTCCCTCGGTATCCCACATCGCATATGGCCCAAAAGTTTACTGATTTCTGTCGGGTGAAGCTGATGCTAAATCATCATCATCGTAACCACGACGAACTGTTGACTGTTGATGGTGAGCGCTTTTCGAGCTATGAGACAGCTTTTCATCGCTGTCACCATCACCACGATCATCCGGATGATCACTATGGCCAACCAGACGTTGAGACTCCTCAAGCAGAACTGGATGAGTACGAGCGTGGGAACTTCGAAGACGATATCGGTCTAGAAGATTGGCAGGAGCTGGCCCGACTTGTGCCAGAGCTCCAACCGGCGCAAGAACCCGCTAACCTTCTCGGCCGTCGCGATATAGACATTAACCACGATTGGTCTGCAAACATCTGTCGGTATGAGCACGAAGCGTTCGCCACGCTTAGCTATTAGAAACAGCTTCGTGAGCAACATCCCGATAATTTCGATGTGGACTACATGCCCCCGGAAGCGAAAGATACTCTGGCCGGCGAGCAGCGAATCATCTACGACACTATGCTGGGGCATTACGAGCAGTACCGTCGCGACCGGGTCCTCCCACCCCCCTTCAGACTCCAGATGGATGGTGGCGGCGGAACCGGAAAATCATATTTGATACAGGTCATATCTTCCCATCTCCAATCTGCTGCCCGGGCCGGCGGGCTTGGTCGAGAAACCCTTCAGAAGTCTCCTGTGGTGAGGGCCGCCCCAACTGGTGTGGCGGGTTCGCAAATATCGGGGAGAACCTTGCATTCCCTTCTCCGGCTTCCGATGAGTAAAAACGGCTACAAGCCCCTGTCCGAAACTCCCGGGGTTTTAGATACTCTTCAACGACGTTTTCACGACGTGTTCTACCTTATCCTAGATGAGAAGAGCATGATCGGCCTGAGGGAGCTTGGTTGGGTTGACCGGCGTTTTCGGGAGATATTCCCTGACCGTTCTGATGAGTACTTTGGGGGGCTTAGTGTCTTGCTGGTTGGGGATTTCTTTCAACTCCCTCCCGTCCTGAGCAAGCCCCTATATTCGACAGACACAGGGCTGACCGCAGATGAGATATACGGCCGCAACGCATACCAGTCCTTCACTCGCTCTGTCTTCCTCAAGACCATCCATCGTCAAGCCGGGGACGAGCAGGCCGCCTTTCGGCAGGCCCTGTCGGAGCTGCGTTTGATGAAGACGTCGGTAAGCTCCTGGCGTCTTCTTGCGTCGCGATGTTCGGCTACGCTCCCGCAGGAGGAGGTGGCCAGCTTCTCGGATGTCATACGCCTATACTCCACCAAGGCTCGCGTCCAGGATTACAACCAAGAGCACATGCTCGGCTTGCGAAGTCCGGTGATTGACGTAAAGGCCATTCACACCGGGCCTGGCGCCGATAAGGCCGAGTCACACGTCGCCGGTAATCTCTCAGGGTCGTTTCCTATTTGTATTGGTTGCCGGGTCATGATGACTAGGAATGTTTGGGCTGGTGCGGCGTTGGTCAATGGTGCTCAGGGCACCGTATATGATCTCTCGTGGGCAAGCGGAGCTGACGTCTTGAACGATCCCCCACGAGTCATCATGGTAACATTTGATCGGTACGAGGGTCCCCCGTTTGTGTTACCTTCTGGGGAAATCTTAAAGGATGATGAGGGGAGGTTGGTGGTCCCGGTGGAGCGTGACCTCCAAGAATTCCTACATAACGGCAAGGTTTGTACCCGCGAACAATTCCCGCTGCGAATCTCATACGCCATTACCGTCCACAAGTCCCAGGGCGTAACTTTATCCAAGGTTGTCTGTGATCTTGCCGACCGGGAATTTGCTGCCGGCCTTGCGTATGTGGCTGTTTCTAGGGCATCGACTATCAAGGGGCTGATGTTCGCGTCGCCATTCGACAGGAGTAGGGTTTTCAAGGATGAACCTTCCGCGGTCATGAAGATGAAGATTGATGATGAAAACCATAGGAAGCAAAATGCGTTGACTAGCCCGTTGTATATACCGGAGCCGTAATAATATTTATCCTTGATGGCAAACAGGGGTTGGCAGTCCAAGAAGCTCTGTTGAATAATCTAAGTAATACAGGAGATCCAGTATCTCTCGAACTGCCTAAATATCCCCAGTCTCTTTATGCGAATTGCCTCAAAGCGTCTTTTACCATCTTTGTCTCCTTTGCCGGCTTTATCTGCTTTATGTATGCCAACAATCCTAATGTAAATGATGTAATATGTGATCTATTATGATTTGATTGGTTGAAGTATATGATTAATAAGCCTGTCTTTGATAAATGCGGGGTTATCGCAGCCTAATGCGTTTTAATAACCATTACTTTATTGTTTTCTTCAACAACATACACATATCAAACATTAAACATGCTATTACACGATCCTCTACCTAAACCTCATACGCCTAAGGTGGTATCGCCATCTGAGATACCGGCGGTACAGGTGAACCATCCAGGATATGATGGAAAATATCAGCCGCTTCTATATCTTCACGCCTTCGATTCCGATGATACTACTCCTGCTGGAGTTGATTTCAATGTGGTATACTATGGTTGCTGCATAATAGCCAATAATGCTTGGATAACAACCCAAGAGAATGCTCCGTACTTCACTAATAAGGAAGAATCAACTTCGGCAAGCATTGTTCCACCACCGCCAAATGGCATCTTACCAGCAGGCGAATATTGGTTTCATGTTCCACCTTTCACTAATGGTATGTATGTTTATGAGTCTTCGTTGATAGTTAATCACTTATGTATATACTAACTTATGATTTTTAGCAAATCCCTATCCTATTCTTACTACCTTTACCAACTGGGTATTTCCTCACAACCACCTACCTCCTCCTTGGCGCGATCTCTCGATTCCCTCAATACCTGATGACCTCGCAATACAGGTATTAACGCATAACAATTCCCGAGACCGTACCATTTCGCGCGATATAAGTTGTCGTCTCACTGATCAAGTCTGTGGTACCGAAAATTCACACCTCGTTCCAACAGCCGAAGACAGCTACAATTGGTTCACTATCAATAATATGGAAAGGTACCACACCTTTACATATTCACCTGCGATCTCCGACCTATCCAATACCATACTCCTTCGTTCTGACGTCCATTACGTTATGGATCAGAGGATAATGACAATAGTTCCCAAGAAGGAACAAGACAGATATATTTTGGTCTTTCAGGTTATCAATGCCACCCCCAGAGCCGTCAACGAAGAGCTTCATCTGTTCCATAATCGAAAACTACGCCCGCTCGTTGGCATTTCCCCAGCGTTGTTGTTTGCCCGTTTTGCTTGGACTCTCTTCTACCCCGATATCATACGTTTATTCAAAACGAAGAAGGCTCGAATATTGGTCTCGGTGCGAGATACCTTTCTCAAAACCCAAGTCCCAGAGTTTAAGCAACAGTACCAGACCACACTGTCGCGGTCACAGTCTAGGTCTAACAAACGGTCTACCTCTGACGCCAATATTGGCGGGGATGACGGGGGGCATGTTCGGCAGAAGGCTAAGTTCTGGAATCCTTCCTGTGGCCGATTCACCGGTAGCTCGGATGAGGACTCGGAGTCGGATGATTCAGATTCATCTGAAGAATTTCGTCGGGGTCGGAGCCTTCGTCGACCAAATAGTCCCTTCTCACCTGCTTTAGCTCCATCTACTACCAGTTTGATTAGTACCATAAGTAGTGTTGGTGGTACATCTAGGGAGGATAAGAAGGAGGCTACTAATGAGACCGAAAGAGAAGCTACTAATGAGGTTGTAATGTTACCCGCTGTTATTACTGATGATGGGCTGGAATTATTAAAATAGCTTTTGGGAGGTATGGTTAGGCGTCCTTTATTGTTATCCTTATTGTTAGATATGGTCAGTTAAGTTCGAGCATTCATCCTCCGGACGGGATTCTACCTTTTTTTCTTCCCACACCTTAACACTCTACGCATTGTCTCACAACCCAGGACTCTAAATCTAGTGTGCAGTCACTAAACCTGGCCTTCCGCGAGGAAAAATTTTTTTGACCTTTTTTTTTTTTTTCGAAATCCCGGAGATTTGGAAGGGCCACGTCCCGGAGCTTGCGGAGGGCCACGTCCCGGACATTTCGAAGGGCCATTGAGAAAAAAAAAAAAAAGGTCAAAAAAATTTTAGAATTATATATACATTTAAGGTTTTTAAAAATTAATAATAACGTAAATATTTAAGGCTTAATTATAAAATCGATAATATTAACTTAAACAATAAATAAATTCTTTTAAAATATTATATGTATGTTTAAGTTTTTAATAAGTTAATAATAACGTAAATATTTGTAAATTTTTCGGTTATTCGATATATAATAAATATCGGACCGGCAACTTTAAAAATATTATAAACTTACACCCAAAAATTTTGGCACTTAAAACTTACTTTAAGAACCTACAATACCTTAAATTCACTTAAAAACTTTAAACTTTACCCATAATTAATTCTTTGCTTTTAATAAAAACATATTATATTTAATAATAAAATACTTTACGTTTCCCTTTTTTTTTTTTTTTTTTTTTCATACCTACTTTCTACCTAACTTATCAATATACTTAAAACTTATTACACACTAAATTTTTTATAAACTTTAAGCTCTTTTATGGGAACTTTAAATACTATTAAAATAAATATAAACAAAGAAATAAATAAACTATTTATTAATTATATCATAAAAAAATAATTTAAGATAAAGTTTATCGCTAAATAAATCCTAAAATTTAAGGTAAAAGATTAAGTAATAATAAATATTTACGTTGCTAAAACTATGTAAAGATATAAAAAACTTTGTAATAAATAACTTTAAGAAAGCTTTAAAATCAATTTTATAAATTAATAAAAGGAGTATTTTAAAAAGATAAACTAATTTTTATAAACTTTCATCTAAGATTAATTATAATTTTATAGAGTATATATTAAGAATAGAAGTTTTATATAAATAGAATTAATAGAATTAATGAAATTTAAAGAATTTTTAAAATATTTATTAAAAGAAATAGAAAATATAATTATATAATTTTTATATATATTTGTTTTAATGATTAATTTATAGTATTAAAAATTTCTTAAGTATAAGGTAATATTAATAATCCTTAAAGGTAAACTACTACTTTTTTTAAGAATTATAAGGAAAATCGGATTATTTGTTTTAAGAACAAGATTTTTACCGGCAAAATAACCTTTTAAAACAATACCAACAAAATAACTTCCTCCTAAAATAATAATAACGAAATAATTTTCCTTTAAGATAATAATAATAAAGTAATTTCTTAATAGAAAGTTAATTATAATATAATTAATTATTATTATAAAATAGAAGGTTATTTTTATAAACTCCTTGTATATATTAATATTTAAAAGGTAGATAAATAAAAAAATCGTACCGGATAATAAGTTTAATAAATCTAAAAAACAACGATTATTATTAATAACTGGTAAATTATTAATATTAGGTAATGTAATGATGATTTTAGATAAAAGATCATAAGTGAATACTTTGTTGTTAAATTAGAAAATTTAACCGAAAATTAAAACCTTTTAACCATAAGTATATTAATAAAAAGATTAAATATATTTATAACTACTAGCATTATAAGTATTTTTAATAAAGGAAAGCTTGTAAAAATAACCATAAGCGTAACAATAATCTTAGATATAAAATCCTCATTTATAATAATCATAAACGTATTAATTATAAGTATACCCGGTATAGATATACCAGTTAATGCATCAACCGATGCATTAACTAATATATTAATTAATATACCAATTAATGTACCAACCATAAGTATACTTAACATAGGCATTTTTATTACAGGTATATTCATTTTAGGTATTTTTGTTACAAACATTTTTGCCATAAATATATTAATTACAAACATAAGTATTTTAATTAAAATTACTTTAATACCAGGTATTATTATAAATGAAAGGATGGTTATAATTATAGCTAAATAATAAAGATATATAATTATACTTATAAATATAATCTTATTTAATAATATTATAAATATTTATTAACTTTATTAAAATATATTATTATAATAAAGATAAGTTTAAAAATAATATATATAAAGCTTTAAACGATAAAATTAAAATCTTTAAAGATTTATGCTATAAAGCCGGCGTTTAAAAAGATTAATATCATAATATATATTTAATAATATTAATAAAATATGCTTAAGAATATTATTATAAATACCTTGCCAAGAAAAGACTAAATTTTAAATAGATAATCAAAAAGATTAAAGGTTAATTTTACATAAATAAAAATTAATAAATATATTATATAAAATGGAAAATAATTTATATAAATAATATTATTACTAAAAATTAAGATAAGACTCTTTCAGAATATATAGAAATAATTATTAATAAAATCTAAAAAATCTATAAAAGGTTTAAAAATACTTATAAAAAATGTTATTTAAGAGATAACTTAATTAATATTATGGCATAATATTTTATATTTATATTAATATTAATTTACTTTATACTTATATTTAATAATATCTGCACAGATTTTTACAATATAATAAGACTTAAATATTATAATAGTTATATAAAGATTTATTAATAACATTATATTAATCAAAAATTCTATAATAATAAGAAATAAGCTAAATATTATCCCAAAAACAAATAAATAAAGAATTACTATAAGAAATAAGGATATAAAAAGATTAATAATATAACCAAAAGAAAAAAAAAATATTTTATCTATTTAAAACTAAGATATTAATTAATAAAACATATTCTGAAAAAATAAAAGGCTTAATGATTGGAATAACATTAATATATACAAAAAGGTATAAATAAAAAATTTAAGGTATATATTTTTAAATTTAAAAGAATCAACCTTAAAAAAGAAGATTTTGATAAAAAAAATAAGAATAATAAAGATAATAATTTTTAAATATGACTTATATAAAAGGATAATATATTATATAAAGGATAAAAGAATAATATTACTTTAACTTATTTTTTTATAACTTATAAAAAAGTTAACAAAAATCTGATAGTAAGTATTTTTATAAGTTAAGTAACTTACTATACATTTACTAAAATCGATATATTTAAGGATTATTAAAATCATATAACAATAACTAATCCTCTAAAAACTCCTGAAAAGAATAACTTAACTATCTTTCTATTTAAGGATAAATATAATTATATATTCTAAGAAATTATATCTAATATAAAAACATCTAAAATATCTTTAAGAAAAAGAAATCAATTTAAGATTTTATAGTAAATATACCTTAATATTATCCTAAATATAATTACAACTAAATAATACCATCTTCGTTTTGATAATAATTAGAATTAAGATAATATAAATATTATATATATTAAAACACCTTTCAATTCGATTAATTTTAAGATTATAACGACGAATATATCATTCTTATTTTACTTAGAAAATATAGATTAATTTGGCGTATATTTTAATAATATAAAAAATATATTGGTTAAATAAAATAAGAAATATCTTATCACCTAAAAATTTAACTATATATTTTATATTTTAGATAACAATAAATTTATTATTATAGATTATAATCTTACAAAAATAAAGTTATGTTAAATTTATAAAAGATTTAGATATCCGGTAGCTAACTAACTATATTAAATATTTAAAAAGGCAAATTATAACAAATTAAAGAAAATTATTATTAAGAAAATTAATAAATATTACCATTAATGTTAATTATATAAGAATGCGTTAAAATGATTTAAGTTTACGATTAAAAATAATATTAATTTTAATTATATTATATATGTCGATATAATATATATTAACAATAAACCGATATTATATATTATTAATAAGGTAATATTATTTTAGGTTATGAAATTTCTTAAGGATATAATAGTTAAATATATTTAAGATATATTATAAATAATATAAATTAATAATTATTTTAATCTATCCAATATAATAACCTATAATATCAGAACTAACTTTGTTACAAATAAATTTTTAATTAATATAAAAATATTAATGATTATAATTGATAAAGCTTTAATCGAAATGTATAACTTAATCGAAAAGGTAGAATGATATTATAAACTTTTACAGTGTACTTATAAAATCATTTATAAAAACCTTTAGGAAATAAAGGTATAAATAAACCTTATAAATATCTTATAAATAATTATTAAAGCAATAAACAATATCGTTAAACTCGATGGTTTAATTCTTATATTTTTAATTTTTAAAGCTTATTCAAAATTAGTTAAAAGCTTCACGCTTACATTATCATTAGTCACTTATATTATAATAATTAAAAAAGTGATGATTAAAGTTTGTTATTTAAAGGTAAAAAGATAAGTAATTGAAGTATTAAGTATAAAAAACAAACCGAATACCTTTAAAATCTTAAACCTTTTATTATAGTTAAAAGTAATAATTTAACGAGAAAATAAAAGATAAGACGGCTTTTATAAGTTGATTACGCGAGATAGAGAAATGTGTATTATCAAAATTAACGAAAAATTTGTTAACTTTCAAATTATTATAGTAAAATTATATATGTAAAACGAGGATACAAAGATTCCTTATAAATCTTATAACTTATTTAAATATAAATTTAGACTTAAGGATAAAGAAAGATTAGATGAATATGTACTAAAAAATAAGGTATTTATGCTAAAACGAGGATAAAAATAATTTTGTAGTAGTAAAAATAAGGAAAAGAATATGGTAAATAATATGATATATATTTTCCCTTAAAAAGTAACCGATAAATTATTTGTTGTTTAATTTTAAAAAGAAGGAAAGATTAGCATATTAAGGGAATTGTTTAAAGCATTTAATAATGTTAAGATTAAAGCTTTAATCGAAAGAAGTATATTTTTATTTAAAAAATATAACTTTAAGAAATATAGTGATACTTATATTTTTAAGTTAAAAATTATACATAAGGTAAAAGGTAAGGTAATGAATGTATTATATGAGAAATTTAAATTAATAATATAGGGGTATAATAATAAAGGAAAGATAAAAATTTTTATGTAATTACTAACGATATAACAAGTAAACTAAAGAATTATTTTAGCATTTATACCTTTTTTAATATAATAAAGAATACAAATATGATTACACGATATAATATAAGCTTATATATAATTAAATATAAAGTTAGCCCAAAAAATTCTTATTAAGCCCCTAAAATAATTAATCGATAAATACCTTAAAAATATAATTATGGTTGTAGTAAAGTTATTATATAATATTTTAAAAGCTAAAATATATTGGTGGGTTATATATTTTAAGTATTATCGAAATAAAATTTAAATAATTATTTCCATTTATAATCTTTATCTTTTAATAATAGAAATAAAAAAACGATTTAAACTTATCGAGATATAAATCAACAATACATTTAGATTATCTAATAAAACATTCTTTTAAACAAAAAATGATAAATTAAAAAAAGTAGGATTTAAGGTTAAACCTAAGATATATCTTATTATAAAAGACCCGTTAATCTTTAATAATTATATATTATTTATAAATAAAAATGGTAATGGTAAGTTATACTTATGCTAGAAAAGGTAAAGTAAAAAAATTAAACTTATTGAAGTAGATGTAAATAATATGAAATAATAATATATATAATAATAAGTTTATAACGTTTATATAATCTTAATTTATTAATTAGAGGTAATTTTTAATATATTAGAAATAGTTTAACATTATAAACCAAAAAAGATTAAAATTATAAAACTTAATAAAAGATTATAATGGTAAAAGGAAAATATCTAAAGAAAATTATATTATATTATCTTAAACTTAAAAACTACTAAGATTTTTGTTATTATAAATAGTTTATTTATAAATAATAAAGATTTAAACTTATAAATCGAATATGAAATCTTCTTAATAAATAAAATATCTTATAATAAATCATTTATTATAAAAAGAAACCTAATTCATTAAAACTTAATAAAATATAAACATATTACTAAAAGTATTTTTATAAACGAAATTTATGTAATAATTTATGATGTTAATATAGGAATGGTAATTAGGACAATAATTATTTTAATCTTTAAAAAATGCGACTTGCTATTTATCCCAATTATTGTTTATATAAATTTATATTTTTTTTATAAATATTTAATAAAATTGGATATAATTAAAAAAAAAGATTAATAATTAATATCATATTTTTAAGATAATTATATAAACGATAAGAAATAATTAATGTATAATGGATCCATGGAAAAAATAATTTAACAAATGTTATAATAAAGTCGAATATTAATAAAGCATTAAAAATATTTATTAATATCAACAGCTTAATAATGAAATTATAAGGTTAGGTTAAAAAAAATTAATAATCTATATTCTTTAAAAAGAATGTTATAATAAATATATAAGAAACACCATTTAGAACTTTATTACATATTTAAGTAATTTATATAACCATGGTTTAATTGTTAAGTGAAAATAATAAAAGACTTAATAAAAATTAAACACTAAAACATCGAGAATGAGAATAAGAATGGGAACAAAAATAAAAATTAAAAGTATCTTAGAAGAAGTTAATTATAAACTTCTTAGTTGCTTCATGTAGAAAATGAAATTTAATAGTAATGTTCTTTAATTTGAAGTTTTTTACAGCTTTTTAAAAGAGACAAAATTTGATAACTGCATTTTTTAGTTTAATATAAACATTTTTGATAGTGTTGATTAAATAATTGTTTCATTCCTTAGCATGTTTATAATAATAATAAATAGCCTAAGTTTTACTTATTATATTTTTATTTTATATTTTTTGTAAATATTTTTTTAAAGCTTATTAAATATTTTTAATAATATTTTAAAAATCATTAGAAATTGCCATATCATAATAACGAAGCATAAGTTACTTATTAGATAAAAATTTGGATTTTTAAATTAAGTTTTAATTATAGCTTTTATGATATAAGTATAACGAAAAAGCATATTAATATATAACTTCTAATTAAAAATACACCATTTACATTTTATCGATGCTGTTAGAGAAAATGTTAGTTTAAAATTTAAAACATACTTAAGAAAAATCATTTATTGTATGTTTTTTAATATTTAAGATTAAGATTATTATTAAGATGTTAATTTATGATATTATAATAATAATGCTGGCATGAAATCATTTATTTAAAAGGATTAGATTTATAAAAAAGCATGATGTAAAAAGTGTTTTAAAAAGACGCTTTATTAATGTTTAATATAATAATGATTTTACTTGAAAAGCTAAAAAAAAAAATAAAAAAAAAAATATAATAATTTGTATTTTACTGTGTTAATAAAATATAACCCCTAAAACGCTTGACTTAAAAAGACACATGATCGCACGATAAGAAAAGAAAAGATTATTAATATTAAAATAGTAATCATGTAGTTAAAGCTTAGCTCGTGCGCATAACTTATGCGTAGTAGTAACTACACTATTAAGTTATTAAATACTCATTTTATTAAAAACTATTCTCTTTTTTTCTTTTAATAATAATAACAATAATTAATACACAATTTATACAATATCCAGCTGTACAGTTATTTTTATTTTTATTACAATGATTATTAAACCTTGTTTATCTAATAAATAATATAAAATAATATAATATAAAATAATTATATACATTATAAATAAATTAAAAGCTTTAAAGAATAAATATTAACATTTAATAAAATAAAGCGGTCGATTTAATAAAATAAATTTATCTTTTTTTTTCTATATTATTATATGCTATACATCATTTTTAAAAAGAATATTTTATCCGATAATAAGCTTAAAAAAAGTATGTAAAAAAGTTTGTTATTACTTCTTGTTAAAAAAAGTGCTAATAAAAAGGCTTTTTTTTTTAAGCTGGTTTTTAAAAGTGATTTTAATTTATTTAACTTAACTCTAAAGATATTATTTTAATATATAATAATAAAGTACACTATTTAAAATAAAGTAATTAAACATATAAAAAATGTATATACTTAATATACTTAAGTAAAAAGACTTTTATAAACTTTTCTGATTAAATAAAAAACAAAATTATGCTCGAATGAGGGAGCTTAAATTTGAAAATCATAAACGTAAATCAAAAAAGATGTCGGATTATGTCTTTAAATTCGCTATACTTAAGGTATGTAGATCAACGGTTCGTACCCTTTCAAACAACATCATGATGATTGAAACAGGAATAGCTGGATAGCCACCGGACGGATATTCGGGAGTTTCACATTTCCAGTCTTACACAGTTCAATCTTATGGAATGGGACCCAGCTTTCTTATAACTAATTGCTTTTAGACCGTCGTAGAAGCTATTAGGCATCCATGAATGGCTAGTCCTCGGCAATTCTCTTTTTAAGGGTGCGTAGGCTACGATCTCTGCCCAGAGGTTCCTCCGCGGAGGAACTCCACACCCTGGACCGGAGGAACCGGAACTAGGCCATAGCAGCCAACGCAAATATCGGGCAATACGGAAGGATCATCCAATGCTATAATTCCGTCGATGGCGCTTCTGACTGCTGAATGGGGTGGAATCGTGGCCAATTGACTCGGTCCACACCTCCGGGCTGATGCGACTGCTCAAAGATACTTCCGCTGGTTTCGCTTCGCTACGTAGCATTGGGACAAGGGCTATAAATACATATATATATCCAAATCATCGATCCATTCGCCATGTCTACTCTCTCCAACTTAGGACACACGATCAAAGATGGAAACCACCGATGTTATAATTGTGGGTGCGGGACCGGCTGGCTTGGCACTGGCAATCTCTCTGGCGAAGTTTAATGTTCACGTAGGTTATAAGAATTACAATTGTTATATGGACAGGTGTTCGCTAATATTTTCGCTAGTCGGTTCTCCTCGAGAAGGAGTTAGGTATCACACAAGACCCAAGAGGTGTCTATCTCACCAATGATGCTGTCCGTATCTTATGGGATCTGGGTGTTGGTGACTGTCTAGAAAAAATTGGTCATGGTAAACAACCGTATTCAAACGAGAATTAAAAGGACAATAACTAACACAACTTGCTATATAAGAGCCACCCAGCGTCAGCTTTCACACAAGCTCGTTCGTGAATGCTCCATTCCACGCGTTAGACGCTTTCGGCAGCGACGGGTTCTGGCAAGCGCTCCCCAATGCAATACTTCATATCCAACCGATGCTAGGTAAGGGTTCCAATTGACTCTGATTGACCCAATTGACCATAAGCGTGATTCAGAGAGCGCCTTGCGTCAGAAGGTTATCGAGTCGCCATTCTGCGACTTGCGATGTGGGTGTCTGGTAGTAGGCAAGCAGCAGGACAGAGACTACCCAGTCATCGAATACAAAGACGAAATGGGCGTCCACCGAACTATCAAGGGATCATTTGTTGTCGGGGCCGACGGAAAGAAAGGCGTGGTACGAAAACATTTCCTCGAGGCCTCGGCCGGAATTAAGCAAGTAGATGGCTCGTACCGTTATGACGGGACGTGGGTCGCGGCCAACCTCAAGCTCGTCGTCCCAACACCAGAGACGCACCCCGAATTCCCTCTCTGGGAACTTGGTTTTACTCCTGAGGCCGTCTATGACCTTTTCTGGCCTCGAGGCTGGCATTTCTGTAGCCCACCGGGAAAGGCTACG
Organism: Hypomontagnella submonticulosa; assembly: GCA_022984865.1. Classification (NCBI taxonomy): domain Eukaryota; kingdom Fungi; phylum Ascomycota; class Sordariomycetes; order Xylariales; family Hypoxylaceae; genus Hypomontagnella; species Hypomontagnella submonticulosa. The sequence continues at coordinate 334,533 of JAJKLF010000013.1, forward strand.
GCTGCAGGGAGATTTGGCCCTTACGGGGAACGGTTATGGCGCCACGAGTTCGCACAGGATGATTGGGATGACTCGATGGACGCCGTGGAACTCCTCTGGGAACATCTCACACCTATGATCACCCGAAAGAGAGACAGCTCAGACAAGCTGTTTCCCTGCGGTGAGGTAACATATCCACGTGATTGTATCAATATTCTTCGATGTCGCCCGTACCGCTTCACTCACAAAGTTGTAAACAAGTGGTATGATGACCGTACTATCTTGATTGGCGACGCTGCTCACGTCTTTCCACCATTCGGAGGCCAAGGTATCGCAAGTGGTTTCCGCGACGCACATCAACTTGCTTGGCGCATATTTCTACTTCAACGCCTGCCTGGAAGCAACAGAGAAGTCCGCGATCGTCTTCTAGGAGCTTGGGCGCGGGAACGCCATCAGGGCGTCAAAGACGCGGCAGCAGTCACAGCCACGAATGGCCGACTATGCAACCAGGGCAACGACATCTTCTTTTGGCTGTTCCGATGCCTTTCGTGGATGCTTCAGCATATTCCCATCATACCTCGGGGACCCGATCCTATGTCCGCTGCTGAGACTAGAGGATATCAACCTGTTGAAGACGGATTCTTCCTAAGGCAGTTTGGCGGTGGAGGACGTCTAGCGCAGATATACATCGAGTCAACCCACAAATCTCCTATGTTATCAGATGGGCTGATAAGGCAAACGGATACAGTTATGACTCTATTAGTTATAGGGACGGGCGATTATGAGAACCTAGTTGCGGAGGCCCAGGCTGCTATAAGAGCCATCAATCTAGATCGCTCAGTCCTATCGGAAAGCTCTATCCGAGTTTTTACTCTTGATAACCCATCCACGAATGGCGGTAATACTATTGAGCAGTACTTCCCAACGCCAATCCCGAAGCTCGCTGGCATGGGCATTACCGTCAAGCGGGGTTACAGTACTTCTAACTATATACGACGTTTTAAGCTGACCACGAAGTTCGTTATCGCTCGCCCGGACTTCTACACTTTTGCTCTTGCGGATAATGTGGAGGAGCTGGTTGAATGCCTCAGAAGGCTTCAGTCTTCCCTTCAGGGAACCGGCTGAGTTTAGTCGACATTTTGGAGTTACTGAAGTTCGTGTGAGTTACAGATTATTATGCGGAAGAGTTAGTCGTCCCGTAAAAGATTACAAGGCAACCCCATGCCGAGTGTCTTAAGTGCGAGATAGCGTGAGAGCAGCATTCATTCTACTAATGAGTCACCAATACGGCGCGTTTGTTAGTAGCGAAGCGATTCCAAACATCGCTGTCGATCCCTTTGTAAATATGAGGTTTTGTCAACTTACAGTAGGAAAGTAAATTGATCAGAGATAAGTAAAAGTAAATGTTTCCTAAAGCGGTAAGCGGTGGGCAGAAATCCAGCGGCCATACCCCATCAAATGGCTAAGTTCGCGGATTTCAACAAAACCGCGAATAACTTCAATTCAGTACACTCTGGTAACTGATAATTAGTACAATTTAAAAGGGTTCAACTCAGCGATTATAAACATGTATGTTGCATTTAATTAATCCTCAGTTCCATGAGGATATCGGAGATAGTAGCCGCTGTGAGATGTAGTGACGTGGTTCGTGCGTGGACTGGCCCGTGCGCTAGCCCACCGGACTATATTTACTTAGCTGTTTTTATTTTAAGTAATCCATCCTTTCCTCTTTCGAACAACATTGATTCAGACATCACTATCACATACTTACATCAATAGCTGCACAGCTATATCCTACTAGTATCTTGTCAATTCAACAAAATCTCATCCTTAACTTAACCCGTAAGCTGTATATTACGCTTAATTCACGTCATAGCTGGATATTAATTAATTCCTGCCAAGGTCTGAATTCATAGTTGAATTCATCTTAGCATTCAACACAGCTCTACGTAAACTTCGGGCATTCTACTTATATGCACAAATAACTCACCTTAAAGCCTAAAGCTGACATATTCATCGTTTCTGATAGTCATAAGAACATCTCATCATGCCGACCGGAAGCTGCTTATGTGCAGAGATCACGATCGCCTACGAGGGCGATCCTGTACACAGGGTAAGATATCTGACATACCATTCTATTATCAGGTCCACTAACGAACGAAGGCGATATGCTACTGCCATGATGACCGAAAAATCTCTAACACGCAGATCTATCAGGTGCTTAAAACAAGCTTCAAGGTCACCAAGGGGCAGCTGAAAACCTACACAAAAGTATCAGACCGTGGAAATGTGAGTCGCTCTATCCCCGGAAAAAGCTTAGCGCTGGGGGTTTGTTGACGCCTCTTGCCATCAGGAGATCTCAAACCACTTCTGTGGAACGTGTGGCACAACACTGTACCGAAGCGGTGGTGCAGAAAGCACTAGCGACAAGATAGGTATTTGCGCTGGCGTCTTGGACGACCAAAGTCTTATAGACAATCCCCCCGCCATTGAGGTATACGTTGAGAAACGCCCGCCATGGGTAAAGCAGGTTGAAGGTGCCATCCAACTGAACGGGCAATATGAGATCGTGTCTTCATAGATGATGGAATAGGAACCCCATATCCTTCGTGGGGCGCGACGATAATGGAAAGCTTTTAACAGTAGCCTATTGAAGTTCTCGTCATTTGCGTAGTCGTTATCTACGCCGAGCCATATTTAGTATCATCTTGTCGAACTCTTACAGTGGTCGTAAGCCAACAGAACGTAGGGGAACCCTAACTCAAATCAACGCCCTTATACTGGTCCAAGAACTCATTAACAGCAGCGAAGGAATCCAGCGCGAAGTCATTCAAGTAACGGGACGTTGCGTCGCCAGCTTGTTCCGCTTTTATGACCGCCATACTGAACCACCACATCTCCAAGGCGTGCTTCGCATATCCCGTCCCTTGCGCACTTCGTTCGCAGTTCTCAGCTGTTACTTTATCCCACAGCTCTCTCCATCGCATGCATGCGCGCAAGAGTGCCTGCGAGGCAGTGGGGAAGAGGCAATTGCCGCGCAACACCGCCAGTGTAGTCCCCAGCGCTGTGAATGGTTAGGTATGGCGCGCACTTCACTGCCGAGGGATGAAGCAATTTGCTACGTACCACTCAACATGATCAATAGAATCTCCGGTGTGACATGTCTGTACGCCTCATCTTCCGGTCCGGGCCACGAGTCTTCGAGCAGGAAAGAGATAGAATGCGACAGCGATGGGGGCGCCGGCCCAGAGGGTTCCGTCGTCAGGGCCTCGGCGAATTTCTCTGGCGTGTCAGCCTCGAATATTTTGCTTCGACATGGCATGTCGCCCACCATTTCGCGCACGTATATCTGTGGGTGGATCTTGAAGAAGCCCGATAGCAAGTTGCTGCAAAGTTGAGCCCAATGCCCGATCCTGTGGTATTCATCAGCTTTTGTTCTGGCGGTATCTGTTTTTCTTTCTTATAATAGGCATACCGGATGCTAGTTTCCTCTTCAATGAACTGGTACCATGTGGACGTAGTGTATTCGGACAGAGGGAGTTGGTGCTTAGCTTTCAATGCGCCAGACAGTCGAACTGCGGCGATAAAGCAGGGGACCCTGTGGATTCGGATCCGCCGGCGAACTCTCTCATCATTTTTACTGTTGTGGATGGATATGATGGAAAGCGCTGCTTGGAGAATCTCGTGGGTGTCCGCTATGGGGATCGTATTATCGGTTGATGCCAGTATGCGCTGCATATTCGGATGCTCGAATATGAATACTTCGGCTACATGAAAGAAATGTCGAGCCGACATGGCGGTGTCCAAGGGTGCACAATACAGAGCTCCCATTAGAAATACTGCGAGGACGATAGGAAGCGACGATCTTTCGGCACTGAACGATCTCGGGTGAATAATGGGATGGTAAGGGTGGATTCGCTGGAAGTAAACCCATACGAAGTACTCGAGATTCTGTGTCGTGAAGACGGAGCGCGCAAGTGCAAGATCGAAATCTGCCTCGGCTGTAGCGCCGTTTAATCTCATGCCTCGATGGATCTCAGCAAGTTGAGCAACGAGTTCATCCATCCGGGCATCTAGAGCAGGCGATTGGGGCATCAGGGCATTGGCGACTGAGATCTGCTCCTCGTCGAAATCCATAAGGCCATCAGAATCGAAACCCGGAAACCATAGCCCGGAGTAGGGAGCAGGATATTCATCCGCGAAGATCGGCTCCAGTCTATCAGGGTCGCCAGTTGAAGGGACCGGCATTGCATCTTCGGGGCTGGAGTCGTTCGAATTGATGTCTCGTGCAACAGCTTCATCAGCACCGGACGCAAGAGGGTTTGTGAATCCTAGAAGCCATGGAATCTGATTCTTGGTCGGTCTATCCTCTGACTTTGACGATGTCGCAGAGGCGCCGACTCGCAAGTATGAGCACGAAAGCCCGCGAGCGCGACATCGTGAACATGGTGCTCCCAAATCGCATGGAACTTTGCTCCGTGAACATATATCGCAGGCTTTAGGTTTCTTGCCGCGTTTGGCAGTCTGAAGTGTGACCCCGTTGTCTTCGCTTACGCAACTCTGCAGGTGTCGGCGAGCCACGTCGCTAGGTAAGTTGAAATATGTAAGTGCCGTGTCTTGAGCTACACCCTTTGAATCATAGCATATACTAATTGCTTACATCCTATTGAAGCTCTTAGAGCATGATGGGCATACAATCGACCGGCGATTATCGTCTGCCAGACATTAGCATGGTGGCCGGTGTAGGTAGGGTAAGGGTGGTATACGCGTGGCTTCGTGCCGGCGGAGATGACTAATGTTTGAGTATGTCTTATCGCATGTCGAACACTGTAGCCGGGGCACTGCACCCTTACTCGATGAGCCTAGCATCTTCGACAAGAAATTTTTCGCAGCTTGATGTTCGTCAGTGGGTTAAGTCCCGATGGTCACGGTTGTGAGATGGGTTTTCTCCCGATGTGTGGGTCCTTTGCCGAAGGGGATCCAGGGGTCTAGCGCAATCCTCCGCTATTATAATAGGAACTGTTGGGCACTTACACGAGTCAAGGAAAATAACCAGAACCTGTTGTTCGACATGATTGGTTATATATCTAGGTACCGGTCTAGTTGAGCCGTAGGTTTGGCATAGCTGGTCCATCCCATATAAATGATATCTCGCCTACAACCCATTTCTGTTCTGCAATGGCTATTCTTGTTGAAGTAACCATTCTGCATAAGAGAATATGGAAGGAAGGGTCTTGAATAGGCTGACACGAGGTAAACCCCAACTCGATAGTCTTCAAATAACCTAAGTTGATATACTAATTCCTCACGACAGTCCCGGTTCACCTGGCGTGCCCGACTCGAGCTCTCAACTCTCACCTCCAACAGCTCGCCCCATCTATACGACAATACAGTTCATCCCATCAAAATGACACAAAAGCGGTAACGCCACTACATAGAGAGAAGTCGAAAGCATTGGGATATGTCACGTATGGTTAAGAATGAAGCTATACTAAGGTCTAACTAATAACTCAATAGCACCAAGCTCGATCAGGTCGTTGCCTGGGCTCGGAACGGATCAATGTGGCCAATGACATTCGCTCTGGCGTGTTGCGGTATCGAGATGATGCATGCCTCAATGCCTCGTTACGACCAGGACAGGCTTGGAATTATCTTTCGTGCCTCGCCACGACAATCGGATGTAATGATAGTCGCCGGCACCCTGACAAACAAGATGGCGCCGGCGTTGCGACAAGTGTACGACCAGATGCCGGAGCCAAGATGGGTGATCAGTATGGGGAGCTGTGCTAATGGAGGAGGGTACTACCATTATAGCTATAGCGTCGTAAGGGGGGTTGACAGAATTGTCCCCGTCGACGTCTATGTCCCCGGTTGCCCTCCAACCGCCGAGGCATTGTTATATGGCGTTTTCGTCCTGCAAAGAAAGATAAGGCAGACGAAGGTAACTAGGATGTGGTATCGCAAATAAGTTAGTGGTTTCATCCTGTACCCCTCGAGTAGAGCTGCCAGGTGGATTAGTATTTGACGACATTATGCATTTGAATTGACGGAGAATTAATCCCCTAATCTATTTTTGGAGACAAACCTATTGTTTATGAAAACCCTGAAGTCATAAACCAGCCATACCCATAAGCCACAAACAAGGCACGTGCTTCGGCTAAGCTTCGGCGCAGAGACACCTTCGTTATCATAATAAATATCTTAATAAGTATTAGTAGATATCAACAAATAAGAGACAACATATTCTTTTATTGGTGGGAACCCATTTGCCAAAAATATTTGACTGAATCCAATATTTGGACCAAACAAATTAAAACAAAACAAATCAAACAATTATTTGATCCAAACGCTCTGTGCCAGTGCCCTAGATATAACTAGCCTCCAGAACCCGCGAGAGCATCTGGCGGCGGACGTAGTACCGAGCTGGTCGTCTTAACTATTTCCCAAGAGGTGGAATACAGGGCCGTCACGCAACTTTAGATGGTTGCGAAGGTTGTCCAATTCGGCGATGAACAGAGACTCTTGCCAAGCGTCTAAATTACCTGCCATCTAGGGGAGAAGGGCTAAAGCGCCGCAGCCGATGTGATTTCGAAGGATTACCGGGAGACAGTACTGCGGTCAGAGTTCTACGAAAGAGAGCGAGTCCTATATAACCACCGCTAGTCCCGCCACGAAGGATTACCACAGGCGGGACGCCGCATGAGATATCGCGGATGACTCTGCAATAGGGTGGGAAGGGAATGTTATGATTCTCAGGAAGGTCGAAAAGAACTCAGTCTTCCGGAGTACAAGTTTCGCCATTGTCGGTTTTTGGGCCAGTACCGCTAGACACATATGGAGGTCCTGAGCTCCGACAATGAGGGAAGTTTTCCGACCTTGTCGCGCTCTATATTCGCTTGTACGGTGCATACGCGGCAATCCTTCGTTCTAGCCCGGCCATAACTCATCTCAATAAATCCAGACGATCTCCAAATATGGTATTGCCTGATGCAACACAGCACTGCGCCTAATAGCATACTAATCCAGTGAGAGGATGGGCTTTGCTACCCGACATCACCTGTCCTCTTACTTTAGCCTCGTCGATATTTCTAAGGAAAAGGACGTAAGACATCATAGTAAACTTAACGCCAAACGGTTTCCACAATCGACTTCATCAGCGATGTTTAAGTAATAGTGACATAAAATTAATTTACGAAACCTCCACTATTATAGTACTCCTTTTTATATAGAAATATTGAGGTTACCTAATCATCACCTAAAAGCCCTTTGTCTAGAAGAAAGATATCGACGTTAAAACCAAACTAGGATAGTTCACACGTATGGCTCGTTAACACGTACCGTACAAATATGGATCTTCGCAGCCAGTGTGAACGGAGAGTTCAATATCTTCAAATCTCAGAGAATTTTTGGTACCATAATTACTTCGCAGTGTACTATTGTTCGTTTCGAACCGGTCTCCGTGTGGACATGTTTATACGCATTGTCCTTCCTCCAATACACCACTCAATCGCTCATATCACATACACACTGTACTTTCATAACTCCCAACATTTCCCTATAAGTACCTTCCAGAAACACCAGCAACCTGCAACCTCCCACTTCTTCATCAACAACACCGAATATCCACTATAAACGAGTCGCGGCGATTTCGAACCGTTTTCATTCCCGGCCACAAATAAATTCTATTTTCTCTACTTCTAGATCATGGCGGCACCCGCGTCTACCAACGGCTCTCTTGGCCAAACAACGATACTGCACGCGTTATCAGACGACCTTTTCGATTACTTAGCCAGGTATATCCTCTCGGATCCAAAGGATATTTCCAGGCTCTCACGAACATGTAGCTGCTTGTATCTGCTTCTGGAACCTCTGGTCTACCGAGCCGATGTATTACGGACGAAACACCAAGCAGATTCGTGCCACCTTGACGACGTTGAAGATCAAGGTTCGAGGCGCCAGGGAGGAGGCACGGCCCGCCCAATTGCAGGAGACGGGATCCCTATTAATACAGCTCTCCATTGGGCCATCAGCCAAACTGAGACAAGCCTAGGTCTGGCGATAGCCCAAAAATCCATCAAGGCAGCATTGAAGTATTGGCCCGACTACCTCCGCGTCCGTGTAAAGGACTCTATGTCGCCAATTCAGTTAGCGGCTAGTCGTGACCGCCATGCCGTAATTCAAGAGCTTATAGAAGCCGGCGCCCCTATCGACGCGCATATCTGGTTGTCTAGAGAATCGCCGTTATATTATAAGACTGATCGGTTGGACCTACCCCATATGATGAGAATGCGCTCGGCGGCAGTAAACGCCCTCAGTCTCGCCATGTTGTTCGGAAATGTGCGGGCTGCTGAGGTTCTAGCCTACCATACTCAGGATCTTGCGGACGACGCCGACGACGCCGACGAGGCTTCCGTGCGCACCATTCCATCGCTCAAACTAGCGGCCGTAAAGAAGATGCCATCCGTCATCAGAATACTGCGGTCTCGTGGGTACAGCGACGGACGTATGAGTTCGTACTTCTACGACTTCAGTAGCCTTGAACTTGCTACCATCGTTGAAGACAATGAAGAAACCTTGGAAGCCCTACTTGATACTGGTTCAGAGTTTGATTACCTCGGCACGTCGAATTTCGATGCCCTTACCTGCGCAGGCATTTATAAACGCGTATCCAACGCCATATTCATTGTTAGACGGTGCCCTCCCGAGCAAAAGCCTGTCTTCGTCGTCAATCGCTTGTCGTCCTTGTTGCAGGATAACGAACCTCTACCAATTATCAAGGATTTATTTGAGGGAACCCCGTTCAGTGAGGAACAGATACGTGGTATGAAGGAACTTATCATCGACTTGCATGTTGCAATGGGTCCTGGGGATCGTTCAGCACGAGAACTGATGAGATACCTGCTTGAGTTCCCAGCCTTCAATAATTCTCAAGACTGGCGTTGGACCGAAGTGAAGGAGTTCTATGAATATTTGTACTAAAGCAGTCAGAACTAAAACGAAAGGATTGGCTTCATAAATATTACCGCCTGATATCTATAGAGTGTTTCCGTAGGTAACTAGGTAGCCAATGAACATTATGTTGTCCAGATACCAAGCATTTTGAACTTAATGTGAACATAGGAATGTTTTGGTTATTTTAACTCTTTTTGTATTTCGGCCGAAAGGCGTCAAAGATTGAGGGGAATAAAATACTAGTACTAGTGGGGAAAATATAGCTACTCGTATATATCTTCAAGAGTTGACGGCACTTGTCTATACTGCCTTGCGTGTGGGTGATGCTCTTGGAGGAACCTATGATAAGATTCCTTTTGAGTCGGTGTCTTCAAACGTCTGGTATATTTTAGGTCTCTACCATCATCGTTTGACGGTAGAGGATCAGCCCCTATAGTATGATTTGTCTGTAACGATGCCTTCCCGATGCGGATCTGCAAGACCTTTAAACCCCATCCGTGGACATCCTCACCAACATGAGACACGAAACATTGAAACGTGACACTGTTCGCTCCTCGTTCTCATAACCCGTACTCGTAGTCTCAACTTGGAAGTCCTCCCCTAAGCCATCAAGTCCAGTCCACACCAGCAACACTCTACACAGTTCTCCTCTTCAACCCAATCTCCAACTCCAGCGGCTTCCTCAAAAACCCCTCGCGCGTCCGCATCCCCTCCTGCCGCAGCCAGACCTCGTACCGCCTCGCCCAAGTCGCCGCGATCATCTTCATCTCCATCTCCGCGACGTTGCGCCCCACGCAGGCGCGGGGGCCGGTGCTAAACGGGATAAACGCGTTGCGCTGGCGCGGCGTCACGGCGTCCCACCGCTCGGGGCGGAAGGAGTCCGCGTCGTCGCCCCAGATCGCGCGGGAGTGGTGGATGCTGTACGTCGGCACGCTGAGGACCGTGCCGGGCGGGAAGAAGTGGCCCCGGATGGTAATGCCCGGCGATTCGGCGGGGATTTCCCGCGGGAGCCCGATGCCCGATGTGCAGTGGATGCGCAGGGTCTCGTTGATCACGTTCTGGAGGTAGGGCAGGTTCTTGATGGCTTCGTACTCGGGGACCGCGGTGCTGTCATCGGGGATTGCGGCGTCGAGCTCTGCTTGCAGTTTCTGCAGCACGCCGGGGGTCCGCGCGACGTGGTATAAGAGTGCGCAGGAGGAGTTGGAGGTCGTGTCGGAGCCGGCGATGAGCTGGGTTAGGGCTTCGGCTGTGAGTTCCTCGAAGCCGAGGGGCTCGCCCTTCTCGTCCCGGCCTTCTTGGAGTAGGGCGAGGAGGTCCCGCCGGTTGATGTTGGGCGGATTCTCGAGACGGTCTTTGACTCGCGCGATGGCGATGCCAGCTAGGTTCTGCACGGCTGTGAGGCCCTTGCTGAAGAATGGGTCCGGAAGCCACATGGCGTACGGTTTTAACTGGGGAAGACAACCGAGAGTGGCGGAGACTTCGCCGCGACGGTTGAGGATCTCGACTGCTGGGGCGAATATAGGCGGGGAGTCGACAGATGTGCGTACTTCTGCAATATCTGCGCCCGCCTCAAGCATGCCGAACGGGGCGCCGAATGCTAGGTCGCCAATGGTGTCGAAGGCAACGTAATTGAACCACTTCAGGCAGTCGATATGCGCTGCCTTGGACGCATTGTCAGATTGAGTAACGAGTTCATTCCATCTAGTGACGAACATCTCGAGGTTCTGGCGAATGTAGGGCTCGAATTGCGTTATAGCCTTGGGAGCAAAAGTACTAGAGACAAGCTTCCTCTTGCGGGTATGCTCGGCGCGGTCCCGAGTGTTGAACAGACCGCGCCGGATTGACACGAAGGCGTCGTAGAAGCCGGACTTCAGGAACCCATTCCCGTGGCCATAGATGATCTGGATCGCCTCGTCATCGGCGATGCTGACATGGTTCGGCTGGATCCGCACTACCGGGCCGAGTTTCTTGTGGGCCTGGTCCACGACGAAGTATCGCTTCCCTCGCCTACAAGTGTAGAGGAGCCATAGGTTAGTGAACTGCGCAGGGAAAGGCCCGGGAATATCTCGAAGATGGTCGTATGTCACTAGATATGAGTAGGCGTAGTAGACAACGATTCCGAGGCATCCAACAGCCAATGCCCAGGGCGACACGAGATAGTCAACGATTGCCATCTACCGCAAGTTTTCTATGCCGGGAAGGTGGTTTGGTTTCTATTAAGGAGCTTAGTACTACGAGACAAAATGTTTTCCGCAATTCAATTGTCGCCTCTTGTGTTACAACGCCAGGAGAAGAGATAGAGCGGCCGCTCTACACCGGTCTCCTGTAATATATCGAATTCGATCCGATGCGGAGTACCAAGGTGACCGAGTACAGACCCAATCGGTAGTCAGGCTCGGGGAGTACAAACCAAAGCTTGAAGGAATATGCAGGTGATGGAGACGCCCGTGCAATTTCCAGCTAGCGAAGCGCCCTATCGACGTGGGGAAACTCCTCTTATCCCCATGATAGCGCGTTTCGTGTTGGAGGAGTTTAGGCCGGCCCTTTCTCGAGACCACCACCTACACACGCGTACCTGATCTACGCCAATCAAGGCCGTGGAGAAGACTGGGGGGATCTTCATCTAGGTGAGGGCGGAAAGCATGACCGGTATATGGACCGTGTACAAGAACTCACAATCTCCTGTGAGATTGGTGCATTTATATGTAGGTTGGTCCTATTTCGTGAGATGGCCGGTACCAACACCACTGTAAACTTACATGTACATGACGCAACGGGTGAAGCACCGAGTCAACGGCAACTTGTTGCGGCACGTAATAGAAACGGGAAACATCCTATTGGTTCTTCATTCGTTGTGTATTACGTGATCTTAGACTTTTTTGTCGCCTGGTCGTACGTGGGTTTAAGTTGTATCCTACTCAATAGTTCTCAGTTGATGGAGGCAGGGAGTGTTGAGGCTTGTGTTCATTTTTGACGCCTTTCACTTATGGCTCCTACAGTAGGAGACGATCATGAAGCTGCATGAAGCTATCTGAAGCTGTAGGTGCGTTACTCATGTTTTTTGAGGCGGAGGAGAGATTGGTGGGATTAGAATTGAGATGCAGGAAGCCCCGCATTCAGCTGCGGTTATAAGGCCTTATTACACTTAAATACATATTATTACAGTTATGAGTCTATATGCGTCAAAGCATGTATACTCCAAATCATCCACGAGTATCTGTGTCGCTGGCCTAAGATTCAATGTTAGCTACTGATCACTCAGTTTTATAATCTACTACACCAGAATATAGAACTTAGCCTTGAAGGGTATAGTATTATGTATATTGCAAATTCATTCCAAGTAACTTAGTACGATTCTCCCGAGGTGCTTCGTGATGGGATAATCTACCCCGACCCGATTCTTGGCTATTGTGGACGATTCCGGGCCTCGGTTATACGCGTTGGGGTGCGGTACGTTTCCGACGACAGGGCATACGGAAACCGAATACAACCCGATCGATGATCGTAGCATGCTCATCACCGTCCATGGATAGTACGGTTGGGAGAACAACCCAGGAATGACAGTCTAATCAAACCATTGGTAGTATACATAAGAATAACAGAAATGTTCAACTCAGTCGGTATCATATTTTGACTACTTAAAAACTACCTTCGCAGTAAGAGTAATATGTATGAATGCTCCCCACTCGGTTAGTTTGCTTTGCTCATAGCTTTCCGGCCGTGCGGAAATCCTCGAAGGCCTCGATGACACGGGCCTTCATCGTCTTCTCACCCTCTCGTACCCACACACGCGGGTCGTACTTCTTCTTGTTGGGCTTGTTAGGACCCTCGGGGTTACCGACCTGGGTCTTTAGGTACTCGATATTCTTCACGATGTAGTCTCGGTGGCCGACCAGGTAAGCCCATTGGAGATCCGTGTCAAGGTTGACCTTGACGACACCGTGGGAGATGGCCTCCAGGAATTCCGCCTTGCTGGAGCCGGAACCGCCGTGGAAGACGAAGAAGACAGGCTTGGCTTGGCCGTCACCCAGCTTCTTGGCGACGTGGGCCTGGTGCTTGCCGAGGAGTTCGGGATGGAGCTTGACGTTGCCTGGTTGGTAGACACCGTGGACGTTGCCGAAACCGGCAGCGATGCTGAAGAGGTTGGAGATGGGGCTAAGGGCCTCGTAGATGGCAAGGATATCCTCGGGTTGCGTGTATAGGGAGTTGTTGTCCACATCCTCGTTGTTGACACCATCCTCCTCACCACCCGTCAGACCGACCTCCATTTCCAACCACAGGCTCATCGGCGCCGATCGCTTGAGGTACTTGGCGGTCGTCTCAATGTTGTACTGGAGGTCCTCCTCAGACAAGTCAATCATGTGACTGCTGAAGAGCGGGGTTCCGTGCTCCTTGAAAAACGCCTCGTCGGCGTCAAGCATACCGTCCAGCCACGGTAGTAGCTTCTTGGCGCAGTGGTCGCTGTGCATGATGACGGGAACACCGTAGACGGGAGCGATGGCGCGGATGAAGTGCGCGGCGGCTACGGCGCCGGTGACGGAGGCTTCTTGGTTCGAGTTCGGGATGGACTTGCCGGCGAAGAAAGCAGCACCTCCGTTGGAAACCTGGAGGATGACTGGCGATCTCGACTCCTTAGCGGCCTCGAGCACGGCGACGACGGTAGAAGAGGAGGTGACATTGACGGCGGGAAGAGCGAACTCGTTCTCCTTCGCGTATTGGAATACCTAGAGACAATGAGGCGAACTCGAGTTAGCTACCATTAAAATTACACACGTAGAGCAATATAAGAGCTGCGTAGCTATAGCTTACCTTCAAGACATCCTGGCCGTAGATAACGCCAGGCTTGAGGTTCAGCTTATCCATCAAACCCATTGTGAATGTTGCGGTGCAGTTTGGTCAATTAGGAAGTCGGGTAGTGTTGATCTAGGTTGCAGAAGAGACAAGTTATTAGGAATGTAACTACGAGGGGAAAATTGTTGGTGAGGATGTAGTGTTTGTTGTAAAATTGGTGAGAACTCTGAGGGAATTAAAACAGTGACGACAAAAAAGTTGAATAGAAGAGGGGGGGTCCTTGAAATGGCTTGAGCTGGCCCTTGTATTATGGAGGGGTTGTTGGGTCTTTTGGGTCTTGGGTCAGATTTGATCCACGGTGACGCAGACGGCCGAGAAGCTACGAATCAAATTACTATGGATGGATGCTGCGACCCGAATAATTTCGTAAAGTAAATTGTACTACTACCACTGGGCACTTTTATACTTTTTGTCAATGCTTTCTTTTTTAAAACTTCTTATTTTCAGCTATGGCTTCTTGCTAGTGGTCCATATGCCGTTTCTCGGGAACTTCACGGAGCAATGGACGGAAACTCCAAGCTTTTCAGAGACATCTAAGGTAATATGCCGGCGAGCTTTAAATTTTTACCCCTCCAAGCTTCAGACGCTGTTCGGGAAGTTCAGGTGGGGTAGCCCGACTGGGCATTGGCTTCTCTGCCTGTGTACCTAGGTAGCTATGCGATGATATTCAAGCCTTTACCAATCAATTTGCTAATTTTCTATCCGCCATGTAAATTGGGATCTTCACGTCAAGCAGCAAGGCGATAATCAGGAGTAAAATTGAAGTCAATTGCGGAGTATCTTTCATCATCGGATTACATGTGTTCCAGTCGGAGCAAAAGAGCTCAAGTAAAAGCCCCTCCAAGCCCCCACCATCCATCAAACCTCTTATCTTATCAACAAGCAGATCGCCGTATTTACGGAGTAACCAAGTACTACCATAACCTCGACATCTATTACACATCTATACATGATATAATGAATCTTGTGTACTCTTTAGTACTCACAAGTAAAATAAAACTCTCTCCCATTTATCATTTACTTATCATCAATTCATTACTCAATCCAGGTACATATTAGGTGTAGCTGAGTCGCGCCGTTGAAATAATCAATTCTATCACTGAGCCAGGATTAAAGTCAGATTAGGCGCTATTGTTTTGGTTCAGCTCCAGTAATGCTCGTTCATAGTTTGAGGATTTTTCCGGCTGAATCGAGGACTGATAGCTGTATAGAAAAGATTTCCTATGATGGCAGGTAGAAGCCCTATCACAGCCGTATATATTGAGGCATATTGTGACCAGAAAATCGTTGAACTTGCAGATATGGATAGACCAGGGTGTTGTTCTCAATGCGGAAATCTCCTGGATAATGCCGCCATCTCATTCGTTCAACCTTAATAATTACATGTACATGAGGGTGTCATCCTCAGCAACTCCCTGGTAAGTATCAGGTAGTATTATTTCAATATATCGCGCGAATTTATATCCTACTTCTCATCACTCGACTTTCTATTCTAGCAGACGAAAGCTGGAATTCTACAAGTGCAGAGAATCTACCCACTGAACTGATGTGAGATTCCCATCCGTATGACTACTGATTAATCCACACCAGGATTCTAAAGTCGCGCGAAAATAGTTGTTTTCACGGTTTTACCAGTCATGTATCATGAGGTATTCCGATTTACTGTAGATGTTATATATGGTCCATGTCTTTGCATTGTGCTTGGTATACTATTGTTTAGAATAATGATAGTGAATTACTTCGGCGGTTTTCTGGAACTTTGTTTGTGTGAATAGCGGGTATGTCCCCATGCTAAACCCACTTCCTAGGCAGCTGCTAGGCCACACAGACGAGTTTAGCGCTACAGCAGAGAAAAGCTTTCTTCTTATAAGGTAACATAAATCCACGATACCATCAACAACAACACCAACAGCATATCGGCGCAGTGGCGGAGTGGTTATCGCGTAAGACTAGAACATCTAGTGAGCGAGCTCATCTAGAACATAGTTCATCTTATTCCTTCGGGAGCGTCTGTTCGAATCAGGCCTGCGTCGCTTCAAATTTTTGTTATGTTCCCTAATATTTTTTTTATAACTGGGGTTGCAAAATTTGCGTGTGGATCCATTCATGGCCCTACTACACGAGTGGAACTCTTCCTTGTCCACCTCCACCATAATATCATTATAAACAAGTGTTATCATGGCGTAAGAAACAAATGGGAAGATTTCGACTTCTAATTTAGTTTGAAGTCTGCCGGTGGTTCAATAACCAGTTCAATATCATAAGTCGTTTTTGAAATGGGGTCTACTTTTCAAGCGAACATCGAAGGGAAGGAATCTAAGTTCGTATACATGGCTTTTACAATTGAAATCTATTCGATCCGTGCTTAATATTGATGGGCCTTTTTAAGTACACAACATGCTAATTAAGCTATTGATTTACGACAGAGTCCTACCCCAGACTTTCCAGTCCCAACAGCCATAATCAGTTTCCTCTTTCCAAACACCAGATGTTCCATGGTCCGGCATGCCTATTGATTAGAGGAACAAGTTAGCTGAAATCCTTTTCTCGGTCCTCTGAAAAGGAGAGATAACGCCACACTCGAGTAGACAATGACCACTTACATTTGTTGATAATCTTATTCCATCGATCCACACAGTCGTCCTTCTCTGGTAACTTGTAGTCCTTCAGAGGTTTGCATCCTTTCTGGTCTGCTGAAGGTACAACTTCGTACCACACCTTGCTGTTCGAATTGTTAAGGCCTTTGCCGCCCTTACAATATTTCCGACTCTCGGGCGACCATTGTTCATACGAGCCCTTTGCGGATCCGACGCAATAAGCCGGGAGCTTCGTATCCGGGTCGATATGGTCTGTGTCGAACCAGAAGTAGTTGCTTCCAGAGTATCTGTCATCAGCCTTTGACACAAATCCGTAGCCGCCGAAGCAGAATTGGTGCGCTCCGGCCTGGTAGGCGCCCTTGGGATAATCTTTCGGCTTGTTCTCGGAGCCTTCATCGTCCACCTTGTCCAAGTTGCAATCGAGACCCTCTGTTGGCTTGGGGGTTGCGGAGGAAGACGAGGAAGTCTTGGATGCGCTTGACGTGGTGGTAGTGGAGTCAACAATCTCTAGACTCTTAAATGCAGAGTC
This sequence comes from Hypomontagnella submonticulosa, assembly GCA_022984865.1. Classification (NCBI taxonomy): domain Eukaryota; kingdom Fungi; phylum Ascomycota; class Sordariomycetes; order Xylariales; family Hypoxylaceae; genus Hypomontagnella; species Hypomontagnella submonticulosa. The sequence goes on from JAJKLF010000013.1 coordinate 351,441, forward strand.
GACTACACATCAGAAGTTAGTATGTTCCCTTGAAAGTTTAGTATGCCCTTAAGCCCTCGAGCTCTTAAATATTTCTCAATGGGAGATACATTGATGGTAGTAATTTAGGAACAGTCATAAATGAAAATTTTACTTACGATACTTGAGTACAGCCTGATCGGCAGATGGGTAAGCAGTCGGGCGGGGGTTGCTATCAAAGGAGCCCGAGAAGTCATAATGCGTTTGTGACGACGGGGCCACGGTGGACGATGTGGTCGCAGGCTTTGCATAGCACGAGCCCGACGCCTCTCTGTTTTGTAATTAGATTAGATGCGCTTTGAAATTGGAGGCCATGCAGCTTAAGACTCACTTTGGCTGCTTGGTTTCAGTCATAGTCTTCCAGTTTCCATCGCCTCCACTATACGATATGACAACGGTAGCAGTTGGAGTTGTGGTCTTGGAACATTTATCACTCGTTGACTCTTTAGTTGTCTCAGAGGTCTTAGAGGTCTTAGAGGTCTTGGTGTTCTGTTCCGACGTCTTTGGCGGGGTAGCTGTTGAAGGAACAGGGGGAAGGGTTGGTGGTAGAGGAGGCCCTCCCGGTGGAGGGGTAACAGGGGCCCAGTACCAACCCAGCGGGAAGAACAGGGTACCATCTGAAGAGGTTTGAGAAGTGATAGACTCCTTTTTCTTGTCTTGGACAGGAGTAAATGTCACTACCGGTGGCGGGTGCCCTAGTCGCATCAATTAGCATGGCCTCTATAGAGAAAAGGTTATGCGTCGCATATGTAGGACAGTTTATGTCAAACTTGCCTGTTGTAGCAGTTACCACTAAAGTAGTGGCAGCCGCGGTTGAGTTGGAAGACGAAGATGAAGACTTAGAAGATGAAGTTGAAGACTTAGATGACGAAGATGGAGACTTAGTCGACGAAGACGGGGACTCAGATGGAGGCGAGCCTTTCCCCGAAGTTGAAGTGGCCGCTTGAGCTACCAATGGGCTAACAAGGCCCAATAAGAGAAACGCAAACTTCGCCATTGTCGTGTTAGACGTAGCATAAAATTGATTCCAAGTTACTGGATGCCTTTCGAAATACTGAAAAACGGTCGCGACTCAAGAGGAGATAGCCAATGTTATAGAGGCGCAAGATGCAATCTCAGCGGCCGTTTGGTTAACCTTATAGAGCCATCTCGAGATATCTAATGTTGTGGTATATTTAGGTTATGACAGCATAGAATATTATTAGAACCTATCCTACAGGGAACTATGTAGGAGGTAGGCTAATTAAGTCTAAGCCTTTCAGCCTCATGGGAAGAGTTGCAGATCAAAATTTCTACTGGGCTCGCGGGTTGGTACTGTAGAAAGGAAGAATCTACCTTGGATCGTAACATAGCTTGGCCCGTATGACGTTTGAATGCTTGTTTGTAGGATTTAGACTAATAGGAGATAGCTATTGTTTAAGCTTACTTTTGCGGGGACGGGTGTGTGGATGCGGCGTAACAGGGCGATCTTCTCAGCTGTGCAGCCTGTGCCCGAAGGATTCAACATGGACTTCGAATAAGCTCCCCGTTCAATGGATTCAATGCAACTTCGACAATGGAAATCATCCCATGAAATACGTCAATGTAAATTTCACCAGAGGCAAAGCTTCCTTTATGGCAGTTTTTGCCCTGATATCTCTGTACGTTAAAATAAGCCAGGAACATTGTGGCGAAGCTGCTCGTCTATACAGGAATAGATGAATACGATTAAGGCGAGATTTGCACATACCTGGATTGGTGTCTATCATTATCCATATGTAGAATATAATTCAGCTTCTCATTTATTCTTAGAAACGTGCTGCCATGACATCTATCAATGTCGAGTATAAACCGACCAATACCATATTCTATTTGAACCGCCTCTTCTCGCTTCCAGCTATCGTCCACATTCGCTGCAATTTGTTTTGTCATAGTAGTTTCCCAACGCTCTAAGAATGTTCGGTGGTCGCATTTTGAAAAAGTTGGCCGTGTGCCTAACTGTCATCACAGCTGTCGAAGCAGCTACGGATATTGGAAAATTCTTTAACGATGGACTTCGCTACTGGCCGAACAAGGACACAGACAACGGGTGTAAAGCCCACAACGAGGACTTGAAGGATAGTTACAAAGAAGCCTCGAAGGTTAGTTGAAGCTTGTCCCTATAACTTCCTTAAGGTGCTATGCTTACTATCGGTAAGCTTATCGATGCTGCCGTTGACGCAATTCAATACCTTAAAACCACCCCAAGACCGAATATATTGAAACAAAAGGATAGATGGAACTGGGAACGGCAAGCCCAGTCTATGTTCTGTACGTCCTCCCTAACCTCAGCTTGGGGATTGATCTGACCTTCTAATACTTGCTCCTAGCATTCTTCGGGATTAAGATCTCTCAGAAGGATGGAGGACCACTGCCCGAATCGAAGAATAACTTTGATTACGTTGAGATGGTAAGTACTATACATCCTCCTTTCAAACATATATACCTACTCTTCCAAATAAACTTACATATTCCTCTTAGATCTTCAGTCAGATGCAACATGGTATGCAACACGACGCACCGAAAGATCCAAGGGGTCTTGCTGGATTATACTGCGGGACGAAGGCTTGGAAGTTCTACAAACCCGAGGATACGGACCCGCTGGATCCAAGGAGGAAAATTAACGAGATTAAGTTGGGAAACGGAAAGCCCCAGTGGCCTAAAGGGTGGGTGACACCTGATATCTCGTCATCGCATATCCTGCACTGGTGTACAGTACACTAGGATTGATTCTCGCATAACCATCTTCGATCTGAGAAAGTGCTAACATAGACTTCCTTAGTTTCTGGTACTTCAATTGGAACAGAATCATGACTCCGGATCAAACACCAGAGAATAACGCCTTTTGCGGTGAGCGAGTTCTCGCATTCACTGTGGCTTCCCTGAACTTCATCACGTTCTGTGACTATGCATTTAGTGGCAGCACTGTCAAAACACTCAATGTGGATAGCGCCAAGGAATTTGAGCTCCTCATGGAAAAAGAACGGAACAGTCTATCCTTGACCTGGGTTCATGAGTTGTAAGTAATTCGGGGACATTGGGTAATCACGGAATTAGCACTAATCTACTAATCTCATATAGTGCTCACTTCTACGGCTCCTATCCCAGCGGCGGTCTTCCGGATCAACCCGCGGTCGACAAGGATGGCAAACCTATTAAGGATGACAACGGTAAAGCTGTGAAGACATATGGGGTAGACCTGGTCTTCAACTTAGCTAAGAATGATCCCGATGCTGCGTCCCGAACAGCAGATGCTTATGCATTGTTTGCCCTGGCAATGTAAGGAAACTTCTGAGCTATTGACTCCTTGAAGACATGCGCTAACACGGTTATAGGTACCACCCGAAGTTCAACTGGGCGAAGGGATTTGCACAGGCGTACAGCATTATAGGGTAGATAGTGGGCACTCATAATAGATTGTATTCAGCTAAATTTAACATCGTATCAAGAGCAATAACGTCAGAGCGTGTGCGGTGGGCTCTAGAGCGAGGCCAGTATGTAGAGTGATAGGTGATGGCCACCCGCATTTCGCTGGTTGCTCTGAAGGTAGGAGGCAGAATATAATGATCATCTAAAGTCCAGGGGGCTTTGCCCCTTTCTTGTGCTGAAATATACGGTATATGAGCTGATATTATGTGTATTGACTTGATCATCTAGCTGTATGAGTAGAGGGAGATTGCCTGTCTTATATACGTAATCCAGCCATGCCTTCATGTACTGTACCTGAAACAGTCCCTTGGTCACTCATTTCAGCATCTTGTACTGTCTTAGTAAACTGGTGGCTAAGCAGTGGCTAACTAGTCACTAGTCTCCTTACTTGTAGCCTCTTCATAGACGATATAAGTGGTATATTGCTCCGGCGAGATAATAGTACGCCAAGGTCAATGGTAAATAAGGACAGTTGGTTTAGACTACTCTATAAAATACTATGTCAACAACTAGAATCCATTGAGACGACGTATCGCCAACCACACGTGTGTGAAGTCGCAATCATACAGACAACCAATAGTTACTGTAGAAAGCAAACATCGCTATCGTGGGGTTTATTGTTTTCCGGACGCCACCGATCAAATTCAACGTTAAACCTTTCCAAGTGCGCGCCGGCTGCAATGGCTTCTTCCAACGGCTTTCCTACGAGATCTGCATATTGCGTCGGACCACCAAGTGACTCTTGCTTGGGGTCTACGAAGGCCGCCCACGAGTCATTGTTTGTCCACCTCCAGAGCGAAACGGCGGTGACCTCTCTTTCGTCACTTTCAGAAGTAATCCCCAGATCACATCCTACTAAAGCCTCCGGGGGCTCGTGATCGGGAGACGGAATGGTTCGTTGGCAGAGCGTCTCAATATTCTTTGCCAAGTGGTCCGGTTTAATGAGTTCCGGGGGACCGCGAAGAAAAACGAGTTCGGTGAGATAAGGGGTGATCAAGGTCGACCAACTGAACCGCATAGGTACGCTGATCACCCTTACATCCGTAGTCAGTTGTGATCTCAGATCATCCCAAAAATCAGCACCTTCAATTCGCGCCGCGCTTTCCTTTCCGATGTCATCCCGCCATCCTAGAATTTCAATTAGAACTTGGACATTGTGGAGAGTGCAGGTGCCGAACCTATGGCTAGAACAAGGGCTTTTGGTTGACCATGGACATCACCAAAACAGGTATAATCCCACCCGGGGAGCTTCGCAATATGCAAAAGTTTATTGTTTAGCTGATGAAATGTTGATAGGTCAACGTCACGTTGAAAGTGAAATAAGGCAATGGTATGGTATGGTGCGGCCATTTTCCCTGCTGTGCAATGTAAACGAAATTTGGTTTGAACTGGCCAGTGATGGTGTGTCCATGCCCGAGTTGCAATGGTTATTATATTACCTTCTTTCTTCTCTCACGGGCGGGGGTGTCTCTACGTGACATCCCAATTAGTAGCATAAAATAGGTACCTAGGGTTGCAGTGGTTGGACAGGTGCGGCTGAGATAGGTAACATTGGACGAGATGGTCACATTAGACCCTAGTGTATTGAATCCTTTGTGCGGCGTAGTTGATCCAGACAGTTACATCATCGGCACCAGCTTTTACAAGGGTTGTACTCCACTCCGAGTCCGTGGGATTCGCGTAGGATAGGTACTGGTGAATCTATAATAACATTGACATTGTTTTCGTGGTCATGACAAAGGTGAGTGAGTAAGGCACGGTGGTCATGAATGAAAACTAATTGATACACATCATAATGGCTCTATTCACAGGACGAAAGACGATCGTGAGACTGTGCAAACAAAGAACGAGCATGAAGAATACAGTATATATAGGACCTCAAAATCCGAACGTGAAATATCTTTTGGAATAAGCATCGGCACTTACTTATCTAAGTATCACAGCAGAACATACATACTACCTAGTAGGTATCCAGTACCAGACACCAGACACCAGACACTTCTGCCATCTTTGTTATTATCATTACCGAACCGCGAGACTACGAACATGATTTCAGAAAACGTCCACCGCCTGAGCAAGGTCGACCGGGAGCACCTGGAACTCATTCGAGAAATCCATGCCAAGGAACCCACTCTCACCGCGGATCAAATTGTCGACCGCCTAAAGGCGAAAACGCATCAGACGCCATCTGAGATCGTAATGCAGGCTCTTTACTCGCATTTGGATCCATACAATAAGTGGCGCGAAATGGCAAAGAGCAAGAGGGGCGATTAGGAGCTCCTAGTTAGCTCCATAAAGGTGGCTAGGGTTGAGGTCAAGTCTACAGCAGACGTGAGATCTTAAACACTTAATTATAGCCACCAGCACAAGTACGTAGCCCGGGGCTACCTATCTACCTAGGTACCTATAATACATGGCGCGTTAACATTATTAGCTCTTGCACCAATGTGACATTGTGTTGAATATGGCTATTGAATTTTACAGGCGAGGAAGAATAGAATGTTCCAAGGTTGTCGGCGATACTAACCCCTTTGCGTTCAAGGATTATGGCTTACCTTTATGTAATCCCGGTCTTCACCGGTCTACAGCCCGCTGCTATCCCTGATCCCACTTTAGTCTCTTCTCATCTTCATATTCAATTCCCTCCGTTTGTATCATGTTCATCACATTTCTGTTTCGCAGACTTGTTGGCACTATGCCTTAAGAGACATCGCTGATCGTTGCGGGTGCGAACGAACGAGTAGGTAGCGGCGGCATAGAACTCCGGGGCACAGCTCTAGACTTATTCCAGATCTCTCCAATGAGCGCCGAGCGACTAGAAGAGCAAATAGGGGCCACCATGCCTTGCGGTGAAGATATCCTTCAGTTGGGATTCTTGGGGCCATAGGTAGCCGAAGCTTAGCCTAGTGACGATGTCTAGGGTGATGTATTTAATTCTCTGTCATATTGACAGGTTGAGAGGTTTGCGAATATTTCAGAATGTGTTTCCGGGTAGACAATGATATTCTCCCCCACACCAGGTTCGAAAGAACTCGGGGCTCTGGGCGCTTTGCAAGGAGAAGTCCAGTATGCCGGCGTAGGGGACGCAAAAGGGTAGCATAGCTGGCGTGAGACAGAAACTGTAGAATCCTAATGAATATAAACCATCTGCTACAAATCGACTTAACTTCGAAGGACAATTGAGACGGTATCCAGTGAGTTGAGGTAGTCCATCATGTTCGATGAGAAAAGGTTGACGTTAGCGCCGACGAGAAAGCTAATACTAGGGAGCTTTGAGAACGAAAGAGAAAGCTGTCCGTGACAAAGAGGCTTTTGGCAGATGGCGGTACTACGGGTAGCCATTAATGATAATCTTGGAAGCCGTGAACTTGGTCGAAGATACGTTGATAGAGAGGGGAGAATCCCATATACTAACCAAGTACGATGATGCAGATATATCTATGAATACCTAACTATAGTATATACAGGAGTTAAACGTTACCTATTGATGTCACTCGCAGCGAATAGAGGTCCAACGGAGGAAATACTGAGAAAGCCTCCCTCGATAGTCTTACATAGTCCAGCTAATTTCCGGCTCATATTATTGAGCAATCGACGTCCCTGATCGACTCGCCATTATTACGACCTCCAATACTAAGCCTATTTAAGGAGTAATTCTCCAACTGAATCCTCGTGTCTCTGAGTTTAGATTGAGATTGAACAGTTGCTGACAAACTTCGGAATGGACAATACGAGTGATTCTGAGCTAAAGGCCTAAACATGACCGATCATTCAAACTGGCGGGCCCCTTTAACTTGACCTTCGAGAGGACTGTAGTAGCAGTAACTAAATTCTTACAGCAAAAGCAACCCAAGTTGCCTAGGGTAAAGGCATCAAGCAGATGATTACGAGTCCCGCAACGTAGTTACGAGGCTGGTATATAATGGCATAGAAATGTCTAAAACGTAACACGGTTGTTAAGTAGCTGAGATAGTAGAACGAAACCTACCTCACCATCTCTTTTTTAGAGAGCTTGATCATAGTCTTGGGGGTTCTAAATACCTCCCTAGTAGATATTGTGTTCTCCTTCATAATGAGAAAATACACATATATTACCTGGCTACAATCCATAGTAACGATTCCCACCGTAAGCTTCTCCCCTCGTTCCATGTCCCCCGTCGAGCTTTTCGTCGGCTAGATAATTCTATTCATTTGAATTATCAAGCCGCCAAACGTACCCTAAACAATACAAGCACTGGCAAGGTGAGCGGGTTTATCTAAAATTTCCACGGGTCACTTGCCAAACCTATTTGTTTCCGCTTCAGGCGGGGCCGTGTATACTAATCTACCACTTCCTTCTTTTGTGTGCAGATTTTTATCTTTTCCAAAATTACTTCCAAGGTTCTCACATATACCTTCTCTACAAAAGTAGGTAGGCAGCCGTAAATATGTATCCCTACCGCCAGACTCACCAGTGGCAGCAGCCAGCTGCTGGGGTGCCCATAAGCTACGCTCAGCATCCAGTCCCAATTCCACACCGAACCTATCCGGCCCAGTTCAAGGTGGATATCGACCTGGAAGTTCGGAGGCGCAGCATCAGATGCAAGCTCAGGCGCATCCCGTTAATCAGATGCAGCCTATTCAGAACCGTGCTCACCCAACCATGGGCGATGTCCTACTCGAACCTTCAGCAGCGTTGCTAGGCCAGATGCCTCAGCCCTCGATTGAGCGGGCGCCTTGGATGTCCGGTATAACGAATCTGGAAAAGATGTTAGTAGAATTTCTGCAGCCTAACATTACCCGACTGCCGTGGCAAGCATTCCACAATGACATGATCGGCGCCATTGGAGTTAGCCCTTCGCCTCGTAAGCGTAATTCCCCAACCTCGAGTCCTCGACGCACTGTAATAAGGTGTTTTGTGCTGATATCTCACCAGCTACCGCCGATTACTTCCATAAAAAGCATAGTTACTGGTTCGCATTCAATCGGTTCATTGCCATTCATCCAATAAATGATGCCTCAGAGGTTACGAAGTTAATCGCCATCGTCAAGATGCTGAGCGACTTCAAGTTGCTTAATCCCTCCTTTCTTCTCGTCGCCTCCAAATATGCGACTGGTAAGTTCGTCAACTCAGTATAACCAAATTAATCCCCCTGACCCTCCTACGGCACGAGTCAAGTGCCATTGACCAACACGAATATTTACATTCTTGAATGTTGGCTAATTTGATCATGATATACTTAGACTACTTTGAGCGCGTCGTAGCGGAAGTCGTCGACTGTCGCCGACTGTATGAATGGGCCCTGAGACTTCAGATGGAAGGACTCATGGAGGATGAAGGTATTTCCCCCTGGAGTGGGCGGACTTGAATGTTGAATACGAAAGTCCTTTACTCCGCCTACCCTGCGATTAGGCTGTAGAAGGGATAGAAACCTTAGGGGGTTTCGATTATACCGACCTTTAAGAGGTGCCGTGCTGGATAAGTAGCACAAGGTATCGCGAGTCCCTAGACAAGCTTTTGTAGACTGTACATCACTCTTGAGAACCTAGTTACAGACGAACAACCCTATTCAGACTCCGAATTAAATGATGGGGCTAGGTGACCGCCAGGGCGGTCTCGTGAATTGGTGTTGATGTCAACCGATTCGCAAGTGACACTAGACATATCGAAAGCCACCAACAGCAAGCTCGACAAGGATAACGTACGCAAGAAACAGCGGTGCGATGCTTACAATGCATACTCCTAAGATTGTGAGAGGCTAGCTTCGATCCTAAGACCGTCATTATAGAGCTAGAGTCGGGTCTCCCCTGACGGACACACTACGAGTTCTCCTTTGCCTTGAATCAACGCTCAGTATGTGTCAATTGATCCCACTAAATCGACTGCTGATAACAGGGACAAAGAACAATCAGTTACAATTTATGAAATCAACTGTAAGTTGAAGCTTCGCGGTTAATGTATCTCGCCATACAGAATTATATGGAGGAGTACATAAATAGGGGTAAATTTCCATGCCTACATGTACGTACCGCTTGACGTACCTCCTGTTTTTGACATATGCATATGAGAACTACCCACGAAATCCTATGGCTATAGGAAAGGCCGGTTTAATTTCTTTGGACTAGATCTTCAATGTGGTTTTCATGATTTAATTTGAATTTTAATCCAATGTTCAAAACCTTTCTGATTTGGTGTGATTTATATGATTGCGCACATCATTCGGTACACTCATTATACATTACGCATGTAAATCAGACAGCGGGTCGGACGCGATTCTGACCCAGGAGTATTCTCAGGGGCGTCCGTATCTTTAATCAACCTTCCGTGAGCTAATCAATATATTGTGCGCTAGGTGTATGTTTATATTCCTCAAGCCAGATAGGAGAGGTTCTCACCATGAACTCATTAGCGACCTGGCCAAAGCCGCTAATGCCGGCTACCGTATCTGCTCTATTCTCCGCGAGGCCTAAACGCCGATCACCCATCCTACTCACTGGCTGCATTGATCTCAAGTACAATTTTACGTCAAATGCGATTGCGCGTCTAGAATTGTATAGTACCAAAGACCGGAAAAATATGATGCTTCAAGTGTACCAATGGTGGGGTGGCATTGGCGAACGGTATACCTCCTGCTAGCTATCGTACCCCCGATAAAAGGATAGGTTGGTGGCAATTTGCTGGAGTAACTCGCAACCGCTCAGGTGGGATAGGCTCGGATGGGAATGGTAAGATCTTGTCGTTTGGAGGAGAACAAAAGCATCTTAGAGTCGTGTAGGGCGGTTTACAACCATTTCCTTACTGAATGACTTATTGCTTTAAAGAAAACCCAACTGCAAGAACGACTTATTCAACTCGTTTGACGGGAAGCATGAGACCTAGGCCTATGATGTTTTCGGTTACAGTGCTTTAGCCCCCCCTCTGGAACTGTATAGCGGTACTAGTTAGTGCTTGTGGTACTAATTCATACTGGATGAATGTCGAGTATTGATGGGGCCGAGCTGCCTTGGATAGTAGGATATCAATCTATAGGATGTGAGGGTCAATAAATATTGCTGGACGATTCTAAGATTCTGAAGACATAGTTTCTACATCTTACAACATTCCAGATCTTTTTTACAACTTCCTTACGACACTTTGGGAAATTTGATTGAAAGGTTCTAGCTAGGTACATGTAGGTACCAAAGTAAGGGTTTTATAGTGGAACATCCCCTGTACGGACAACATTTTAGCGACCTTTCTTACAAGTGCAGTACGCTGCTAGAGTGCGCTATTACTTGAGAGAATGACGAAGTAGCCTCCAGCTGTCTCTATCCGGAGGCAGAAGTTGATTCTCATTTACTTATTCCTCATCAGACCACATGAAGCCGAGCATTCATACGAGCTTTATGGGGGGTAGGAAAGGCCCCTATGGACTAGGGATGTCCCTATCGAGATGGCCCATGTGCCTCGTAATGTTCGGATCGTCTTCCTCTACCGAGAGATTTATTCCAAGGAATTTTGACGTCGACGATATTATTATACAAGATGTAAGTGGGTTGAAATATGGCGCTTATTGGCCTGGTTAGAAGCATTTTGCCTTCGGACTCGGACAACCGTATATTGTCCATTGTCCGATCCGGGTCTAACACGGACCCACCCCGAAGGACATAACTGATGAAGACGGACGGAATAGAAGCCAACCGGAGGCGCACTTCTCGGATTCCGGAGAGAGTCGGTAAGAGTTCGGAGTTTAGAAGTTTGGAAGTTCGTCTTGTGTTTTGACGCTTATGATACTACCATGTATGGACTAAATTTTTGGGTGACGAGAGGGGCGTAACGTTAGTATGATACAACATACGTAGTAGTATTGATAACGAGATTACCATACAATACTCCCAAGTTGTACCAAACATAATCAAAAGCTTGTTACACGTTGTATCACAGCCTGGGCCACTCTAGCATGTGATACCAATGCTCCTATCGGTCATACATGTATCCAGGACAACGGGTCAACCACCTATACACTCGAAGGAGTCTAGTATATTCAATGGTATTACGCCAACCGAGAGAAGAAGTAACATGTTGGCTTCATCCAGTGTACCGTATATCAGACAGCATACATGTACGTACGGAATTAGCGGGTTCAATCAATCGGCATGATGGACTTTGAGACGCATTGTCGTACGAAACGTATGCATCAAATACGACTTTAATGTTCGCACTTAACGGACTTTAGCATTTCGCTGTGTCCAGGTAACCCTGAATGGCTTCGAGTACCACGAACCGGTAGTATTTAATGAGAGGTGACTTACCATTATGTCTGCTAATCTCGCTTCATCGAGTCACTCAGGTATCCGGCGGCAAAAAAGCGATCCTACTCCCTTCGCCTCTCATCCACACCAAGTAGTAAACCAACTTCCAAGTCTCGCTCAATATGGCGTCTGATAAAACAATTATCCTGATTACTGGTAAGTGAGTGGGTGCATAAAGACCTTTTTTTGAAATAACGAGGTTGACTTTGGTATCAGGAGCAAACAGTGGAATCGGCTTCGAAACCGTAGCTGCACTGTCGCAAGCGTCTGCCAGCTTCCACATTTTCCTCGCCAGCCGGTCCCTAGAGAAAGGTCAGAAGGCCTTAGAAGATCTACGAGCAGCCCATGGCGACTCCCTGAAAAGTACAATCTCGGTGATCCAGCTCGATGTGACCGACCATAAGTCCATTGAAGCCGCCAAGGAGCAGATAGATGCGCAGTTCGGCAAGCTGGACGTCCTGATAAACAATGCGGGCGTCATCGTCTACCAGCCGCTCGACATGATCACCGTTCTTCGCCAGACTTTCGAGACCAACGTCTTCGGACAGATGATAATGACCGAGACTATGGAGCCACTCCTTAAAAAGTCGTCGAAGCCATACATCATCTACGTCTCGTCTGAGCAGGGCAGCATTACAGCTCGGCTTGACCCTAAATATCCCTGGCGCCAGGTGCGCGGCGACCATTATCGCATGTCCAAGGCAGCTCTCAACATGTTGTCTGCTTGCCACCGGCACAACTACGCCGAATGGGGCTGCAAGGTCCTCGCTTTCAACCCGGGCTTCTGCGTTACCAACCTGACCGGAGAGCAGGGTCGCGAGATGCGTGTCAAATTGGGCGCTAGGGACCCTAAGGACCCAGCTAGAGCCCTTGTTGACGTAGTGCTGGGAAAGAGAGATGACGATATCGAGAAGAATGGTATGGTGGATCTCGATGGAGGAGTATTGGCTTGGTAAAGTCGTTGGAGGCAACACTCATAAGTGCGAATAGGAGTCTATGATGCTTAAATAGCGCGCCAAACGCACGTAGTCAACGCTCGTTTCAATAGGTATAGATATACCCAAGATCATAAGCCAAATTCTATGCCCAACTTTGGTACTACATATAGCTCATGTAATGTAAAGTATCTAGACGAGTAGGTACTATGTAGCATGAAGTTGGGCGTTGAAGTCATCATACACAGGCAAGGCCTCCCGCAGATTTCCAAAGTGCGACGTGAGACTGGAATGTAGCAGCAAACATTGAATAACGAGAATAGGGGGCGGGGGCGGGGTTGTGTTGATGTAATACTACCTGTTACAGAATAGTTTCCGTTAAATTGATTACATGCTTTATCATGTATTTTAGGGATAGCCAAATAGCATATCCTGCTCATTTATGCAGTACACCCTACCTAAACGTCATTTTGGCTTACCAACATGAATCACTTTTTATTTCCTACTACCAGACTGTACATCTACAACCCATCACATGGGAGCTATGTTATGGTGAAATATTTCATATTTGGCAGTGTAAATCGGCGACCCAGTTTCGCAACATTGGAAAACTGACATTATCCTAAAGGCTAATTTCTAGTTGCAGCCTTGTAAACTGAGGTTGCCACGCTATCATGGACGGGCAAAAGACTACTCTCGTATCGGCCATCGAGAAAGCCGGGCTAAAGGCATATCAGCCTTCTAGCAATGAAGCATCCCGCTCAGAAGGCCGACGAGAATTCAGTGCGCTCATGTCGAGGTAGGTAGGTTGATACAGTTCGATTACACTTTCTGAACTCTCTTCGTAGGACCAAGACTGTGCCACTCATGTCCGCGTTGAGTAAGTTGACTCAGCCGGGGCTTGTTCCGGAGTGGCTTCGAGTCCACTTGATGGATGTTCTCACTTTGCTTCCACAGCGCTCCGACGGCGTTAGGTCTACGCTGGAATTTGTCTTCTCCGTTCACCCGTCAAGTACGGTGAGGGCCTCTGAGGCTGCGGTACCCCAAAAGCAAGGCGCCAACATCACCATGGAAGCCTTGAAGCTGGCCTCCAATCTACTATCTGCTCCACCCGCTACCGTTCCCCCGGAGCAGTGGTTTCCTGGTATTGCACCACAGCTCTTAGCTCTTCTCGATGGAAAAGATGGCGCAGACCTAGTGAAAGCTGCCGCTTATGTTATCGGCTTTGGCATTTTAGGAAGGAAACAATTTGGGGCCCCTGGTATGTGCTGGTATGGTGAGCGCCCGTGACCCGTGATAACTCACAACCGTGTTCAGGAACTCCAGGATGGAAAGCATTTGCCGAACCAATGCTCGCTAAGATAAACCCAGCCCTATCGTCAAAGGGTCCCGCTAGCGAACCCCTTGTCTTCAGCGCTGGCCCAGACGAGGTCGTCGATCTTCGGACAGAAACTGTCCTCGTCGAGGCGGACGAATTGCATACTGCGCTAATACGTTTGTCTTCGTTATTGGATTCACATCCCAACCCAGGCTTGACTAAAAGGCTTCTCGCTCCATTGGTGCTACCACTATGGACGCTATCATCATGGTTACCGGCATCTAAGGAAGTCGACGAGCGATATCGACGTCCGGCACGTGCCCTCTTATACATTTATCTGAAGCTCGCTGGTTCTCTCGATACGTTCCAGGCACTTCTTGCGAACCTCCTCGTCAATGGTAGCCCGGGGACATCCAAGCTTCGATGGAGTTATGATATGGTTGACGAATCTAGACTCCAAGTGAAAGGCCTACGAGGAAGTGCGGATGCCGCGAGCCTCGACTTGAATTTGGGTCTTCTAGAATCCAAGTCGGACGCGTTCATAGACCTGTTACAATCAGTCGGAACCGATTCCGATATATCCACGCTGTTTTTGAATCTCCTTCGAGAATCACTTGGATCACCGCGGGATGCTCAAGAGATTAAACTAACTCCCGACAAAGAACAGCAGGAGGACCCGGCGGTACAACTGGTCAAGGCGAAAGTCCTTCAGAAGATGATGGAGAAGCTGTCCGACCGATTAGTGTCAAGCTGGAAACAGTTACTAGAACTCGTAAGCCAGATTTTAGGCGAGTCGCAGAAGTCATCGGCGGCGGTTAATGACGACGCGACGACCGTGGCACTCAGCCTACTGAATCTCGTCGTTACGGCCCCTGGATTCCAGAAATCCAATGTCCCCACCGATATTCTCACATCAATCGAAAATTCCTTGGAGAAGATTAGCAGGGCGCAAGAAGCCGATGTGTCACAAACAGCCCGAAACCTCTCCCTCCTTCTCAAATACAGGGATGCCTTGGATGATCCCTCTGAACAGACCACAGCCCCAACTGACCGCCAGATAGAAGACCGTAAAACATATAGCTTGGCCATTTCCTATATCACACAGCCAGACTCTCCCCCACCAGTACGGACAGAGGGTCTTAATCTCCTGTCTAGCTTGATACGAGCTGGCAGCCCTGTTCTCGACATCCAAGCCACCTTGGTGCTACTTTCATCGCTTCTAAACGAAGCCGATGACTATATTAATTTGACAGTGTTAAGACTATTAACCCAACTAGCCGACAAGCACCCTCGCACAACTATCAGGGAAATACTAGAGCACTACGTTGACGCCAACGAGCTAGAAAATACCGACACCCGTCTACGATTCGGCGAGGCTCTACTACAAGTAATACAGCGCCTCGGCGAGACGTTTTCAGGCGAGATAGCGAAGCAAGTAGGCGACGCTCTCCTCTCCATAGCCGGCCGCCGTGGCCACCGGCCCAAAACCATGGCCAAACAGGAGCGCGAGGAGCGACTCAAGCAGATGAAAAATAAAGCCGCTCACGACGCCTGGCAGGGCGAAGTACCGGACCTAAGTGAGCTCGATGAGGAACAGACGGAAGAGGAGAGGGCGCGTAATGAATTCATTGCGCAGATCGTAGCTGGATGGGAGAGCAAGCGCGGCGCGGAAGACGTGCGCATGCGCGCCTCGGCATTATCTATATTCTCTGTCGCGATCGAGACCAACATCGCGGGCCTAGGCTCCACGCTCGTGGAAAACGCTGTTGATTTATGTCTCAACGTAATTACCTTCGAGCCGGGCGCCGAGACTGGCATCTTGCGACGCGCCGCCATAATCCTTATCTTGCACTTCGTAAAAGCGCTTGCAGACGCGCGCGAAAACGGCCGGCGCCTGGGCTTTGGGCTGACGGATGCGAGTCGTGAGGATATCGCGCGAGGGCTCCAGTATGTCGCGCAGACGGATAACGACGGCCTTGTGCAGCAGCATGCGCGCGATGTTGTGGAGAGCCTGGATAATTGGCGCCTGGGCACGCTTATGCCTGCCGCTGCGGAGGTTCGTGATAACCAAGGTTCCGCGGCGCTGACGCGGTTGGCTGGGTTGAATATCGGGGCTGATTCGAGGCCGAATTTGCCTTCTCTGGAGCCGAACGCTAAGCCCAGGATCGAGGAGGTTGAGTAGACAGGTAGTCTCCAAGATGGGGAGTAGATACTACAGAATAGAGACCTACTCTTCGTCATGTATTATACATTAGAGACCTGTTTTATAATAATGAGATTCGTACGGCGTAACATCATCACATTAATACTTGGGTATAACCAGTCTAGCTAACTAGAAGCTCGAACACACTATTAGCCGCCACAGCCCATTGCGTAAGATATATGTCCGAGAGAACCCATCTCTGGTCTAAATCTATCATATGCGGTTTCCCTGCCGTCTACTCGCTCTCCAGCTCCTTCGGCCACAGTAGTTGCCGGTTCCAGAGACACCTGAGCATGGTTGCGAAGACGAGCAGCCACACGACGATGAGCCCGGCAGCCATGACACATCCGGTGATGCGAAGCCCCTCGCTGCCGAGGGCGGCAGCTAAAGCCAAAGTAGCAGTGACGAGCGCCGTATTGGGAAACACAAAAGACCACCAAGTCATCTGGAAGGGCATCGTACGCTCAGGTCGCACGTATTTCCACAACGAGCCCACCGAAACCAGGAAGAACCAGACACTAAGGCCCCAGATCCATAGCCCGACGATAGTCGAGAGCAGCCGGATGATCACGACGCTATGGACCGAGCCTTGGAAGCTGTCTGGGATAACAACATGAGATTGCTGGCCGAGAGAGACTGATTATGCGTAAGCGTTGGGGACGAAATAGTGGCGTAGATCAGGGGCCATACCTATTCCAGCCACTGTGAATCCGCTTGGTCCAATAGATATGAACTAATAGGAGACGAGTATTAGCAATTCCCTTCTCATGGGATCAGCATTGTTCGTCAGGCACATACCACACCCGGCCTCTGCATATCCCTAGGTAGCTTCTGGGTCATAAGGCGGTAGATAAAGGCTGCGCATATCATGAAGCTGATGAGAAAACCCGTGCCCTGTACCGAAATAGCGCACATCGCTATTGCGAGCCTGTTTAGAGGTGGGTTATCCGGAGCGGCACTATTTGCTGCTATGAGCGTAGCAGCAAACGGAGCAGTCAGGAGTAAGGGATATCCAGGGAAGACCCAAACTGGTGTCATGGTATGAATAGGAAAAATTCTGCGGCGTACGGTTTATTAGAGGAACCCATATACATAGGTTGGGATAGGGAGGTCTGCTCACTGGGTCGACCACAGAATCAAGTACATGCCAGCGCTCGCTACTACGCTAATGGTGATGTAGATCCAGAAAAGGCACTCCATAGCTTCCTGGAGCCAAGGGCCAGTCATCGGGATCCCATATTCGCATGTGTTGATTAGGATAGTTGCGGTACTGTTTAATAGTCAGGAGGTATGAAGCAACAATGTCTCCGTAAAACTTACGATACGACCTATCCAAGAAGTCGGGTGTGAGATTTGATCAACCGCAATATTTGCACGAAGCTTACCACGGCTGGAATGAACAGGGATTCCATCTGGTCTAAGAACGAATGCATGAGGCTCCCAGGGACCATGACGAACCTCATCGTGATTAAGATGCAATTCATGACGAAGAGGCATAGGTTGAATAGAAAGAAGCAGATGCCGATATACCAAATCCAATCAGCATGGTACGAATTCCATACTAGTTCGTTGACTGTCAGAAATTCCCACTGTCCCAACCTTCATCTATGGTAGGTAGTACTTACCAGCATGGAGGACGTTGGCGATGCCACCGGTTGCCTATATTATGTAGGTTCGTAGTTGAACTTATGCAACAATTGGTTGTATATAGACAGGTGACGAATAGCGTCTTAGCTTACCATAGTCTACATCAGTGTTAGTAGTTACGCGGAACTCGAAAACTTCCATAAACATAACGACACCGTTCGAAGCATACCATCGTGAACCAGGTCCATTGATGGCAACATATCCGGTCCCGTATGCCAATCTTCGTCCCTCTTTTTGGCTTCCTAGCGTTAGAGATCATCCTAGCCAAGCTTTCAGCATTGGGTCCAGTTAGAGGAACGGGAGGCGGCCTCTTCTTGTCTCGCTGCTCCCGATGCGATATCGACAGGACAGGTGAGGCAGTGCCCCGGTTGAAGTGGTCCTCACTCGGGGTCATATAGCCATTGATAGCTACCTCGACATCGACTTGAGAGGTCAGAGCTCTGGACATTTTGACATGCAGAATTCGTCGGGGCCTCGGGTAAGGAGCTTAGAGATTACGTAAATGGCGACGAGCAGAACGGGTTCGACATGAGACAGAGCCGAGTGGAAATTGACAAGAGTTGTGAGGAATACAACAGTATGTAATACAACAGAGCCAACATTCGAGATAGACATAATCTGGCCGCGGGTCCTGTCGGGAACCTGACTGTAGTAGGTAGCACGAACGAGCGATAGTAAGTGCCTGATTATTTTTGAAGGGGTGTGATTGAACAAGCCGTAGACTGCGAGTACAGAACGCTAGTATTCTGCTATTGTATCCGCGTGGAAAGCCAAAGGTGCAGATGGATACTACATAAGCCTTGGATCTTTGCCGGATCGATCTTAAACGAATGCGACTCCCGGTGCGTGTGGAGTCGGGATAGTCTACGAATGAATGAATAGCGCGGCGTATTAGCCCAGTGGCTAGGTAGTCTATTGATTTCCTCGGACGGAAGAGCTGGCAACAGCACTGTGAGATGTACGTGCAGAATATTCGGGATTGCTATACCTAGAGCTCGAGCTTGTAAGTGAAGTACCGTGGGACATTAAAGGTAAAGTTAGGAGGCACATGCAGGAAGGTACTGTAATTCGGGTTCCCCTAAGTTAAGACATGGTGTTCTCGACCCCCCCTAGTAATCGACCCCCCCCTTGTCGACGGGCCCACTATACCTCTTTTGGCTATAGCGCGATACATCTTACGGACTTTTATACTATACTCGATTAAGCCTAGCCTCTTTTCAAATAACGTCATTCCGGTCGGAATAGCTTTAACGCGTTCAGCAAATTTTAGCCGAGCTCCGGCCGAGGTTTAACCAAGGCGGCCGAGATTTAGCCGAATTTTAACCATAACATTAAATTTTTTATTCACTTGTACTTCATAGAACTAACCAATTAAATTGCGAATATGCTAGCACATTTTTTATTCTTTAGATTTATGCATTTGCATAATTCATTTATACAAATCCCAACATATCACGTGCCGTTTTTAAAGTAACCATCCAATTAAAAAGCTTAAATTTAATGGGACTACCAGGAATGGGCTAGCTTCGAAAAAAGATAAGATAAAGAGAGTACATCTTGGAAAACTGGGCCACTAGGTTTTGATTGGCTATTCAGTATTTTGAACAAGGGGGGGGTCGATTACTAGGGGGGGTCGAGAACCCCCTTACTGAACTTATATCTTATCTAATCGTCGAGAATCGTGTAACCAACTAGAGTTTACGGTGTTGTGGGTGTCCCGCATCAAATTTCGGAACTAGTGCTCGGGTATGACGGCATAGCGCATGCTAGTGCCCTACGTACAATAGGTACATGTATCTTCCTCCCATATCCATGTCGGATTCTTCGAAGTCTCTCACGAATAAGCTACATGATCTGGGTAAATTGATTCGAATTTTGAAATCGTTTACCTGATTACCTAAAGCCCGCTTGTATTTCTTCTTAATAATGCTTTGGTCCCTTGGCAATGGAAGGTAATGTTAATTCGTTTATGAAATCATTAGGTACTAGACTACTACATACTAAGAGGCCCCGCCGTCTCAACACTGACAGCCGGAGCAGGGCAGTTACAGTGCTGAGTAACGCCAGAACCCAGTGGGGCTTTCCGCCGTCCATGACCCGATACCTTGGGGCGCAACCTTGATCCAATACCCATGCCCGCGCCATGCCCAATGCCCAATTTGTTCCATTGTAACTTCGATCAGGCATTGTATCTTCCCCAAACTACATCCCTTCAATCCCAACAAATAAGCGTAAACCTGTGAATTATAAGACATCTCTTTTATTGGTTCCGAGTTCGGCATCGATTCGGAATAAGCTCATCGTTCTGAATGGGATTTTGTTAGTATTGCGTTTCTTAAATCAACTACCTCGCATTCGTCTTCCTAGACGCTATCTTACGAGATTGAGCGGACATATCTCGCCAATCTTCCGGACAGATTCCGAAGCTTGATCCCGATCTAGCTCGGTTTTCTGCACCTTATTCGCGTAGATCAGATGGATATAGTGCATATTCGCGAGGCTTAGTACGGCAGATGAATATCGGTTGCTCTGGGAGCACCTCCACATCGCCATGGGTCTCAGTCGTGGTCCGCCAAGACGGTGGTCCTTGAACGATACGTATGGTCAGTCTCTCAGTCCGAGGCCACTCTGCATGACATGTTTTAGACCTACATCAAGTAGTCAAACTCAGGCTAACGAGATTCTGTCTATGTGTAGATTTTATCGCAACCTTCTTCCAGACGCCGACACGGACGTACGCACACCAGGCCGCCGCGAAGTGCACAGCGGCTCGACCATCGCGTAGATATCTGTCAGTACTTCAAGCCACGAATGCCTCGTCGTCTCGTGTCAAATCGCATAGCTCTCTGGTATCATCCTCGTCACACAATATCCGGCGTAACTTTCACAACTATTTCGTTACACACCTACCATCCTCCTCGCTACATCCCGATTCACGCCCTCCACCCGGTCCTCACCACGGACTTCCTCGCGCGGCGGCCGCCCCCCATCCGGCGGCTTCCGGATCAGCGCCAGTGTCCCCGCCTCACCTGCCACCTAATCGTGATTTGACCGTCGTCCGTATACCCTTACGCAGTGCTAAGCACCACTTCGGCGCTGCAGACTCGAGAGGGTCTAGACCATACAATGAAGACACCAACCAAGCGGGCACCATTGATATGCCCGCGTTCGCCAGGCGTGCCCCGATAAGTCTTGTCCGGAGTACCATGAATAAGAGTGGGGAGGGGACTTCGGCTGACAGTCCATATGGGGATCCTCAGATTTTCTACTTTGGGGTCTTTGACGGCCACGGAGGCACTCAGTGCAGCGACTTCCTGCGAGACGAACTCCACGGTTATATCGAGGAGGCTGCTGAAGAGTTTGAGCTGAAAAGCAGCCTTCGAGCGCAACGGAAAGCTCGTATACCAGACTCGGATTCGACCGGCGTGACTCAACTTTTGTCCGACTCTGAGGCTGGTGGGCAGAATAAACTCGATCAATTAGACATTAAGGGCTCTGAAGAGGCTCGGGCTAAGGCGCAAATACCCGAGATCGGCAAGCGCGGTGCAATTCAAGAATCCGACAATCCAGATGCTGTAGAAGGCGATCGGCCCGTACCCGCAAAGGCGTCGCAGTCAAAGGCCCTACGGTTGCAGAAGGAGCTCGTCCAAGAGTACAAGAACACCATTGGCGGATATTTCCGGCGCTTTCGACCCCCGTACTTCCACGTCAGGCAAGATACTGATTCTCCTGACCCCCCGGTCAGCGTCGAGTCTGTCCTTACGTATGCTTTTCTCCGTGCCGACCTAGACTTTGTCACAGCCCAGGCTCGCAAGCCGGATCCAGACGACCCTTACGTGGCGGACGCGGCTCTAAATTTTGACGAAGTGCTAGGAAAACCTCATCATATACCCCCATCCGGCCAGGGCATAGGAGGGCGGACGCGATTTAAGGGAGGCTCAACAGCTTCAGTCGCTCTCATCTCCACCCCGACTCCCGCTCCGTTCTGGCACCCTGCGGCAAGCTCCACGCTACTAGTTGGACATGTAGGCGACACCCGCATCCTACTCTGCGAGACCGCTACTGGTCTACCCCGCCCCCTAACCTCAGACCACCGCCCAAGCTCCCCAAGCGAATCCCACCGACTACGCCGGTACGCTGCATCGTTTGTGACGGACTCTTTCGGCGAGGAGCGGATCCAGGGGCTTGCCAATTCCCGAGCTTTCGGGGATATGGCGTCTAAGCGCCTGGGTGTCTCAGCCGAACCCGAGATCACTCGCACGGAACTGGGGCCCGCCCAGTACAGCTTCCTTGTTCTCATGTCCGACGGTGTCTCTGGAACGCTAAGCGACCAGGAGATCGTCGACGTGGTCAAGGAGGCTAAGACCCCGGAGCAGGGCTCCAGGGATGTCGTCGCGTATGCTACGGAGGTTAGCAGAGACGGCGACAACGCCACCTGCCTCGTAGTCCGACTCGGGGGTTGGGAGCGTAGGAGCGAGGGCGGTCTTGGAAGCCTGGGTACTAAAGAGATCCGGGATTTCCGACGCAACGAGGCCTTGGATCCGCGGCGGGGGATAAGGTAAGACGGATGCATATACATATACACCAGTGAAGCTCGTTTTGAATATGTCTCAGCGATACACGTTTCAGGCACGCATAAGCATTGGTTTTTATAAACACATATGGAAGCTCGTCATTTAGAGCTTGGTAAGGCAAATAGCGAATATACCAAACTATTGTGTCTTATTTTTCAGTTCGATTCTTATCTATGCCGTTATCCCATATCAATATTTTCATCTCTCAAGTCCCTCGCGTTATATTAAGGCGTAGGCTGTCAGGAGTAGCAATTCTAATATTTATCCAAGGCCTTGAGGGCAAGCTTTTTAAGACTCAACTGTAGTTTCTACAAGACAGGATACCCGCTTCTCAAACTCGTGTCCAGGGTACTTTCAAGGGATATAGTGAATTCAGCGACTCGATCTGTTCACTCTAGCCTTGTTGCCACTGATCCATGTTATACCATCATTGTACTGACGAATTATGAGGTATGAGATGGTTATATAGTGGTTTAGGTTCGACCCCTATCGGCGCTATTTGGTATCCCCCTATTCATCTTCTATCTGTACATGTACGCTTAAGCGTCGTAGCAAAAAGTCATCCAGCGCCAGTGAATTATTCCCAAAGCCCTCATCTACCAAACCCAGACGATTCTCTCGAGATTGCAAATTCGCTAGTTACATTCCCACTAACAAAAACTAACGCTGTCCACAGTCGTACTTCCGAGACCCTATTATGTAGAGTATGCCCCATAGCTCAATACACCAAGATTAGCCAATGCGAGGCTGAACGCAATGATAGGGGCCGGCTTCCCTTAGCGAGAAGTCCATCGAGAACTCCCTCTTACAAGTCTTAACAGACGATGGCTTAGCTAAATGGTTCAGAGCAGAAGATTCCGAGAGCCACTCACGTATTTCCGCACCAAACAGCAACCGCTAGGTTTATTGCACGTTATGAGCGTATCCTATATTCGTCGCCACCGGATGAACGTTAAAGGCGACGGTAATAGCGTGTTATGATAAGTCACTAGACATCTTCGAGCTCGTGAGGAAGGTTGTTGTCTGTTATCATCCTTACTAAACGTACGCAAAGCGCAAGACAAAACAAACCCGAAACCAAAACCGGCGAATTATATGAATCTTCCGGACGTTTGGGAGGCCAGTTCTGGGGTTGATAGAGTGCCTGTTAAGACTTTCTACGCCTGAATATCATGATATTCCTCGTAAGTAGGAGGGTTTGGACGGTCGTCAACGTAATGTGATATTGTATTTTCCTAGGTTTTGAATCAGTCTGAGACTGGTAAACTTAGACCACGTGCCTACCTCTTCCAGCACAGGAGAAAGTTTGAGGATGGGATACATGTAGAGCCAAAAGTTAGTATTCAAGAATATTGAAAGCGCGTCAACTTGTAAAAGTTGGGCGGTTCAATGTTGCATAGTAGGTATTAGCTAAGTCCTCACGTCTCAAGTCATTACAGGCAAGGACTCAGGGCCTGCGAAACGAATCGAGTCTTCAAGAGTCATCCCGAATAGGCTACGGTGGTATCATGATGTTGTCCGCAGGGCCGGGCAGCGTATATGTGTTGTCGAGCTCGAAGTTGTATGTCTTTCTATAGTCACAAGAAGCAAGCAAGCAATGCAATGCGAATACACGAGCTTCTACTTCCACCGCAGGTCTCCTTTACCAACTTGGAGTCAGTCAGTAGGAGATATGCTATGCTATCGACTCCGAATCCTCCCTAACGCCAGGCCAATCGTACCACTCAGCATCCACCCTATTCTTATCACCGCGCCACTCTTTTTGATGCTTTTACATTAGGTGCTAGGGAAGCCGTATCCTAGCCCAGCTCATGCGCTCTATATAGTTGCTCTCGTACTTAGAAAAACACTCGGACGCGCGGATCCGGCTCGAAGTAAGGGGTGTGTGTAAAACATTAAAAACTACTCCGTCAAGCTGAACTACCGCGAGATACCCAGTGCGTCCATGCGCTTACACGACCTCATCTCGAACTGGTCTGCAATCTTCATCTTGTCCGGGTCCGGGAAGAACCAGCCTTGTGCCTTGTCGATTAGGTCGCGCTTGGTACGCATCTCGGTATCGCAGTGGCGGCGTAGAGCTCTCACGAACCCAACTTCGGCCTCTTTGTCCAGTTGTCTAAGCTTGTAGTCGTTCCAGCCGGCCACTTCAGCCGGGTCTACAAAGTAGTCGATGTCTAGTTTCGGTGTGGTCCGGTGATGAGTCAGGGGTGGCTGAGCGGCGTCGAACACCATGGAGGGCACAGCCGGTTGAGGCTCACCGCCTGAAAATAACGACGATAGTAGCGGGAAGACAAATAGGAAGAGGATCGGTAGTAGGCTGATAAGTGTATCCCAGCCCGACGCTTGCCGCTGTTCGGCTTCGGCCTCTCGAGGTCTTCTCCTCGGACCTGCTCCACCCATCTGATGTACACGAAAGCCCCTGTTTCCGCCGATGTTAAAAACGAACTGGGGTCCCGTATCGAAGCCTGGAATGTGTTAGTGATTCCGTAGTTTCAATTTGTGTAGAGATAGAGAAAAGCAAAATGGACCGGACTCACCTCCGAAAGGTCCACCGAAAGCACCCCCGAAGAATCTTTGGAACATTTCTTCCGGACTGATTTCCTCCTCCCACATACCCCCACCGCCAAAACCTGCACCTGGCGGACCACCAGCTCTCGCTCCGCCGAAGCCGGCAAAGGGGTTGCTCGCCTGTGCCCTCGCACTCTCAAACCTGCTATCTGGATCCGTACCAAAACGGTCGTATTTCTCACGCTTCTCCTTGTCGCCTAGTACGCCAAAGGCACGGCTGACCATCTTGAACGCTTCGTCAGCATGTTCGTGGCCGTTTTTGTCGGGATGTGTCAACAGCGATTGCTTGCGGTAAGCTTTCTTGATGTCCGCGTCGGTACACGACGACCGCACGGATTCGAGGTCTAAAATGTCGTAGAAAGCGGTCGCCTTGCATCGCCTAATTCGTATCACGGCGGCCTTCTGTTCAGGTGTGCATTTGCGCTCTTGGTTCCCTTGGTTGTGGTCCCGCGAGCGCGCCGAATCGCCTTTGGCGTCAGAGCCAGAGGCTGTTGCGCTGGGCATGGTCGTGAGACCGTCCTCGGGACCAGCGGATTCGGTTTATCGAATGGGTAAGTTATAGTTGACGCTTATCGCTTCGATTTCTTCGGTTCAATCGTTCAGGATGGAGGCGTGTCCGACGATCGTATTGGTACAGAAATGACCGGGGAAGTACGCGAGGCTCTATGGTATAAAAGGAACGGGGGACCCAGGAGAGAAACCGATGATACCGTCGCGAGAT
The DNA here is from genome assembly GCA_022984865.1 of Hypomontagnella submonticulosa. Taxonomy (NCBI): domain Eukaryota; kingdom Fungi; phylum Ascomycota; class Sordariomycetes; order Xylariales; family Hypoxylaceae; genus Hypomontagnella; species Hypomontagnella submonticulosa. The sequence goes on from JAJKLF010000013.1 coordinate 377,143, forward strand.
AACCGCAAACTGGAGAAGTTAGTCGGTCAATCGGTCGGTCGGTTTAGGGTATGAAGAAATACAGATTTGTTGTTGAATTAGCATCGAGGCTGGATGGAAGGACGATAAGTCGCCGGTGAACAAGATTTGGTCAATTCTGATTGCAAAGTGGCTTCAAAAGTCCAGACCTACATGTATCGTATCGGGCGTATTGTGGCTAGTGCTCAGATAACGCCAGTTGACCCCACCAACTCTTACAAATCTCAACCTTGGGAAGGCATAATGCAAGGTTATGCCCTCCTTAACGTAGACTTATTAATGGGTACACACTGGTCCTAATTCAGCCCCGCTAGTCCTCTCTAGCTCTCCCAATGGAATCCATGACAAGGATCGCCTAGCTCAAATCAGCCTCATCATCATCGACAATTCAATACTTTTTCTAGCTGTCAATCGGGCTTGATTGAAATCGTGAAACCTAGAAGCTCTGAATGTCAACGCAGGGCCACGCGTGAGATTTTAGATCATTACCTTCTCACGATTCTAATTGATACTTTTCATTGGGCGACTACTTGTCATCCAGTGGATTTTTTAAGTCACAGGAGGCTCTCGCGGTCTATAAGTTGTATAGACGCATCGAGCTGCCCAAGACAGTACCTATTCCTAAAAACTGTAAACGAACTCTCAGGAGTCACTATGGCGGAACCATCCAAGTCTGTCAGGTCACGCGTCGAAGCGTGGGGAAGTACGTATTCCCCTACTCCTTCTCCCGCAAGCGCCTCTCACGCGCAAGTGTATGTAGGTAGCCAGGTAGGTAGCTAACGACCGTGGCAGACTCCTCCTTTGCACCTACCGGCCTCGCGACGTTAATAACCGCCCTCCACTTCCGCCCGTTTCAAGTCCGACCTATGCTTTTCGTGCCCATCCTACTATTCTCCAGCTACTCAAACCTACAAGGCTTCAAGATCGACAGTGCCGGCATCACTGCTGCGGCCAGCGGTACTTATGCGCTGCTCGCCTTGAGGAGACGGCCGGCCGCTTTCATGAATCGCTTCTCTATTAGAGGTATCGTTAGAGGCGCGGCTGTCGGCATAGGCCTCATCAATGCTGCCACCGCTGGATGGGTCTATGCAATGGGCGACCGTGAGAAGGAGAAGAGGGAAAGGAGAGATAACCCACGGTGGGTTGAGTAGATTGAGCCAGGGCCATGATTGAACAAAGGCCGCCGGTATGGTGGGGTACGGCCTTGTATAATACTGCATATATGGGCATGGGGTTAGCTGGTGCTGTACATATCGCATCATTAGGCTGGGCATATCACGGAGTGTTTGGCGTATACATATTTTCAACAGTCAGTCATCAAAGATGCAATATGTCCTCGGGTGTTGTTTCAATTGGAATATCCTAGGACGCCTAACCCGCCAATCTAGTCTATCTTGGCAAGCCAATTCCAATCCCTAAGGTTCTCTAGCATTCTAGCGAATATGGATTATTGCCATTGCCGGAAATGTTCGAAACAAAGGAAATAGAATGCAACAAATTCGTTCGTCCAAACAAGCCCCGAAAATGAACGCCGGAGACACCTCAGCACTTGATGGTCTCCTGGCCCGACCAATTTGTATGAATCTCCCGTGTCCGGTATAGCCTGCGGAAAATGCAGCCAATTTTGTCTCAACGCCATGTCTTATTCCCACTCTCTACCCCTCTTCCCCCTTTTGTTCGCCAATCTATGCGACAGAATGCTCTCCATCTATAGCGGCCATCTTGAATCATAGCCGAATCGAATCGAATCCATCTTCAACATGCTCCCTCCGGCCTCCTTCCCACACCATGAGCCTCAAACTCCGAATAATGAATAGCGAGTTCCTGTCGATGGTCTCTCCTCATGACGCGGGGATTTCGCGGGCTATGTGGTAATAAGCATCAAAAGCTTGGTCCCGGAGTATATCCATACCGAGAGAGTGAAAGATGCTAGCATCATCATACCGTAGAAGGCGCGTACAACGTATGGTTCGCTGTTCGAACGTGACACAGCTCTCGGAAGGTCGGATAACCTGAACTTGGTGATATACTCCACATCCGTTTCTCGGACCTTGGGCTCGGCGAACTTCTTGTATTCGCGGATGATACTAGCGATGTCCCAGTCTTGAATCTTGCGGAGAACGCCGACGACGCAGCCAGTCCGATGTTTGCCTTGGTTACAGTGGATGAGTAGAGGGTAGTTTTTCCGGTTGCTGATGATTGCAATTATAGATTGCATGGTTTGTAGGGGGATATCGGCCTTCTTAGTACCGGCCATGTCGAAGACTTCATGTTTGATACCGTTGACGCTGATGAATTCCTGATATCCATCGGGCAGGTCTTTTCCGACTAGGGTGACGATAGTCTTGAGCTGAAGACCTTGCATAAACGGATAATCCTGCTTCTCAGGGTAGCCAGACCGATAAAGTCCGGGGAGTACCACCGCAAAGTTGACAGGCGGAGGGCCCGCGGCGTACGCGTCCCGAAGTGCGACATCGTGAGATTTCGGCATGTCGCTGATCACGTGCAGCGATGTGTAGTGATGTTGGTGGCACAGCTCTCCGCTGCCGAGGGTGATAACTTTATGGTCCTGTGGTAACGCGTGATTTCCTTCACTATTTTGACGCGGCCAGGCTAGCATCCTATTCTTCCCTTCTAACATGCGGTTGGTGGATGACGTATGGAGACCGTGAGACTAAGATCAGCAATTGATCCCGGACTACCCGGCTAGATGTCTTATACTTCGACAGCAGCGTAGCAGGATGTTCCAGGCTGAAAATGAGCGGCAGGAATGTATGTATATGTCGATAGAAGGGAGGTCAATAGAAGGTTTATAGAGAGGATAGGCGAGGACGAGTTGGAGAAAGGTGTGGTCCGGTCCGGCAAGGCGCTGGATCAAAGGGAATCGAGAAAACAATCCATTTTGGCAAGACGTGTTATGATCATTTCGTCTGTCCAAATAGGTGGTTATAGATGTTGAGTTCGAAGATTGGTCCTATATGTACGTGTTTTTGTATTTGACGATATGAAGATCTCGTGAGTCGTGAGTGGACTGTGAATGGTGAAGAATTGGAGAATGCGCAGGTAGGATTGATTGTTGGTACTGTGGGTGGGAAAATACCGAGCGAGCCGTGATTCTGCTGTTGGCGGTTCGCACTATTTAAACCACCTTATAGGGGTCCTTCCGGGGTTACTCTGAACCATTTTAGTTAGCTCTGGCCCTAGTCCTGGCTGAAAGCATTTAAGTTTAGTGGCTTCCATGGCTAACGTGAATAACCTTTAGAGTGTAAACGCACTGTACATTACTCGATTAACTGGGATACTTCTATACTCACTTGATTTTGGTGGCAGGCCACAGTACCAAATTACTCGTTCCCGGCCCTACGAAGGTAACTGTGACTCGGCAATTAACTTAAGCCCCATACCTGTCCAAAGCAAAGCTATTGACCAGACCAACAGAATCTCCGCCTTCTTGTGCCCCGAAATGAGTGGAGTTCCTCATAGAGAGTGCTACAGCATTGAATTCATGCCACGAGTCCTCGGCAGCCAATTCTAACTCAAAATCAAATCCTGATGTGCCATTTTCTTTAAGTTTCTTCAAACCCCCGGCATATATTAATTCCAATATCTAAAGTAGTAGAATGCTTGAGTCGGTGCTAGCAAGTACGACTCAAAGTAACCTCAAAAACCTGTCTTCGTAGCCTATATATCCGAATTAGGAAGGCGGTGGAATGCCCTAGATGGACTTTGGCGGAGCCATGACGCAGACGTGATAGCTTGGGACACGCTAGACAGAATAAGCTTAGTATAAGAAGATCGCTAAGGTACTCGCTATTTTTAATCTCGCTTGTCGTTGTTCTAGGGACGGGGATTGGGATCCGGTAGCGTGCCGGTCCCTACCCCTGTCTTCAACCACAACGTAATTTTTTCCGATTACCAATGATTCTTCATGATACCAGACGATCATATGTATGAATTCGAGTAGATTTCTCAATGAAGCACAGAATAATAAGTGCAGCCTAGACTTCATGAAGACCAAGTGTTATCCGGGCTATTGTATTGGCAAGGCTCAAGTACCCGGCCGCAATATCAAAGGGACAATTCGACACCACAAGCATTATTCGAACATATCCTAGCATTGTCAATATAAGAGACCGACGAGCGAGCGACATCATCATCTCAAGCTACATGTTTATAGGTAGGCAAATAGATGGATAAATATTTTCGCCGCCGTTGTCTCATGTTATACGACTCTTTCCGAATATTGTCAGGCGCGGGCCAGCTGAATGAAATCGGCGCCCCAAGAAATCTGGGTTGTTCTATGCAGCCTTCTATAAGCAATTAGAATCTACAGCCACACTACTACCTTCGCCTTAGAGCCTCGACTGGCCGGCCTTGGATTGTTCATGTGAGCGCAAATTTGCATAGAGCGTCAACAAATGGTTGCTCACACCGCAAAGCTTACCCCGGGTTGGTCAATTACATCTCACCTGCGTCGTCCGTGTCCGTGGAAAGGCGTATCTCCGGCGACAAGATAACGCACTCATACTCACACTCTTCCTTCATCCAGACATAGGCGACTTGGCCAGGCGCTTTCGTCTCCTTGGGGAATTCGGTTATCCAAATCCGCAAGCTCGCTTGGAGGCTTTTATATTGGTGAGACACGTGTCTTCAGCTTTATGTGTGCCTCCCGTGTGACCGCTTCCTGCAGTGAGACGAGGAAGGTAATCACAAGGGAGCGTATTCTCACGTGCGTGTTGCAACCAAAGTGCTACCGACATAATTCGTCCCGAATCGCAGGGGGTCTTGTCTCTTATATAGACAAGTCTATACTACGAGTAGCCGCTTACTCACCCTATTCGCCTGCTGGTCCGACCCCCCAATCCTTCCCGTTCCAATAGCGATATTGCAAGCAATGACTACCTACTTACATATGTAGGTACCTGTCGTTCTCAATTAGTCACATTATCTGCAAGTTATCTTCCTTTCGTCTCCGTTCGCCTCGAATCTTTCGAGGAGGGTGGTCAGATGGATATGTAGTCACCGCTATATTTCTAGATTTGGTCAATGGTTGGGATTGTGATTTTGAACTTTTTATTACTACTAGGTACTTAGTCATACTAAGTACTACATAGTATCCATATTCGTCTTGAAGAACCAGTGCCAGTGAAGTGTATCCAAGAAAGTCTATGGCGCCCACCCCGCGCCAAATGATGCCGTGGCTTCTATACCCCGCCTGTATATAGTAATAACATGGAAGGAAATACCCAAATATCCAATCAGACATAAAGAAAATCCCACAATGTTGTTAAAGTTGTGGTCCGGTTCGTGACCCACGCCGACTTAGTTTGGTTAAGAATTTACCACCTCACTGGGGCTTTGGCCTGAGTTCTTTGGAACCCCGCCGATTTTCGCTCGAACACCGTCTCGCTCATTGGTCGAGCAGGGACGCCTTGTAGAGCCTCTTCAACCAGCGTCGCTACATCTTGAGCACAGCCGAATGATAAACTCCAGCCAGCACCGCCGTGGCCGTATGAATGGATGATGCGACTCCCCGTCCGACGGAGCTCACGCTCGACTCGAACATTTTGGCCTCTGAACGGGCGCAGACCCTGCGCGAAAGGGTATTTAGGGTCCATGCGAGCATTTTCTAACCCAGGTAAGAACTTCTCGCATCTTTCTCGCATTCTGCGTATTATCGGAGTATCAACAGTAAGGTCTAGATTCCACTCGTGTGGCTCGGTTATACCACCAATTACTGCAGTCAAGCGTCAGCGCTCCAGTTTATATCAGGTCAAGGTTATGGATTTCGACTGTATGTCATCCCGAACCGTCATCTCCGTCTCACGGATCCAACTAGCCACCCGCGGATAACGAAAAAGAAAGGGGAGGTGATTGCGAATTCTTACATAGTATGTTGTCATTTCTGGGTACGAGGAAAATGATCTCGTTGGAAGAGTGAGCTGCGTCTGCAGTAATAGTCAGAGCTGCATCTACTTTCGGGAAGTCTGTCCCGTCGTTGATGACTCGGATGAGTCCGCCTCTGATGGGGTAGACGCTCTCGTCGCCGGCAAGCTCTTGCGCCTGGAGACCGGTGCAGTTGATGATGGCATCGGCGTCGAAGCGATCTCGCAGCTCGTCCTCAATCTCGACGAGGTCGTTGTGGATGGTCTCTGTGATGAGGTTGGCGCCCTTGCTCTCGACGAGTCCCGTCAGCCATTCCATGGCCTTGTCGGTGTCGATGACAGGTGCTAATAGCTCATATGCGTCGACAGCGCCATATGCCGGGTCTATTCCCCTCTCGTCGATGATGTCGGCTCCCCGGTAGAATCCCCTCACGCCACTGGCCATTATCTCGGTCATCTTAGTAACCTGGGCCTGATCACTCTCTACCGGGTCGGGGAAGAAGAAGTCGGAAGGCATCATACGAACGCCGGATGCTTCGCTCAGCGCAGGGATAGATGCTATACCATCCCAAATGTGGTATGCCGTCATGGACCAGTGCTTCGAGTGTGCCAGCGAAATCTTATCGGTATGCTGACCGCATACCGCCGGCGGAAACTCCCAAAGGGCGCCAGCTATTTGTGACGTCAAACGTTGTTCGTCGTTTACCCACGCGCTGCTGACTATCGTTACACGGTAGCCCCGGTCGAGAAGCACCCACGCCCTAGGATTGCCAGCGTCAGCAGTTTGTCCCTGCGGCTGGGGATCTAGGTGCGAGATCGACAAGGGACGCGCCCTTGGGGTTGGATTTCAACTTACGATATCAGTCCAGTGACTCCACCACCAATTATAAGAATATGCGGGGATTTGCTAGAAGGCTGTCGAAGTGCCGAACCTATCGGCGTGATGTCTTTCCAGAGTGTTAGATTCGACATTTTGATGTGGCGTTGTCAATATAGTGCCTGAGTGGTCGTTTCGCTATGAGCCAGTGCTTTCGTTCTTTGCAAAACGGCGAGATAGGATAGGATAGGATAGGGCGGGACGAGTGTCTCTGAGTCTCAAGAAGATCCGAGTGGAGAAGATTAGTGTCTGTGAGATAGAAGGCTGTAATTGTTTGGTTTATTGAGTTATCGACTCACTTTCGAAGTTGTCCTCTATACCTTTATATGAGTTTCGTTTTGGCGGATCCTCTCGGTATACATCGTCGGTAAACCTCATCGGTACTCGACTCATCAGCACTGCCCGCTGCCCTTGGCGAACGGCGGTCCGCGCTTTTACAGTGGCCTTTGTCATATGCTTCATAGTATAGTTGCGGAGTCTATTTTTGTGTGAGGTTCACAATAAGCTGAGGGAGGGTCGCGGACACCGTTGATTAGTATTGCTGACTCCTACCGTATACTTGTACCTACATCATAAGGACGCTACATAGTCCATAGCGGTACATCGGATACAGAAGTCTGTTACATTGGCGGTGACTAGTTCGTCAGCTATGTCTGCCTCATAGGGCTGGCTGGCATCTTCTGATAGCTCGACCAACTCCTCGGGCTGTGCCACTCCTCTCCGGAGCTGTGTTTCTGCGAAGTACACACCTCCCGAAGGTTCTTATGACCCCTGCCGGGGTTACACGCAGAGGCTGACCGAAATGATACGTCTCTTGCTAAGTCATGTCGCTTTATCAAGTAGGTATAGCAATATGTACTACCAGAGCTGCAGTAGAGACAGATGAGGCTCGCTGGATCGATCCCTAGAAAGCTGTCGTCCATGGAGCCTCATCGTATCAGATCCAATGCTTTACGAACCCTTCCCCCGGAAGGATTATCACGATACAGCGTCTGGTAACACGATATCCGAAGCATCACCTAGGTGCTATCCCGGCTGGTTCTATAGAATAGCCCGTCTCTACGACTTGTTAGTATACATGACCTTGCTATGTCATGGCGGTCGAGGTCATCGTAAGGCGTTCACCGACGTCGGTTGTTAGTGCTACCACCCCGAACGTCCCGGTGTATACCGTATTACCTTACAAAATCTACTTTCGGTTATTGTTATTTTCGTCGCTAATGACTCCTCGTATGATTATTTGTTTCCCATGCAAACTCTTCCATGCCTCCGATGTTCTTTATCCCACACCAGCTGTCCATATCATCCCATACGCTTATGAGGGAAGAACTCGAGGCGGTGAATCTTGTGTACAGATGCAGGATCAGCCAACGGTAGCCTGTATATTCCTCTGCAATGGTGGGCCATGCCGTAAGTTGTCGGTTAACCCCCGTATATGCTGCAGTGAGAAATCCCACTTAGGCAACAGGCAATATGCCAGGAACACCGTTACAGGTTATTATGTGGAAAGCGGAAATTAACAACCATGTTATTCCTGCACCACGAGCCGTATATCCAAAAAGACGATGTGATCGCCTCGGCAGGCTATTTGGTACTGTTATCACCGGAACAGAACCAATGTTACCACATCGATTGTCGCTTCTCAGATGATCGCTCGCAGCTGGTAGCAAGAGCCAGAAGTGTGGAAATAGCTCGCGCGTATTAGCCTCAAGTTGAAGCGCTCTTAGAGCCTTTAGACCTATTCAGTCGGCTCATTTGTCGTACGAGGCGGGCTTGGCTTGGAAAGGAATAGAATCTGTAGCCGATGTCCCGCTGGCCACCCGTACAATGTTGGTTCTCAATACCATAGTCGTTATTATTTCGGCCCATGGGGCTCATGCACTGCGCTTTCCTCGGTCCTACTTTGTGATGCCGCAATCTGATTCATTGACATGGTAACAACAGCCTATCTCTCGCATTAACACAGGCACAGATACACTCGTCACACCGTATGAAGAGCCTCATCGATTGAGTAACTAGCCAGTAATCACGAACTCTGCAAATTAACTCCCAACCACACTACATGGATACATATCCCAATAAGCCTTTATTACCTAAATCAGCTTCTCTATCCGTGGTCTACCAACACCATTGCCACGCGTTCGTTGATCGTATACTCGCTGGCCACCTAAGGATTGTGTTCACCTTCATTTCTCATTTTGTTATATGTAACTCCACAAGGCGAGCTGAAGTTTCATAAAGTTCCGTTCACAACATTTAGCCGAGGGCAGCTCAAAGCTGTATCATTTTCAGGCACAAACGTGAACCGATGGCGGACTTCGGAAGACCTAGCATACCCCTTAAACTTGATCCTTGCCAGCTATCTGTCTGGCCGGGACTACATGTACTTAAGTATTGTGTAACATCTAGTAAGAAATATGACACCTTCTCCGACTTTTCATTGTACTGAATCAGCACGTCAAGAAAAAGGAGAATGGTATGGCTCTTGACAATACCTTGTTACCTGTCATTAATGAATTATCCGCGAATACCGCGGAAGTGTGATCTAGATTTAAGGTCGATTTCTCTAGATTTGGTATAGACGTCCCTAGTATTAGCATGTATGACCTGCAGCACTCAGCCCTATCGGAAGCTGCATGTGCTTCTGCCCTAATTCGTATGCGGCAAGTGATATACTTACGTGGCAAGCTGTTACCCCTGAAAGGCTACTTCAATAAGGATATAAACCAGCTAGAAAACTATAGGCTATTTTATGAAGGGTAAGCGTCTGGAATAGAGAAATAAGAAGCAAGTACGCGTACAATAATCCTAATAATCCTATTTTAATATTCTCTGTATGTTGAATCCGTTGCGTTCCTAGCCTCATACGTTCACTGTGCCCAACACATACCTGACACGTGGGTCAGCACGCCACTCTGTTACTGTTGAGTCCTGCGGCTCAAAGCTCAGTAACCAAGTAGATTCCAATCGCCCCTTAAATCCGGCCCTACAGATCTCGGTCTACATAAGGCCACCACTAAATTGCGATCCATCCACCCGGTACCAGATGCACAGTAAGCCTCTATAGAGATCTACTTGAACATGATTCGCCGACGTTATACATCCATGCTTACCGACAAATAACGCTCCTACGTCCGCTCAAACCGACATGCTGACGATTCGGCTTAAGGTTCGGCACTTGCCACTTGCTGAAAGGGGTTCAGCCCTACCAAAGGAGCTTGGCTTTTGCCACCGCCGGGAGCAAACCGGAATCCTTTACCCCACGGATAATACCGACGCGAGAGGCGTAGCCCTCTAAAAATCAGGACGCGTATAACGAAACGATCCTTTCGTTGATCCATCGCGCGAAAAGTCGAACGATAGTCTCCCAGTTATTCGTACTTCGCAACATCCTTTATGAGAGACTCTGATAGTCCGAAGCAGGCTCGAGGCCCTGAGTGACACTCCGGTCATCGACTTGTGGTTATATTCCAACTCTACGTTAGTAAGACCAAGTCTGATATACAAACCAGCGGTAGGGCTACTCCGCTCCTCCCCGCTCCCCGCCTCCGCGGATGTTGCGCAATATGGTACGTGTACCCGATAAATACACGTAGGGGCGGCAGAGAGTTTTAATACTTTAATTAGGTATCACCGCGGCTGGGCGGCCTGAGAATCCGTCACGTGAATGTACGCCTAGGTATATAACCACGCAGGTCCTACTTGTCAGATCCACGATACAGGGTCTCGGGTCCGTTCGCATTCGCATCACACCAGATTCCTAAGTGGGAGAGCGCACCGACCCGTCTCTCGTCAGAGGACATCCGCCCGCCTGGTTCGTCAGCAACTTATAAACGTGTAGGTTCGCCAACTATGAATAGAACCCATGTGGTGACGAAGCTTCGGTAGATCGAATGCGCCTTACTCATCATATCTCGATCTTGGAGACAGCCCCTTATTCCCGAAATGAGGAGAAAAGAGGTATATAAGCAGTGGAGAACCTGGAAGTAAGTTGATGTCAGACTAGACAGCGTAGTCACGTAGTTAGAGAGACGATAACGCCGGCTTCGTCAAGCCTCCACTCGCTTTTAAGCTTGACTATATTCGGACGTAAGGCTGCATTCGCATGGGGTTAGGACAAACTTATCACGATATCCTCGTGTGCCGAGTTCCGGTTATCGAAGGCCCAACTAACCCAAAGGCCACATCGCACAATCTGGAGCCAGCCCTGCTCATTTCTGCAGAAGTATAAGTTCCACCAGACTGATGACTCCCGCGGTAGTTCAACTAGGTTGTTAGTCATGTCAGCCGTTTCTAAAGTTGTCTTGATTATCAAGAGTTCTTTACGTGATCAAAGAATACTCTCTGTTTGGAGAAAAAAAAGGGGGTTTATTTCTATGCCACTTAGGGGATAGGTTAAAAATCCGGGATTGCCTACCCTAAGTAGTAGCGGGAATATGTGGCTATGACTTCATCTGGTGGTCGTAGTGCGGTAGTGGCGCAGCTAAGAACGTAACAGTTATTCTCAGTAAGACATTTGATTGGACAGGATCGATGACAAAGCTAGCAAAAAATTGTGGAATATGCTGCGATCAAACCTTGTAAATATTGCTTAGCCTCCAGGCGAAGGTTTCTTTCAGCTGATGCTGGATCGCCTGATGACCTTACCATACTGTACTGTACGTAAATTTACGTCCTCCGTAACCTCTGTTAATGTTCAATATTGAGTCTGGTAGGAGGAAATATACGAATTTAATTCTCGTGTGTGATACAAACTTGGATTGCCACTGATGAGTCTTGCATACCGTCACTCCTCTAAATTTCGCTTTAATCTCCAGTGCTGCTTCCCTTCCCCTTTCGTACCCAATATTTCTGTGGTCGCATCTAAGATTTCCCTGAGAACGAATACTGAAAGGTAGAAAGTACTATGTACTAAATTCTGACGCCGGCATTTTCTAATACGGGACTAAAAAGCTACCCCGCCATCCTTTTTCTTACTGTATATCCGTCAGCTCCTAGCTGCTATCATCTACACATCTACCTATACAGTACACGTCTATACACGCCACATCGTCAATCATCACTCCTCCCCTAAGAAAAAAAACCTGCACTTTTAGGAAGTAGAGAAAGGTGTGCCACAAGGCTGGGGCTTACGCCATGGCTTCCTCCCGTTATGGCTTTGGCAGCTTCCTGCTGGTAGTTGCTATCATCTTGGTGGTGATGCCCGGTAAAGCTGCTGCTTTCGGTGCCGGCAACATTCCTTCCATCGCCCAGGTCGAGGGCCACAACTGGCGCCATGGCGATATCGAGGATATGCTGAAGACTATCGCCTTCCTCCACGGCAAGAAATGGACTACGTTAATGGTCCAACGCACGTACTTTGGAAACTGGCTCCGTGATTACTCCCAGGCCGTTGATGTCGGCAGCTTGAAGGGCGTGAATGCCGCCACCATTCGCATCTTAGTCTGGGTTCTATCGTTCCTTGCCAACGGATATGCGACTGAGGAGTTCGAAGTCACGGAGGACCGTCTCGGCGTTTACAGGCCTGAAGAGCACATCGATAATCCTCTGGGGTATGCTGATGGCCTCGATGCCAGGACATTTGACAAGCGACTCAGGGGGCCAGTCGCGGCCGTGGAGACCGAGATCGACATGCGCACTGGTATGAAGAACTATATTGCTAACGAGCAAGGTAACTGGGCAACGAGCGCCGGCTATCTTCGATTTAGCATCGGACGCAGCGTGCATTACGGCAGGTTGTACTGTCATGGCTCTCACGGCAAAGGAAAGGAAGAAGACCTCTGCGAGGCTTTGAGGTGCTTGGGCCAGGCGCTTCACTGTATGGAGGATTTCAGTGCCCATAGCAACTACTGCGAGCTTGCATTGCGTGAACTTGGTTATCACGACGTCTTCACTCACTGCGGATCCGCTTCCGAGATCAACCTTCGCGGCAAGCGAGTCTTTCCCCTCGTGACCGGAACCTTTGGTGGTGTTGACTTCCTGCATTCGGTTCTGGGTGAAGCCAACGATCACTTCACCCAGTCCGAAGTTGACCAGCTGGATATCGCTCTAAAGAATTCGGAGCAGAGCTCGGGGCCTTCGGGCGGGAGCAGCTCACGAGGGTTCGGCGGAAGTTTCGGCGATGGCGTGACCGATTTCATCTCCCTTGTCGGTCAATTGCCGGGTATAGGAGGCGGCATGGCCTCGGAGGCGCGTAACCTAAAGCGGATGGCCGAGGACCAAGAGAGACAAAACGAACGGGAAGAATCTTATTCTGGGACGCGAGCTAACGTCAACATTGTCCCTGGTATGAGCGAGAATTTCGACCCTGTTAAAGTATCTAGACAGATCTACCCCATCCTAGAATTCCGCGACAAGATTGTCAAGTCGATCAATAGGGGTATCGCCAAGATCCCGGGTTTAGAGAAGCTACTCGAGCACATCAGTGAAACCCTAACCGCGTTCGTCCTTGGCCTACTAGCTCCCTTCATTAGGCCCATTATCAACGCTGTCACCAAGGTGTTGAAAGATGGCTCTTCGGGAGTCATCAGCGCAAGCGCTCAGTCGCAGCTAGAGCCGTGGAAGAATCCCAACTGTACCGACCCGACCCACTCCATGCTCTCCAAGGACCACTTCACCAATGTGTTGAATCCCTGCGCTGGAAGGATCGCCGCAGCGATTCTCCAGTACGTAACACCGTATGTATACTTCCATGTCTCTTATCTTACCCGGCGTGTTATTCTAACTTATTCACAGACGAATTCTCTATGCATGGGACAACCCTGGCGTGCCCGTAAATGAGGTTGTGGACGATGTCTTACGCGCCTTCCACCACCCGGCTCTCAGGGACGATCGCGTAGAGATCCAGCGTGAGATGTTCGAAACCGTGCGCAAGTGGGCCGACGAGCACCCGCGCCGCCACGAGATCAACCGTATCCTGGGATCTGAATCCGTGCGAAACGGTAAGAACCACGTCCTATCAGGGCAGGGCCAGAAGGGTCATTCGCACGGCGGCGGCATTTTCGACGGCGGCATTATGGAGCAACTAGGTCACGGCAGACCGAAGGGCTCGCTCTGGTCGCAATGCGCCACGAGAGACCTCAACGCTATGGGCGCTGGTGAGACGCTGCGTCCGGGATCAGGCTTCGGGTCGAGCCGCCCGACGTCCTCGCACTCACAAGGCCGCCCAGCGCAAAGCCCTGGCTACGGATACAACACATACCAACCTCCGGCGCCGTCTCAACCATATGGTCAACAAGGCTATCCTCCTCAGCAGGGCTACGATGCCCCCCCACAAGGCTACGGGGCGACTCCTCAAGGTTACGGTGCCCCCGTTCCTCAGGGCGAAGCTGCATCATACTACAGCGCTTCGCAGCCTGCTCAAGGGTATCCTGCTCAAGGGTACGGACAACAGCCACCGCCTCAACAAGGAGGATACCCTCCGTATGGCAACCAGCAATGGGGAGGTGGGTATGGGAATCCTCCGTACCCTTAAAGGACATAGTATAGATGGGTGCATAGGTGACTGAGGCTGGTAGGGAAAGGCGTTGGTACGTGGCTGTGATTTGGTATTGCTGAGGTCGTATGCTGCGCGGTGGATATTCCCATAGTAATAAACTCGAGGTGATTCCATGCTCTTGATTCATATTTTCGATGCCTCGGCAATGTTTGGAACGATATAAGTGTACTACCGTTGCAGTGGAAGCTCCCGCTCACCTATATTTCTATTTCCTATCTAAATGTCTAACTTTCCCTTAACAACGGCCCCTTCTTATACGGCTCGATTGCCGTGAACTCTATAGCATGAGGTAGTTCGTCTTGGGTCCAGTACGTGGTTGCATGCCTCAACCAATGGGCATAGGTCCCCGGCACATTATCCGAGCCCTCGTTATCCCTCCACAGCGACCCTAAAGTGCATCCATACACCCTGATTATCATCCCGTGGGCCAGTTTGAAACCGAAGCTCTTCTGCAAGCATGCTTCCACAATCTCCCTCGCCTGCTTCTGCTCGGCGCTCTCGGCCTCGCCGTCTTTCGGAAGCGGCAGCGACATCAGCTCGAACGCCTTCTTTCCATCCCAGTTGGTCATCTCGTTGATCAGCTGCGAGCCCACCATGAACTCCATCGCATACACATGTTCAGCAACGTATTGGGGTCCGTTCCAGCCATCCTCCTCGTCGATAAGCCCCATAACCATAGTCATCGCCTGCCCCTGGATGATGTAATCGGCTAACTGCCTTTGCACCTCGTCGGGCCCAATCGTCTTTCCGTCCTCTTCGATCGTAAAACTACCCGCTATCAACGGCGCGCCTTTCAGCAACGGGCTGCTATGCATCCCCTCCGTGCTCGTCTTCCCGCCGTCCGCGGCCCACAGCGCGAGTAGCAATCGGTGTGCGCGGTCAAATAACGCGTTGCCCCGCCGCGATGCGAGGAAGTAGTTGGTCAGGTTGCGGACCTCGCCGCCGCCCATGTTGTAAGAGAGCAGCTCGTACCGCGACTCCGGATTCCCGATCGTTCTATTCCACAGTCGGTCCAAGTCGCCGATTTGCATCATCCCTGCATCCGCGTACACGCCGCCGTACCGCAGCAGCAGCGGCCATCGCACTAGGTCCGAGGTGTGCTGCACGGCGTACCGGCCGGTGAGCGTGCCTTCGGTGAAAGCGCGCGGGAAGAGCTGCGGGTCCGCGATGTCGAGGAAATTGGCTATATTCGACGGCGAGCCCGCCGCGCGGTCGACCACGCGGATCGCCCAGCCGAGTTTGGAGAGTCGGCGGTGCCAGGCCCGCACGTTGCGCTGCGCGTACGCGTGCATGGTGCCGTAGCCCGAGTGCCAGAAAAACCAGACGTTCTTGTCGTCCGAGACGGGCTTCGGATGTAAGATATCGTGATCCACCTCGGCATCAGACCGTGTATCTAGGAACTCCGGCGAAATGCGATGGACGCCCCGTGGGAGTGGATACTCTGGTGACTCGCTCATGTTGCCTTGAGTTTGTGTTCCGGTGCTAGAAGATGATGTAGTTTGGAGATCTTGTAGCATCTGAGACTAGTCCTCTGGTCTACTCGTGTCCTTGCAGCTGCTGTGTAATTGAATGCCCTGTTCAGACGATCATGTTTTGCCACTGGGCGACTCGCCGGTATTTATAACGGCGATGCCAAGGTCGGTCCTAGGACCTAGAAGCCGTGTTACAGAAAAAGCCATTGACGTAGTCGCAGAATGAGTCAAGCGGTCAGCAGAAACGGGCTGAGTTTTGAGGCGGAACACTCCTTGTGCATGAACCATCACCGATTCATGATGAGCGTCATTCACGTGATTACCTACGGTGGCGGTTATTTCCGACCCCGGCCCGTGGTCGTGTCGCATTCTGTTACCCCATACGAAATGCATTTCCCAACGATATCAAGTGTTTCTGTGTGACTTTACTTTAACCCATCGACCAGATGCTCCAGCTTATCGATGACGCGTTGTTCGGACATGGCGATGGTCGAAGCTGGCGTTCTTACTAGGGAATTATCGAATAATAGTAAGGAATTCCTACATACATGTATGCTTGACACTACTGTTCTCTCTTTAGTCTTTCTTTTGCTAATAGTCTTAAAGATAATATAAGTAGTACGCTTGACCGTGCTCCTAGGTAAATGACCCAAGTGACCACTGGATCCTGCAAGGTAGATGATTCTAGTGGTTAAACCTCCACGATGATTCGTAAAATTTAGAACTCATTGAGATCGTTTGACATGCTGGGCATGTTATTTAATACCATAACGTAGTGATACGCAAGCCGACAATGGTGATAAATCAGCGTAAATCGATTTTTGAATATGCTTTGCCCCTCATTTCTGTTGACCGTCTTCTGCTGGGCCGGATATAGCATCTGATGCTGACGGCCCTGTCTGGGAACACCCAGTGATGCCATGCCCAAACTTACACTCCTTCGTGTGTTCCTCGAGCTCTTTCAAGTTCGAATTCTTATAACCACACTTGCAGTGCGAGTCTATTAC
Source organism: Hypomontagnella submonticulosa (assembly GCA_022984865.1). NCBI lineage: Eukaryota > Fungi > Ascomycota > Sordariomycetes > Xylariales > Hypoxylaceae > Hypomontagnella > Hypomontagnella submonticulosa. Next base: position 393,900 of record JAJKLF010000013.1, read on the forward strand.
TCTCTTTCGCTTGCAGGTAGCAATATGACGACGGAAATTATCCTTCCGTGTACTTTCATAGGCACAATGGCAAGTATATTTGTAGAAGGTGTCCATGTGGTGCGCTACCCGCATATGGCGCTTCAAGTTATCGGGCCTCTTATTGAAAGTCTTATCACATTTGTCGCAAGAGAATTTTGTTCTTTTCTGGGCGTGATCGGTTTCAATATTGCTGTGAGGACTCGGAATATCAAGATTGTTGTCCACAGTGTAGTTGAGTGACAGGCCGTCAAGAGCCCAGGCTTGTGGGTTGGGTGTGGGGTCAAATTGAAGTTGGTTTGGGTCGAACCCGACAAATTGATCCGTCGCATAGCTGGGTGTAGAGATGCTCTCTAACTCGGCAGTTAGGTTCGTGATAAAATGAGGTACGAACTGTGACGATGGAAGATATGGGGGTTCATCCTGGAGGTTTGAGGAGGCCCCCGTAGTGCCTTGTGACAGCCACATCTCTTCGAAATTGATACCCTGGACGGCGCGGGCCACCTCAGAGATTTCTACCACTTTTGGAGGCACGAAGTCTGGCTTAGTTAGCGAATGATGGTTAGAGACTATAATAAGCCTACAGTTGTTCCATACCTGGTGGTGGGATTTCTTCGTCACTTGGAAATAATATCTGCCAGAGTTCTTTCCAAGAGCTGACCTTGGTGTCATTCTTGCGCTCGGCCAGAAGTGTGTCAACCTCATCCGTTATCCCGTCTTCGGGATCTATCAAAGATTGGCGTTCAACGACACGGCAGATCTGGTCTGGTGGTGCCCGCATGTGTTCGAGAAGTTCATCACTGCTCCTGAACCCCTTGTGACATCGAACGCAAGTATGCGGGAGCTGTAACTGTCGGTGGCAGGTTCGGATATGTCGCCTAGGATCTTCTGTTAGATTTAGTGAAGCTCATTACATACATTTCAACTCGAAGCTTTTTCGACGTACTTCAGCGTCGCCATATCTTTATAAGCATTATTGGCACAATTATGATGCTCGCGAACGTTGAATCTTGCTGGATCACGTAATCTGTACGGACAAGGAAACTTCTCTTTCTCCGTTCCTGATCTTACTGGCACCTTACGACGATGTCGATTGGGCAAATGCTGATTAGTTATGCTGGACTCTCTCTGGACCGGAAACCTCTCAAAAGCGGTGCCAACGCCGGCAAGGTCGTGTCTTATCCTGCGATAGAGATATCAGTGACTGGTATTCACATTTTCTATACTGGGTCATTACTGAAGATGGTCCAACGGGTCATAACCGGTAGCTGCCGGAGTTTCTGCAACGTTGGCGGCTCCCGATCGTATCGAGCTTTCGATACCGTCCATGTTCCATGGCGTTCCAGAAAAGCTACGATGGCTTCCCTGGTGCATGTACCTCTGGATACGATGTAGTGAGTAATGACGACGATCCCTTAAGTTGAGGGTGAATATGAGGTAATGGATTGGAAGCGGAGATTCTCTAAATTTAAGTCCGACAAAAATGAGGAGGGACGGCGAAACTTCGGGCCAGTCAGATCTTGGCTGCTGGGCGATGTCATGTGGTGCTTACCTGGTCATAAAAGCTTGTTGGCCCCTCTTCGAATGCCTCAAATTTCAAACCCCTCGGTTTAAATTGCCACTCCTCACTCCTCACTTCTCACTCCTCACCCCTCACTCCTCAGACCTCAGACCTCAGACCTCAGACCTCAGACCTCAGACCTCAGACCTCAGATCTTAATTTACTCTATTATTAGCTGACCACCATGGCTCCAATCAATCGTAAGCTCTCATACTGAGTGATTTTAAAATTGGCAATTCTGATCTGTGTCTTAGCCGACGCCCAATCCGATATTTCGGGCCCTCTGACTGAGCTCCCGGACAACGCGGAGAACAATCAAGGTGAAGGTATGAAGCATCAAATCACACTCTCCTAATTAAACTTTTGCCGGGCTCATGTTTCGTCAATAGGCGCAAGCCTGAGCGCGGGCATTGCTCCTCCTCAGCCTGCTGTTCTTGCGGGACACGGTGCGAATAGTCACTATCAGCTTGATGCAGCTCAAGCGTCCTTCGAGTCCGACTCGGTCGGTGGTCACTTCCAGTCTTACAACGGTGATGGTGTCGGGGCTGGCGGCAGCAACATAGCCAATAACGGACGCGGCGAGGCTATTCGTCAACGCCTCGCAGAGCATCATAAGCGCTGTGCGGCCAATCGTAAACGTTGTAAGCGTCGATCCATTGCCTTGTCTTTTACGATGTTGCGCCCACCGCTACGGTTCTGTCCCTAAAGCTAACTATTCTGCAGGCTATATCATTGTTGGCGTCGGTATTACTTGCATCCTTGTTACAATAGGGGCGATGACATCCGCCAGCTGCTCCGATGGCAAGATCCAACTCGCAGTCACACTGGAGGGGATGGCCATTGCCGCATTATTCACCCCCACTTATGCCAACAGCATCGCCTAAGAGCATCGATCCATTGAAGCAGTACTATCGAGTTTTATATATGACATTGGATACCCATGCTGCAATTTCAAATGTTTTAAAACAATACTCCTCGAAAGTATCTAAGCTGGCGGCTACGTCTGGTTATCAGACGAAGACATACATTAGCTATTTCATTATTCATTGATATTTACACAACTAAGAATTATACAAGTCATTCATAACGAAAGCATTTATGTACAGTACATACTATGTAATTAGTACTGTATGCAACTCGAAGTCAATAACAGCGCAGGTGACGTAATAATTAAAGTAGTACCTACCGTACTTTTCTCCGAATAGGTACCAGACTCGGGACGCAGGGACCAGTTGGCATCAGCTGATGAGACGCGCCTCTTAAAAAGGACGCGTTTTTGTCCTCTATTTACTTCCTTTCACCTCCACCAATCATCATACTCGTACAACTCATCATCGCCAACATTCTGATTTCTTGCTGGAGACGAGTCTACCGCTGATGTTTAATCCGAGATACGAGTCAAGCCATCTCCAATCGCATTGTATCCCCTCGAGTAGGGCTCTTTCGCTCGCATCTTTCCGCTCGCGGGAAGATCGAGCACTCACAAAACTCGCACGACGCCTCCCCTACAGTCCTCCGATTCCCATTTTCCGAAAGGAATGTCCTTGTGGCCCCTCAGTCGCATCCAATCCGGCCTCGCACGACACGTCGCAGCTCGGGGTCGACCGGGACCTAATAAGCATGTCGCGTGGGGATCGTTGTGCGAAGGTGGCCACCTTGCTTGGCTAATGGATCGATTGCAGGGAATGGTGTCTCGGAACTTAACCCTAAGCTTTCTCCTGGTTCTAGTCTTGCGCTTATAGTCGTCCGGAATCCGCCTTATATACCGCTCCTTGCTCTCGTGACGCCTCACCCTGCTGAAAAGTAGGCTTGGCCGAACGGACTTCGAGAGGTGGAAGGGTGGTGGTCGGACACTCCAGTCGCCCTTGCGCGTGCGAAGGCCTTTGCTATGAGTCCAAGGGTAAGAGCTCCTGGTCTGGAGACGCTCGTCAGCTCTGGTCGCTGGAACTTGGACTCTGGTCATTACGTTACCGTGCTGATATGTCTTCGGAGCTGGATCGGATGGGAGATGGATTTCCTGGTGGCTTGCTGCTGTTGGCTGGATACCACAACGATCTACCTTGCCGATGTGCGTGCCGTCGAGATCGATTGGTAGGAATATGATGCTGGCCACATACAGTCAGGGCCCTGTGCAAATTTCACCTTCCCTGCCGCCGGCCTTCGCCAGAATCATCTACGTCGACTAGGCTAGGTGAGCGACGACTATGCGGCTACAACAGAAATTTGCCACCGGGCTCTGATACATCTATTGCTACGTTATCAATTCTCAGTACCCTCTCGTCTCTGGTCACAATCCTGCTATATGCAGCTGTCGGTTAATAGCCGACTATTCCAGCCGTCACGTACCCGCCCACCTCAGCCTCTCTAGCTCTCTACGGACTCCAGCGCCACATCTCGGCAACAGCCATCGATGTGTCATCTCTATGAGGTCCGACCAGGCGCATTAACTTTCTCTCGTGGGTCTTGTCCCACGATGATGGAAGACGCCAGACCCAATTTGTCAGCTTCTCTCGTGGCAGCTGATGAACCTCCCTCCCCTCTACCGGAAATAGACTGAGGAGAGATGAAAGTGCGGCTTTTACGGATGTCTTTTGGCCGTACGGATATGCCCCCCTTGCTGCTTTCTTAAGCCCGACGGGGAGGAATCAAAAACTAGTCCGTGTTGGCAGTGCGTTCAACAGAAAGAGCTCTTCTCGAGACCAGGATTAGTACGATTGGTATGATGCGATTCGCCGGTTTCAGCGATATATTCGGTCGAAGATAGCATAGGATGTTTTAAGAAGTTGGTTGTGTGGGAGTTGGATCGAGTCACGTATCGGGCAATCTACTAGTTGTCGCTCTCCGCAGGGAATAGAGTCGGGACCCATCTCGAGTTGGCGTCAAAGCTTAGTGCTTGTCCGGATCTGATCACTGCGAGTCGAGAGACAACTAAGTAGGGAGCCTGTGATCGTGGGAATCACTTTTTGGGTTTTGGGACACAAGGACAGACCCAATGGGGGGCAGTCCTAGGCCGTCTTCTATTCATTCGTGGGTAGAGGGCGGCCCCCTTTCTTAGGGATAAGTTACACTTCTCCGTATGGTTATATAGCGTCCAACTAACATGTTTAGCAGTTCCTCGAGCGCTCTAATAGCCTTCGGGGCATCCTTTATCTACCCAGTCCTGAAAGCTCAGTCCCTTCGCCTTACTTGGCATCTTAACGAGGAGCGGAACTTCAACGTCCCCCGGTGCACCAGTCACCTCGGCTGTCTGGATCACCTTAACATCTGTCAACCTCTCACAGCCCATCTTTTCATAGAATGGAGCCACATCCTCAGAAGTCTCGAGGTATAACGGAAGTTCGAGCTTCTCGGCGATATCTATCCCCCACTGCATCAGTAACCGTCCTGCGCCTCGTTTTTGGTGGTCTGGATGTACTGCTGTGGTCGGAAGATCTCCATTTGATATTAGCGAGAAGCATTCAGAATTGATCCAGTGCTTGAAACTCACAGACATGTCTCCGCCTACCAAAAAGCTGGTCTCTCATCTCAAATATAGGCATCAACACTTTTTCGGATGTCTCCCTTTCCTCACCCTGAAGCCAGTCGACCCCCGATGGCTTCTTCCAGCTATGCTCCTCTCCGTGCTTCCAGAAGAGCTGCCAGGTTGCCATCCCGATGATCTCTCCAGTGCTAGTATCGACGCATTTAATCGGGTACGTGCTCGGATCGTGCTCCCAGGTATGTTGCGTGGCCATGTCGTACTCATCTCGGTTGACCCCACTCGGGAATAAGAATCTCATCACCGGCACATCCTCGAATGCAGTGAAATAGATGTCGTTTATAGCCTTGATGTCAGGGACCTGGGCCGGCAAGACAACCAGCGGCATATTGACGGGCTTCGATTATATCTTCAGGGTGATATCGTAGAAGTTGCGCTTAGCGAGTCAAGGAAACAATCCAAGATGTTATATCCGCACGCAAACCAGAAGTCTAGTACGGTGCCTTATAGCATTGAGAATACGAAGTTTAGTCCGCTCTGCCAGCTTATGTACTCGCGAAGGAGCAAGCACACGCCCCAAGGACTATGGAGCCTTCGAGGAGTCGTCTAAGGGGCCTAAAGCAAGTATGGCGAGCTTCAAGGATACTGATAATCCTTCGAAGAGTAACCATTACAGAACAAGCAGAGGACCGCTTTCGCCCCATCCGAACCGTCATCTTCACGTTGCGGCTCAAAGCCGGGTGTGGGTCCGTATACTGGCCAAGCCATGGACCTCAAGTCGGCGCTCGTATTCGTATTCAGGGGGTTATACACCGTCACTTACTACTACTGAGTTGCTAGTACCTCAGGATTTCTTCAAAACCCGTTGTCGACCGATTATTTCGTATTCGGTTTGCCTATTATTCATATCCAGGGCGCTACATGTAGATACAGGTTCAATACGGCAGGATACACTGTATAGGCTTGGCGATGCAATTCGCACTTCCTCCCAGCGTTCTCAACGTATGCTCTGAAGTCTCCCTGGAGTTCTAGCCATCAGGGTAAGTAAGACCGCTGAGCTAGGTAGTTACCCGTTATAAATATATCCTAATTAGGGAGCCAAGGGCCCAATGATTGGTCACATACAGTTAACTAGCGCAGGATTATTACCCGGCTAGAGCTTACATGTAGGCACTTACCCAACAGCTCAATACATCAATCATTGATGATAGTATCTTCTTCTCTCAATGATAAATCTTGGACGGCTTGCCCCGGAATTCTGCGCTCGTCCCGTCTGCCTTGTGACGCCAATATCTTCTGGGACGAAACTACGTGCCATTGGTCTATATAAAGTATTTGATCTACCCCTGAATAGCAAAAGCTACCTAGGTACATAGTAGATGAAGGCGGGATTGATATTCAGTACCACCCGACCAACTGGCTAAGAATCTTTACTAATGTCTCGATAGTCCCATGCGCCTTCTCGCAATTGCCTGAACGTGAAGCGCAGTCGGCTAGTTGATATAATAAGAAAAAGTCTAAACACCGATATATCATATCACAGACTTACCCGTACTTCACTAGCTTTCGACGCTTTAGCCACACAGATTCGTAATTCGTAACAGATCGCCGAATTCAAACAACAGGTTCTAGCTAATGTTTGGTTATTAGATGCTGTAGGATTACTATGCGACGTTTACTTTCGTGCAACGAATGCCGATCTAGCCTAGAAACAAGTTCTAACCCCTTGGCGACGCGCCGAGGATAGGCCTTGCTCGACTCGCCAAAAATGTGACAATGCGACCGCGGGGGGCTATGTTCAGAGGCTTCAACAATAGCCACGGCAAACAAAACCTTTGCTATTCTCTCAGTCCATCGTTATTGTCCTTTGTCGCTCGCTAATGTTATAAATGATAATTCCTTTTTTTCGAAGGCGGGCCACTGTTCATAATGACCGTCAATGAGAAAAAATCGTGGTCGTCGCGCCTCTCTTTCTTTCGCACTAAGAGGGCGATCTTTGCCTTGACATTCTTGGTCATTGTGTCGGCCGTGTTGATCGGTGAGTTCTCCTGTCCACCTTAGCAGTGTCTGTTCATGTCCTAACACATCGCAGCGCTTGGTGCGACCCACGTACTTCGATCGGATGGCGGCAACGACGCTCAGGAATCGACCGACCCCGATACCAATACCACAACGGATGGAACATCAACCGCGCTAGGTAATTGGAAACCGGAAAACTCCAGTAGTCTCGCCGATGGCACGCCGCTTCGTATCATGTCGTTGGGCGCCTCGCTCGTTCGAGGTGAGTTCTCAACCGGCAATATCGGCTTCCGCAAAACGATGCGCGACGAGTTAGTCCGTCTGAACATCACCGTCAATATGGTGGGATCCCAGCGGTTCGGTGATATGCTCGATAACGACCTCGAGGCGTATGGCGGCAATCGTGTCAGCCAAATTCACGAGCATGCAACACATATCGTGCCACAATTACAACCGAACCTCTTCCTCATCCAGGTAGGGACGAACAATGTCCTCCAAAACAGAGATGTCGACAAGGCGGGCGCAGATATGGAAAAATTCATAGACTACCTGCTTGAGACGTCGCCACGGTCCACTGTAGTATTCAGTACGTGCCTGACGAACACGGTTCCTGATTGCGAACCCCGAATTCTGGATGTTAATCAGCAATACCGTGAGCTTATCAAGAAATACGAGTCCAAACCCGTCCTACTAGCCGAGATGCACTCCAGCGGAGGTTTCCCCGGTCGACCACAGCCCGAAGACATCGGCCCCGACGGCACGCACCCTACCGATTACGGTTACGGCTTGATGGGCCACATCTTCGCGGAGAGCATCCAGGATGCGGATAAGAAGGGATACTTCCGTTGGCCAGTCGAAAATGGGCTTGAGAAGGACGGGGACGTCGGACGAGTTGAGGAGACTAAGACAACAGAAGAGTTGCCACCACCGACATCAACCAGTAGAACTATGACGAGTTCGACGCATGCTACAACAACTAGTGCTAGTTTATGAGACCGCGGATTTAGATCCTTCACATGCGGATTCTGGCTTACGTCGTGCATATGTAGGATGCGCAATAAAGCTACAACAATCTACTGTAGTTTCTACCATATCAACATCACACGGTCGCGATATGGCAATAGCTATTGTAACTGCCGGTGATCTACGATCATAAGAGACGCAGCTATGGAGATCGTTCGACTCTTGGGCTTCCCGCTAACTTGGATCGGCTAGGCTTGCCTCTACAACGAGGCCGCGGTGCTACGCCGCAAAATGGAGACAATAGAAACTAAGCGTCTTGAAACACGGGTTTTTTACGTCTTTGTGAATTCATGTAAATTAACGGCGGAGTACACATTTGGCGATGCATTCTATTTTCAATTAATACACATCGATGTTTGCATTGTTATTTCCACACATATCTATATTTTCTATTTGAACTACTCCGGAGCTTTTCGTTTACATTACTGTTCATAACTACCCATATAAATGGCTTCCAATCCCTCACGGGCGCTAACACAAACCCCTGTTCGGTGATGACCCCAAAACGAGCTGTCTCAGACTTGGTCGAAACAACTGCGGTTGCAGCAACCACTAATTCATATACATACAACGAGATATGGGTTTCCAAGGCTTCTCGTTCGGTTTTAACTGCCTCGCCTATTCATAAATCTGATCCCTCATCCCCTGATCTCCGTGATCTCCAGCTTCCCTTCTCCCATATCATTCTTCTTTTCGTTATTTTTTACCAATAAATTTATTAATTTATCATTTTCCTTGTGTTGATCACAATGGAGTCACAAAAGCCCAAGTACGCCAACCTATCGCACGTCGACGACCGCGACGATTCGAGGTCCAGCACCGAGGTCGAGGACTCGTTAATGGGTGATGAGAAACAGTGGCATGATATAGAGTTGAACAGACCCACGACGCGAACGACAAGACTAGGCAGATTCGTCGCGGCCGTTAAATCGTCACGATGGATGATCGACACAGCTTTACTTCTCATCATCTTAGCTTTGTTAGTCCGAGACCAGTGGAGCAGACCAGTGCCCGAGGAGAAGGAAGCCAACCCGTGGCAGTTCGGCCAAGATATGACGGGAGTTGGTCCCAGGCGTAAGTGTAGTTCAAAGTCCCGGGAAGACACCTTGAGGTCAATCCTAACAAGACCTAGTCTCTTCAAAGATAACAACCTTCGCAAGGGACGAGTCGTACGCCCCGAACAATACCGCCGAATTCTTCACGGACGAGGTGCTTCAGAGGTGGAATGGCCTAATGCCAAGTACGTATCCATGGTTTGACGTCGGATACAAGCGCAGTTCTGACTATTGAGTAGAGGGTATGGGATTCGTTTGGGTGAATGATACACACAAGTACCACGATCTTCCTACTCCCATCATGTGGCCTGAGAAGACTGTCTTCACGACGTCGGCCACCCACCAGCTACACTGTCTTGTAAGGCATCATACATTCCTTCATACCGGATAAGTTGGCGGTCACGGCTAATACCAAGCAATAACAGTTTGCCATCGTCCAGACGTACTCAGGCATGACGTCCGGTCACGAGATACCAGACGACCACCACTGGCACATGATCCACTGCTTCGATTACATGAGGCAAGCAATTATGTGCAGCGCCGACATGGCTCTGGAAGGCCTCGAGACGACTTTCCCGGACCACAATGGTGGCTCTGATGGCTGGGACTCCAAGCACGGTAGGTCATCATATCCACAGCTGATTTATACCCCAATACTAATCAATTGGTAACAGTATGCCGCGATTGGAACGACGTCAAGTCTTATCTGGAGAGCGTGCGAGCGTACGATGACCAACTCATTTACTAGATCACTACCTGTATCTTTCATTTATCATAGCGAGCGGTATCTGGTCGGTGTTGGGTTTAAAATTTGGAGTTAGCCCTGTTGCGTATACTGTCTCTACGTTTACACGGATATCACACCAGAACATTTATATATGAAAGCAACCTCTGTCTCGTCCGTCTCCATCCCGGTTCTGGCCTAGAAGGCGTTGCGGGATAAGATTCAGACGAGGTTCTCGGAGATTTTGAAGACTAACATGTGACATTGAACCGTGATACCTTGCATGTGTCTACCCAAGTACTGCTATATTAATAACTGGCGAGTTGCATCAAGGCGCCCTTAACTGTCTAGTACCGTACGAAGGGACCAAACTACCAGTCCGTACTTGTATTACCTACCTAACTTATCCTCCGATCGTACCAGGTATTGCTTCAGTGCTGCACTACATATTATTTACCGAGAAAACCTCCACTTTGATGCTCGATTTCCTCGATCTCTTACCGTCATCTTTACTTTTCTTGCTGTCCGTTGTGGCGACTCGGTCGAGTACTACACCCTTTTGGCGCTCCTCGGCAGCTTGCTCAGGGTAGCAGGCAGGACAGTGCGCATTGATGACTGGGTGCTCCAGGCTGCCGGACTCGGTCTCGACCCCGTTAGTGACACGCATAGGGTGATACTCGCTGTTCAGGATCAAACCCAGCTTCGCTCGTAAGCATTTTGTTTCCACGATCCTGCAGTGTCCCATGGCACCTGGCATTTTGCACTTTCGGTAGTCTTCGACGGTACAGGTACACATCTTTCCGGTTCCTGGGGAATAGAGAGTATGTAGTCGATCGAGGCCCGCGGAAACGTAGTACAACTGTATGCTTCTCGCAGGTAATCGAACGATTGGCAGGGCAATGACTTACTGGAAGATTGAAGTATCAGAAGTCAAGGGCTGAAGTTCTTCCGGTGGATAGCATTTCGTCAATGTGGCCCGCCGCGCTTTTATAGAGATACCTTTTCCATCAACAATGGCTCTGATGCTCAACAAAGACATTGTTTCTTATCACCTCTCGTATTTGTTGACCTTATTAATGCTAAGCACGAACGTCGACAAAGATTGTGGCTAAGCCTCAGCTATTGTTGGGATCTTTCATTACCTAAGTAATATGGTCGCTTCCTTGATTATTTTTGATGGGGATGGCTGAACCCATTGTCCATGCGAATAGGGCTGCCTCTTGACAACAATGGTAGAATGAGGACTGAGGCGGGGTGCCTACTCGGAATACGAATCAGTCTGATATGAAGTCTTAAGAAGTACGGATACTAGACCATGGGAGAGAATTCGAATGGAGAGGCGAGTAGCGAGGGGTCTGAGCGAAACTCGCGAAAATCAGCCGACTTCGAATGGCAATATGTCTCTAAACGCTGCTCCGGCTTACTCGGATATCCCGGTTTGCCTTGTGGGAGAGCTCGGCTTCTCATCTGCCAGTATCCTACTTCTGTATATTAAAATGAGGCAGGCAATTCTGAGGGTTACGGGAGCCTGTGTCGCCATGTAGGAGTGTGCGGTCGCCAGTATTCACCAACGTTTATGGAGGATGTCATGAAAGATCAATAGGTGATTATTTCCCAACTCCTGGGAAAATTAGCTCGTCTCTTGGGCATTACACTTAGACCCTTTAACGAAGAGGCGGTCAAATGAAACTGTATCTATGTAGATAAAAAAATGATGTTTCTGGTTTAGAGATAGCACAAGCTATTGCTCTTATGATCGCGGCCGTAAAATCTCGCCAGGGATGATGCTCTGTTTGCTCATTCATATCAATTTATCTCATACCGGTAGTAGTCGCCTACAAGGCTAGCAGGTAGGTACCCAGGTACACATGTAGTGACGGGAAGAAATCCATGGATGGAATATGCAAGCTCAGGGCCTGGAATAGCATCCCAGGATAGGAATTAAGAAATACCCATCAATAGGTGTTGAAGCATAGACAGGCTAGGAAAAGTACGTCCATAGATGTAGGTAAGAAATATGAAATAGAGTGGAGTGAGGATGTACAAGTATTCTGAGATCAAATAGGGCGAAGTAAGACATGGTAATATAGGTCTACAATGCCAGGGATTCGCTATTTATTGTCGCCCCCAACTACCAATCCAATCACACACGGGGAGTGAGATCATGTTGCCGACCTCTCTAGACTAAGACTCGACGAGTTTATCTAAAAACTGTGAAGGCTCTCTGATATGCTGGCAGGCAGTAAACGGTAATATCCCCTCCACTGGTAGTCACGCCGTAGGACGGATACGGCATGCACGCACCCGGCGTAGAACTAATGAACCCTGGACGCCATCGAGAGATATCCTCACCAGTGGCTTAATGCAGCGACGAAAGCAAGCCGATCGCTTATCTGGCCAACCATAAACCTTGATTGGAACAAATAACGAGGTGCAGTTATGCAGTACTCCGATAGCGGTACCTAAGTACCAACTTTGAAGTTATTGGCGGCGCTTGTAGGATTCTTTTTCTTAACTTACCTCTGCATCCACAAGTGCACATTATGGTAAGTTCGCTCAAGGTGCCTCCTGGTCTTGCTATGGGGGATAAAATACTCGCTCTTTTATCAAGCTTGGGTTCTGCCCGCCGGGTTCCCGCCCAACATGTGTGTCACGGTCATGATTCTCACGCCCGTTTCGAATCTACTGGGTTCAATCCCTTCATGAATTTGAACTTGGTACCATATGGCGCACTACACTTTCGTTAACGGGCAGGGTCAATCTCCCAAAACTGTACATGCCTCAGACCTTATACCAGACTTAAAAACTCTAGGATATACTGTATATCCTCAGAGAATCGAGACTATTGCTACGGCCATATCATAAATAAAACGCAACAATATGGACATGGATATGGATACGGATATGGGGAGAGCATCAATACTTGCCAGTATTTCCTACACTAGACAACGTTAACGCCTATCTAAATATGGATTACGCTTTGTCTACAGCCGCGCAGGATACAGACGTATCTGGGCGTGTTCGGCACTTTGAAACAGAAAGCCCGAATTACGAATCCCCAGCGCCGCAGAATCACGACCATACCATCGCACAAGGATATACAAATAACCAAGGATATGCGCCTGGACAACAACATGATAATGAGCAAGAGCGTCTAAGTAGCAAGCAATACAACAGTGGACAGGGATATACAGCTGGCCCAGAACATGGATATGGAAAAGCGAACGACTATGCCTATCCAGCTACCCAGGTTACTCCGTCTTCTGACACATTCGGTAACGCCGCTGCAGGGTCTCGTTCATTCACCATCTTTGGATTTGGAACATTCTCTCTTCCGTCTTCAGCCTCGCTTGCATTGGTTCTGTCATCGGCGTCTTGTGGTACGAACAAGGCAAGCCCTTGGATCAATGGCAACAAGGATGGGGTTAAAAGATATCACCTACCGCCGTCGTCTCGTTCCTGGGCACTTTGGGAAAGTCTGCTTGCTTACTTGCCGTCGCAGAGATCATCTCGTAGTTGAAATGGATACATTTCAGCGCGGGACCTCAGAAGCTCAGCGATCTACAGATCTTCGACGGTGCCAGCCGCGGCCCTTAGGGAGCAATTCAGTTAGTGGTGCTCAAGAATAAGGCAATGGTTAGCGACGTGTGCTTCCCTTCTGGTGGTGGCTTCGTTATTCGTCGATCCCCCCCCTACAGTTGGTTTTCGCTTTCCTCCCGACAGTTGACCCCCGCCCTCCAAACGAAGCGTGCTCCCAACTACTGCGTAGACAGTAGTTTCATCAACCAAATGTCGGGCGGGTCCCCCCCGGTAGGCGATTGCGCAACAGTCCGTGACGCAAGTTACGGTAGCGGTGATCGGTATATCTGTAGCGAGTGCTGGTTGCCAGGTCACGGCTGGCCGGATCCATCTAACTGCTACAACCCGGCTATCTGGCGCGGGACGTATGTCTTCGGCGTGGTCCAAACCAGCGGAAATGTGGGCATGATGGGCAGCGATGACATTGGCGATATAGTACGCTATAACATGAACCAGTTCCAATGACAGGGACTTGTTGGGGCGAAGGGGGTAACAATGGGTAAAGTCCTCGATTACCCTAACCAGCAGGAGGTTGTCACAGTCGGATGGGGTCTCTATCACACTTAAATCGAGCGATGTCTCAATATCTCGTATCATGATGTCTTGTAATTGGCCATGGGAATATGTCACTGGCTTAGCTTTATCTGCGGCGGGGGTTCAGGCTCATCCAGCGCGATAGGTAGAGAACAGGAGCCTAAGTAGGGGCCGCCCCCTTTTTGCTGGAGCCTTAGCAGTCCGTATACATCAGACATGTTGTAGTTACTAACACGATCCGCTTCGCTCAAGAGCCCGAAAGTTCCCGTAGTAGGCATACCACAGCAAAGCTCAGCTTTGAGGCTATATACACATCCGAGAAAAGTCTGTACACATATAAGTACGGCGTCTCTTGTGGTCGGACAGCTTAGGTAATATCGGGATGATTGTTGGAAGGTGTGACCAGTCCTGTTTCCGCTCCTGCAATCCATACCTATCGGATCCGGGTGGGTCCCAAACAATTGCCGAACGGGCCGGTTCCTAGTGATAGCACTAGATTAGTATCCTTGGCCTTGTAATATCCCGATCTAAGCGAGATCTCTATCACCTAAAGGTTAATCAATTATCAAATGGTTAAAACGTCCTTATCAACCGTGCCGCATGAATGTTTACAGTAGCTAGATGTACGGGAGCAGTGCCTTCCAGGCTCACCTTGGAGCCGTATATATGGCTGAGACGATCGTAGCTTGTATGGTTTTTTATATGTTGTTGGCGACGATTAGCGGTAATTAAGTTTATTAGGTTTATTTATTGGAAATTTTAGAGGTGTGTGGGATGTAACGTCCGCCAATGGTAGATCACATCTACGGGTAGTTCTGGACTTGTTGGTTCCTGCTTATTCGGCATTCTTGTTTGTTAAGGCTCGAGTCGTTTAAAATGCAACTCTTCGATCGAGTTTTAGCAATCCACAAAGGCGAGCTAAGAACGACAAGGAGATGAGATAGAGATCGCTCCCCCTGAACGCCACTACGCGGGTTATTTCAAGGATAGAAAACAGCCACAAGGAACCCCCTTACATGGAGATTACATAACAGGACACCAGATATTACCGGCCTAGGTAAGCGGGTACCAAGTAGTCTCTTTTAGCCCCTTTGTCCTTAACTCCTTAGGGGTTAAGCATTACGGGTTCCAGCAGGTACAATTCCCCTAACGCGTTCTCGGGCGAGCCATGCGCCACAATTAAGACGCGGAATTTGGCCGATCCAGACGGACGTCAAAGAATTTCTGGCCTGAACCCTGAACATCTGAACAAATAACCTCAAAGCATCTTCGAAGCAACCAAGAAAAACTCGCTGTTTTCCGGGCCTCGGAAAGCTAGACAGAAACCCGAATACTAATATCTCGATTATCTATTACGAATTTCTCTACTCTATCGTGCCGCGCTCTACTCGACCCGACTGGACCCGGCCCTTGCACAGTCTTGCCTCCCTTCCCTTTTTTATTTTCCCCGCTGCCGACCGTGTGAGGGAAAGACAAAGGCGACAAGGAAAAAAGGGAAGGGTCCAAGCAAAGATGCAATGTCGTATCCACCGGCCAAGCGACAGCGATCTAACACGTCGCGAGATTCCGTCAACGGCAACCCGCAGACCGCAGCTCCCGCCCTACGGCATCACCAAGTCGCCCAGGGCCTCAGCCTATACTCGCCTACGGTATATGAGAATGGCGGCTACCCACTCCAACCTACCGCCCGCCAGCCGGTCAATTATAACCCTTATTCTCCCGGCGCGGTGACAAATGCGGCCGGCGGATACGGCGGAGCGTACCAGGCCTCGTCGACGGGCTACGGTGCCGGGCCGTACAGCCCCCAACAGCAACCTAATGGCTTCGCGGCACATTACTCTCAGACGTCTTCGAACGGACATATGACGCCCCACGCTACACACTATGCTCAGGCGGGTGTTAACGGGATTCGGAACGGCAGTTTTGCAGAGACACAGGCACAGGTACAAGCACAAGCGCAGGCACAGACCCAAACGCTCTTACAAGGTCAATCACCACAGACGGCGGCGGGTGGGACATATTCGCCTATACCGACAAACCCCCACGTTGCAGGTTACGGCCAACAACCACGCACAAACACTCCAACAACGATGCCACAACATCCGCAACACGCTCTATCGCAGTACGGAGAACCCTATACTTCCCAGCCGGCAGCACACGCCACATCGTATCACGCGAGCGCCAATTCATACTCAGATCCCTCTTCCACCCTAAATTCCCATTTTAGTCCTGCACATCTTCACAGTCCGGCTCACTTGGCCAGCCCAGCTCCTCTACCGACTCCCACACCTCAGAATGGGAACGGTCACACGCCAGATGAAGATATGAGCGACAGTGACGATGAAGAGGACGCACAGGGCGAGACAGCGGATGAGTCAACAGAGGTAAGGACAGGAGAAAATCGCTCTGACTAAGCACCAGTGGCGAGAGAGAACGGGAAGTGAACGTACCTTGCTGACATTCGTCTTAATCACAGGTTTATACTAATCCCGAACCACTAAAAACGTCTGTATCATCCGTGCAGTCTGTCCCCACGCCCCCGATCGACTCTGCGTCTAGAAACGGACAGCGGCTGAAAAAGTGCTCGTGTAAGACGGGGCGTGGCGATAAGAAAGCCTGTGTGTTCTGCGTTTGCAGCAGGCAGGGGCTCGCCTGCTGTTCGACCTGCTCGTGTGGTGACGCCTGCGCCAATCCGTTCACGGACCTGACTCAATTCTTCGGCCCGCCCACACCCGAGAACCCCCTTTGTGGCGCCAATGCCTGCTTCGCCACCTGGCTTTGCAACCAACCCAATGTCGAGGAGCTGGATATGGAACTTATAATAGATATACTTCTATACGACGATACATCGTGGGCGACTATCCGGGAGTACACCGATGCATTCAAGAAGTGGGAGGATGCCTGGAAGAGGGCCTGTAGCGGGAAAAGGAAGAAGAATCGAGATGTGCGTGAGAGCCTTGAATTTGAGTTGCTCCGTGGTGCCTTGGGCAATTGCAACACGGATGATTTCCATGGCCACTGGTACAGTTTCTGTAAGGGCGGCTGGGTGCCTTCCGACCAGGTGTACCACTGCCAGGAGTGCCGTGTCTGCAAACCCAGCGCGGAATGGCATTGCGACAAACATGGCCATTGCACCACGGATCGTGTCTGTCCCGATTGCGAATCTTCCGCGCCGTATTCGGGTATGATAGCGTCATATCCCGATCCCAGCAGCTAATTAGGTGTTTCCTCTCTTTTTATTTACTCCGCCTTGATAGACACTTCGGAAGGATGGATATCGGATAGACAGCGTGCTTTAGGGATACATAAGGGCTCAAGGGATTCTGCTATGGTTTACTCATATATACCTTGCATTGGTAGCGAGAGTGTGTTTGCCGGAATGCTCAAAACATACGAAGCGTTTGGAGAAAATAAGCAGATCGATCAGTGGGATAAAGCTAAAATTTTACAACGGCACAGCTCGGGGCTCGACCCAGCTCCTGCCCTCATCATCTGGCACGCTATTGTGCATTTCAAATCCCATTATGAGTGATGAAAATATCTATGCCCTGCCCTAACCATGAATGAGTTCTCTTGTCCTTCGCTAAACCCAATTACAGGTCCGACTACAAATAGCGGTGAAGACGGAACCTGGGGGATAGCCCTGGAAATGACCCGACAAGCGGACCGGTTAGGAGTCTCCAACGCGTTGAACACACCTCGGTCTAAGCGTCTACATCCAATTGTACCTACCTACCCATCAGTCCAGAAATAGGAGGAATGAAACCATCGTATTCACTTCTATCAGTATAACGAAGGTTAAGAAAGGCATATGAGTGGTCAAACTACGCTGTAACTACCGCCGCCACTGTTTGGAGATAATAATAAGAAAGCCGCAGAAAGGACGTCTGCCGTTATGTGGCCCCTTACTCTAGCAAAAGCTACTGACACGCGCATGAAGCTATCGCACCGTCTACCTCATGAATGATATCATCGGGATTCGTAGCTACTCGGCTGTAAGACTGCACTCGCGCTTCACTACCTGACTGTCAAGAAAACAGTGGTGCTCATATGGTATGATATTGCCCTCGTACGTGTATTCCGAGTAGGATATACGAGTTCAAAGAATACGATGGCAGGCCGGACGAGAAACATGAGAATATCTAAGGGTCATTCGGACTCAGACTACAGAGGTAAGGCTTGATAAACGAATTAGGCTACCGTGCGATGACCGATGCCGCACGGGCTAGACACGAGGTGTAATACTTCTGATTCCGCCCGGGGTGGGGTCGGGGCGGAAAGCTCGAGTCCTAGGTCTAAGGCAACTATACGTGACTTTCCCCAATTTGCGGTGAGTGCCAGCTACATTGGTGCGAGTAGCAGTCATTAGGTCCTGTCCAATTTAAAACTTAGGATAGAGAGTCCTATAATGGTCATGAGTGCTGGTATGGACTTTAACCGCACCATACCGGCGAAGAACCCGCATCCTACCTAGTATCTATATCACCTCTAGCCACATTGCCTACAGTGAGGGCATACTCTTATCTCCAGTCGCACGAATCGTATATTGTTAAATATAAGTAGAAGTACGTAGTATGATCGAAATATCCTACACATTCTATATAGGTTACAACTTTTAAATAGGACACAGAGTTAGTAGAACGTCCTAGTGTAGTCGTTACGATGAACCATCTTCGTAATATGCCGGAGGCCGCCATATCAACTGTAAGAGCTGTCGCGCAAAACTTGTAAGGCTGTCGTCTTAGGCTCACCTAGAGAGAAGATGGATTGAGCATAGTGATGCAAGAGCAATTCCTGATATGCCACTTAACAATACTCATTATAACAACTACAGGAGGGATGCTGTAAGAAAAAATTTACCTGAAGTATATCAAATCAAGGCGAGTGAGTACACCCACTTGACCCCGTGGCGAGGTACCTAAGTAGGCAATTGGTGGTAATCTCATCCCAATACTAGATGATATTATGAATTTTATGCTAGTGACATTCCCCTTTTCCGCCAGGTTACCAAGTAGTTACTCGCCAATAGTTGTCTTTTCCGTTACACGCGCTATTAGCGGATGAGGCTCTATGGCTCAAGCCCGTAAGCCGTACAGTAGCTAGGAATCGCATCAATGAAATTATTAAGTAAGCATGAGATACGTCCGGGAATTGGCCAACAGTTCCTAAGGAAAAACAATAGGCAGTATTGTTAGATGTTAGGAATAGGTAACACTAGACGCAAACCGAATATTCGGGCGTATCTCGATCCAACCATACAGGTCACAAAAACGGAATGAACCGAAAGCAACAGGTGCCTGGTAACGTTTAGCCGGACGTGTAACCCACGCGGCATGTTTTCGAATGTCCCTTTTTTCCTGCTGGGGTGTACGAAGTCTGGATCTAGGCCAGGACAATGGCCTTTACGAAGGCGGTTGATTTGCGCTACCTACATCATGTACATGTATGTCGCGCACATGCATACTCCAACGCTGGGGGATCTTGCAGATGTCTTGGGGGCGCAGGGAATTCGGGGCGAGAGAGGGGGGATGAAAGGCTAAGTATGGAAGACGAGGGTACGCGATGCGACATGGAGATAGTGGAGGCGAGGAATATGACGTCTCCAACATAACAGCTCCCCTTACTTATATCCAAGACGAAGTAATGAGAAAGTTCGGCTTAACCGCCGCCACGGGTCGTTTGGTAGGTCAACATCTTGCCAACACGTTTTGGCTGTCGGTGTTGGTTCGCTTGCATCGTCTAGTGACCAATGAGCGATTGTCTTCAACCAAATGCTGGCTCTCATCGTAATTTAAACGGGTATGGTCTAAGGATGCGGTGATTCGCTGCTTATGAAAAAAAGAGGTATATTGAACGAAGTAGAAGTAGGACTTACGAAAAAGAACTCTGATGTAGGTATGTACCTGGTACATGAGCATGTTCCAACCGCCGCGGATACACATAGGATAGGTAGGGCCCCAGGTGCGAGGCGACTATCTTACCTAGTGTCTACACCATACATATACACATAGGGATGGACTCCAGCTCCTCTATAATCGTAACTAATCTGCCTACCTAATTTTCGCACTTTGGCTCCGATGGCTAGACCTATATCTCTGAAGTATTCGCGTAGTGGTATCGACTCTATTATGCTTTTCCAACAGCGTAAGTAAACCAACGTGCGGCCGACGTTCACTCGTCCATACAGCCTGCTGCAGTAGCAGTAATGTTGTCAGCCCCCTAGAGACGTAGAATCAGATAGATGAAGGTTACATGCACTACTCCTCTACATAAGCAAGTTGGTACCTGCGGTGCATTCTTAGCAGTCGTTAGTAGAAGCGGCGGGATATCGACGCCTTACGGGTTGTGGGTAGAACCAACGCCGCACGGTAGTGACTTAGCACCGGTACCTTAAATGACCTCTTAAGATTCTTAGCTGAGTGAAAAGGAGCCCAAGTCCCATCCAACACGAAGGACTAAAGGGTACGTCAGGGAGAGAGATAAAAGTGTCGACTGGCCACATCGCGGTTATGTCGTCTTTAATACCCGCTATCCCTCTGAACGATTCTTATATCTCTCCATCTTTCTCTCAAGATTTTCGGCCCATGCCTGCCCCGGTCAGCATGGCTAGTCACATCCGAGCTGCAGTATCCAGCAGGCCGGCCCAACCCGGGGTTCCCAAGAATATGGATGATACGCACGTTGGGACCAGATTATATCGATCTCCGCTTTTGTGGCTTCCGTGCGAGTTGCTCGTGCATACCGCGTCATATCTTCCCCCGGAAGATCTTTTCAGCTTACGTCTGACATGTCGCCGTGTCGAGACGTTCCTGTACGAGACATTTTCCGACGAGTTCTTTTCCGACAGGCGTTTTATGGTTACTGAATGGTAAGTGTTGATGGCCGTATCCTACCTGGCTGCTTGCCAAGCATTGTATATTCAAAGTTGACCATATGATAGTATGTTTGCCCCTTATGCATACCGATGCCTCCGAAAGCTTGTCGTTCTACATAGGCGACAGGGGTGTGGTGATTTATTGCATATCCGAACGCTCTTTCCGACGCTCCACTAACAGATGCCGACGTTACAGATAGCCTGAAGTGTCTGCTGAATATATCGAAACACTCTTACATGTCAAAGCGGCTGTCTAAGCTTACCATTGGACTTGATCGACTATACAGCAGCGATGCTTTGCCCAGCTTTACACTTCAGAATTGGGATGCTGATAACCCTCATGTTAGGAGAGGGATCGAACCGTATAAACTGGAAGAGCTTGCTGTGGAGCAGAACTGGCTGATAAGTAGTGGTCGATTCCAGCTGTTGCTCGGTGAGGCCTTGGATAACTTGCCAGGTATAGTCGAGCTCAGCTTGCGGGACGCCAAAGCTGCGAGAGAACCATGCCGGCCTGGCTCAAGCCCGGTACTCGTGAGCTACGGCACCGCTGAAGTCCGTCGACAGACAGGGATCGATTTCTTGGGCGACGATCGACATCTGCACTCGCAAGACCAGTTTGCCGATGTTGTCTTCTCGATTGCTATGCTTGCTACGGCTAGGAGCGGCAAGAAGTTGCACTCCATCACTGCTGACGTACGGAGACAAGACATGGGGCTATCTAGCTCGGCCTTCGTGATCCCAAAGTCCATCCTCGGATCTCTTGGACTGTCTCTACAAGGCTTACGGACGCTTGATGTCGCTGTCGGCTTTACCTACATCCCGCTCGGTAGCTTCGCGCATGGGTCGCAGGGCTTCCTACAGTGGCAGCCCCATTACCTGTTCTCGTTTCTCGAGCACACTCCGAACCTGGTCTGCCTCCGGGTAAGATCTAGGGGCAATAGTTTCCTGCTAGACGGAATCGTGAACTGGCTTGCCCGATTGGCAGACCTATCAAATGGGAAGCAGGTCGAAGCGTCGAATGCCTATGGCGATCCATATTCCAACATCAACCGTAAGCCGTCGACACCGAGATTTCAGGTTTTACAGGAGCTGGAGCTAGAAAATATGATCGCTCCCACCGAGTCACTCTCCAAAGCTCTACTTCATTTGGCCGGATCTCTACGGCGTTTGCGCTTGCGCATGGTGGGCCTCACTGTCACTACCGGCGATGAGGAGCTTGACAACAATGCTCGGAGCCCCAATGCTTGGGCTTTCATACTTCGACAGATGTCTACATCTGCCTGTCTTGAAGACCTGCAGGTAGGACTCCTAGGTCACCACACAGTGACTTGCACGAGCAACGGCAATAGACACCAGGTTGCCTTTTTGAAATCGGAAATGGGCGTGCAGTCGGGTCCAAGCAATGGGTTACTCAACACCTGGTCACATGCAGGCAGTACCCTAGACATGAAGGAGTTTCTCGTCGAGGTTGCGGAGAAAACAGTCGTCATTTGCTCCAGGTGCAAACAGAGGAATTCCGGCTACCGGTCTTCTGAAGATGTCTTACTGGAATACAGCAACTGGGGGTGGGTACTTTGACGGCTGGTCCTGTCATACGCCTAGTTAGCTTCCGATGAGGCTATAGATACCTAATTACTATACCATTTATATGTTCTTGTCCGGTCCCCAAGCGACTTGCTTTACAATTGTGACACTGATGTGTAGAACCTAAGCGCAGCTACTGAAGCTTGCTTTGTTTCCCAAACCCCTCTCCCTGCCTCTCTGTACCACCTCAAACTTGCATACGGCCTAGGATTGGGTTGCCTATAATTGCTTAGCCCTGTATGCTAATTATCAAGTCTACTATCAGGGTCCCTTGTCATCTCTTGTTATGAGACAAATACTCGTAAACCTATCCTGAGGAATGAGATTTGCTCAGCGGGTACCTACATGAATCCTTATCAGTAGCGTACGATAAACTGTTCTGCAACCTTGAAAAACATTTATGATATTGTGCTTATCTTCCAACCGGAGATAACCCACGACCTGGTTGGTACACTTCACTGCAGATCAGCAGGGATACCGATAACCAGGTGCCTGCCTCCTTTCCGTTTCCTGGTAGTGAGACGTGAATGGCTGCCAATACAGCGGAAATCCCACGCTGTAGCTCGGTGTGTTCGGTAACAGGAATGTGTGCGGGGAATAAGCTCGAGACTTTGTCATTTTATTTACTTAGCTAGGTATCATTATGACGCTTGAAAGAGGTTTTCTTAAGCTTTGACTCATTGGCCCGTTTCGTTCTACTCTCTTCTGAGGACTCGAGAGTCAAAATACCTAGTAACTAGGCGGCTCTGGTTGAGACCAGCTTATCCAGTGTTGACATTGCGGCGCGTTCACAGTTGAAGATGGCGCTACCAATAGCTTCAAACCATGGCGATATTGACGAGTCCCTGGTCCCAGGCACAGTTCATTTAGTCGATCTCGAGCAAATAATGGCGACGCGACATGCTAAGGACCAGAAGGACGTCGTACTTGTTCCAACCCCATCCGCAGACCCCGATGACTCGTTGAATTGGGCTCCTAGGCGCAAGTATCTAGCTTTGACTTGCGCTCTCCTGTACACCTGGTTCAACGGCATGGCGTTATCGGTCGTCTATTCGGTGCTCGTGCCCCTCTCCACGGCCCTGTCTGTGACTGAAGCAGATCTCAATGCTGGGACTGGCTACATGTTTCTGCTACTGGGGTGGGGTCTCCTGTTCTGGCAGCCGTTCGCCCTGCAGTACGGTAAGCGGTTGGCCTATTTGGTCTCGCTAATCGCGCTTATGGCTGTCACGGTTTGGGGACCATACGCACGGGGGAACGGGCAATGGATTGCGAACCGCGTCCTGACGGGCTTCTTTGCAGCGCCCATCGAGGCGCTCCCCGAAACCACCATCGCGGACTTGTTTTTTGCCCATGAGCGGGCCACGTATATGGGCTGGTACGCGTTTACTCTGGCAGGGAGTAACTTCTTCGCACCGGTTATCTCCGGATTCATTAATGACGGCGTCGGATATCGATGGGTGTTCTTCTTCCAGGCCATCTTCTGTGCCGCAACGTGGGTTTTCCTATTCTTCTTCATGGAAGAGACGAATTACGACCGCCGGACTGTGGGTATTGTTGCCGAGTCCAGTGACGGGGTCGCCGAGCCGGGTCCGGACGCGGAAAAAGGGAAGGAGGCATCCACGGATCCGACTGATGCTATTGAGCGGGTCCCTTCCCCGGACGGCCTGCCGCCGGCCGCGACCAAGACCTTTTGGCAGAAGATTTCCGTTGTAGATAAGCCACGGCCATTCATGATGCACTATCGAGCGTGGCAGTCCCTAAAACTCCTCTCGTGGCCTGTGGTGTTCTACTCGGGTTTCAGCTACGGCACGTACCTTATCTATTTCAACATCCTCAACGCGACAGCCTCCATTATACTTGGAGGTTCGCCCTACAATTTTCAGCCCTCCCTCGTTGGATTGAGTTATATCTCTTGCGTGATAGGAGTTGCCGCCGCGTCGGCCTTCACGGGTGTATTCTCGGACCGCTTCGTCATTCGCCAAGCACGCAAAAATAAAGGTATCTCCGAACCTGAGCACCGGCTATGGCTGTTTGCTGTTTCAACACTAGTAATACCTTCGTCGCTTATCTTGTGGGGTGTTGGTGCTGCCCACGAGGTGCACTGGTTCGGACTCATTTTCGCCATGGGCACCACAGCATTTGCCAATACAATGGGAATCACTCTCAGCGTCTCGTATCTGATTGATACGTACCGGGATATTTCGGGCGACGCATTAACTACATGCATCATCATCCGTAACACCATGAGTTTCGCCATCGGCTACGGCATCACACCTTGGCTAGATAACCTAGGATACCAGAACTGTTTTATTAGCGTCGCCTTCGTTGGGCTGGCCATCTGCTCTGTCTTCCTGATTATGATTAAATGGGGCAAGACATTTAGAGAGATGAAACGTCTCGAATACTGGCGTGAAGTTAAGAAGAGAATTGACCTCGGGCTGGTTCACTGAGAGATTTAGGATCCCATTTTGAATATTGAGCTAAAATTTACTACGGCATAGATTCTAAGAGACATGTAGGCTGATTAAATTCTCATAGAAGATGCATTTCAAAGTACAGACTCAGCTTCACAAGGGCGGTTCACTTCATTCCAAATACTCGGGATCTAAGATGGTCAAGTAGCTACCTAACCATGCATTTCTTCTAATATCAAAATAGTGTCTCATCGATGATTCCTATTGTGAGGCATAAGATATCCATTTTCTATATTAACGATCGCACCCCTGTACGTCTATGTTCATTGAAGGGGCATCTAATTCTGTCCGCGTAAGCATTATATCGACACCACCCTATTCGAGGTTCACGAATTAGGGACGCCAAACCAGATACGTATCAAATGTTCAGTCAGGTGCTGCATTGGTATCAACGATCTATCACAATCTTGACTGACAAGCTCCCCATCCCACCACGCAGAACAATGATTAAAGCATCAAAAAAACGAGCGATCAAGAAATATCAAACATGACCCCATCCAGTCCCATCACGTATGTACTCATCAAAAATGAATTTTTAAGTTCGTAGTGTTCACAAGTTCCATCACTCAGTCCGCCACTAGGGCTCAATGCTTTCCCCGGCTGTCTCCCCGACGGGCGGCCCTTCTAACTCCAATAATGAGGCTGCGTCCGAGTCCTCGGAGGAAGCCTCTACCTTGGCCTCTAACGGTAAAGGGTGTTTCGGAACCTCAGTGGCGGTAACCTTGATAGTCTCGACGTCTGTCTCCGTAATCGTATGGAAAACCTTTGTCTTCTCGGTAATGGTTTCGGCCTCCTCCGAACGCACCGTCACGGTGCTACGCTTACCTTGAGAAGCTGCCGATGTGTCACATGGCTCATAGATTGTACACACACTTGGTGTTGCGGTGACACTCTCTTGTACCACGGTGGGCTCCGATACAGCCTCCATAGCTTCTTGAGCATATGATACGGCGGCTGCGGTGGCGAAGTCACCCTGGGATGCCTCTTGCTGAGGAGACTCGATTATGGGCGACTGAAAGTCCGACATGGCCGTTGCATATTCGACAGTCGATGTATTCTGCTCGGCGATATCTTCCAGGGGTTCCTCGGACTCTAGCTGGGCTTCCGCAGGCTTCGACTCTGTTGTTGGTTGGCGAGCCATTGCGCCTGAAGCCTCTTGCGGGGTCCCAACAGAATGCTGATAACTTCCCCGCGTTGACTCTATGGGCTCTTCGATGGGTATATCCTGCTCTTGAATTATTCTCGGCGTCTCTTCATAGGTCGCCACTGGCTCGGCCGACTGCGTGTGTTGTTGTGTCATCATCTTTGGGGACTGAGCGTAGAATGATGCGGCAACAGTAGATTCGCTAGCTTGAGTATGGCGCATGGTGGGAACATCTCTCATCCTATGGACTTTCGGTGAATAGGCTGGCTCGGGAGGAGAGGGAGCGTTGCGGAGAGCAAGCATCAAGACGAAGATGCTAAGGGTGAAAATAACAACATTCTTACGATCCTGCATTAGGACTCTCACGGATTGTAGCAGGAGCTCCGGA
This sequence comes from Hypomontagnella submonticulosa, assembly GCA_022984865.1. Taxonomy (NCBI): domain Eukaryota; kingdom Fungi; phylum Ascomycota; class Sordariomycetes; order Xylariales; family Hypoxylaceae; genus Hypomontagnella; species Hypomontagnella submonticulosa. The sequence goes on from JAJKLF010000013.1 coordinate 420,355, forward strand.
AGTGAGGCGTTCTGGTAAGTCTGTGGACGAGGATCCTTATGCCCATATGATTCTTGGGAGGTAGAGGGCGGAGACGGTGGTGGGGGCATATTATATGCGTCATGGTCGAGATGGACTGATGCCGCTCTGGACGGTGGCTGACGGGGCGATGGTGGAGGCGGCGACTGTCCGTATATCTCGCGAAGTCGCTCTTCGTCCCGCCGGCGGCGCTCCTCTTCAGAAATAGGTGATCCTACGCGCTCTGACTCTGGTCGCGGCGACGTAGCACCGAAACGGGGGCTCATCATACCCGCTTGCTGCTCCTTGCGACGCTGCTCCTCTAGGTGATGTGCAACCTCTTTAGCTATTTCAGCCTCTTCTTGACGTGCGAGCTCACGCTCTTGCTGAGACGCGGCGAGGCGGACAAGCTCCTCCTGTACAGCAGGCTCGACAATGGGCTCTATCTCGGCATCTACACGCTCCATCTCCTTCCAGCAGGCTGCCCAGGCACCGGCCTTCATGAGACCGTTGCTGGCATAGATCTTCACCCGATAAACACGACCAGGGCCAAGAGCATCGTACCGGATTTCGTTTTTACAGGTGCTGCACCAGTGGCGTTTATCCTCACCTCGGGTTCGGTCGGAACCCCACTCGTCCTCGCTCTCGTCATCTTCCTCCAAGGTGGTCTCGTTTGATGGGCCGAGATAATGGCCACATTCCAAGATCCGCGCCCGACGGCGGAGGGGTAGATCCAGCGCTTCGAGCAGGCGCTCCTCAAGGACCTCATAGTCATTTTGAGGATGATTCACCAGGACGCCTCGTTCGAGAACCGTTTCGGTAGCGCGGTCTTGTAGGACCCGCCAGGATTCCCGGAGGGACTTCACTTGTTCGCTCATCCCGTCCGCGTCTAAGGTATTGAGCAGGTCACCCCAAACCCACTGGAGTGGAAAGACGGTGACATGTAGCAGGACAAGTGGTGCCTCTTTATGAGACTTAAATCGGGTTGGTGTGGACATCCTCTTCGGGGAGTACTGTGCGGAAGCAGTGGGTGTTCCTAGACGGGAAACGGTAGGGAAATGCCTCTTCGTAGATCGGGGAGACCCAAGCACGGAAGGCGGTGGGGAAGACATCTGCATTGCACGAACGTCCGAAGGAGTCCGAAAGGGTGGTCTGGGCGTGCCCCTTACGGTAGGAATGAACTCCTCTTTCTCATATTCTCTTTCATACTGGGAAATGTCTGAAACCCGCGGTGATCGGGTTACAGTTGTCATATTATCGAAATCCCTACGGGCCTTGCTTGGCTCGGGAATGCCATCGTAAGAACCTAGAGAGCTCCGGGGACTCTTATCGCTGAACACATCCTCGTCCGTAGCTTCATGGTGCGAGCTGCTATCACCACCATCATCGGGTTGAGGAATATGAGAGTCGACGAAGTCGGAATGGTCGAGGTAGGAATGGTCTGCTTGGGTTCGATGATGAGTGTCGTCTGTCATTTCGCTTAATATCGAACTGTCTCCGGCATCCCCATGGTTGTTATTATCAGGGTGCTCTGTCGAATGCTCGCCACCCATCTCCTCGTCAGCATCAGCCTCTATGCTTAGGCGGATACCCGAGTCTTGCTTATTGCTGTTTGCTGTTGTGACTCCCTCATTCCCCTTTGTGTCTGTGTTCCCCTTGTTCGCTACACTTGTTGCTTCTTCTGACTGAACGCTGGTCTCTTCTGCTTCCGCTGTGGGTGCCTTATAGTTCTCTCCGTCCATTGGTGTATTTAGGCAAGACTGATCAACGTAGATCTCAAAATCGTGGTTCGGCTTTGGTCGAGGCATACGAAAGTCAATAAAGAAAAATGAGTGACAACACTTGGTGTTTATCAACTGAGATTTCGCCCTCCTGAATGGCTGGGCCGTCAATGCTTGTTTTGGAGTGCGTTACGTTGGCAATCTACGATGTATTAGACTTGCAGGTCCAAATATCGAATTCTGCGAATTGGTTGGGCAAGATAGAAAGGGATGCGGGTCGGCGAGCGTCTGTTCCAATGGTTGTTGATACCTGTTACCCAGCCAACGGCGACTGTTGAACCCCAGCAACCTGCCAATGTGCCCAATAGCCGACGCAATCACAATCTGATACAGAGCCTTAGCGAGGAGAAAGAGAACATCAATTCGTAACAGGTTAAATCTACGAAGCGCAATGATTGAAGCTTGGTCTTTGGCAATCATTTTTTTTAAAGTGCTCTTCAGAAATATTTGTCTTCGTTGTGTGTAATTAAACCTGTTACTTCATGGTCTCTGACGTCATTCCATTAGAATGTAAATAAGTCAAATGAGTCCAGATTGGTCTTGTATCTCACCGCCTAGGCACTTACAGTGAAACCAGCCGTAACAGCGCTTCAGAGAAACTCATTCCCACTCCGTCGCCTGGTCTTAGACCATCTACCTAGTAAGTGTGAAACAATTTTTATGTGTAGTAGTTTCTAGGTTAGTAATTTTACCAGCTCTCTGACTCTAGATACAAAGCTCCTTATGCATTAAGAGCGACCCGTAGGCTTGATGGTATGTGCCTCTCACCTTTCACTAGGTAAGAATATAGTAGAATCGAGAAGCCAGTGCCCTGAAGCGAGCCATGACCTTGCGTATATGAGTCGGAGTATAATATATCTACTAAGACTAGCTGATGCTCATGTATTGGCTGTGCTAACTTGTTTAGCAGGATGTGTACAACAACCTAGGTCTTCCCTCCACATATCCCTCGGACGTGATGGGGAAACATTGTCATGGAACCCTATTTTCATTACATGGCTTTACGCATTACTTTTATCAAGGCCATATTCAACTTGGAAGTAAAGTTACCTATTTACCATGCCTACCTCATAATTTGAGTTATCTTCGCTTAGTGACCACTGAGTTGGGAAAGGTGATAGTGTACTAGCGCTTAGCCTTGTCAATATCTAATAATGAACGTAGTCTCATAATTTACTACGCATTTCCTTTATTGCTAGTTGCAGTATTGTCAGTAGCTAATTAATTGGCTAAGGCATAGTTGATCAAACCGTAAACTTCTAAGACTGATCGGATAAACTGTCTACGCAAGACCGTGGAGCGTGACTTTATACTATTCTTATCCCTATAATGCTTTTCTACTCAGTTAAGCCGAACCTGTATCACGAAGTCTCAAGCTAGACTCAGACGCGGAATGGCAGGTTGGGAGCCGGACAGCCTCATCTCATAGTATCTTGGAAGTACACAGTATGGTAGGTTGGTACTACTAGGCTAAAGTGCGCTAGTGACACGTGCAAGAGAGCTCTTTAAGCAAACATTAGAGGTGCGCCGGAAGAGGCCGTAACTACATGGGACATCCCTTAGCTGGATTATGATTAGACACCGTGTGTAATAGAAGATGGAGCTTGTGTCGCTGAAAGGCTTTCTGAAAGTGGAACTAGAGAGACGACGGCTCAGTCTCGAGTTGCGGATACTAGCTAACGGATACGAGCGTACGCTGCTCTCACAGTTGTACGAGAAGACGGAATGATGTAGAACAAAGTAAATGGGGCGTCGTTGGGTGTCGTGAGAGGCAATCAGTAAGGTCTACGTTACGCAGACCACCTGCTGGGAAGCGATTAATACATGAGTGGGGGTCTCAAATATCTCAGTCTAGATAGGACACCAAACATATTTACAACGCTAGGAGAAATAGGGGAGTTGGGGGAGAGGGTTTCTTCTAGGTAGGTTGAGTCATTTACTGTTCCTCAAATTTCCTACCCCATACATTGACAATGTCTTCTATTTCTGAGAGTAACTGATCCTTCCTCTCTTCGACGCACCAACTGCCTATAACTGCGCCCTTTGTAATTATCTCCCAGTCTCTGATACTCAAGTCAAATACTTCCTGCAGTGCGCAATAGTTCTCGAGTATGTATCCCCCAAAATAAGCCGGGTCATCGCTGTTGATACTGAACCTGACACCGGCATCGATCAATCTCCTCAGTGGGAAGGAACTTATTGAAGATATGCAGTTCAGCTTGACATTGGACAAAGGACACATGGTTAACAGTGTCTTGGAGGACGCAAGACGTCTGACCAATGCATCGTCCCCTTCCGTCAGAGCCCGAATGCCATGGTCTATGCGCTGGGCATCAAGCAAGTCGAGAGCTTGTGTAACGTATAGCGGCGGGCCCTCCTCGCCAGCATGGACCGTCCTTCGAATAGCCGATTCCTTCGCGGCGTTGTAAACACTTGTCCACATCGGCGGCGGGAACGGAATCTCAGATGAGTCCATACCGATAGCGGCCAGAGTACCGTCTGCGAAATATCCCGCGTCCTTTGCCCGCGTAAATGTCTCCATGGCCCCGGAAAGGGGTAGATGTCTTAGCAGGCACATGATTAGTTGCGTGGTCATGCCGAAGTCGGCCTCCGCTCTCGCCTGTGCTTTCTTAAAACTTGTCACAACCGTCGAAAGTGTAATCCCACGACTCTCATGGGCTTGCGGGTCGAAGAAGACCTCGGCGTGACGGACGTTTTGCGATGCCGCTTTAGCGAAGTAGGCATACGCCAAAGCCTCGAAGTCGGACCCGTCTATCAGAACTGACATGCCGATGTAGTAATAGCCAAGAAAGTCGTCAAGGTTCCGGAACTCCTCGTAACGTCCGCGGAGAGACTCTGCCGAGACGAAGGCCGGATCAGCAGAAGCGGGAAGGGTGATGCCATTCTTGGCTGCGAGTTCCAACAGGAGTTCTGGTTCAAGGGAACCCTCGAGGTGCATGTGGTGTTCAACTTTTGGTAGGGCTGCGAGGAACCCGTGCAACGGTGTATTACACATGTTTAGACAATACTCGTATGATTAAATATAAATACTACCTTGAGGAACGGGCACCTTCTGTCGTGTCGATACTTGGAGCTTTATGATGGTACGTGTCGTTGCGCGTATTCGGTGTTGATTCCCTAAATTTCACCCGTTGACATTAGCTCCAATGAAAAATTACTTGCGGCGGTGCATCACTTATATCATTAATCTATCTACCATCAATATGCTACTTTTAATTATTTTCCCCTTACGACTGAAGGCTGAGATGATTTTCGGCCTTGAACTCATTGACTAATACTACTTCACGGTGAATTCTCTGCGAAAGTATCATGATCGGCGAGCGTTAGTGGGAGTAGCGCGAAGACCTAGCGGAGCGTATTGGCGTCGGGTGGCCGTATGATAGTAACAGTCGCGAATAGGTTTAGGAATCATCAAGTCAGAAATATCCTACGTTTATCGCAACGGTTACATTCAAAGATTATTCTTAGAAATAAACGGGCCCGCCCACTCGAGGCGACCAAAAAGAAAAGGCGAAAAACGTGATACGGTCGGGAGCTCGGTAACCCGGTGATGGATGCTTAAAAGGGGGGTTCAAAAGGCTTCTTCATTCGGCTCCGACCCGACGGGAGAAGAAAAATAGGTTGGATGAGATATAAATAACCACGTGCGCCGTCGATCAGGATGTGGTAAAACTGGACCCTGGTTGGGAGCACTGGAAGATCGCAGCAAACCACGATGACAGGCAGGAGATCAGCGGTTACAGTCCGCCTGTAATAACGCGCGTACATGCGATACGCTGCTGTGTTGGCCGATTTTCCTGCGCAAAACTTGGATCTCGGCTGCGATCCCCAGGATTGCCCTGGCTTTGATAACGATACTTACTAGTGCTCGTTCGGTTGTGCTGCAAGGGGAACACCGGCGATTGGCTTCGAATTAGGGGGAATCAGGGACTGCTCTACTAGGGATCCCGAACCGCATTATGCAGTGCCGCCCCGGTCGAAGAATTTCGGACAACCCCGGCCTTACGGGCTTGCTTGTCATGTCAGGCTTGTTGTCAGGCTTGTTTTGTAACAACAGCCAAACCAATTATGGTAGGTTATAAGTTATAACGCATGGATGGCGAAGAAAAAAGAAAGGGTCACCGATTTTACATGATACCATGTGTCAGAAAGCGGAAGTAAGCGAAAAGAAAAGCGATGCCAAGGGTCCTCTAAATCCATAACCTTGAATAATATGGAAATCTGCCCATTCGACGAAATTCGCTAGGACCGCGTGCGAGTAAACTTGATTGGTATCCTAGCACGCGCTTCGTCGAGAAATCTAACGAAGTGGACACTTCTATAACATGTAAAAGGGGGTTTACCGCAAGTTAACTCAAATCTCCTCGGAGAACCATAAAAGCTAGAAAATACTGAAAAAATGGAAATATGATGATACCTTGAGCGGCGGTGAGCGTTTAATTCCCTCCTCCTTTCGTAGGTCCATGCTGGTGGTGTGTGCTCTCTCTCTGTCTGATGCGCGGGAAGGATCCCCGTGCGAACATACAGTACCAGAGATCGACTGCAAAGGACCTTTTTTTTTCCTTCTACAATTCTGCCACGTTTTTTGTTCTCGATTCCGAATCGGAATTTATCAGCCACGGCCTTGTATTTCGAGCGTTAGGTTAGAAACCTCGTGGCATGCTTGCGTCGTCTGCCCACCCACGCACATACGTACATGATGATCCTCATCCCCTAATCCCGGGGGGAATCCTAGCACACGTGCGCTCCGTCAGCCGCAATAGTAGCAGAAGTACCCAGTCGATCCAGAAAAACAAAAGTAAATACAAATCTCGTGCGATTCGAGCCCTGCGGCTTTTGAATCCTTTCAATCTTCCGGTTGCAGACACTGCGGGTCTCCCAATTTTACGACTTGCCCGCGGGGGGGCATGTAATCCGAACCAACCAACGCACCAGTGAGTTCCTTGTAGCTGGGTCCTCTGGGACGCTACAAATCGGAAGGTCTCTCGGGCTGTGGGGAGGTAGGAGGGAAGAGGAAGAGAATCATAACGCGAGATCGCTGAATCGTTGGTCGTCGCGATGGTGATACAATGTCGTTCGTTTCACCGCATGTCTTTTCTTGGTCTGTACCACTTCCATCTCCGAGACCATATGTCGTCTCGCGTAGCTTGCACGCATGGGTGAACGGCCTTGGTAGCACGTCGAGATGCACGCAATTGCGAGAGCACCTGGCTCGGTTGCGTACGGTGCCAATTGGTGGGCGGGTTGAAGTCCACTTTCGAGACGCTCTCGAGTTGTCCCATTGTAGACCATCATTCTTTGCTTTTTTATTGTCTTCCCTCTCTCGACGGCATGCCGATGCGGGGGTGAATCATTTGAAGTGCCGCGGTGGTATTCGATTCTCTTGGCCGAGGGAGAAGTCAGTGCCCTCTTCTTGTTTTGCTTCCTCAAACGGGCTTCTCTTCTTTGCGAAGGTCGCCCTGATACTATAACATGCCATGTGCACGGTTACGCGGACACTTCCTTGTGGGAGGGACGAGACACCCCGCTGGCCTTCTCAATGGTTTCTCAATGGATTGCGTATTATACTAGTGTATTAGACTTGTGATCCGTTACACGGACGGCATGTTTTCCATGTCACACGGGATGGAATGCTACTTCAAGAAACGTCCAGATGGATTCTGGCCCCCGCCCGCCGGACACTCCACCAGGTAGGAGCGCAACGCAACGACTGGGTGCGACGAATCAGGGCGATAACAGCGGGCGGAGAGTCCACCGAGGACGAAGTCACACGTACGGGTTATTGTACATAACAGTACACATGCGGAATGGCCAGTAGGCAACCCAGGAGATGCGTCCGCCTACGGTTTATTGCTACAGCGCTCGCACCCCTCGAATCTCCCACGGGGAGGCTTTGGTTGTCGAAAGAGGCAACGTCCGTGTTTCGAGTGAGTGCGGAGCCGATCTTGGTCGTGGATTCGTCCCGCGAGTTCGGCAATCGGCCGCTACCTAACTGGCACACGGCCTCTTGGCTCCATTGGGTAAATTTCCCCATGCGTCTCTCTACTTACTATCGTGCGGCTTCGGTACCAGATTTTGGGACTATGCGTGCTGGGGGGAAGTGCCGACATCGACAAGACTTCCATCTGCGGAGCTTATGTACGTCCAGTCGGGTGAGAAGCGACGTCGACTTAGACTCGATAGTTCGTGGTCCCGTTCATGCGCCCATTCGATAGGTACCTGTTCGATGTCGATCATTCGTGGTTGGGCTCAACCCATTATTATTCTAAAATCCATCTTGCCTCGTGATCCCATTTTGTAGGCGTATATCCGAGAAAGCCTGCTTGGGATGTGTTGGATCGTCTATTCACCCCGTAGTCAGACACATAGTCACCTGTTCATACGCCGTTGACGAGCATGGATAAAAGTACCTAAGTATTAGGACCAGGGACCGCTGGTGACATGTTCTTCCGCGTGGGGAGGTTGGCCCGGAGTCCACAAAGTATTCACCTTGGGGGAGATAGACGGCAAGCATTAATGTAGCGCATAGTAGTGGTAATAGCAATTTGTGCTTTGATCTCCAATGGACTACATAAAATTCTGCAGCAGCGACGACCGTTTCACAGAATATGTGTCTTCTTAGCCTCAGGCCAAGCGCCTGGAGAGAGGCCAAGATTTAGAATGGGGAGGATGCGGCTTGCTACGGTATCGTGGCTGTTGGTCCACCCGGTTCTCTACTCGAAATCCCTGTTTTCTTGCCAGCTAGACAATGTTCAAACATTATTTAATATCACGAGGTCCGTAAATACGGGTCGTCTCGGTACAGCTATCTTGCTGCTCGTCGGTGACGACCCTGCAGATCAGTCGCGTGAGAACCTGGAAAGTGGGAGATTCCCAGCCCGAGATTGAGGGTATGGGCAGGCGCAGAGATGCTGCAAACGGCCGTTCACGGGAAGCATCTCAGATTCTCTCCTCTGTTTATTGGTGTTCTTAAAGCTTTATCAACAGCCATAGACCCCGATATTCAGCTATCCGGTTCCCGGCATAACGAAACCGGGGAGAAGGTTCATGTTTGGCTGCGGTGGAACGCACCATCATGACCTGTCACATTTCGTGGCGGATGGTAACGGCCACGCACCATTGGTTCTGCTCTGGCTCCGTATCAAGACTTAAGTCTATAAGTATGTACATTTCAAGGAACTTTTGCTGGCACGAGCCTTATACATAGTATGGTCTCGGTAGACGTACCTACGATAGCAGTAGACCTCGACCTCGACCTCTTGCCTGGAACCGACGCGCGTACAGAGTCCTAGGCGATCGAGACGCTCGGAGGGAACCGAATAGTGATTAACGCGCCAGCCGCACGCGATCCCAAGGGGACGGGGGACGCTAGATTTAGTTTCGCTGCAAGCCTTGACGAACTTGGGGAACTAATACATGCGAAGCGAATTTAGCCTAGTATAGTAGCGTCATGATCTGGCGAGAGGGGTGTCTTGCGGCGGGCCACAGAGTACCGGCCTGGAAAATCTAGATTAGATCGCCGGTTGGAGAGCCGCTAGCTTTAGATAGTAGTAGATGCCCGATCCGTCCTGTCTTTTCGTCCCCACCCTCCTTTCCGGATATAGAGTAGCTAGCAAGCGGTTGAGTCTGTGGGTAAGTGGTTGAGTGATTTTGATCTGGGGCTCGAAAGGTGTGGGAGATTCATACATAGGAGATACTCACGTCCTGGCCTTTTGTCTTTCTTCTGACGTGGATCGCCGAGACCTAACTGCTGTTGTTCTAGATTCACACAGTAGCCTCCCGCATCGAGGTTACACAGGACAGATACGTACGTACATACCGTCTTTAGTCTCGGGCAGATTTTATTGCTAGAAGTCCGCTAGGAACTTTAGAAAGGAGGACAGGGCTTACGTAAATTCTAAGGTCTAGAGGGCGATACATCCCATGCAAATTGTAAGCATATCTTTCCTATCTCGTCCATGTAGCAGATAAATTAAACGTGGACGCCTCGTTTGAGGAGGTAGGGCCTGGGGAACACTTCTAGAAGACCGAGATGGCTGGATGATCAGCAACGGTTTTATTATAACATCCTACATAAGCCAAATAGTCACCCGGTCGGATGCCTTCCGCGCCTAGGGATCGGATTCAGTCTAAGACGTTTCGATCCCTTGATCAATATATACAGTACCACAGGTTTTATATAATCATCAAGCTGGGTCCTACGGACGGCGAACGTACTGTATTAATACTACATAAACAAAGTCTCGTACACTTCTGTAAGCCTTCCTTTTATAGTCTTGGGGTTCCCTCTTTTCTACGGTTGAGTCCCTTTTCTTCTCATCAAAAACCGCCGATTATTACTTACTATATAGGTACTTTGTTTTACAGCGAGGCTCTTGTTCATAAAACCTGTTCATGTCCTTATGCATATCTGTGTATCAAGTACCTACCTATATCAAGCCTTTCTATGACATGGATTCGACATTTCCCGCAGCGAACAACGAATGCGGCGCGAGGATGAAACCGACCGCCCCAGACGTTGGTCGTAAGCCCACCTAGGGAAAAAAAAAAAAGCCAAGATCCATGGATGTCTTTCTTCCCAATAGATAGCCCGTGATTCCCGCACCCTCAGATCTTTTACTCCTTACTACACTAACGCCTCTATACCCCGGTGCTTTCCTCTGCATTCCCACCCTCTACATAGACGTTATTACGGTACTTTCCGTACAAGCTTTTACTATGTACAGTCTGTTCCATTCAAATGTTCAGCCGCTAAGTCGTTATGCTTGTTGCCTATAAGTGCAGTTAGCAATCGAAGCTCGGTGAACGAGTGTCGACTCCTATCCCTGCATTTGGCCTCAAGAGCTTATCATCCTTCTTAAAGGTTTATATCCCCTGACGATCTCGATATTTAATATGCAACTATCTGGCGATTCTCGCCTAACTTCAGCCTTGATTACCGATATTATCACTGTCTGGCATGACCAACTCAGCAGTCGGTGGGCACCAATCAACCGAAATTTACCTAGGGTAGTGGGCTTATTCGCGATCAATAGACCGGGTAGATTGGAAGCTTCGCTGGAGCCATCAGCCAACAGCATGTTACCAGTTTCCAAGACACCTAGCTCGCTGCTGGCTCTGATCACAAGTTGACAGGTAACGTAGGATAGTGTCTAGATCTTCATGATCTGATTGATAGACTTATTATATAGTCTACTGCTGTTATATGATTGCTGAAGATCCTCCACAGCTTTTACACCTTGATACCACTTCACACCCCTGCCCCTTGTTTTAGCTTAATAACCTGCTGCTACCCATCCGCGTGGCCTTCTGCCTATCCGCGGTTCTCGCCTTTGCTAAAAACGGGCTTCGGTGAAGGTAATATGAATTGCTTCTATCCCTTGACGCAGATTTGTGATTAAATTTCAAGATGCTCGCGCGTAGGTACCGTAACCGGATCGATATTTCTGGCCAATTCCAAATTACTTTCTATCATCTGTGATATGCTTTTTGTAAACATGGTCAATATTGAAGTGCATGACTTGAAGTGCAAGGCTACCATCATCATCTGAGACGATTGGTGCTTAACTTTATTAATAGACCAGACAGTTAGCCTCTTGCGGCGCCGAGACGGGGGATTCCTGAGACAATGTCTTTCCTTACGAACACCAGTCGATGGGTACCAGAGAAGCCAATGCTGTTATAATTAGCAATGTGATCGCCTTCTGCTGTTCTGTTTCGACATTGCGTCCGAAGCTAGACCGCGCATGCATGTTTTTGGTTGTTCATGATATTTACCACTTCTCAACGGCGTTATTCGTATGTGATACTGAAGTATCTGGCTGTTTACGATTGGCGCGGTATACGGGGTTAGCTTTCGATACCCACGTATTCAATCTCCTTTAGATCTCTAGATGTTTTCCTGCCTTGCCGTGTAGCTACCTGTAAAGTATATATTCTGGACCTCATGTCGTCAGGCGGCGCAGTTCTCAGGTAGGAAACCCGGTATATAGAACAACGAGTAGTTAGAAAGGTGCAGCATCGTTTCGGCGATACGTCGTCTCGAACCGGGATTTATTTTATGTCGGCTACTTTGCGCGGCCGCTTGTTTGTAGTTGAGAGCTCACCTAAAATTGGCCCTCTATGCAGTCGTGGGCCGTGGCAAACAACAAAAGGTCCCGTGCTGTCTTAAAACGCGTGCGGTAGGTATGAGAGTACGACGCATTATTCAACCCCTTCATCAACTGGACCTGGATTCATTAGAACGGAAAACTCTATCATCCCCTATGGCTGGGTAGTCTGTTCGGAATCGTCCCTCATCGCGCGGACAAGGGGTCCCCCAAAACCTTACAGGCTGTTATGCGTGCTACATCTTGTAGTGTGATCTCTTTGCGGCACCTTGCATGTTCCCCATGTTCTTTTCGACCCCGGCCAGATTACTACAGTCGAGGCCGAAGAGCTTCCCCTTGTAAAGTGCTAGGGCTATCACCAGGACCAAAACGTGCCTTGAAAATGACCAGATCGTCCCGGGATCACTAACTTGTTCGAGAAAGATTGAGGGGCAGGCTAGTCGCAGTCGGTTCTTTCGGGCTGGGACCGCCATAGGACGCCACAAGTTTGAGCTGGAATGCCACGAGCTTGTGGCAGGCCCCGACCGGCTCGCCCGCTCTGATTTTCGAAGGGCCAAAATGGACGATGGAAACAATGCGTATCCAGGACGAGTTATCGGAATCGGCAGCACCCAACGTCTGGGTGCCAATGCCTCGGAGTTTATTAGTGTTAGCTCAACCAAGCGATCAGGTTACATCGGCATGGGCACGGAGAGCACTCGATCTTTGGTACGTTTCAAGCTAGCTACCCTTAGTGACCATATTCTACCCTGCCGTGAGCCGTCGTCCACCAGTGGGACGCTCCTCTTTTCATATGCCAGGTTTTATTAAATAGAAAAAAAAAAGCGATCGGGTCACGGGCTCACAGACGATTGTCTACATACGTCTGGTCCAAGCCATGCTTGTCAAAAGTTACTAAAACAACGGACCGGCCACTGCCGCTTGCCAGGGAAACCCCCCTACACGTAGCATACATCTTAATATTTCCCTCGCACCGCTTCTTGCTAACTACTTAAGTAGCACTTAGCGTGTCGCCAAGGTGAATAGCTTGGTGACTGGGGTACTCCACGAATGATGGCGGCAAGATTGGCAATGACGAGAAAAGGGACGTAGCCATGGAGAAACGCGGCCAGTACCAGTACCAGTACCAGTACCAGTGCGGAAAAATAAAGACACAAACCAGAAAAGCCTCTACGCTATTCCCTGGGTTCCGAATGCACATCATACACCCGAACGGGCCTGGTCAACCTAGCACAACCGAGAGGAATGCCGACTCGCCAGCCAGTCCTACCTAAGATGTCCTGCGCTAAACAGTACGCAGCTACTAGGTGCGGTACAGTTTTCCAGTGTGGAGGTTGCATAGTCTAGGATTCCTACATGGCCAGGTCAGGCCAGCCGAACCGACATCAGGATGCCTGCTGTAGTAGTATGGGAACAATGCCGCATGAATGTACTTGGGATAACTCAGTTCATATTTAGCATCAACCTGGGGGAGAGGGAGGGTTTCTCTGACAAGTCATTGGTCTCCGCGAAGCCCCAAAAGAAATATCCTCCCTGCCAGATGCATTCCCCAAGTCTAAACCGCTACGGTACATACCGTACGCTACCTACCTGCTGAGGGGCCCGGGTAGACAACAGTTGAACACATACATAGTACGCATACGTACAGATTAGAACCGCGGCATACCTACGTACGTACATACATACATACATAGAACCTCCTATTAAGCTCTTTTGGAATGGTAGCCCGATTCGCCATCGCGGATTGCCCCCCTTGATCTGGCAAGGTCCCAGGGTTTTTACCACAGTATGACTACCTGTGCTTATATTAGGGTCAGGCTAGGGCCCAGGCCGCTGGCCCACCTACATACACAGCTCGAAACACCGTAACTAGCGACTTTCTTTGCTATTGATGGGCATCCTCACAGCCCTGCTCAGTTTCCTTCCTTGTGTTAACTGCAGGGGTGGGTTAGTGGTAAAGGATTCTGTTCGACCCCTCCAGATTATATTTCCGATTTTTTTGGGCTCTGGCGCCGGCCTAGGGGCAGAAGACCCAGATGAATATACATCTGCGAGCTAGCAGTACCTAGTAGCCTGTCTTTCTACGGGTTTACCGTCGTCCTTTTCTTCAAATCACTACCTCTTCCAGAACTTGTTACTCTTGTTACCAGTTGTCCTTGGGCCGCGAGGCGAGCACGTTTGCCATATTCATTGTCGTCAACCCGGAAACCCCTTTCGAGTAACACCACATTAAACCCGTATTGTAGTTATACCTTACAATTTGTACATGATCGTTGTCGCCTACCGGCAGGACTCACCCTTCCTATTTAGGCAATCGTCCTCTCCCAACTCTCTTGATGCCAGCAAGAGCTTCCACCAACCGAGCAGAGAATAGCAATATTATAAGCTAGATCGCAGCGACGCTAACGTTCCCGAAACTCTGTTTCCAGCCGGTCGTCTATCCCGTGTAGTTTGGGAACCCCCCCGCCGGAGCTGGGTTTATTAGGTTGTTAAATCGCCAAAGGATATGCGGGACCGGTGAACGACTAGAATTAGAACGATTTGTTTTTCTAGTAGCACAACTCTGCTGCGACACCGCAGAAAGCTGCCGGTCCCTAGGGCTCCTAGAGGGCGACCAAAACGAAGGTCTTGCGTGCGCTAGAAGGACTCTGCGGTCTTGGTACGAGGATAGTAACATCAGTCGCCTCCTTCTGTTGAAAGTCCGCCACCCGCCGTATGTTCATTATCCCAGGACTGGACCGCGGTGGAATGGTGTTTGGGTGCTGTTCTAATACTTGGCCGTCCCCGAAAAGACGTCTGCAACACAGCTCTCTGCATGTTCCTTGAGCGGCAACTCTCCCCAGAACGCCGCCCGACTGGGGAGAGCCCGACCCGAGGAGAACTTCGCCCGACCAAGCCGCCAACCGGTTGACCGTGGAGTTTTCCCTTTGACGATGGCAGCATCGTCGCATAATCCTTTTCCTCGTTCCCCTAATCCTTCTACAAGGTCGTATGATTCGTCTTCCGTCTCGTCGGCAACCTCGCCTCGGCCTCAAGTCCAACTCCTAGGCAACTTGATTGGCTCCAATACGAGGCCCAATACCGCCCAGGCACCACAGCCCATAGGGATTCCATCGTTGCCTCCAGCAACTCAGACGGGGTTTCAACCGTACACACCAGTGACGGCAACTTCCGTAATGGGCCGAGATTCGTTACCGCCAACCGAGTCGGTGGCGAGTACACCGGGTCTCTCTAGTGCCCAGCTGTCGAATGTCTCGGCGCAGAAGCGCGCGTACCGCCAGAGGAGGAAG
Organism: Hypomontagnella submonticulosa; assembly: GCA_022984865.1. Classification (NCBI taxonomy): domain Eukaryota; kingdom Fungi; phylum Ascomycota; class Sordariomycetes; order Xylariales; family Hypoxylaceae; genus Hypomontagnella; species Hypomontagnella submonticulosa. The sequence goes on from JAJKLF010000013.1 coordinate 435,553, forward strand.
GACCCCAGGTATGTTCTCAGTTAAGGGATTTCTCGTGCACACCCAGGTTTTGCCAGAATGAAAGCTCCATATAATCTTTCTTCGTTACCCCTTTTCTCTTCGTAGGAAGGAACTGCGTGCTGACTTCTGGGTACGGTATATCGAGAGGATGGATATTGGCTTTTCCCGAGCCGTATCGGTATACGGGAGAAACCAATATTCGCTTCTTAGATCCCGTACATCTAAAAAGCTGCGATGCCTGCCGAGAAAGAAAGGTTAAATGTGATGCTACGGAGACGACGAGTTGCTCGGAGTGCTCCAGCCGCAACGTTAAGTGTCAATTTACAAAAGAGACTAATAGGCGAATGTCGTCTATCAAGCAAGTACAGGATCTAGAGAAGCAAATAGAGAGGGTACGGAGGGAGAATAGTACGCTGCGGCGCACACTTGCCGAAAGGGGCGAACACATGGACGTCGATGGCGACGGAGCTGAGCAACTACCGCAACAACTTCTCCCGGACCTAAATTCCGACCCTCGAAGGCGGAAGCGAGCAGCTTCTTTATTGCAAGATCCCTCACGAGCGAGGGCTGCTTTTCGAAATTTCTCGAGAGGCGTACTTAAACCTCCGGCCCCGTATCGACAGTCCCAAGCTGCGATCGTTGTATTCGATCATCCCAGACCGCCCTTGCCTCCCAAAACGATCGTAGATAAGCTTCTTCGCCAGTATTATGGAGCAGTGCACATTATGATGCCAATATTACATTGGCCAACTTTACAGCATCAGGTAGAAGAACTTTACCAGAACCCTACTAATCTACAGCGAGTTCCCATCTCTTGGCATTCTATGTTCTTCGCGATACTAGCCTTGGGGAGCCTGTTTAGCACGGACCCATGCCCTGAACGGACGCTCCGAGCCAGTGAGTTCCTGGATGCATCGCGCAGTTTGACAGACCCCTGGAATAACGACTTCGACCTGGATAACGTCCGCGCCTCGTTTCTTGCCTCTCTCGCTCTGAACGAACTGAACCTGAGATCGGCAGCGTGGACTTGGTTGGGTTTTGCGGTGCGGAGCGCGCAGGATCTCGAATTACATCTGGAGGTGGTTGGAGTGCGTTCTAGAGTCGAAGCAGACATGAGGAGAAGGGTTTGGTGGGCGATATACGTCCTTGATCGGATGCTGTCGATGGAACTCGGGCGCCCGTTTATGATTGATGATACCGACTGCGACGTGGCCCTTCCCGAACCAGTTGACGACCATTTCCTTCATACCGAGGGCCCTGTGCATCCTCCGCACGTCATGCCCCTGACTCACTTCCTGCATACTATCATCAACATAGTGCGGTCTTTCTCTGCCATCAGGAAAGCCTTCTCCAGCACCGTGATCGAACCCCCACGCCTGGCGACGTTCGACAACCACCTAATCGCTTGCCAAAAGATGTTTCCAGAAACCTACGAAAGCAACACCTCCTTTATTGCACCCCATATGCTAATGCCTCTCGCATATCTCCTTAGTACCCGGCTGCTCTTACACCGTCATAACCTAGCCCCGGGCTGCCCACCAGAAGCTCGAAGCGATGCGATTCAACAGTGCAAAGTAACGGCGATAGAAACGGCAAACTTGATTGTTCGGACTAACACCACGCTTGCTGATACCGCTACTGCTCTCCTTGTAACGCACATCTTCCGCTCTACGCTATTTCTGCTTCTCACAGGCTGTTACGATCTGGCAGCTACGTGTCTAAGGGCGCTCAAGTCGATCGATGTACGGCGGGACGTTGCGATACCATGTGGGCGCTTCTTGGCATTCTTCCTGCAGATTCTAGCGACTAAGCAGCGCGATTTACTGGCTGTCCTTCCGCGCTCGACGACACCCGGCTACCATGCACAAACGGCTCTCGTTGATCCTAGAGCCGTTCAAGACGCATTGATGAAAGATGAGGAGCTCCTAATATACGTGAGCGCGGATATGCAAGCTAGCACGGAGACGGCTTGGGTATGGGTCGGGGCGGAACATGAGGCAGCTTTGGCAATGCCGACGTCATCCGCCGGAGCCGGCTTAGGGCATCCGGACACCCGAACGGGCCTAAATGCCAAAGAAAGGGAGGATTGGGGAGGATGGGACAACTTAATAGAACTTACAAGGAGCCTCACATCCGGGGCAGTGAGTCCGGCTTCTGCTTATGCGCCCCGAGCGCAGACACTGCCACCAATCAAGGTGGAACAAGGAACGAGCACGCTAGGGAGCGGTACGGCCGAGATTGGAAGTAGCAGAAACAGCCCAATTGCTGGGGCAGCGTCAGGGAGCCGAAGCACGGAGAGGATCAGCATTGCGAATATAATCTAATAAACACCCTAGGCGGGACTACGACTTCAGCAAGGGGAAGGAAAAAAGGAGAGATAATGCGGACAGGAGAAAACCGCCGGACGATACCCGACGAAACCACGAACCACGAAGTTGATGAACGAACGAGCGAACGAATACCCCCATCTATTCTTTCTCAGTTGTTTTCGAATGAAGGCGCTCTTTGGAGGTTCTGTGACGCATTTGTACGACTATTTTATACCATTCTTTGCATCGCTACGGTAATACCCAGTTTCCAATACCTATGGTGCTAGTAGACGTCTTTTGGGGGATTATTATTTTTTTTTTATTTCTTACGCAGCTCCCATTTACTTCATTTCATCTCTCTATTGGCGGCTAGAACTTTCCGAAACATATTCGAAAACACACGGATGATATCAGATTTTCTCTACTGTCACTACCGAGGTTCTCATTTCGACTCCTTTTCGGAGTCGCGCATGGCATACATCTGAGCCGGTTGGATTGTGGCGTATGGTGATCTCCAAGGGGCGGCATCATTATGTCATCAAATACCCAAGGCAAATCGGTTGAACCAGAGGGGCCTGGCTTGAGGGGTTGGTTGCTGTGGAGGACCCGACGACGGAATGTCTCTTGACGTTTAACGACCACACTTCAGCTCGGGGCGCAGGTGACGGGGTTCGATGGATATCTGCATCGATGGCTCAGCGTTACAATAGGTTCTATAGGATGTACCTAGTCGTACATGCATAATACGTGTATATGGCAGCCTTTTTACTTGCACATAACTCGCGCTCGCATTAAACAGAGCTAATGCACTACCTTACTTCATTATGGTCACTCCACTGCGAACCAATTACAATGATATGCAAACGTCCTAACAGGGAGGGCAGGCAGACACTCCATCCAACGCGGCCATGGTGGTCCGGCTTGGCGAATCATGTGCGTACGCCCGGTATGCAGCCATATGCTAGATTCGGTCCATATTAGCCTAGGCTAACCGAATAACCGGCAGCGAACAGATGGGTGATGGATTTAAAGCCTTGTCTAACGCTTCCACACGTGCTATCCACGACATGGCAGGGCTTAGTGGCTGCTCCGCGGACGACTAAAATCTGACTCGCGTCTATTCCAAGCGAACTGTCTCGACTTCAGCTCCCTTGAACAGCTTCGACAAGAAGACCTGATTACGAGTCAGTTCAATGCATATACGCATTGAAATCTTCATTGGGTTGTCGAAGGTGGTGCAGGATTCTGTCCCGTATATTGGTCAACTAAACGTCTCAGCTGTCGAGGTCTGGATAGTAGTAGTTCCCCTTATCATGATTTGCCTGGTTTATGATATGTATTATGTTTACACCGTAAGGCCGAGCGGTAGTTATGAGGGGTTTGGACGTATATGCGCGTTGGTAGTGACCTATTTGAAACAACCCCGTCGGACAATGTGGAGGGTAGATGACAGAAATTCGCTCGAAGAACATTTCATTGGTGAATGCAAGGTAGAAGGAATTCTACACACCCTCTAGCGGGACGCGGGATCATGAAACAGCAAGGGCGTTGATTCGCGTTGTGTGTTGATAGCCCGGCGCAACTAGGGTGTTCAGCTCAATATTTCCTGTATTTCCTGATGTGACTACCTGGACGGCTTTAGAAACTTGATAGTTTCGTCTTAGTATCTCGTCTATGTTCAAGCTGAACTATGTATAGCCGGTATGAGTTACGACAGCAAATCTATTGCACTAAAAGCGGTATGCCGGCATCGTCTCATGCTTGCCTGTCTTAGTAAGTCGGGTATTGCACCCTCGGGTAGTGCTCTCCCGAGCCCTAACGGGCCCGAAGCGCCTACAACAGCAAACAGTCCGAACGTAGTATCGTCGAGCATAAAGGAATACATCGGTCGTAGGTCTTGTGGGTATGTGAGTTATCATATGAGGTTATAGCAGCTCCGTTGCAATTTATAAATAGTAATTATTTGCAAAGCATAAATACCTCTATCTAGAGAATCGATTGGTACCGGTATCGGTAATCGAAACCAGTGCAACGATTTCCAAGTCTTCATCGGCCATGAACTACTCTCAGGTTTGTGAGGCATCCCGATGTATGTAAATTTATCTTTGCTTTCGGCGGAAGACATACTAGTTCTCGCCTACATCACTACTAAGAGTCACTGACCATTACTTACCCCTTAAGCGTCACAATAGTCCTGAAATGTGTTGCACAACGTTATTTTTTCGTTCAACAATATGATTCTATATACTTCTGAGATCCTGTCAACATTTGTAACACATGTTAGGAAGCTATACATCCAGCTGCCTAGTGGATAACTCCGTGGGTACTCCAACAACCCTGGTAGCCTTCTCAATACCTTTGGCGTTGATAGCTCTGTTGCCTACGTCCCAACAGCAAATGGCATAGCAGACATGTGCCAAGAACCCTGGGGAGTAATCAGTCGTTGTGTAAGGAGACTCAGCTCCTATCTAGCTAAGACTATGAACCTATATACCTCAGGGGTACTTTGTCTCCTATGAACACCCCCGTCCCAGGAGAAGAGACACCCCCGTACGACTAATTCCTTTATTTAGGGTATATGATTTAGCTTTCTGATAGAAGGATAGAAGACAGATGAAGATGTTATAAAGCCGATATTGTGCGCCTCCCATCATTTATATGCTGTGCCTTCGCATCACATTTATTAAAAGGAGTCCATTGGCGAAGTAGTGATTCAGATGAGTGGGCTCTAAGCTGGTACTATATCGTCGCGGTACTTATCCTCGATAAGGTACAGTTAGAGCACATGTGTCTAACTCGATGAAGTCCTGCCTTTTGGTGATGTAGCTGTTTCATACCTCTTATTCGAACCTTTACAGGCAGTCTCGATAGTATCAACATGATACTGCGCAGTGTATGTTAAGCGAGCTCCCCTAAATGGATTTCTAAATCACTACTCAAATTCTATATAGTCTATTCTTACTTATTACATTCATGTAGTGTTTACACTTCTTAGCATAGTTAAGAGCCAAGTGAGCTATGAGAAACCTTCCATAGTCATCCCCAATGATTCAAAATTTTAGTCATAGCGCGTCTATATGTAGCGATTGTTCAATTCCTCACACACCTTAATCAGCAAGAGCACCTCCCAGGGAATTAAATAGAATAAAGTTTTGTTATAGTTGAAGTGATGTTACTTATTCACAGATTATTTTTCCAGCCACCTGGTTACTCTGTGGTTGCTTGTATGTACTAACGGTGACTACTGGTTGAGGTATAGGACGAATTGCTGACAATTACCTATATTATCAATGGTCTGGGTTAAGTATATGCAGGTAAGCTTTAGGTACGCGTAACGTGAGCGGGCTATCTTACGATACATTGTGATATGTGGAATTGGGACATATAAATCCAATTGATACGACCTAAACTCCAGGATTACTATGAAGAGTGTATAAGTTGAGTAAATGTACATTCCATTCATCAAGGGCTCAACTATTCATGATTGGGAATCATATAACCTGTGGGGCGGTTCAAGAGGTTCAAAAGGGGTACATGAGGAGCAAACCACCCAGCCTCTCTTAAATTCAGCCCTACATGCGGGCTTAAATAGCTTCGGAATATATATGTGCTTCCCTGCATGACTGTCCAAGGGAGAGCTGTATTTCAGCTGCAAAAAGGTAATTCGATTCGATTTACCCTACCCTAATTGAACAACTTACATGCTATGCAGTCTGACAGACAACTTGGTGGTACAAGACATGGTAAACGTACATGTATACATGTACATGTACCTATCGAATAAATTGCATAAAGAAATTCATTTTATCATAATAGGTAAAAATTCGTTAACCTAGATTTGGGTTCTTAAATAGCTTCTATCAAGCCCCTGGCCGAGACGAGCCGAGACGAGGTGAAGCTAGATCAAGTACCTATTCAGGAGACTTCGAACTAGACTCCAATCACAAATGATACGGTAACTGCCTGGACATTCATACGGCTCCTTGTCCACAGCTGTAACAACATGGACGTTTCTAACTGTTAGGTTATGAGGGATAACGAGCATTGCGAGCAGTAACAGAATGTATTACGCGTCTTAGCCCAACGTCGACATAGGACAAACCCTCATTAATCGAACCCGGCTAGCTGGTAGCTAACATAATCCCACTGACGAACCGGAACCAAGAAGGTCTCGATAATCTCGCTATATGTCGAATCTCCCTTCATGACCCTCATCAACAACAAGCCAGCGCATCGGGCCCTCCGGAGGCACAGAGTACGCGACAACTAGTGTGCTCCTCTCGCCGGGCCTAACGTCGCAGCCGATAAATTCGCGCGTTGCGGTGAAGCTGGAGTTGCGGGCAGCACAGTCTAGAAGACGCCGGCCAAGCGACTCGTCACGGATCGACCCCGAACCCCAGGCGACATGGTGAAGATGTATAACATCGCCGCAAGAGTGGCCCTGTCCTTGTTGATCGGCGAGTCGGTCCGTTGGGCATTCCTTGGTACCATCGAGGCCACTACTCTTGTTATCGGCCTCTTGAATTGATTTTTGGTGCTGGATTTCATTGGCATCGACTCCATCAGGCTGCTCGACGGTGCTTCCAGGGGCTTCCGAGCCTCGGTCGAGTTCGTCCTCAAGATCAGCAATCCTTATCTTCGCTACCTCAAGCTCTATACGTGCTCTTTTCGCGTCTTCTTCCCAGCGTTGGCGCTCCTGCGCAGCTGCGCGGAGTTGGTTTATGACGGCTTGCATGATTTGGATTCGTTTGGTGTATGTTTGGATAAGGTCCTCCGAAGGACTGGCCGGGGGAGTCTCTTCCATTGTCTCGTCACCTGGAATGAACGAGTAAGAAATATATTTCGATCAAGGCTTATGCTCGATGCTGATACGTACGATGAGGCTGTTCGTCCGGCGTTGAGTGCGGCATTGTGAAGGGCACCGCCGTAGGAGGAGGTGAACTGATACGAAAGAGCTGGACTTGTGGACCGTGGGGGGAATTTCGACCTGCTGATAACCTCGATTCCAAAGTTTTCAAGACGCTCGCACGATCCAGTGTTGTATAACTCTTCGATTCCATCGTCCACCTTGGACTTCATCTGCACTCGTTCGGATCGGACTACGGTTAGGTCTCAATAAGACTTTGCATTAGCTATATTATTCCAAAATACCTTAACACTGATGATATAGCGTATATGTAAATCGTCTAGCGCTATCTGGGGGTTGCGTCATATGCATGAGCTCCGAATCAAGATGAGGAGTTTGCATGGACGACGTCCTTCCACAGCGCACGTCTACGGGGAGGCACCATCAACAACGTCGAAGTTCCTACGAGACCCTCTAAAGACAGTTACATTCGCATGAAAAGAGTGAGGGCTTTTCTCAGGCTTGCAATAGGTCAGTTCCCTCCAGTAGGGTTTCGGTCCTGTTATCCAGGGGGTTGGCCCAGTTCTAGATGAGTCTCTAGGAGCTAAATCCATAGGTAATACAGACACGACCGCCTGCTACACCTGGCAAGCTCAATGTAAGTTATATCTAGGGACTCGCTTATTGGTCGTAAAGTTCAAAGAGACTATCTCTCTTATGAACTGGGGACTGGAGACTTTATGTCGACGGGCGCGCGGCACTTTGAACTGTGGGTTGGTAGATAATCATGACTTGAAGCGTCGAGGTGCAGGTAGCGCATGACGTGTCCAAGTCCTCCTTCCATATGTGTTTTTTAAATTCAGGTCGCCGACTTTTGCTTCCCACGGGGATAATTTGTTGCTATGATTCCTCAGCTGTGTGCTCGGCCTTTAGGGCAATCGACATGGTCGCCGACTACGCTTATGCCCCCGCTCAGCTTCTTACATGGTTAAGTACTTGGCCGCCGGCAACAAACATAAAATACAATCATTTAAATAATTCCGGAGGCCTACAATGAGGTCTACTAGAATGAGGGAGCCCAAAGGTCTGATCGAACTGGATCAGTCTTTAGGGCATAAAAATGTGAACGGTCTGGGCTCCATATAGGTACTCGCCTTCCAAAGCAATTGACCGAGAGCTGAGTTAAAGCTGACTTACTAACAACCACATAAGTAACGGGATTCAGCCAATCGAAGGGATTTTTAGCACAAATCAACACCTAGGTTACGTGAATTGAAGTATTGTATTGTACTGTATAGTGTAGTCAATGGGTTGGATATTGGATGTATAGAATATGCTGGTATGTACGATTATATATGCTGTTGCTTGAGCCGGATGTGAATCTAGGACCGAATACTTCATGCGCCGTTTGCTTTTTCTTAGCGGGGTGATATATCGGCATAGAAGAAGCGACAATATGCCTGTAACTACCCCCGGTACTTGGGTAGTCCTAAGCACTCGGTTAAGTCTGTTGTCGCCTTCTTAGTCTTCCTCGTGCGCTCCAGTCAAGGGGCCGGCGAGGCCCTGCATACGTCGCCCAAGTAAGTCATCCGAACTATCTAACTTAACAATGCTCTTAGATTTCTGCCCGAACCTAGACCTCCCGTTAGATCCTCTCTTCCTCGAGTTTCCGTTTGGCTTATCGGCGTCGGCGTCATTCCCCTCATCTGGTCGCTCGGGACCGTTCGGCTTCGCCTTAGCTTCGTCGCTGATAGTTCTCGAGCGCATTCTCGTCATATTTATCTCCAGCGGTCGGTCTTCGTCGCCGCTGGATTCCGTCCGCATATGATGACGCTGAGACGAACCGTGTTGGTCGCGTTTCGTACGCGCTTCTGCGGCGTTAAGCAGGTCCACAGCCCATCGCGCGCAACGATCGATCAGCTTCCACGCTGGTGGATACAGTGTTGGGAATTGCGTGAAACCGTGGCTGATACCCGGGATTAGAACAACTTCGGCAACGTCCTTTTCGTCAAAGTCCGTAATATCATCCAGACCTTTCATCCCCTGCGAACTGCGCTGCGAATGGAATGCTTGCTTTACACGACGCAAGCGTCCGGCAAAGATTACCGTGTCGTCCACTAAAGGGTCGCGCTCGCCAGTGAGAAAATATGTTTTAGGGAATTTCTGCAACAGGATATCGGGGGCTAAGATGGGAGATAATAAGTAGTCCTGTGAGAAGTCAGGGCGGTTATGGGGCCCGACATATAATATGATCATGGCGCGCATCATCTCAGGGGTTAAAACCCGGTCGTTGAAGTAGGAGATCATAGACGCCATGGCCAACCGCGTCCGCATGGGCTCGGGTCTATGTGACATCGACGCGGTGTCTTTACTTGAGACCGTAGTCGACGGTTGGGATTTCGCCCACGTCTGTCGATTAGCGTGAGAATACTCAGGATGAGGGCTACGAAGTCCGCTATCATCCGCTCCAACGTCCAGCTTTGAAGTTTTAGTACCAGGGACTGAATTGGAAAGGTCTTCGTCCTCATCATCTGACTGGTGAGGTGTGCCGACCAGATCATTATACTGCATACTCTTCCGGCGCAGGTAGTTCTTGTTCGTCACACGCATCCGCCGGTCCTTGATGAGAGACATCTGCTCGTCAGACATCCAATTTCCAATGTTCATATCCAAGCCGGGGTAGAGAAGGACAAGGCCGGCAGGGATCGGTAGCTCCGCTTGAATCGAAGATTGGCGCTGATTGATAGCACTCTCAATAATCATTAGAGTCATGGCTGTGGCAAGATTCCCGCCGGCACTATCACCAGTTACCGAAACCTTTGGGGTCTCCATACCCGACATTCCAATACACCGCCCTTTACTCCTGATTATTGTCGTGTACACATCGAAACACTCATTCAGGGCATATGGATACGGGAATTCTGGGGCTTTCTTATAATCCAGACTCAACACCGGGAGACCAGTCTTTCCCGCCCAGGCAAATAGTTTGTCATCGTTGCACCGCGGATCCATGGCCACGAAGCCGCCTCCCGGAATGTCCAGGATCATCTTGTTGATGTGTTCTAGGTCTGAAATAGGCCCATCGTAGTATAGCCAACCAGAGACAGGCTCTTTGTAGTCGCTAGTGCTGGGCCGAGGGATGCGAATCGCTCGTGGCGGCCAACGCATGAACCGGGGGCGCATCAGATTCTGAGCAGCCTGCAGATACGGAGTGGTCCCCTTATTCCAGCTCACCCGCAAATGATCCACGGTCAAGGCCCCTCTGACTTTTCTGACTTTCTCGTCTGCGCGCTCCGCCGCCACCAGATAGAAGAGGGAGAACACCAAGCTGGCTATATCTCGTACCCATTTCCTCTTTATTTTCATAGCCGTCCAAAAGCCTGCGTCGAGCGCAGTTAAGACCCAAGTCGCACGGAAATATTTCGGGTCGTACATATTCGCCATCGGCTCCGGACTAGCAAGTCCGACGAGGGTACTGAAGTTCCGGGCGGCGTATAAGTACATCATGGTTAACACAACGGTCTGCCATGTTGTCAATACTCTCGAAGAGATTTTAGACAAATATCGAGCAAGCGGTGGGCCATGTCGATGACCTCTGAGCTACCGTTAGCACAGCTAATTGCATATCGATAGGAAATTGAATGCCTACTTGAATAGATAGAAGGACCAGAATGCCAGTACAGCAAGCACCTGAAGCCTGCGCGACTTTACAGAAGGCCTGCCAAGGACGTGATCTATCATAATGTACAGTGAGAATCCAGCAGATTTACCACTGGATGAGAAAATACGGTAGGAGACCTAAAGAGGTGCCGTTCATAGCATATTACTCAAGGTAGTTACCCGGGCCGCGTACGTTAATGAAAAAAAAGCAATAGAAAATCTATTGAGATTGCTCTCAAGAAGCGATACCACATGTGAAGTAGGGCATTATTCCCGACATCGATCAGTTGCCAAGGAAGACCGAGCTAGAATTAAAGAGCACGAGTAGCATTCAGTTTAGGGCGGAGGGTTCGGATAAGAAGCTGACAGGGCGAAGCCCAGTCGGAAGCAGACAATAGAAATGGGTTCGTGACATAAGGACCGAGGACTAAAAGCGATAGCAACCAACTAGGTCAGAAGAAACATTAGAAACATTGTGGGTTTCTGACCAAGCTGACAGGAAGAAAGCGAAATTGGAAGCTCGTGAATGGCGGCTTGTGATGAAACCTGGAGCCTATCGGCTCCTCTGGTGACGTTTGCGGCGAGAATGCATGGCATATAAGCTTGACATGTGAAAGTCGCCTCGCGAGCTAGTACTAGCAACTGATCAGCAGGTAAGTAATCGCCCATTCCCCCACACCCAACCTGGTTCTAAGGTCGGTCCAGTCCGGGGGACTTCCCAGGGTCTTTAGGAATGTAGTCCCGCGTTGGAGATTTGGGGAAGGGTGCGTGACTCCAACAATATCCCATACAGCTAGGCCTAGAGGTATACACAGCTGAACAGTAAGGTGTTCCAATAAGCCCTGTGCCCCCAAACATACCTCACAACCTAGGGGTCCCTATATATCAAGACATAAGCCCAACGGAATTACATGTGACGCCTTGCCGCAAATATTCAATACCAAGGTCCGGATGAAGCGCAGTGGTCATTTCGGCCAGTTCATCACCTACCGCGAAATGGGACAATAAGGATATCCTCTGTCGAATACTGACCCGCGCCTACTACATAATACTTTCGTATAAAGCATATTCAACAATTAAAATATGAACAATCCCAGTTTCGGTTCATCGGATATGTATGACTCGCTGTATATCGGGTGCTCTAATTGTTGGAGTTGTTCCGTGGCTCATCCTTTCTGAGGCAGCCCGGCTCGGGAGGAATAGGATTCATGGTAACGACACCGTCGATAAGCGCTTCTCTTCGATCATACTCTGCGTAGGATATTCAACGAGAGAAATGTTGAAAGAAATTGCTGGAGGCTGGGGCTTTAAAAATAAGACCGTTCCAGGTTCGAAATACGAACTACAAGCTCCAATGCGAAATCGGAACGGCATTTGTGATTTAGCCTAGCTCTTATCGATAACAAGACATCCGTGAATCATTTTAAGGTCTTGATGGTCTTGGTGGGATGAATTCGCCGATAGGTTTTCCTTCGACATTCATCTGGGTCGGTTAAGTCGACAAGCTTCTCCCGACTTCGTCTCCTCCTCCGGCATGGCTTTCCGACTACCTGTTCGACGGCTCGCATCCGCTAAAGTGCGATGCTTATCATCTCAGGCGACAGCGGCATCTAACCTGTCGCAAAATGTCAAAGAGTCGATATCCCGCGAAGCTGCTCTGCCGAACCCCGATCCAGCAGATGACTCTGCCAGCGCCGCCCTGGTGAAGGAGCACTCTAAGTATATGCTGGCAACATATGCTAGACCACCCCCGGTATTCGTAAAAGGTGAAGGATCATATCTGTGGGACCTAGAAAACCACAAGTATCTGGACTTCACGGCTGGTATTGCAGTCAACGGACTCGGTCACAGCGATCCTGGGACAGCAAAGATTCTCGCAGACCAGGTAGGAAGTCATTCATTAGTTTCCAATGAGTAACCTCTAAATTTTCGTATTGCATACTAATCAATTCCCCCAATTCCAGGCCCAAACGCTATGGCATGCGTCTAACCTCTACTACAACCCTTGGACTGGCGCGCTTTCTCAACTTCTGGTCGAGAAGACCCTCGAGTCAGGCGCCATGCACGACGCCGCGACAGTCTTCGTCTGCAATTCCGGCTCCGAGGCAAATGAAGCAGCTATCAAGTTTTCCCGCAAAGTCGGCAAAGTCCGAGACCCCACAGGCGCAAAACACGAATTCGTCTCCTTCTACAATTCCTTCCACGGGCGAACCATGGGAAGTCTATCCGCGACTCCGAACCCGAAGTACCAACAGCCCTTCGCGCCGATGCTCCCAGGATTCAAATACGGGAAATACAACGACATCGCTGCGATCAACGATCTCGTGACGGACAAGACGTGCGGTGTGATAATCGAACCCATTCAGGGCGAAGGAGGTGTCAATGTTGCCAGTGAAGAGTTCCTCGTCGCTCTAGCGAAACGTTGCCGCGAGGTCGGCGCTGTTTTGATCTACGACGAGATCCAGTGTGGGTTGTCGAGGACCGGGACTCTCTGGGCCCACAGCCATCTCCCCAAGGAGGCGCATCCAGACGTCCTCACCACGGCAAAAGCACTCGGCAATGGCTTCCCTATCGGTGCCACCATAGTCAACAGCCACGTCAGCGAAAAGATGAAAATTGGCGATCACGGTACAACCTTTGGCGGTAACCCGATGGCGTGTCGCCTTGCACATTACGTGGTTTCTCGGCTCTCAGATCCAGCTTTACAGCGGGACGTCCTTTCGAAGTCGAAAATATTCACAGATGGATTCGAACGCTTACGAGAACGATATCCTGATTTGATCACTGAGATTCGCGGCAAGGGGTTGATTCTTGGACTGCAGCTGACTCAAGACCCGTCACCGATAGTGAAGGCTGCTAGGGAGAGGGGACTTCTGGTCATTACCTGCGGTACAAACACGCTCAGATTCGTCCCGCCACTGACGATTAGCGAGGAGGAAATCGAGAGCGGGCTGAACATACTAGAAAAAGCTATCGAGGCAACTCGATAGCATCCATTTCCATGTTTCGCAAGGCGTTGGGTGGTATCTAAAAGGAGGATCTCTTTTCTAGATAGACTTGAAGTGATATGATTGCAGCAGCTCCTACTTCAGACATAGCAGTTCAAGAGTTGTACATATGTGCGTATTGCCGTTAAGATGATAGGATCATCCGCGATGGGCGAGACTAGTATGGCCCACGCGTTTCACGTCCTGTGAATTTCGCCCATATCTTGCTCTATTGCCGGTATTCGGTATCATGGTCTCGTAGAACCACATCCGTAGGTAAATTCAACATAGTCTTTGCATGTTGTCCGCGCTGAAAGCAAGCAGAGGCTATATCTACTCCAACGTAGTACCTACCCACTAACCATTTAGCAAATTCCGACGAGAAGCAATTAGAAACAATGTTAAAGAAAGGTTCAAGTTTAATAAAATTTACGCAATGCTGAACGTACCGCTCATCCACTTACCAAAAGGAGGTTACGTAGAAAATCATTGGCTCAAGTAGAGAAACAAGTCGGCTGGCCTTACAGTATTACTCTTCGTTAACTACCCATTTGAGATATCCGAAGTAATAGACTGAAGCCTTAATCGCTACATATCTCGTACCTCTCAATCTACCGTAAGAGTACTAGGGCTTAATAATAAACCACCGTAACGTCATAATGTCAACGATTATCACCCTTATAAGGTCCTCCGGTCACTTGGCTATAGGCAAAAAAGTTGGTATAGAATCAGCTCGAACAAGACTTCGGAGATATCTATAAGATCTTAAGGGATATTCGAAAAAAGTAGGGGTTGGCGATAACGACAACAGACTTGACTCACTAGTTCCAGCCTCTTAACGTACCTTCAGTGTCAAACAGCCAGATTACAGCTCTATGCTATGTATATAAAAGGGGGACTCTGTTGACTTAGACATTAGAGAGAACCAGCCATAGATGATTTTTATTCCCCTCCTGTACTGGGCGTAATCTAGTAGAAAATCGGTGTCTAGTAACTAGACTCAACGGCTACCATAAGACATCGACGATAACTAGCATCGAAGATGTAAGTGATTATAATGGGCCCGACATTGTCAAACGAAGCGAAGAGAGCTCTCCGGCCGCACAGATACCGGTAGTGTATCTGGGAGTATCGATACGCATAATATACCGATATCAAAAGACCTTGTTTCTTGCTAAAAGCATAAAAATACTAGACTACAATTATAACTGTATGCTTTTACATTTAGGGTTAGAGTCCAGAATATTAAAGCGTAGGACGTGTAATAAGATAAGGTTTCTGGGTAATTATATTGTTATAGCTAATACGTATGACTATAAGCTTGTCGAGGGTACCCAAAAGGCTGTATGGAGAGAGGGCAAAGGAACTCAGGTCAGCTATATTGTCATATTGCCTTTATAACCTGCCAACTATGGACTGTTCGCGAGTGATCTTTTCTCGGCGAACGTTTAGGCACATGTATGATGGAGGTGGAGGCGAATGGTTGCTTAAGTTATCTGGTTATGTGACAGAATGAAGTCTATGATGATCTCATAATTCCTTTTTTAATCACATATTCACTACAGCTGCTTACCGTCACGAGGCGGACCGGGGAGCTCAGGGGGCAACTACGTTGTTGCGCGAGGGACCCCAACTCTCACCTGGCTAAGATATATACCGTGACAGCATTTTGTCTCCTGCGAACGCCTTTTTCTTAGGAGGAAGCCCTCCCATATGGAACTAAGGGGATAAGGGGCTAACTCCCCTACTCGGGGCATAGGTCTGGACTTCTAGGACTCACCACAAACGTGCCTAGTTTCCAAGACGCGTATATTCAGAGGTGTATGTTTTCGGGCGTCTTACAAGCACCGGATAGACACGTATATGTCCAGGAGATGGTATCCATGTAAAATGATGGATATCAGTGCCTAGTGGCTTTCGAGAGACTCGAACGAATCTATGCTTACGGCAATCTATTAAGGCTCAATGTCACATTATCCTCGGAGAGACCATAGTTGAGTGTACGCGGCGTGGAAGAGATCCCAAGAGGTTAGGAGATGATGTTTCTAGCAAGCAATGACACATAACAGCCCGAGAAATCCGAACCGTCCTGCTCCGTAGCAACTCAACTGCCGTATATTTCTGGCCTTTCCGTGTTTCTATCTCATAACCTGTTGGCTTGGGCGCTGACGATAACCCATACCCCCTCAAGGCCTCGACCAATTAGTATTCTGTGACTCAAGCCCCGAACGGTAGTCTAATCTAGAACGATCGGAAGAAGAGGGAGGGAGAATGTAACGATGATGGAAAGCAGAACCCCAGATAATCTGATTCCATATCTAGACCATTGTCATCGTACCTGCATATATTAATTAGTTAGAGTGGCAGCTAAGCTGCCACACCTCGATCGCCACGTAACTGTCAGGGTCGCATTCACCGCCTCAATAAAAATAAAAGCGCTTGTTCTTTTGCGCAGCGGCGCCTATTGGCTACAGGTACGGACTTTGAGCGGAACGGGAAAGAATAAGCCTCGTTGGGCATACCCGTCCGGCTGGACAACGGAAGCTACAGTACCTACGAGACCTGCGCATTTCAAGTATTCCCGCTTCACATAGTTAAGAGTTCATTCAGAAATAACGCGCCCGCAAGTATCGATTCTTACAAGCTTCATCAGACCACTGTCACCTGACAAGCTACACAGGAAGAGCCGTCCGCCTCGGGCCTTCATAAATATGGGCTTGGCATTGCAAAATGGCTACCTGACCTACCCGTTTTTAAAGCTATCGGCCATAATCTTGATGAAGAAGACACACGGTCGCAGCCCCCACGCTATCGGATTGGTGAATGGCGTCACCCGTCCCGGCCGTTCAGCCGTCGATCGCCCAGGAGCTGGCTGACATGGTCCGGAAATGTGGCAGCGGAAGCTCCCTTGGTTCATTCTAGATCTGGCCGCTAAGTAGTCAATGGGAAAATCGTGGCTCACGAGTCGTAACGGCGCTCGCTACAAGGCGAATGCATGATTAAGACAAGCGGTTTTAGCCCGCAGAATGGACGATGTCATCTGTCTTACAACTCATTAGACATCTCAAGAAGAACCCGCACGCTTCCAGTTGACAAATTCGGCGAGTTTCCAGAAGCGCATAAGTGCCTTTCTCGACCATACACTCCGGAAAGAAGGGAAAGAGGAAAAAAAGGCACTTTTATCCATATTTCTTAATGGGGTAAGACTCTGCGCCGTCTCTCGTCAGCTCGCTGTGATTTGGCTTTCGTACCTTGCAGCTGAACCAAACCTTTGGAGGGGGTTTCTTCGCATTCCCGCCCGTCCATCCCACACCGACCGTGATGAGTGAGCCGGGGCTGAGGTTGGCCAATAGAAAAAAGGTAAGGTAAATGAAGAGGATTTCTTGCGAAAAAGAAGAGATATGACTGGCCATCACGTACGGGTGTAACCGAACCGCGACCACGAATCCAATGGGATCATCGCCATATAAGGTGGTCAATTCTCCAATTACGTCTTAGAATTCGCACAGCCAATTACTGCCCTTTTTGCTTGCTGAGGTGAGGACGTCTACGTAGTGGACGCATGTTATCTAGGAGTCGATAATCTATCATTGTCCACCAGGAAAAGGAAGGAGAGATGAAAACAGACGAAGCCCGAAGAACCAATCACGAGTTGATCGCATGAGGCGAATTGGGTGCTGCCACACCAACTTGAGCCCACGTAGAGAAGATAGAGCCGTTTGTCAATTCCATGGTGACATCGTCCCTTGCATTAGGGCTGCCTAGTGCGGTTTATGGACCGAAAAGAAACTGAAGGTGTCCCGTCCACTATCCTCGGTTCAGGCTAAATCGGGGAAAGTTGAGGGATTGAAGGACGTTCTAGAGCTAGCTTGTCAGTGTCCGATTTTACGCCGAGAACCTGCCCGGACACAATGGATGTTCTAGAAGACGAGTCATGGTCATCAATCTAGGAGAGTCTAGGAGGAAGCAAGCAATGGTTAGTAGACTATGTTTATTGTTCGACGAGTGGTTGAGTTGTTGGCTAGGACATATTGTTACACGGCGCGTTGATATGATAGGCACCTAACGTCAGTCGGACTCTTGTTGGGACGGTAACTCGTGGCGCCCCAGCATCATAGCTTCTCCTGGAATCTTTTTAGTAATCGAATCGGTAATATGCTAATCCATGGGCTCGGGAAATTTTCAACCGGACCTTGTTTAAGAAAGGAATGACTTGGGGATTACACACGTTGTATCCCTTCCTCGCTCTTTGGTCTTGAGAAGGATGAGTCGTAGGAACACGGTCAATCCTGGCACACACGTGGCGGTGCTATTGCGAACGAGTAAGTTGGGTTTCGCCTTTTATTTTTTTTTTTTATTTTTTTTCCTCCCTCGTGGGGACTAAAGACCGAGCGAGCGAAGGAAGTGCAGAAATAGCTCTTGCTGACAACAATTGGTATTGTGGGATTTCGTTGGGTGGCACGAAGTCGAATTCGGGAGGATTCCCGCTCCTCCAGGGGAACTCAATACAGTAAGGTAATTCGACGTAGAAATGTTCTGCGGCTGACCACCAAGCTCGAATTCTGTGTAGCACGTACCTACATACATACAGTATGTACCTGGTAGATAAGAATTCTAGTGGTTCCCGGAGAAGTGCGCATCTATCCGTTTAGATGGTCAGCAAGTCAGCAATAGACGAGATGAACTCTGGGGATTAGGTTTAAAGTGTATCATAGGGGGAAATTTGATCCTACATGGCGCCGCTGACGTGATTTCAAACGGGGAAGGGCAGAAACAGTGATATGTTAGTTACAAGTAGCCACTGTTTGCTGCCGTACGTAACACGCCAGTACCAATTATCACATATGCAGCTTCAACGCCTCACGGAGAGAGCTCTTTATACAAAAGACCAATTGTAATTCGTACGAAGTTCGGCACCATGTCATGAGACTTGCTTCTTGCCCGGATTCTCCCCGCCAGATATAGTAGGTATATGTTGTCTTATGGAGATGGTTTGGAGTACATGAGTTTGGATCTATGAATCCAATAAAGATGGGATATAATTATACCATAAGACCGTGATATAACTCATCCGCTGACCCGGCTGCTGTAATATCCATGATTGACTGTATGTATAAACCTGGCCATGAACATGATATCTACATATATACTGTACATATATCTCTTAATCGAGATAATGAATATGATGACATTCTGACATTGCGCATCCTTGTATTTCACGCATCGATGCTGTAGTATTGACGACGTCATCTTGACCCAGTGCCAGTGCACTGGCTCGGAATCGCATGGAAGGGGTTCGGTTCCACGCCCTCCATGAACCCTCAGTATCGCTAAATTTGGATTACAGCGAAACACTCCGGATTAATTCGCCGTTGTCTTGACAATCTATAGGTTCAACGGCCCGCCATCAGTAATAAACGACATTTAATAATATGTGACAATCTTCGTAACCTTGAAGTCCTTAAGTGTTTAGAACACATGGTAATTCTTTGGTGGGTAGTGCACTTATGCCCTGTATTTTTCGGAATATGTGTTCCTTAGTTACATTATAGCCTTCAACGGGAGCTAGTTTCTTCGGACGGCTGTTGACTAACCTAAAATATTTCAAGTCGAAATACACAGCAGCCAACTAGCTAAAAATTTCAACTGTAAGTACGGTCCGTGACCGTGGGATCCGTGGAAATCTAGGTCGGGCTATAATAGTGAAATATGAACGCGATTCTGACTGGTTGACGGCTATAAGGGACTCCACAGGAATCCCAGAAGAGGGCAAGGGAGAATTTTTTTCTCCTTAAGCATTTTTTTCACCGAGGTCTCCCATCTTCCCGGGATGTTGAGACTTGCCCATGTGTTCGCTCTGACGACTTTCGGCGAAGCTACTGAGATCAATATACGCTCGGGGAGGTTATATTACATCGGTGTTCAAGTACATATCGATACCGGTGCTTTCGCCGAATAGGCATGTGGCATGACCCTACAATGGGTTCAGGCTAATGCAAGGTACGGGCAACCAGACTTTGCGTACGTATACACTGGACATCGTAGCGTAGGAGATCCACGCTATTCTCTTGGTGCTTTTACAAAAGTCGCTCGGAAGATGTGGGTTTCATTCGCTCTCCGGAGATTTTATGTCATCCTCCTTGCGAGAGATCGACAAGGAGCATTCGGCCGCTTAACATTATCCCGTAGCTGGAATAGCCGGGATACTTAAGTAATATCATCTCGATCCGACGATGCCTTCAAAGCTCCCGAACACCGCATTAGCATTGCTTATAATGTATGTGACGTATCGACAATGTGTGGTTGGTGATCTGCAACAAATCGCTTAGTGGTCTCCTAAATCATATTCATTACGTAGGTACTTCTGCGAAATGGACAGCACAATCGCTGATTGCCTTGGTAGTAAGATGTACATTAGGTATGTAGATGATGAAGTCTTTTAGGTACAACGTATTTCTGCGTGGCATTGGTGTGTAACTAATAGTAATTAAGCTAGGGCTAGGATTGATTGTTACAACGTGTGATACATGTGGTAAGTTCATGAGTTAAATCCTACTAATGAAACATACAGTATAATAGCCCTTTGTGTTAATAAACATATATGTACACATATCTGATGCTGTACGTACTTATGTCCATCTGAATTGAGGTTTTTAAGTACTAGAGAAACAGTCCGAGAATCCCAATTTGACTGCTTATAGACAGGAGAAAAAATTACCTACGTAGATACGTACCATAATAGGTACCCGGAGGCTTGGATAGGGAGGCCATAGGATGCGCTACTGTACATCCATGCAGATATGATAGGTGACTGATCATCCTTAGAGAGATCCCATTGGTTGCATGCGGCTTAGAACAAACCTAAGCCTTCGAATTACCTACCTAAGCAGTAATAATGACATGATATATGATGAAGGTCGGAGGAGCTGTCGTGGTGGGATGGGATACACAAGAGCATCATGCAAATCTGCTGTGGTAGAGCAAGTACTCTGCTTCGACTCATTGATTAGGTGATTCCTTTGGGTAACGATACTAACGGGAGGGTGTCGACATCCGACGGGACGGGACGTCTATGGAAGTCTGCCTAGGGGTCAGCACGCTGCCGTTTGGAGAGTTGCAAAGCCAGTCCTCTGACTCAGGGAAGACACATCTCCTAATGCAGGAAGCCAGCATGGAAAGATTCTACGGCATTGGGGAATTGTAGAACGAACTCGCCGGGTTTGCCAAGCGAGTTAGAAGAATCGCAACTTGCGTGGATGGAATAACTCAACAGTTGATTACGAAGTCTTAAGAAGTTTGTGTTTGCGTTTGTGTTGTACAGACAAAAAAATATCTTGGGCATGTAGATAATGGACCCAATCCACCGACTATGTATGGGTTACGTAAAAAACACGATGTCGAGATAGTTGGCGAGGCTTTTTAGTCACTCATTGGTAAGGGGTGGATTGGGGGACTGTCAACGATTCAAACGTATGATTTTGTCCAAGTTGAATATGGCTCCTAGATACAGAAGGGAGAGCTTGAATGCGGATTGGTTCTTACTCTAACTCGTCAAGTCACCTTTCGTCTTTTTGGACAACAACGCGCGGTTTACATATTCAGACCAGGCGCGTCTTTCCTCGGTAGTTGAAGATCTGGTAACAAGATCCGTTAGTCAAATGTGACCTAACCTGCCGGGGTCGCTACGTAGGGTAGCTCTGCTAGTCCGAGAACGATACAAGTCTCACTGGTTATGCTGGAGTAGCTCACCGAGTCCGGACTCACGTAACCGCTGGAGCGTGTGCATGCCCTGGCCTAAAACTACGAGGACTAGGAAGAGCGTAGTTGGATTCTTCGATACCGTCTTATTATCTATGTTTTCCTGTAATACCTCCTTCCTATAATGCTGTTTGATATAACTTGGATATATTGTGATGGCTGGTGACGCAAAACAAAGTTGCCTAGATATTTAGGTCGGTACCTAGGCATATGTACTACTTAATTGTGCAAGGTGCGTGTGAAGCAACTATCTCTGACGGCTTACCAACCTGTTGAGAGGAGGCATCTAATAAGTTAAGAGGCGGAGAGGCTTTTTCAAGCCTCCATCCTATTCCATATCTGTTGCCAACGTGGTCAGCGGTCCTTCGTTTTACCTCGACCGATTCCGCAGCTTCAGTCCAATGCTTATTTCTGTACCATATCTTCACCAGAGTGATGGGCTACAGATACAGTGTTAGTATTACGCAGTACCTGTGCGCTGCCGGTGCTGCTAGCGTGTAACCTGTACTAGATTCTTGCTGCAGATAGCATACGCACTGTGTAGACTCTGTCCCCACCGTCAGCAACTTGCGCTTTGAGCCCAATTCGACGGCTCGCGAGGGTAGTAATCCGTGGAAGTTGAGCTATACCCCTGCCTTAGAGAAGCTAGGTTGCGCCGCCTAGCCACCAGGAAGCAAAGCCGGGACCGTTAGTATCCAAAAAGGGGAAAGTCGGAAGATGTATCTAAAAGGTTTTTTTCTTCCCTGTGCCGTAAGTGGAACATAATCGTACTAATGCCTCTTTACACCAAGTATACGTCTATTTACATATAGTACAAATTCATAATTACGTGAAGGCATTGCTTTATGTGCATTCTATGTAGAGTTCCTCGAGTTTGTGTAATGGCCTATGGGCCAACGAAATCCGCCCTCAGCAAAATGAATACGAGATTGTTTACCCTTTTTGTCAAACAGAGTATTCAGTTCTTACAGGTACAACCCCGCTTCCCCAACCTCCCTCACGCTTGACTCTTATTCGCGTGTCTGACTGTACATAGATATATGTCTTGCTATCCGTTTGAGACCGCTTCGAGCCTCTGACGACTGGTATATGTAGTGGCTAAGGTGGCTTAGGATTTTGACTGGTGGAGAAGGTTGAAGTACTATGTAGACTTCCGATGGAGGCATCAAAGAAACCGCTCGTTAGAAATCCATTCGGGCTGTGGGTCTCATGCATGACTGTGCCCATACTAAGTAGTACTGTATATCCAAATTCTGTACCTCTGTACCGTACAAATACATGGCGGCCAGAAGGGACCCTCCCGCCCACAAGCCACTGCCCACCAAGTGGCCCAGTAGCTTGCTTGGAAGCTCTCCCCGGACCCCTGCTGACGCCTGCTTAGCCCGTAAGCTGCCCAAGCGGTCGAGATGTCATCCCAGTTGGTCGGGCTCCCAAGCAGAAGCTAAGACGGCAGGGGATCAGAAAAGGGAAAAGTTTATGATTCCTGACGGAAGACAACAAAAAGACGGTCCAGGGCGGTAGGGCCGTTCTGAGTCCTGTTTCCTTGGAGCCAGTGGAGCCGTCCACGACACACCAAGTTTGAACGGGACAAGGTCTAGTGGGAAGCCACCCGCTCACATCCCGTTCTCTCACCAGCCAGCTAGTGCACCCTGCTGCAGTTGTCAAGTCGAAAAAAAAAAGCCTTTTTACCCTCTCTCACATGTGCACTTTTTCCTCTTCTCTATTCCTACCCACCCTCGCTGCAATCCAACTGTGACTTCTAAGACGACTACTAATAGACAAGCAACTTGGTCTAACTCGGAATTCTGGGGGAATAATTCGACTCGGACTCGCAGAATATATTGCTGTAACCTCTCGTCTGAACCGTTGGTGTTTGTTGTACGCTCGCGAAGAACTATCGCTTTTGTCACGGTGCAGAGAGGACGACCTTTTAGAAGGCCTGAGGGTTGTGTGTCAGTGTCCGCATGGTACAGTCTGGTTGATTGGCGAGCGGTATACTTTCGAAAGACAGCACAGCAGCCCGACTACGACCCCACGAAATTCTAACTACCCCAAGCTTCGATACTAGAACACGTGGACCAAGTGTGACCATCCGAAAGTTCATAGGGCAAGAGTCCACTGGTACACGTATATACTTCCAAGTTATTGGACATTCTCAAAGAAACCTGTCACGAGGTTCTGGATACCAGCATATCTACGGCCCTTCTTGTTACCAGATCTTATTCTGTCTATAAGACATTGGAGTTGGTTGACTGGGGTCGAAGGAAGCGAACCTTTTTCCTTCTTTTGACGACAATCTATTCCCGACGTGGCGCTGCCGAGGATCCTAGATGTATTTACCCTGACGTACCATCCATCCATCACCCCACCAAACAACAGGATCGCGAACTAGCATATAACGCGACGAGAAACTCTTGCAACAATCTCGACACCTAGTTGAACGACGGCATACTTGCCACAATTAAAGTACTATTCTGAACCATGTCACCCAGATTACGGCCTCTAAGGCTGCCACAGTTGGTAGAGGAGAGACGAAAGAGGGAAGAAGAAGCGGCACAACGTGATTCAGAAGTCAATGTTCCGTATAACTTCTATACGGCGGATCCCTACTCGTCCGACGCGACGTCACCAGTAACACCAACATTTTCGCGTGGGCACTTGCGCTATTCTAGTTCAACCTCGTCTTTCGATCTAGCGACGGTAGCGAGTTCCGACAGCCATTCGTCGCCGATACAGACTACGCAAACCACGCCAAACTCTGGCAAACGGTCTCTACCGGACGTGGAAGAGGAGATCGAGCGGGAGGACTCGGATTGTGATTTCGACGACGTGTCAGAGCTTTATCACTGTTTATGTACGTTGCATCGTTCGTATACTCTCTGTTCTTCATTCTAATACTTTCATCTAGGTGACGAGCCGGTTTGTACTCATAGAGATACCGACTTGGTGCAGAGCACGTCAAATTTCTACACCCAAGGTCGAGCTGCCGACTATGATATTGGATTTTTCAGTGACGGCGATTTCAGCTTCAGTCTACGATCGTCGAAGAGACGCAGGGAAGGCTCGGAGTCGGCATTCACAGGGCTCTCGTACCGTATCGGCTCCCGATTCCCATCTCTTACGAGATGGAAGTCATCAAAACCGTCTAGCATAATCAGCTCACCTGTGTCCGATCAGGGATTCGACTATCGCCCAGTTTTTTCTCGCGCAGCTTCAAGTCGCTCCTCGTCAGTCTCAGCGCCTAGCCGGAATCAAACAGATCGTTCGAACGAACCTCCGCTACCGCTCACTCCCGCTTTGTCGCGTTTCGGTAGTAGTGATAGCTTCATGCCACTAGATGGGGCTCTCGATACGAAGAAAGCCAACGAAATTCTTTCTGCCATTGAATATGAACGCAAACAGGCAGTCACACCGCTTCTGCCGCCCATGATGGCTTCTGCTTCAGCTGAGCATATTTCAACACAGCCTTCACCATTGGAATCCCCGAGCATTGCCTCGCCAGTCACTCTGATGGGAGAGGAGATCTATTCAACTGGCATCCTATCTCCTCCACTTAGCGCGAGGCCGTCGAGTTCCTCCCTTCGTCTCGTGCCCGGCTCCGTTGAACTGCCCCAG
This sequence comes from Hypomontagnella submonticulosa, assembly GCA_022984865.1. NCBI lineage: Eukaryota > Fungi > Ascomycota > Sordariomycetes > Xylariales > Hypoxylaceae > Hypomontagnella > Hypomontagnella submonticulosa. The sequence continues at coordinate 460,728 of JAJKLF010000013.1, forward strand.
CTTCCTGCTCCAGATGCCTGGTCTGACGTCCTGGGACACGCAAATTACACTATCATGCCGAAGCCATATAAGCCAGGGACATCTGACTTGGATGCTCTACGCCTATTCCGAGCGGACTGGGAAACTGCACGTGTGAACTACACGAAGCATCTGGCACGAACAGGCGAGCATTATGGCCAGACTTCCAAGACCTACGCACTCACCGAAGCTAAATGGGCCGAGACCCAGCGAACTTGGCGCAGTTTCCACGACGAAGTCGCGCAGGCTGTTGTCGCGAGTGGTGAAGCCATTGTGTGTGAAAAATTTGACGGAGACGTGCTGACTACGGTTCCGAAGATGGATGCTGAGGGGAAGTTTCCTGACCGCGGCGACGAAGATATCGTGGGACCCATGGTCCGAGAGGCGACTATGATGTCTTTCGACAGCATGGACCGCAAGGGACCTAGCTTTTGGCGCAACTTAGCCGGCAAAGTCGGCTTGAAGAAGCAGGTCTCGCTATAATGTGCGACCGCTGACTTCGCATGACTTCGACATTTCGACTACCTAATGACGACCACGACTGTAATGTCACCTACGCTCGTTTCGACACATTTTTTCTTCTATTTTACGTCTTGCGGCATAGAGAGATACCACTTGTTTACTTGGATACCACTTAGAGGACGACCACGATGATAGTACCAGCCTACTACGACGTCATTCGCATGCATCGCTCAGGCGTTGGCGAATCGCAATCGAAAATGTTTATTTGTTTGAGTTCTGGACCATAATCTACATGAGGCTGCCTCGGCCCGAGGCAGAAAGCCTCCCTGCACATATCTCTCCCTTGACTGCTGCGTTTCCCTAGCGTCGCGCAGCTCTGGTACTCTGGCGCAATACCGGCGACCTACCTTATGCAGCTGCACGTACAGGGTTATGATCAACGGGAAATGCCAACTCTCGGGATACTACATAGACCACTTCTATTTCTTTTTTGTACCCCCTTTTATTCAAAAGTGCAAATTCATACCCAGCGTCTCGGCGATGGAAAGTGGATAGCGTATTGGTTGCATATCAAGAAAAAAAGAAAAGTTCGGGATTACGTAGCATGGGACTTGGGGAATATGGGAGAACAATTCGGATTTTCCTTGATTTTCAATTGGTAATTCTTAGTCTTAACTGGCATGTCACATCATCGCGTCGGCGCCTGGGCGGAAAAAAATAACGAAAGAAAGGACGGAAGAGGACCTTTGGACGCCTCTATGTGCAATACTGTACCGACTGTACATCACTTTTGTCTTACTGAGAATCGAAGAGGGAGGAGGGAGGAATGATGCAATTGAGCATAACCAATTTGTCTGGCGTGTGGATGAGGGGATGATATTAGCTGCTGGGCCATTCATACTCGAAGACCGCAGCCTCCGGCTCCTAGAGGATAACTTTGACCCCGGTCAACGAGAGTCCAAGTATTCTCGGGAGTGACGAGGAGATATTGTGTGAAAAGGAACGAGAAATGTGTATATGAATAACTTTATCATGTAGTTAGATGGACGTCATGTCTAGCTTGGATGAAGGAATACCACGAACATAACACGCACCACTGCCTTCCTCAACTTATTGAATTATCATATATACATGTACTTACGATGTGTGAAGATGCTGGTTCATCTTAGCAGGCGATGTTGGCTTAGCTTCGCGTAACGGCTTACCAAGCTCTATGCTTGCGGCTTTTCGTGCAACCAGGAGTGCTACGTTTGACGGCATATATTGACTCGCCCGGAGCTTGAGACTCGCAAGGACATTGCTCTTACACAAGACGATGCGTGCGACATGTTCGTGGCCCTGGCGCATAGCCCGACGACAGCCGACACTACCAAAGCAATGTTCGCCATCCCTAATGAAATCTCTAGCGCCGCGCCACGCATCGGCGTCCAACGTCAAAATATATTTCGCTGAAGAAATCCCCGCAACATTTATCGGAGTTCCGCATACCCACAACCAAACAGCAAACCCATTTGCTCCACCGGCTCTAGAGAATATACCTGAAGCCAGCTGGTGCGCTCCCCTCTCGGCCTCCGGCTTCTGCCGAGTGTCCGTCTGACTCGAATGCCTCGCGAGTAGCCAACTTCTTGTTCTGTCTCTGCAGCACGAGCCTTGCGACGATGGCCAGCAGCGCGACGAGGAGCGCATCGGCCGCCGTAGCGCTCCCGCCCTTGAGATATCGAGGCTCATCCGAGGATGGATACCTTTAGGTAAGTGAATCTCATGGTTAGCATTTATAATGTACCACGCTTTACGAAAGATATAACGGAGACTGCGTACATGTAGGTACCATAAATGTTGGCTGAGTTTCCGATCATGTTAGCGAAGGAGATGCAGACGCTCCGCTTGACTAAAGGTCGCGGAAAACTGTTGGCTACCCAAGCTAGAATAATCTATCGTTTTAACATCTCAGTTAGCAACAGCAGCTGCTTTATCCTTAGGACGGGAGCAGCCGAGAGGATACCGGGATGAGCGGCATTGAAGTGCGCTGGTGAGTTTGTTTAGTTCACTCACCTGATAAGCGGGAACAGCGCCTAAGGGAAGCAAGAAAAGGGCGAAGAATCGGACTGCCGTGTTAAGGGTAGATACTACTATGACATTGCCGACGACAGATATCAGCATTAGACACACTATATGGATGCTCCGATCGGCAAAACGCCCTGACGTGTACGTTACAACCAGCGACACCAAGAAAGCTGCTATCCAAACCGGTGCGGTGAGGAGAAGGGTTTGGATGTTGCCGTAACCCAACGTCTAGACAAGTTAGTGTGATACTTTAAGTACTCTTAGAAGACATTTTTTCTTATGATGAATGCTAATTGCCATTAGGGATCCCAAGGCACAGTCCTACTCACCTGGAGGATAGTCGGGAAGAAGTACTGGAACGTCTGGGACAACAACGAAGCGTGCTGCAGCAGCGTAAACAGATACAACCGTGGATCTCGAAGGGCCATCATCACTCCTTCCTTGATGGAAGCGGCACCAGCTGCATCTGCTTCTCCTGCATCCTTGATAAGTCGCCACTGCGCGTAAGCGCGCTCCTCTTGAGAGAGCCAACTCGTCGTCGCGGGATAGTTTGGTAAGACGAACATCGAGCATATGGCGCTAAGTATTGTGATACTTCCCTCAATGATGAAGAGCCAGCGCCTATCTTTGGTTAGCCCTCGGCGCCATCACAAGTCCAAATTTGGAGCGGAACAGATTCCTGCTTACCATCCCGAGATACCGCGTGCGCCACTTAAACCCGCGAGGACCCCGGCACCCAGGAGACCGCCAAACGCATTCGCAAGAGAATGTCCGAAATAGAACCACGCGATCCGAAGAGCCAGCTCAGATCGTGTATACCAGCTTGACATTAGGAACACTGCACCCGGGAAGAATGGAGCTTCCGCTGCGGCTATGTTAGCAACATGCTGAAGATAACGCGAAACAACCGACCCCAAGCCCTTGCTCCGGAGGTTTAACTCGAACTTGCGATTCTGATAAAGGACCTTCGAATTGAGACACCAAACAGTAAGGAAGTAGAAATTGAGCCTCTTACCGAATCCGAGGCAAAATCGGCATGCGACCAGAGAACCGAAAGTTTGTGTCGCCGCCTGGGCCGCTGATATTGTACCCCAGATCGTCATGGCCGCACCCAGATAGATGGAGGGTCGGACTCGAGTGAGAAGAAGGTTCGAAGGGAGCTGCATGAGAATGTATCCGACGAATAATATGCTCGTGGCTAGATTGAAGTCCGTCCCAGTCATACCCAGGTCTTCCTCTAAAGTCCCAAGTCGAGCTTGTGCCAGATTGCTAGTTCCATTGCTCAGCCAGACTCGATGACAGAAACATAACGTAATTTTCTTAAGACTCACTTTCGATCGAGAAAGTTAAGCATGTACATCAGGCCTATCATGGGGAGCAGATGAAAGTCAACCTTCCGTACGAGTTGCTTCGTCATCCCATGGTGCCATTCCTCGCCGGCCGCAGTAAACTGCCTGAACTGTACTATCTGCTCCTCATCGATCCCGCGCTGCTCTACTAGGTCGGTGATTTCTTCTTTCTGTTGTTCAATCTCTCCGTTAGCCGGTTTGAACTCTTCATTGAACCCCTCTAGGGGGTCTTCGACCCTCGCGCTGTCCATCCTTTAGGATATCAGGGACATGAACTCGAGATGTCTACCCCCGTACCTCTTTTGGACGGAGCAACTCCTACTTGAACTACTCTTCAATTTTACTCTTTAAGTGAAGAGCCGATGTCACCCGCGATACAGTTATAACCGCTGGGTCTAGTTGTCCCGACACTTGATAAGAATCTGGGGTACCGTTCCGCGGCAATGCAGATTGCTTCATGCAAGGCATCCCGGCTCGAGCCGTGATGGGTCTCGACGGGTGTATCAGGGGCGAGAGCGGGGGAGTTGGAGGAACACCTAGATTGAGTACTACTTCAACAGCGCCACCATGACTACTGGCCGACTACGGGCTTTTTGATTTGACGATCGGAGCTCTTCTTCGTTACACTACTTCAGATGGCTTTGGAACACTCTAGAGGTCATTCGCTCACGTCGATGGAACACTAATGCGGCCTCATAACCTACCTACCAGAAGGTGGGCACCAATACGAAAGCTCGATAATATTTCATGGTTGTAGGGTAGTGCAACCTGCCGTTTACTCGTGAGTACCTGGAACTCTGGGGTAATAGTATGCGCCTCAATATTGCTACGGTTATAACCCAATCCTACTTCATAGTCCCTGAGGACCCATGTCTCGGTTTACGCCAATTAGCAAAACGGGATCATAGCTATAGAAACCTGTGAGTTCAATGGGGGATTCTAGGGCGGCTCGACCTTAATCGTTCTTGGCAAGCAACTCGACCAAGAGTAAGTAGCGTGGTAACACTTACTTGTATGTGTGTAAGTATCAGGTAGGTATACCACGCGCTATCAAACCCCCGTCATCCATCCAACTAAACGCAACTATACAATCATACTGGACGCAACTTTTGGTATGGGGGCTTCTGCTTGCAGGATATGGGCGGGTCGATTTACGTTAGATGATTGTAATCGTTTACTCGGGATTCCGATCATAGCCTGTTGGCTTAAAATTCGCAAATCGAAGTTGCTGGAATATGTCCACGACTTATATTAACGCCGTCTTCGCATATATGTGAGGTTCGTGTGGATGTAAGTCTCGTGATTAGTTGATTCTATGAAATGCCTGGGCACTGACCTATGGAATGAAACGGCCTCTATAATCTGAGTAAAGTGGTCACGATGTGAACTCGGCTAAATGTCGCCTCACTTGTGCGAGCACACACAGTCTTAGGAGTCCTAAGGATATTGATGGCAAAAGGCCTAGAAAGGAGCCGTCCTCTAAAGTATTTTCGTTGCGACTCAATCTCGAATCCGAGATAGGTCTCTAGAAATTATGTTGAGAATTGCAATACGAGCGGGTCGCTCGTGATCTAACATTAGGACGTGGTAAATTTGAATGGATTTACCGGCCTCCATACTAAAGAACTACGTGACAAAGCTTATAGCCTGGCTTAACTAGCTTGCGATGTTCCTGGGTTGAAAATGGGGTATCGAAGTTCATCGTCAGGGGATATATGATCGATGCAAAAGAGAGTATCTGGGTCCAGGCGAAGCTTCAATAGGATTATGGTAGCATCGAAGGCTTTTGTGCCTTCATATAGCAGCTCTGAACTACGTACAGCAGCTTTCATCTGTTAATTCAGCGATCGCGTAGATCATCAGAGGTCCGAGCTGAAGCAACACACAACGAACATCTATAACTACATACATACATAGGTACATGTATGTACATACTTAAGGGTTCAATGGTGGAAAGTGAAATAAGCGAGTAGGTAGAAAGTCTGGTCACACGTTAGAAAGCTCGACCCTGAACTTCGTGCAGAGGAGTTGGCCGGACTTTTCTCTTGAGATAGGGGTGCTCATAGGAGACAAGAAAACTTTACGTGATAATAAAGAAGGGAACATGTTGCAGAATTTGAAAATGGCGGCTTGAAAATATAGGAAATGAGCGAAACGTTACAATTGCGCATCAGTCGACCGGTTTACCCTCTTGAAGCCCCAAGAATCCTCCAGTTCTGAGATATAAACGGTGTGTCCTCATTAACAGTACATAGGTGGGTAGTCTTAGCTAGTTACATGTAGATTTGAGGCTCCTCCTCGCGCAACAAGGGGGTTACTCCCGAGGCTTCTCGGCCACCTCCTGACGACGAACCCCCATCGTGCGGGCTGGAGCGGTGGCCGCGCCGTACAATAAGAAGTTTTTATATTTCTTGTACTTTTCGCTACTAGATATCTGACTTCTCTACGCCTTCACTCTTTAGGTGTCCACTGTCGCCCAGCCGGTCCGTGAAATGGATGAAAGGATCGAATAGCTGACGAAACCCCGAAGAAAAATGGGGCTGCGACTTATTAGTTATGCAATTCATCTGAGGTGCGTAGGTTTTTTCTCACCTCTAGCTCGGTGAGTACTGCCTCAAAACCGTGCCAGTCCGTGCCATGTTTTTTAACGAGCTGATCGACATCGATTGACGTGTGATTCCCAAGCTCACAGAGCACCTTAAGAAGTGCCCGGAATTCCTCTTTAGAGACCGTGCCGGTTAAGTCACACGATCTGGATGAAGGAAGTTCTGATACTTCAATTACCGACGGCAACCTAATAAGGACCTTAGGCTTCCCCATGTCGCGTGTATAATTAAACTCTTCTAGAAACTTGCGAGCCTGGATGATATGCTCGTCATCGGCAGGGCTCCTGGACGAAAACGTGCCCTTCTCTTGTATCTGATCCTGTGGATCTAGTTCAGGCTTTTCGGACATGACCTGGAACAAAAGACGATGGAACCACCTATCACGGAGTTGCTGGATTCTGTCGTCATCATCATCATCTTCATTCTCGAATGAAAACCCAGTAGCGTCTTCATGCATACGCAGCAGAAAGGTGATAGCAACGAATGCCTCATCTATAAAATTTGACGCGTTAGACGGCGCTCCTGAAAGACGTAGTCGTCCAAACCGGGAATGAAGGTTACTTGAAGGGACACACTTTTCCACAGGAGTATCTCTTGATGAAGCACGCTGAAGGAACTATCATGCCACTTACCTGCGCCAAGTGTCGAAGAGGTTGGTCCATTATGAAACGGAAATGACCCCAGACGTATCATAGCTTTCAATAGAAGAGGACCTGCGACGTTGAGGTCTGCCTTCAATTCCACGGGCACGGCAGCGCTGAGAAACTCCGTAAGCGCATGCTTGTCCCAGGCTAGGTTTCCTTCAGACACGTCACATTCTGTATCAGGGCTGAACCCAAAAGCTTCCCTGAGATTGTACCTGTCTACTAATGGAAGACAGTCGTGGCGGAAGTGGTAGTTAAATTGGCTTTGGAATTTTTCTGTTTCGTAAGCAATCAGGGAATCATATGAAGCATGGGTTTACATACCGGCTGTGTCAATCTGAAAGACGGGGTCAAGTTGGCTTTCAAGATCAGGCCCATGTCGGCTAGATGAATTTGTCTGTCCCATTTTTGGGAACGAGTAATACGGTTCTACTTAAATTCAGTGATTCAAACCGAACGTCCGTAGGAGGATATGAGAATGGGTTATATTTGCTTCTCAACCCCGACCCACATCGATCTGCGCCCCACTTCATACCCTTTTAAGGAGCAGTCCCGGGTAGATATGACAACCTCGCCACCAACAACGCGTTGTAAACGTATACGCCGCAACACATTATGAAATAAGTAAAGATCGTAGTATTGATGTTAAACGAGTGACCATTCCCCTTGCCTTCAAGCGAGCGTATCCAGTCTCTTAAACAGACAACTGATTGCTTACATCCTTTTCCTCCAAAATTTAAATAAATCAAAATGCCAACGATTTAATACATTCCAGTTCCTCGCCTTAGATATCTCGCCTATTCGCACCGGAAGCTTATTGGTGTATATCTGCATACACAGTCTGTACGAAAGTTATACAATTATTGGTGGCTATGTTGTACCTCGGGTACTGTTGACAGTACGCGTCGCCTGGCTTCTGTGTCAGTAGGTAGTATCTTTGCCTGGTAGAATAGTCGGATTAGAACTGGTCACACTAACCGAGCCTCTTAATCATGTTTGCGTCCACGTCATGGGCAACCTCCCCAGCGTATTCGTACGTGATATCTGCGTTGACATGCTGCCATCTCTGACTCCTTGTTTTAAACTGCCCGGGTTTCCACTCTTCCTTCTTCGAAGACGTCGTGCCCCCGAAGGCATTATTCAATATACCGCCGTCTTTCCATAAATCATATGTTGAGCCCACGAAGTCACGATCTCGCCTCCTATTTTTCAATATGACTTGACCAACAATGAGGCGAGCGTGAACGAAGCTGCCGCTGGGGGAACATTGCTGTATGTTCGGTGCATGGTACCAATACTCGTAAAACGCATACTGCTGGTTCTCTTGCAATTGTACACCTCTTTCACTTGCGTATTGGGACGCAATTTGGTATGCTTCCAAGTCTGCTGCTACTGCGAGTACGGCAAGCAAAGCTAGACATTGCAACAGATAGGCGTATAGTTGCATTGTAGGAAAGAGGAAGTGAGAAGAATCTTAGGCAAGGAGGAGTCCTATGAGTTAGTTTCACGGAGAAGAATATCGAGAACTGGTTGTGACTAAAGTATCAGAGAAGCTTGATGAGTTGCGACTACAGAGAAAATACGAAGCACGCTGGGCTTTTATGTTTCACTCGGCATTATATCAGCAGTCGTAGACACTTGAACAGAGATTATTGGGTATCATAGCCACCTTGCGCTGGTTAGTAGTGCCTCTCGCTCCTCTGGTTTGTTGGGATCGTCACATCTTCCTATACTGGTAGAGTGATCTATGCTTACTACCAGGGTATCCAATAGATCGACGTCATTTCCATTATAAAAATCCGATTATATCGACCCAACAATTTAAGTATTTATAGAACGTGGCACGGGACTTGGGAGATCTAACGACCAAAAGGAGGGAATTGGAAGTGTTAGGTAGGAATAGTTCAGCCGCAGAAATGTTCAATAACGAGCACCATGTTTTGTTGATCATCCCGACATATGAGATCGATTGCTTAGTCTTCCTATGAAGTGATGAGTTTGTTTTTGTAGATCCCGATCGCTGTATGCCGCTATTGATGTGACTGGATCGAACTGAAAGGGGCTTCTTCGAAGGCTCAAGTCAATATTGAGGCTCGGGGAGGCGGTGCAGAGAACATTCAGAACGTACAGAAACTACGCAGTAATCTCGATGAAATCATCATTTGTGGTATTGACGCGTTGCATAGTACTCTGCTGGAGAGTTTCAGAATTGTTCCAAGTTAGCATGACGAGTAGAAAGAAGGCAACGATACGTATATCGTAGGGCGTATAGTTTAAGATTAAACCAGAAAGCACTATGCAGTGATTGCGGGAAGATCTAACCTCTCGTATAATCATATTTAAAGTTATACGTCAGTTTAGTTAAAACGATGCTCGGGATTGACGTACGTCTGGCTCTCTATCCCTCAAGTATCACTGAAATAAGACTACAAGCTAATATATAGGTAGGGGTGTGTATATGTATAAGTTATCCGATTGAGCGAATGTAGCTAGTTGGGTCTATGGTAGTAGGTGTATATGTCTAACGAATGTTCAATAATCATCTCCAAACTAACCCCTTCAAAGTGATATCAAAGATCTAGTCGCAGTTGGTGTATTCTCTGCCCCAGTATGTCCTGCAACCATGCTTTTCCCCTCCGCATGCGTATCCCTTAGAGTTACTACCACAGCAGACACTGCTGCCATCTCCAAAGTGGCACATGCCATTTCCTTTACAGGTGTCTGCTGTAGTCTGTTCGCACACCTATGGAAACGTGATATTAGTATGCAGCCGATAACAGTCTAGAAGTCCTCTGGCAAATCCACCTGAAGGAGAGACACTCCTTCGGCATCAGCCGGACAGGTGAAGTTAAATGCTTACCCCTCCATCACGCGGAAGCATGAACGACGAAGCACCAGGCAAAAGTAGGCCAGCGGCCATAACGAGGGTCGTAATAGCAAATTTGTAGTACATCTTGGTGGTATATGAAAGAGAAGCCGGTGTCTAGTTACGCAATCGTAGAAGGTGTTTCGTAAGTTTTGTAGACTAAAGGAGCTATAATAGCGTATATAGTAGATGCTGAATAGTCGCGATTATGTGAGTTGATGTGTTGATGGGTGGTTTTAGATATTCAGCGGCGGAGAGGAGTATTTATATTCGTAGGCCATAGAAGTTTCTCTAGCTTCCCTGGTATGAAGTTATACCATGTGTCTTAGTAACTATGATGAGCAAGGAAGCTGTGTGGGTTAGCCAAATCACAGGGCCCCGAGCGATGCTTCGATGTCAGCAGTGAAGAGCAAAGTAGGATTCATTTCTATTGACTTTTTCAGGCATAGATCGTCACTACATAGGTACCTGAATCAACGACAGCTATTAATGAGAATAACTATTAAAATCTAAGAAGCTTTAAACTACGTCATATTTCCCCTTGCCAGCGGTCTTTTTAAGTCAAGTTTGAGCCTCTTGAAGATCAGTTGGTATGGAGATCTCCAGCGCCGGCTAGCATGCAGTCAGCAACGCCTCATGCGGCTGCAACCAACAACCAACGATAACTCCACTCTTCTTTTTATATTATTACCCGGTTAAGCACATATATTTATAGTTAGACAACGTGCCAACCATGTAAAGCATTCTTATGGTCCTTATGAACGAATCTATGAGGTGGAATCGTGATCGTCGCACTTCCAAAGTCTATATAATGACAAGGTAAATAGTAGTAGGTAAGCAATATGACCCATGTTAGAAGCTAAGCATCAGCGAATCGCCCGCGAAGGACTTGGTTCCCATATGGTAATTATTCCATAACAATCTCGTTATCGAAAATTGATTTTGCGTACGAATCAGCATTGCATATCTGCTACTCATATAGGTCTTGGATTCACCCTTAACGATGTGTAATTGTGACATTAAACCAGGCGATCTACGGGTTCATGTATGGATATGTGACCTTTCCCTCTAAGCTGACTTCTTGAGTCATTCTATATAGTAGTTGATCAATGAGTGATTGGTGCTAAGTTAACATATTCTAGTAATGGACTAATTGTATAATGGATAGCGAACGTGATGTTTGTTGACCATTAATATGTAAAACCGTAGGTCTTACTAGTCGCAAACGTGGTTTCCAGAGTTAATCGCAGGGACAACTTTCCAAGAGCCAGTCTCAGAAGAATCCACTTTCAGGCAGGACCTGGAGCCTACCAACCCATTTCCATCTCCAGTGCAATCATCGCTTGCATAGAGACACAACTTGAAGTCCCCTCCGCTAATGAAACTATACTCCGAGCAGCCCTTGGCACTGATTGGCGAGCAGCCGCTCACACTTGACCCCGTCTGTTTGGTAGCCCCATCTACACCAACGCGGGCCACCTTGCAGGGCTCGCCCGAAGAGAAACAGCTAAACGACCAGCCGTCTCGGGCGTCTAGGGATGCGATATTGGCCGTGGTTGAAGTTTCGATTGGTTGGTGATGGGTGACGACTGAAGTTACAGCCACCTCTTGTAGGGAAGCGAAAGAGGACGTGAGAGACGATGCAGCTGCTAGAAGATAGACGAGCTTCTTCAACTGGCTACCAGCGGGAGTATCCCAAGGATGAAAGTGTCTAATCGAAGTCATGTTTAGATAGGGGCGGTTGTATTGCTGAAGAAAGTGACTCTGGGCCAGATATCAAAGATTGAATCCTGAATCCGCTGAAGTGTTATGGGAAGTATGATTAATGTTTTCCGAGTTTTATTGCTATTGATATCAAATATGGTAGGGTAATTTGTAAAACGAGATGCTTTAAGTAGAGCATCTTATGTACATGTATGTTTCGGGGTATGACCATATTTGTAATTCCTGGAACATGCGGAACAAGCACCTGCGTAAGTCATTAGATATATCTAAGATGCTTATAATAGCCTGTAATGTGCGATCCGGCCAATAAGGTATTGTAGACCCAAGAAGCCTTACACGCTCTACGCTCTTAGCATCACGATTTTGTCTCGACGAGCGGCACAGGACGCCATGATGCAATCGCCTGGTCTACTTTACTAGAGTTAATTCCTGAAGAGCTCAATCCACAAAAATTTTTCGCCAACACGATGTAGATCGGTAACGCGGATCTTGCATTGCTGCTGACCGGGGCTGTAACCAACAACCAACGGATCTCATTCAATATCTCTTTATGTGGATATATTGCTTACTTAAATATACATCCAACTAGTTATGCGTCAACGTGATTAAAATTAAGCCATATAACAATATAAAGAACGTGTATTATCATTGTTGGTGGCCACTCTGCTGCCAACAGAAGGAACTTGCTGATCATTCCAAACTGTGTATCGACGACGGTATTAGTCCAAATATCGATTATGCCCTGGAACTTTCTTGAATATCGATCTTCAAGCTGTGCCTTAGCGACGACGTAGGATGGCATGTTATTTGCTTCGCCTATATTTCTAAACTTAACATGGTAATGTTCATGAATAGCAACATCTCACTCACTTCTAAATAAGATCGAGTTGTGATCAGCGAGGGATGCTGTGTATGTGAGATAGTTATGAGAGTTTTCGTTATGGTAACGCCTTCTATCTAGATAATATCCAAATTGAAACTGCTTAGAGAACGTTGGCAAACCGGCACCGAAACCAAATATGATAATTATAGCTCTTGGAAAGTACACGGTAGAGAGAGATCTCATGAGTATAAAGACCATGTGTGAATCCGGATTTTAACTACTATTCTGACATTCATCATAGACATCATCAATAACCTTCAAAGCGTTAGACTCATATCTTATCTACCCATTTGTACAAATACAGAAACACTCTATCACCAGATTATCAAAATGCAGTGTGAGCTTCCGAACGGAAACCCCTCGGTATCAATCTAGATTGTTAACATATAATAGTCAAGCTCTCCATAGTCCTCCTTGTAGCCCCATTTTTGGTGGCCGCTACAACACATGGCAATCAAGTAGACGATATAGCGGCCCGCGACTCCGTGGCTATCATCGACCCTTCATCATTTGGTCTTAAAGTAACCGAATGGACGGACCTCGACGATAACTGGCAGTTTGCTGTGGTCCACGGCAACAGTTCAGGAGGCGGCCATATAGCCAAGCGATCGACGCCCTTGGACTGGTACCGAGCGCACTGGGGTTCCACTAGCCCTGCTCTTGTTGACAAGTACACTTCGAGGCAGGCCTGCCTTGGTGTGGGTGCCAGATTCACTGGCGAAGTTATTCGGAAGAATGTTGGCGACGCATGCAACGCTATCATCAAAAAGGTACCGGGGGCGACCATTGCAGATGACGGCTGGACACTCCTTAACAGAATGGGCCTTACTGATACTTCCGCAAAGCCAGCCTACCTGCAATTTGTTTTGTCAGTGTCTTCCCCTTAGCTTTGAGAAAGTGTATGCGAAAGCCGGAGACTAACACATCGCAGTGCTGTCTTGAATAATGACGTCAAGCCCACGGTACAGCTCTGTCAATCGGCTATGGACTTTCTTCTTGGCTCCGCATGTATGCAGCATGACAATAGCCAGGGTGGTTTGATGGCTATCGGAGAGAGCTTCTTAGTTGGCTTTAACCCCCAGGACACCGGAGAGCAAAATCTCTAAGTAACTACCCAAGCTTGGGGACCCTTAAACGACTGTCATCTTTCATTGTGTACTTAGCTCCCAGTTAGAGATTCTTCTGTATGTTGATTAAAATCTCCTGTCACATACCATGTAACTGTTTATATAGTAGGGGGGGGTGGGGGGGGGGGGGGGGGGGGGGGGGGGTGGTCAGTTCCAATCATTTTATATAAGGCGCTCTTTTATAAGAATTAGCGTATTGAGGAATCCAAGTTAATTAGCGATCTCTAACTCATCAAGTACCATGAAATGCTCAAGCCCTGGATTTGCCTGGCTAGGTCTCTTAGGTTTCATGAAGTGAACACCTTAAGTTACAGCGAAACAGACACCAGAGAGCTTTACGGAAGCAGTAATAAGGGATTGTGAAGGTACATTAGTCAATTAGATCGCGATGTCACGCGGGGCAGTCCGGGCTTGGTCGGTCGCTCCGTATGGTTTGAAACAGGTTTAGGTGGGGCCGTGGGCGGAAAGCCGACCCGTGTAGCGGGCGGCTAATGCGGTCGGCGCGGAGCGCCTCGGTACCGGGGTTCTAATCAGCAGTGACGCCCGCGCCTTCGACTTTACGGCTTTCGTACTACCTTCCTTGGATCTGTCGTCTGATTTCCTTCCTAATATAAGCCATAAATAATCCACTAGGTCGCGTCCTCATCACAAATTATTCCTGGTCCATCAACACGAATTGACACAGCACGTGTCACTTGCTCTAGGGAGCGAACCGCCTGAACTACGCGACTCTGGAGACTCCCGAGTGCCGCGAATACCTTTTCCCCCGTTACCATCCATAGAAATTACGGGTACGATCGCGTCTTGAAGAACCAGAATCCTTCCTCCAGTTGTTGCTCTTCGAATCCACCCCACCGTGTCTCATCTTCGTGAAGGAGCGCGCTAATTGTTAGCCGAGATGTGTGTGACTCCGCGGAGAGGGACATATGCCGGATATCGACGGGAAGCTCTTCCGAGGAGGGCCGCAGGTAGTATATTATGACACAACGCCCAAGCGGTGTATGGCCAACAATACCGATGGATACGACTAATTATCGCACTCTAGGGGCGAGTCCGACACGGCTAAGAGGCATTAAGTACCTGCCAACTAAGTGACCTACGGACTCCACATCCTTTTCAGCTGTATTGGTCTTTGTATATTCCTGCGGGAGGTCAATCCGAAGAAGTTGTAGGTTAAATACGTCGTTAATGGCGTGGATCGTGTAGAGTGAGTTAAGGTTATTGACTATGATCTGGTTAATATGGAGCGCTCGTATATATCCCCGTGCCTCTGTAGATAAGCAATGGAGAAACTCGCATTCAGGGTAGTTTTGGAGCCCGGTGTTATGCTATCTGAGGGAGACCGGTGGCACTGCTTGTCTAGTCCGCGGATGTCTTATATACCTAGTACATGTACATACTACTAGATATGTAGACTGTACTCATGCGCGCTTACGTGCCTAGTAGGCACTGGATTCTCAGCAATTCTAGGTTGTTTACGGAGTAGAACGCGTCGATTTCAAGAAAAGGTTTCTAAGTTGGCTTTTGTGAGATTTGAAATCTCGTTGATCGCGTTTCCGTCGCGTCGAGACCGGGTTCTGATAAGATAAGAATTTAGGTTACAGCACGGCATAACATGTGCCAGTGGAGACCTACGTATGCACCTACCTCAGCCCTTAGAATTCGAAGTTTACGGCACTTACACGAACGTCTTCACTTTGCGTTTAACAAACATAGTACTTCTATAATACCGGTACGTCAGCGTATACCACAATATGGCGTCTCCATCGCCGAATACTAGCAAGCGAAAAGGGGAGGAGAAATCCATTTCCCCCCCGCCCTTAAAGCGTAAAGCTCAAGCTAGCATTTCAAGTTCGTGTGTAACCTATTGAAGACCTCAGCTATGGATACCAGCACTTTCTAGACCAATTACTAACTGGAGCATTGGCATGAACAGAAGGTGCAGTGGCTAGCTTTTTTACCCCGACATCTCAGAAGCCGAAAGAGAGGACAATCTGGAGCGAGCGTGCCCCTGACGATGACACCCCTCCTACCCTACTGGTGGGCCGTTACGAACCCGAGAAGATGGACGAGTCAGACCGGAGGAAGAGGAGGAAGATAGCTGCATTCGATCTGGTATGGCCCTAACATGATCAATCCGCCCATTTGACTAGGGCGATGAATAGCTATAGTCTTGAAAGTTAACGATCAACTCCCCCAGGACTCAACCTTAATCACCTCGGCGTCCGGCAAGAAATTCGCAGATAGCCCTAGCGATTGGAAGTGGTGGGACTCGAGCGTGCCGTCACGCTTGCGAAAACTATACACGGAAGAAGAGTAAGTACTACCGCAGGATGTTCCCCGTCCCGGAACGTCCCAGCCACGCTTACACACGGCTCGTCCACAGCTACCGGATCGTAATCCTCAGCAACCAAGGCGGCCTGACATTACACCCGGACCCGAACTCGAAAGCCCCCAAAGCAGGCGCCAAAACCAAAGTCGCCAACTTCAAGCAAAAATGCGGCGCCGTGCTGGCACAGCTCGACCTACCGACCACCGTGTACGCCGCCACGGGGCGCGACATTTTCCGCAAGCCGCGGACTGGCATGTGGGACGAACTCTGCCGGGACTACGGCTTGCGCGGGCATGACATCGATCTCGAAGGCAGCATATTCGTGGGCGACGCTGGCGGGCGAACGGCGCAACTTAAGAATGCGGAAACGGGCGCGGCGGCAGTGGCTAAGGATTTCAGCTGTTCGGATCGCAACTTTGCGCATAACGTTGGCATTGCGTATAAGACGCCCGAGGAGTTTTTCCTCGACGAGCCGGCCCGCGAGTTCGTGAGAGACTTCGATTTGACTTCCTATCCGTACTCTGAGACGGGCGCGGATGGGAGTGACGGGAGCGACGGGGTCCTTTTTGAGAAGGCCAATAAACAAGATATCGTCATATTCTGTGGCCCGCCGGGCGCTGGAAAGAGTACCTTCTACTGGCGGCATTTGAAGCCGTTAGGCTATGAGCGCGTGAATCAGGACACATTGAAAACCCGAGCCAAATGCTTCAAGGCCGCGACGGACCTCCTCGGTGGAGGGAGCTCGGTGGTGGTTGGTAAGTGTTCCATTGCTTCTACTCTGTCCCCCATTGCATCATTCCCTGGTTCTCAGTCTCCATCCTTTCTCTCGCTACCATTAAGGATTCGGAAGACCTGTACGCTAATCGCGAAAAAGACAATACGAATGCCGACGCAGATGGTAGAAAGGAATGGGTTGAGCTCGCGCGAAAATACGACGTGCCCATCCGCTGTGTCTGGTTTAAAGTGCCCAAGGCGCTATGCGAGCACAACGATGTTGTCCGGGCCCTCAATAAGCCGGTATGTGTAGCCATTCCTACTATGTATAACACATGAATATCCTCTCATGTACTCCACCTACGTGGGCGTAACACCACATGTCGATGACATGCCGCTAACCATTGGTAACTATAGATGAACCCAGAAGCTCGCACGGCGCTTCCCGGCCTCGCGTTTAATGGTTTCTTCTCCCGCTTCAGGGAACCGAAAGTGAGAGAAGGCTTCCAGGACGTCGTCGAGATTGAGTTCAAGTTTCGCGGTACGAAGGAGGAGTACGCTATTTGGGGACGTTATTGGTGCTGAGAGACGGATATACCCCAATTTCAGTCATTACGGCATTGAAGAGCCAATTCATGGGAAACCAGGCCAATTTGTGAGAAGTGTTTACATTAATACATGACTTGCTTCGGGCGGTCACATGAATCAAGTCGTATCAAGCATTAAATCGCTGGAATGACATGTTTAATCTAGCGACTCTGTTGAATTTTATCTACCAACTGGCAACATTGTACATAGACCAAGGAAAAGTAAGCCAGTCTCCCATTCCCACACTCGACTACGGGGTATCTGGTCTGTCATACATACACCGCGACCTCTTCTCCTATCATCATCGTCTCGTCTCCGTTGGATTGCTCCGTGCCCCTAATGATCAACCCAAAAGCGCCAAACTCATGCTGAACTTTTTGTGGTGACCGCGGTATAAACAGGGGCTCTGTCTCTTGTAAACGCACCTCCGATGCTGGGAATGAATTGCAGTACGCCTCTCCTCCATCCCGGAAAAAGCCCATTCGCGATATTAAATATGGGAACCCATGCGATGTGACCGGTCCTGGTGCAGTTGAATCACCGAAGCGGTTTCTCCTCTCTCCCCCCGACGGGTCATGATTCCATACCCGCCGAGGTGCTCGTCGTTTGTCGTTACCGACCGCCAAAATCATTAACCATCAGCAGCACATCATATAGCTCGCACGCGTGTCTGTTTGCGTTTGCCCACCCGTCGTTCCGTTCTACTACCGAGTCCACGGCACGCCTCATACTTCTCGTTTGTCACGAGAACATCCGCACGTTACACTCAGGAAGAAACAGAGCGCGCTCAACCGAACAGCGTAGCGCCGCCCGTCTCGATAGCCTCGATCTCAGCAGCGGTGAGGGGGACTCGGCGGAAGCGCTCGGGAAGCTCATTTCGATCGAAGTAGACGCCCTTAGGAGGCTCGACGGGGCCGAGGTGGGCGGCGGGCTGAGAGCCAATGCCGTTGGCGGAGGCAATGGATTTGCGCAGGGGTCCGTGCTGTTGAGCATGGTCACGATAGGAAGAGAAGGAGGTGTGAGAGTTGCCACCATTTTGGCCGCTGCCGAAACCTGCCGGTAACGCGCCCGTGGGAGAAGCAGGGTGCGGTTGCGGCGTGTGGTCTACTTGCTCTGTCGAGGGAGGGAATGTTAGCTACGGGTTGTTACGGAATGTGGGAACAGCTGAGCCGAGGTTGCTGGCTGAGGTGTTATAGCACATGAACATACCAGGAACATTTCGCTTGCCGATGAATCGGATTAGGGGAGTGCGCTCGGCGTGGACTGCCGCCTGGCGTAGGGCGCGAGTAGCATACATTGTGAATTGGTATATGGATATAGATATCAAGGTGGTTGGGTAGGAGGAGGACTGGAAGAGAGGGAATTTTTTTATTCTCTTTCTTCTGTCGGCGTTATAAATCAATCGCAGTAGCCGAAAAGTTATGTGAGCAGAGCTCGGACTTTTCGTTGGGGGAAACACGGATAGTCGGCGGTGGTAAGCAAAACGTATGTACGTGCAAATAGCTATGATCAGATGGGTTTAAGGGCAAAACACTTCACGAGACTCTTTAGGTAGAGTATGAATGGGCGCAGATATTAATTGAGGAGGAGTGGAATAAGAGGGAAATCACATAAAAGTCTTGATCTTGGTATTTCCGAGTTCCACGTCCAACTTAAATTGTGGGATGGAACGACTAGCACAATGGAAAAGCTAGGACGAACGGCCGTTGGCGCCGATGGTGGAATCGACGCCCAATGGGGCCAATCCTTGGAAGATGGGGGGAAGGGGTAGGGTGCCTTGCTTGGCTAATCATTCTTGTCAACTTGGTGATTGCCTGCGGGAGCTGCTGCAATTGTTCCTGCTAATCGTTCCTAATCGTACCATTTCCGGAGCTATCGGTACCCACCGATCTTCATATGGCCAGGTAGCTCTTGCGATGTTCGGACTTTGGGGTTTCTGTGTCCAAATACAATTGCCAATTGCTTTAGACTTTCTAGCCCTATTTTTCCTTAGTGTCGTATGTGGGCGAGATCTTTCCATGCATATGCTACTAACTAACACTGCATATCCCACGCGCTCTCTCGTGACACCCCCTTTTCACACCCTCGAAAAACAATACAACCCAACTTCTATAGTGTTACCATGAAGTGTTTACTCGAAACATTCAACCTGATTCTACTAATAGTAGAGTTATACAAACAACGTCACCTAGGCCACACCTAGGTAAGCTACCGTTCCTACGGGATGAGGCATTATATCATTGGTAACGACGTAATCATCGGCACAGCCCGTGCTTGTCTAGTAAATCTAGGATGGCACAGATCTTGTGGTCAGACCCCTCTAGATTTTATAACAATGCGAATACGTCGACACCAAGATTCGTGACGTAATTTCTGATCCTTCATTCCTTAGGTGGCGCAAGGCATAACAGTTGGGAGACGTTCATCAACTCTAAGCAGATATATCATTTTCTCAAAAGTTGAGTTCAAGCAAACATCAATGCCAATACTGCACTCGCATATAAACTGCGACGTCCAGGCCCTGTTCCGGGGGATTGAATGGTGTTGAGCCTCTAATCCATTAGGTAGACTTGCATGCAGCAGATGCGACATCCCACCAATCTGACATGAGCTGCATGGTTAAAATCCTCGTGGGTTCGTGGATAACTCCGGGGGGCTTGCGGGGGTATCTGCCCACATTTTGAAGGATTGGAGGCACCGGGGTGTTCGAGATTTGCGTCGAACGTCAGCAAAGAGCTCCTATCTCACCGAATCGCCATCGGAGATAACGCCAAATGTCCAATTGATCTTACTACGTCGCTACTCGAGCCCTGCATATAATGTCTTACGATCGAATCTACTGTGTTCTTCCATTTGAACGGGACGCCCGGGGAAAGGTTGGTGCATGACTAACGCTCACTGAGACAAGTGTATTATATTTCGGCAATCCCCCGACGTGTCCCGAATGTTTTCTCTGCTGGCGGAAGACGGGTGCCGACTACCGAGACCGCAGTTCAACAGTTAGGATATATTGATCGGTCGAGCTTTCATCTACATAGCCAAACACCTGCTACGTGTTGACAAGCAGTCCACCGTCGGTTTTCGAACACCGGCTGTAGAGAACTTTGATCTCTTCCAGTACTTAAATAGCCACCAGTAGGTCCGCCGATTTCCTAGTACCTGGTAATTGGCCGTGCGTTGCTGCAGCCACCCGAAAGCCCCAGAGTTAGCTTCGATGCAGTGCGAGGCGCCATCGAGGTCGGACACCGCCTCTCACCTCTTTGGAAAATGTATTATGTCGCTATTGGCTACTATTATTTAAGAACAAGGCAGTTGTGCGCCGTTACTTGTTTGATTGTTCAAGGCGAACGTGAGTCCCAGATAGTCGCGGTGTGGTAATTTTAATAGTATTGACCACTTTCCACTCAATTCCCATCCCATACCATAAGCCAACTGATAGTATATGGCACCTCTCCTTGATTGTCTACTACGCCCATGGATAGGTAGTGACTGCTTGAAGTCCTGAACCTACCCGTCGGCGTCGGCATCCGGGTACACTTGATGGAGTGGGACTCGGCCGAGGTTGTCCGACACGTAGGTGAATGATAAGAGCACCAATACTGGCGACGCCCCGTGTGGTTTTGTCCGGCCATTCCGCGGCGCCGGGCCAAGTCCGGGTTCGCACCATTTTCTGGGATAGTTCAATACACTCTACAGCTTCGTACCAGCCTCTTCTAAACTTCCTGCAATTGCACCAGCTCTATTCAGCCTTCACCCAGATCATTAAGAGCATAATTTCTATCTAACCGTTGCGTACGGCTAATAATTACCACAGAGCGCGCGCTAGAGTGCGAGTAGTCTATCGCCTAAAGAGGCATCCCGAAAACTCTCCGTAGCGTAGACCCCGCCCTCCAAGAGCGTCTTCCTATGATAGCTCGCATTAAGGGACGTGCTGGCGGCGCTATAGCTCCGCAATACATCTTATGTTTGCCAGCCCGACATGAGATTGGGCTCTATAGTTCGGCGGTTGCATGTCTCTATCCTACGTCGTTACGGCGTCAATGTTTACCAGGTGTTCAGATGGTCAACGCAACGATTTATCATCAGCCCCTATTTCGGATCCGACACCGGTCCCGCTATGCGGCACCAAGCTTGATTTGATCGTAAACGATGTCGAGGTGCCTTTCTGCGATCTAAGTGTACGGTTTCTATGACCCAATAAAGAACTAGGCTTGGGATACACAATTTGCCCACCATCCCGTGAGCACCTAAGTGATGTCAGCGCAGCCATTGCGCAATACCGAGCGGGCGCTCTATTCCCTATTCCCTATTCCCTATTCCCATATGAGGGCAACGGGGCATCCATACTCGAGACTATCCGCCGGGGTTTCATTTCTTCCGCCCCCAGGCGCGAATTGCTGCCACAGGTCGGGAAGCTTGGGCCGACATTCAAGCTCCTCTATATTCCCATAAGCGTTGTCTGTCACATCAATAAACTCTCCCGCCCGAACGAGGCCCCCGAAGGAAGTAGAGTGCGCTCTTCCAGGTCGCTGTGAAGCTAGGTCCGTTCCGGATAGTCGCAGTCTGTCCAGATACGCACCCCAAAGTGGAAGACTTATGATTGGTAGCCTTGACGTCTTAACACATGCTGACTTGAGACTCTTTACCGAGGTCCCGGGTGTTAACGACAGGTACGAAGATCATCACGTGCTCATATACCTCCTATTCAAAGAGACCATAGATGGGCTTAGGAATGGCAAGTTCAGTATTGAGGATATGACTGTTATAAGTGATCTCATGCTTGGTTACAGCTGTACGGACGTAATAGATGAACTCGGACCAATTAATCCCGACGCAGTCTCCCCTAGGCCAGGATTCCAAGCCGTCTTCGACATGACACTCGCCTCTTACTTAAATAAGCCTTTGATGATGATGGCCTGAGTCGGCTCATGAGTTATGTTTCAATACATGAGAACCGCTTGCCCTCTAGTCGTTTACCAACAAACACAATCATGGCAGCGATCCGATAGGAGCTCCGGTAGGGCAGTAAATTGGCACGTCCGCGTTTTATCTACCCCTGTTCCCACCAATTCTATCATCGGCCAGAGGGGCCGCAAGCATTTATACTTCTAGGCACCTTGAAAGACAGCACCCCTAGAAATCAAGGGGGCAGTGGATGGCAACCTTGGTGTGTATGGTGTGACGGGTCTGAATGCTGCTGATCTTGGCACTGCGCCCAAAAAGAAAATGAAAAGAATTCGGCGTCTATACTGCTCATATCGCAATGGCAATTAGGGGAAAAGCTGCCAGTATGTTCACCCATCGGCTCGCACTGGACTGAGTACCTCCTGAGTATGAATGTTGATCGAAAGAGCAGCCGCGCTGGGAATAGCAAGTGAAACACTATAAATAAGGGTTAGCCAGGGCCAGGCAACTCTGTCGGATGACCCAACGAACAGAAAGATAACATCAAGTTTTCATTTCGAGATGCACTTAGAATTTGTGAAATAACAATTTCCCAAGATCACAATATTCTCGTCGCCAATTCCAATGGTTTCATCGTCTCTTACCTGCTGTCCCCGCCCGAAAACTCGTTCAAGGTCTGCCGCATGGCGGATTCAGGGGTATTCGCGTACACGCGACCACCAATACCATTAACAATATGCGTGATCTCGCTCCCCGGCGTCCCCGTGAGCCATACAGTAGTCATATGATGCAGCTTGACGCCGTCGACCTCAGGCACTTCAATAGCATTTTCCAGCTTTGTGGGTGAGTCTCGGAAGTACGAGTAGATGCCCAAGCCCCAAGCCTCGTGATTCGTTACACTATCGGCGACCTTGTACGATGCGAACCCGTTCGTCACCCCGTTCCTATTCCGGCCCATCCATGACTTCTGGTCGGGCGGGTCGTACGGGATCTCGGATTGGTAGAAGTACAGACGCCCTCCGTTCCCGTTCCAGAGTGTCTGGTGCTCCTTGTGGTGTTCATTGAACAGACCGTATATCGTCACGTTGTCGCCGTTGACCACTATGCCGTTCTTCGTAGGGTTCGCGTCCCAGGCGGCACCGTCCCCGTGGTCTGCGCGCCATAGCCATAGTTGGTCCCCGACTACGTTGTTGCTGTTGATGATTATATCCACATCATTCTTCGTGCGGCCAGCGGTTCGCACTGTCAGGTCATACAGGAACGTAGGGTTCGATGTGTGGTCGGCCGAGCTGTTCGGGGGCCCGATCTCAATAAGTGACAGTGCATTGACCTCACTCGCATCAATTATGAGGCCTGCGAGTGTTACGCCGTCTACATCTTCAATGTTTATGGCCGGTTGACCACTTGTAGGAATCAACGAAGGCATCCCTAAGCCTAGGATAATAGTGTGGGCCCGGGAAACACGTAGCGCATCGTCAAGCCTGTATATGCCTGGTGTAAAGAAGATGTGTTTCCCGGAATCCAGCGCGGAGTTGATGGATGCTGCGCTCGATATAGATGGCTGTGCGATGTAGAATTGGTCAATAGGGACGGAATGACCAGGCGTTGAGGAACTGTCAGCCCAGCTAGGTCCTTGCGTGTTAGCTTTCAATGCAGGTACAAAAACTTCATACTGGCCTTGAGGGCTTATATAAAGATACGGCTTCTCGCGGATGAGGGGAGTGCGATCCACGGTGGTATATGCGGAAGCTGGGAAGTTATCTTGGCTAGGTGCATTGGAGTCGCCAACGAACACCATATTCCATACGGCGTTCGCCCAACTGCCGTATCTATTGTTGCGCGATAGCCACTGCTGCTGGGATCCAGGTAGGACCTGGCCATCGACTATCGAATCAGCCATGAAACCTCCCGAAGCCCATCCTCCAGCCCCTGTACTAGGGTCTACCTGGAATAGCCAAAGTCCACCAGAGCTCTTTATGTGCATACGGCGCAATGGTGCGGCCTGTGACACTGCTATGGTGGTGGTGTTGTTGGTTTCGTGCGAGGCGTTGATGGAAAAGTTCTCAAATGAGCGCCAGAAGTTACACGTAGCATTACGGTTTGGCATCCAGTATGCCGGCACGTTGACACCACCCTCAATTAATACGTCATCCGGACTCTGGCCCAGCCCCGCGACCTGGGTGTAGAAACCAACGTCGAAGAGGACATTGTAGGTGCCCGGTTTGAAGAGAAGCGCATACCGCTCATTACCGAACTCGTTGGCTTCCATCTGCTTAAAGATGGCCGTTGCCTTAGCTTGGATATCGGCTGCCGGCATTCTCGGGTCGAAGACGTAGACATTGGGCCCAAGGAAGGTCGTGTTTGCTGTGGTGATAGAGCTTGCATCGGCAACAGGAACAATAATTGGCTTTGGGAGTTGAGAGGCATTGATATCCTTCCAATACTTCTCCGTCACTAGCCTGGAATTTTCCATCGAAATCTCCTTGATACCTCTATTTCCAACTCTTGCACGTGTCTCCGTCGTCATTTCCATTTGCCCTGTCGTAGGATTCTGGCGTTCATGCTGGTAAAGCTCCGGCTTTACAAGACACCCCTTGACAGCCCATTCCGGAACGGCCACATTCTTCTCTTGCTGCATCATGTAGACCAATTCCGCGCTCGTCTTGCCGTAAATCTGATCCTGACTGAACATGGTCCTCGCGAGCGCCCCGATACCATTCCCAAGCACATCCCCACGGCATCGCCAAATTAAGTAGTTCAGTGCTTCCTCGATGTTTGGTACGGTAAGGAAGTGCGCATCGAAGTAAGCCTGGTTACCCGAGCCTGAGCTAGAAGTAGCCGCGAGGTGTGCATTGAATCGCACACTACAGTAGCTCGCAGCTAAAGATGCAAGTTTCTGTATGCGCTCATCGAAGAGCTGCACGCCACCCTCAGGGAACACTAGTGTGATCTCGTCGAAGTGGGTGTAAGCAACAGTGGCACGCGGGAAGTAGTCTATAAGTAAGTCGGAGCATGTAGAGATTAAAGCGTCATGAATATGCTGGTCGAACAGCTGTTCAAAGTGTGGCGGTGATGTGGAGCGCGAGAAGTTGTGACCATCCAGGCGAAGAATGATCGGAGTAGAGGTGGGGAGCTTGGTGTCAAAAGCTGCTTCATACTGCTTCATACGATCCGCCAGGTCCATTGTATTCAAATACTTACTGTAGAGAAACCCAAGCTTGTTTTGACATTTTTCTGTATCAGCATGCGGAGGTTGAAAGTTTCACAGACGTCAATTTGAGGCGAGGCAGTGATGTCAACTGGTCGAATTGGGCAATTTCGGCTCCCTCCGGGAAACCCCCTGAAGCCCGGGCCGTGCGCCTTATCCTGCTTAACGTACTTGCCGTAGCACAATCGGACCCAGTAACGCCCAGAGCAGATATATCCGCAGGCCGCGAAGGGTGACACTCGCCAACTACATACATGTAGTTAGTAGTAAGTGCCTTGGGTAGATGTACCTAATAAATATCACTATTTCAGTTAGACCAAGCTACCGAAAATACGATATCTTGTAATTTTCATAGAGAAGGAGTCTGTTAGAGAGTTTCCTACTCTACGATGATTGTATTAATATGGCGCGAAGCAGCATCCCTTACTAGTTTAGTACCCCTCTCTTCTTAACTTGTACCGCTAGTCCGATAAACGATGCTTTACGCCAGCTACCTTTGCAACCCAACAACTCTAGTATTGATACCGAATTATGTTTATTTCCCACGAGACTTTGCAACTTTTGATTTATACCGGTGTGGCTCTCACCCTTACTGTCATCATGGTCGAGTTCAAGGAAATGGCACGTGTCACACTGTTCGGCTCACGGAATGACGGCGGGGTCTCCTTTGACCCTGCGCGAGACATCCCGCCGTTAACAGGCAAAGTCATCCTTATCACGGGAGCCGCAGGGGACCTCGGCCGAGAAATGGCTATCAAGCTCGCAAAGTACGGGCAGCCTGCTCGTATCTACGTCTCGGACCTGCCACGCGACGAGAGTGCGAAGAAGGAACTGCTTAATCGGATTGCCCATGAGGCTTATGGGAACGTTGAACCTGAGGACCCCAAGACGACTGCGCCCTCTGATTTACAATTTCTTGATCTGGACCTTACGTCGTTTGAAAGCGTCCGGAATTGCGCAGCGGAGTTCGCTGCGAGAGAGGAGCGGCTGGATATTCTCGTACTCAACGCGGGGATAATACGGGTAGCGACTGGAACTACGAAAGAAGGCTACGAGATTCACTTTGGACTTAACTACCTCGGCCATGCGCTTTTGTCGAAATTGTTGGTGCCGATGATGCTGCAAACAGTACAGCGGCAGTCAAGCGCCGATGTTCGCGTGGTGGTCGTTTCGAGCGA
Source organism: Hypomontagnella submonticulosa (assembly GCA_022984865.1). NCBI lineage: Eukaryota > Fungi > Ascomycota > Sordariomycetes > Xylariales > Hypoxylaceae > Hypomontagnella > Hypomontagnella submonticulosa. Next base: position 487,397 of record JAJKLF010000013.1, read on the forward strand.
GGGGCACGCCATGGCTCCAAAGGGTGGAATTCAATTCGATAAGCTGAAAACCGACTGTGCTGAGATGGTGCGTTTCATTCTCCTCTAGGTTGCCTTTGCGTTTTGTGTCGGGGAACTGACATCTGGAAATCTCTGCAGTCCTATTCACAGCGGTATGGTCAGAGTAAGACAGCCCTCATCGGTCTCACTCGAGAGCTTGCGCGCAAATACCCGCAGTTGAAGGTGGTCGCGGTCCATCCAGGAAGGATTCTTACGGGTATGGCCGCTTCACTAAGGCGCGAGAGCCTTCTTGTCCGGCTTACAGCGCCTATCGCGCCGCTAATGTGTGTACCCGTGAAAGTCGGAATTAGGAACCATCTGTGGGTTGCGACAAGCCCTGAAGTGGTGAGTGGCAAGTACTATGAACCTGTTGGCGTGCCGGACAAGGAGACCGCAGTAGCCAAAGACGAGGCTCTTTCGAAAAGACTGTGGGAGTGGACAGAAAATGAACTAAAAGGGGTGGCCTCACTTGAGTAAACAATCATCCAGCATGGATGTCTTCGATTCGTACCTAGTAGGTCAGCACCTACATCGTACATCGGTACATGTATGTACTAAGTGACTTCTGAAGCTATGCAATCCTACATATGTACATGTAGTAATGGGGATATTTACATGGAGTGCCTATTGCTCTATACATTGATAGTAATCTTTCTGGTCACTTGTTAAAACGGGGTTAGGAACTTGGAACTTTAGATTATCTACCTACCTCCTACGATGTAGAAGTAGAGGGGCTGGTAATATCGGAATCGTACCCGTGGACCACATCTGATCGTGGAACACCTGCTACTGGCCCTATGCACTTTGAATTACATACATGCATGTGTACATATATAGTAGCTGCACACAGTCATTAACAGGTGTTGCATCACCCGAAAGCTACCCTCGCCGACCCCTTACCTTTTACACCTCCTCTTGCCATTTTACTCAGGCCTAATCAGGCGCTACTTAGGGGAGGCTCAGCCCTTGCTCACGATAGCTCAAGGAGAACACTAAAATGGGATTAGTGAAGGAAAATTATTTCCTAAATTAAGGGAGGTGAAAATCCGAGCATCTTAATAAAAGTTATATTTAAGTCTTAAAATTACTTTTATTTGCGCCCCCGAAGCCGATAGCCATCACTTAGACGCGCCCCTTTTTACTAAGTGATGAATATTTTAACCAGTGAAACCGTGTTGTATTTCCTCACAGGGTAGTTATCGTAGCCTCCAACCCCTTGAACTCAGCGCTCGGCATTGAAACATGATAATCATGAACAAATGCCACATCGCTCGCCTCGGTCTTCCACAGTTTCATATCAAAGCCCTGAACCAGCGCTGCAGTCACCAGATACATCTCGGCACGTGCCAGCTCGATGCCAAGGCACTTTCTGCTGCCTTTGCCAAAGGACATCTGGTATTTCTGGAGCTTGCAGCCCTCATCGCCGAGCCAGCGTTCCGGATCGAAGACGAACGGGTCGGGGAAAACACTCTGTGCGGTATGGGCGCTCAAGGTAGTTGTGCTCATGGGAGTACCGGCGGGAATCTTGAAGGACTTTCCCATGTTCGAAGAGGAAGCTGCATAAGATGTAGGGGTGTATATAAGTGTTTCCCGAGCGATACGTGCTGTCCTGGCCGTGACACCGAAGGAGAGACGGTGAGCTTCCTCGATGACCGCGGTGAGATATGGCAGTCGTTCAAGTTGGGTCCACGACGCTGGTTGTGGGACGGTGCTGAGTTCTTCCCGTAGCTTGCTCATGATCTGTGTATTGGCCAGCAGGTGGTAGAATATCGTATTGAGGGACTTGGCTGGTGATTCCGTTCCTGCGAGAACCAGAAGTGCGCCTTCTTGCTCTAGCCGGAGCAAGGCCTTCTCTGATGCGGGCAAAATAGGATTGTCGAGCACATTATAATATACAGATTTTGCACTCGACGAATCGCTACCGGCCCCAGAAGCTTTCGCTTTGATGATGCCTACTAATTCGGCTCGGACTCGCTGCGTCTCTCGTATTAGAACACCGTGCCAATACTTTTCAGGGCAACGCATACATCAAATAGGTCTAGCATATCAAGCAATCCAGGTGGCATGATAGGCCTGCTGATGGATTCCGGGAGAGATTCTAGGAAGTCGGGAATAAACGGGAAGTGCTTGTTGAGATGACATCCCATCATGAGCTGGTAGCTGTTATGGCGTAATGTGGCAGCTTTCTGTTCATCCGAAAGCGTGTCTGTCCTCTGAGAGAACAAGAAGTTATTGACAACACTGGCCTCTGTTAGGACCATTCTTCGTCCCGTCCGAATTTGAAGGGATCTTACTCATTGGAGAAGGCGAAGAAGAGATCTGAAAGATTGACTGGCGTCTGTTCGGAGGCATGCTTCAAAAGCAATTGGCAAAGCTGTTGAACTTTGTCGGTAATGATCGGCTCAAGGAAGACCACATTGCGTTTGCTGAAGAATGGAGACAGAGCTTCACGTCGTTTGCGATGGACTTCAAGACTGGGAGTAGTGCCAACTCCACCGGGAACCCGCAAAGATCTCAGTTGGTACTCATACTTGTCTCTCGGGGACGACGAAGGGGCATATATGGTGTCGAGGAATCCAACATCAGAGATGTGAATCTCGTCTGGGGTGACCCGGATGATTGGTCCTGCGAGGTGGATAGATCAATGAATGCTGCGCTGTGAACTGCACGTGCGCACCTATCGGGCTTACCGTATCGTTTGTGCAGCTCCTGGATTTTGAAGACATATCGGCCGGGTCGAATGGCGTCGAAATAGAATTCATACCACCAGGTGAGAGCCGCCAGTCTCGGGCCAGGGATATGAGCCAAGGGGTGAAAGAACAGACGGCGTATGGCACCTCCGATCGTCAGCAGGGCGGCCAAAAGCACTGTCGTCAGAAAGATTTGAAGGACAGCCATGGCAAGTTCTACGCAACACGAATGGGACGGGAGAGAAGATGAGAGGGTAAGAAGATGCGGAGTAGATGTTGAAGATGTTGACGATGAACGTCGAAGTAAGGAGTTAGGGAGGCGGCGGGCGGCGCGGGGCTTTGTTGCTTTTCGCATTCAGCCCCCAACGCAGGAGCATGTATGTACCTAACAAAAAATTAGTATAATACTTCGTACCTACAAGACCAGATTTTGACGCTCCCAAAATGTATAGATAGAATAGGGAATCAACACACTATTCGACTAGTCCCATTTATGAGTGTTTTTAATATTTAGCCTCGTTCAAGATAATGTGAATCAATACCATCCTATATCCAATACGATAACATGCCGACCGCACTGATAAACACGCGTGTATTAAGGGCTATCATATCCCTTATTCTGGCCGTGGTAGTAGGGTTTCTGTGTCAAGGTTATTCGTACCGATCGTGAGTGCGGTTATTGAAGAGAAAAGGAATTGTAGGTCCAATCTCCGTCGTAGATATGTTGAAGAGCCCTCTGACTCGGTGAATGACAGCCAATTCTACCCCATTCTCTACTTTTCGGCCACTTGCCAATATTTGCCGATTTTCGTAAAGCACACCCCCCAGATGTCAATATCTATGTCTTCCAGACCTGGCTGGCTGAGAATTGCGAAAAATACTTTCCTGCGAACAATTATCCGCCTCCAGTAATCTATCTGGACCTCTGGCCACTTACTAGCTCGCTGGCGCTGGTGACCGATCCCGTGGCTGCCTCACAATTCACATTAACGCAAAATCTACCAAAGATCGAGGTTCTTAAGAATTTTATTAGGCCCTTAACTTCATGCATCGATATCTTCTGTACTAAAGGCCAGGCATGGAAACTCTGGCGGTCTAGGTTTAACCCTGGATTCAGCCAACGGAACTTGACTACAATGGTACCTGAGATCATTGAAGAGGTAACGGTTTTCGTTGATGGGTTGAAGAAGGTGGCTGGCGATGATGGTAATTAGGGCCCCGTATTCCAACTTGAGAAAAAAACCACAAACCTCACGTTCGATATCATTTGTAGGGCGGTACTGTAGGTCATCTGCTACCATCACTAGACCATATGTGCTAATCTTGAGCAGCGACATGCGCCTCCATGAGCAATCCAGAGAGTCAGATAGCCCTTTGAAAGGCGCCTTGATGGATCAACTTCGCTTGATGGGGATCGTGCGGAACGTTGCAAGGGGGATCTTAATCGGCCGCTCCCCTTGGCAAAATACATCAGTCGCCCGCAATAACAGAACCATACACGATATCCTATTCCCACAGATACAAAAGAAGTTGAAATCAAGGGTATATGATGGCCAAAAGAAGACTGTTATCGATCTCGCTATTAAGCATTTTCAAGAGGATGATCAAAAGATCCCGAAGCTGCAGCCTGATACTATGTTCATTGACAGGCTCATCGCCAATCTGAAAATACTCCTTTTCGCCGGACACGACACTACGGCTGCGGCAATCTGCTTCATGTTGAAACTGCTACAAGATAATCCTGACTGCCTGGCGAAGCTTCGAGAGGAGCACAGCACTGTATTTGGCTTCAACCCGGAAAATGCAGTTGAGATATTAAGAGAATCCCCTCACTTCCTGAACTCGCTCCCATTTACATTGGGCGTTATAAAAGAGACGATGCGGCTATATCCGCTAGCTGCGACACTACGCAAGCCCCCACCTGGATTCTGCTTGACGGTATCTACAAATCCGTCAACAAGATATCCGGTAGACAGCTTCGGATTATGGCTGTCGGCTCCTTGCATACAGCGTAATCCATCGTACTGGCACAGGGCCAATGAATTTCTCCCGGAACGTTGGATGGCATCTAATGATGATCCATTATACCCACCCAACAACGCTTGGACACCCTTCTCACTTGGGCCGCGAAACTGTATTGGGGTCGAACTCGCTCTGATGGAATTAAAACTAGTGTTAGTTATGGTGGTGCGTACGTTCGACATAGAAGAGGCATGGGTTGAGTGGGATAAAAGACAGTAAGAACCGCTCCCTTTGACCTAGTTCGTCCTCTGACAGTTTATATGACATTTTAGGGGGTCCAAAGCCACACCAACACATATGGTTGAAGGCCAACGCTTATATCAGGTCGGAACCTCAGTTGTCCACCCCAAAGACGGCATGCCAGTGCATGTCAGGATGCGGAAGTATGCGACCGTTGCTTAATATACAGACAACTAAACAGATCGCACTCAAAGCGTAATTCGAATTGATCTTATTGCCAATATTACTATAAGCGGCCTTAGAAGCGAGTACATTCGAAGTAAATGGGTTGAAAATTAGACCTATTTATCGGCAGTCTCACTTATAAATAAGGGCAATACGCCAAGACTTATAATTAAGGGGTTACTGTGTAAATAGTGCTGTAAGTGTGGAAACTCTAAGCGATTCTATAAGATATTCGTTTTCGAGATGATTGGTTAGCTAGGTAGGTAAATTGAGTTGCCTGGGGATGAAGATATCACATGTTAACGTGCCGCAATAGAACATAATTGCTTATAAAGGGACTGAGGTCTAGAAGTTCCCACCGTAACATTATTGAATCCTCTTACTCACAAACACTACCAACACAACCGACGGCTCACCCACCATGGCCCGACTCCCCGTTGACCATGCTATCGTCACTAGATACTGCAAGGCTTTCTCCGAGCCGCCGAAGCAGCCGGATGCCAGGATGATTTCTGATTTGCTGGAGGTTTATCGCTCAATGCGCGATTTCCAAAGCATTAGGAATAGCATGGCCGGAGCATCTCACATGTGGAGCTGTCACCCCGTGGGTATCCTGCTGATGGCCATCGACCCATCCACGGGTAACTCGGCATTGCACGTGGCCACGGCTTCCAAGAACGTCGAAGGGCTCCGAGCCGTTAACGCCGAGTTCAGACCCCTGCAAGTGCGGTTGCGCAGGTCCTACCACATGCTCGTCTCACATAAGAATCACGCCGGTGATACTATGTTACATGTAGCTGCGCGAACCGGTGACGTCCAACTGCTGGTCTATGCGTATCGAATATTCTGTCACGACTCTCTTCCCGATGAAAAGCGCTGGGGTAATAGCCAACCGGTAGAGCTACAGGGCACGGAGGGACTAGACCAATTCATCATTCCGAGACTAGCTTTCTTGATTGATAAGAACAACGAAGGGCGAGATGCGATAGCGGAGGCCGAGCTGGCGGGATATCCGGAGGCGGTAGAGTGGCTCGAGGCATTGGTTTCCCGCATGGACCCTAGTGGGAAGAGGACTGATGCAGTGGAAAGGGCCAAAATTGAGGACTATGTGCGGAAATTGTATCGATATGACGAGGAAGAAGCTGGGCCCGAGACTAGTAAAGATGTTTAGAGATTAAGGCTTCTAATACTTGAACTCAGTGTTCAACCATTTCCAAAGAAACAGATTGATACCACTGCACCACACTAATTGTTACTAGCTACATATGTACAATATCTATTGTGATATACTTGACTTGATTCAATAGATTCATCTGGCTGTTATAACTGATCGTATTGGTAGCTCTTAGGTTAACCCTGCGTGGCATAGCCACTGAAAAATTCAATCCTATTCCCATTGCTATCCTGGCCCGCATTGAGTGTATAATCGTACGCAACCCTATTTGCTCATTGTTAGAGATCACTCTTAGTTTTACGGTAGTAAACCGTTCTAGAAGGAATATAGAAGGGCACTTACGCTACTGCGGCATATGTCTCCGGGTTCTGAGCGGCGTCGACTCGTACGATTTGGAGCATCTCGGAAGTTCCATATTCCTCTATACCATCTTCGGGCAGAGTTGCCTGGAAACCCAGAACTAGATGGAAAAGCTCACTATAACGTCTTAAATTAGAATCCAGTTGATTGACAGAGATGCGGTCTTGCTTACTGGAATAGAGTCGTTGCTTCGGGCAAGACGTTCCCTAGGGGTTGTGCTCCGGCCGGTGGGTTCCCCCTTCTTATCTGGCTCTTCTGAATGGGATTCGCTGCAATAGACCGGATACCAACGCCTGTGAAGCTCTGTGGGCATATGGTTACCACGCTAAACATCCCTTCGTGATTTGTGGCTCCCTTGTTGCCAGGATCCCTACAATATCCATCTGTCGCCAACGGACCATATGCCACATCAAAAACGTAAGTATTGAGTACGGGACTCCAGTACTAATTCCTAGTAAGTCGTCTAGACATTTCATTCACTGTTCGTTGTATATACTCACCGGATATGCCTGCATCCCATCTTGAGCATCCGTCTCTCTTTGCTGGGCGGCGACATAGTCTGGATTATCCGCGATGGAACTTGGCGATCCATTGCCGTTCTGAACTGGTTGACCATTTATGTCAAAGGCTTGATCTGACATGCTTTTTCGTATGAGCCATGAGTCACTACAGAAAAGCCACGGCTTGTTAGGATTTTGTCCGTTGTTGACGGGACCACCACCAGTAATCCAATTCGCTACTCTCTGATAATTTGCTGTATTTGACACTCAGTCTTTTTCGCCTTGGCTCGTTTCTCCTTGAGAACTTACAGAGAAGGTTCGGTCGATCGGCTACTGGAGGAGTCCTAAAATAGGCGTTTATGAGTCTTCTAGCCTCCAGGAGAGTAGCGGACCCCCTATTACTATTAATGTAATCGTTCATTCCATCGATAGCTTCATTGCAAAGTGTAAGGGCGTCGTTAAGGAGTTGCTGCAATTTGTCTGTGCCATATTGGGCGCAGTTTCCGCCGACTGTCGAATCGACGCTGACCTGAAAGAGGTCGGTTATAGACCTTGCTGGTGTAGCTGCCCGGCTGGTAGCAAATAGCAATACTAGCGAAACCACTAGTCGGCGTAGCAACATGATTGCAAAATCGGGCTCCGTTACAAAATAGATTCCAGCTTCAATGATAGGAGCGTCTTGGGGATTCATCTATAACAGGAACTTCCAATGATTCTCTAGCCCATATTACGGCGGAACGCACCGAAATGCTGTAGAATATCAAGCTTTTCTCGGCTCCGGATCTGCAGGGAGTTGCAGTCAGCTGGGTCTAGATCACATCCATATAGGTTACATTATTGTGTTGCATGAGGCACAGGCTTAGGAAAAATTCAGCTCTCGAACCAACACTCCGGAGATAACGACTAGGTACAGTGATAAGTGAAAGACCGAACGTAGAATATTTCCCCGAATAACCAAATTTTCAACGGGATCTGGCTGTGAACAATTTCATCTAACATCCCGCACGATCCTTCGCTTACGTTGCCATCAGCTGTTTTGACAGTTGTGTTGGTTCCAAAAAGAATCATGTGCTCCTATTTAACCACCTCCGAATACGGGGTAACCGACGCGGATGGGGTCGTAATGAAGTAAGATACTCTTACTTAGTCCTCATTATTCCAAACGAGGATCCATCGATGTCTCCGTTCTTTGGCCAGTACATCGGTTAGAAAAAAATTGTGCAACATGGCTTGGAGACTGAGAATCATCGTGTTGCTGGCGGCCACTTTTGCGGTGGCCGAAGTCACCATTCCGCATAAACCGATTGGGACGGCGCCACCGCTCCCTCTAGGATCGCCTCATGTGAGTAACAAAGTCACGATTAAAACATCGGGCACCTTTCTATTCTGCCGTATTTGTTGAATCTCAAGATTAACTGAAGCACCGAACAGCCGCCGCCGGATTACATGAGAGACAACATCAACAACTATTTTGGTACAGCACCAGATCGAGGGTCCATGACAGGTCCTATATTGATGCCTCTCAACTCAAGTATTTTGAATGAAATATATTCCGGTGATATACATAATCGGCAAAATACCGATGGCTTTTGGCTATCCAGCCTCGGTAGTGCTGGCAAAGTCAGTATCACATTCTCGTTGAGCCGAAAAATTGCATTGCAGCTAGCCCCTAAGCTTCGGGCTGCTAATTCTGACTTGGGATATCCTCTAACCAGCTATTCCTATAGATGCCCTTTGCCCCATCCGGATACCAGTTCTTCCGTAACGTGAAGGATTTCGGTGCTGTAGGAGACGGTGTCACCGACGATACTGCGGCTATCAATCGTGCGGCGGCTACATATGGCCTGGATAACCTCTCAACGCTACGATGTGCCGCCGACTGCGGTTCAACCACAACGCTAGGAGCTGTGGTGTATTTTCCAAGCGGAACCTATCTAATCTCAACCCCTATCATACAGTACTACTATACACAGTTTGTAGGAGACCCGACTTCAAAGCCAACAATTAAGGGGTCTTTCAACTTCACTGGCATAGCGCTATTTGATTCTGATTTCTATATCCCCGGAGGTAACTCCGCTGAGTGGTACATTAATCAGAGCAACTTCTACCGCCAGATCCGCAACTTTGTCTTCGATATGACAGGTATGAACTGGACAAATTCTGATGCTGACCAAGGCTATGTCCCCGCCGGTATTCACTGGCAGGTCGGACAAGCTACAAGCATCACCAATTGTGATTTCCACATGTCGGTTTCGACAGCCACGCAATCGGCCACCGCAGTAGGTATCTATATGGAAAACGGGAGCGGTGGATTCGTTTCGGACCTGACTTTTGTTGGAGGGTGAGTTCCTAAAATCTGATACTCTCACTGCATCTTTTATCATCCCGACTAATACGTAATGGAACAGAAACATTGGGTTCTTGGCCGGCAGCCAGCAGTTTACGGCCAATAACTTACAGTTTACATCATGTCTAACCGCTATCAAACATGTATGGAACTGGGGCTTCACTTGGAAGAATATCTACGTATTATCGTGCTATATTGCCCTGGACTGTTCAGAATATTCGGGTATCACCGATCAAGGCACCGGGTCCATTACAGTGCTCGACTCACATTTCAATGGCGTACCGTACGCCATCACCGTAGCATCACGAGGTGATGAGCAACCCAACATCGTACTAGACAATCTTCTAGTAGAGAACTCGGCGTCTGTCGTCCTAGTATCGGGTGGAGAGACAATACTCCCCGGATCAACGGGAGCCCTATATTTTAATTCATGGGCCAATGGATACCAGTACCTCCCAGATGGATCGGGCGGTAAAGCCACCGGATTTGTCAACCCAGCCCCTGAGAAGCCAGCTGCGCTACTTGATGGGAATGGCGCATATTTTACACGATCAAAGCCGCAATACGAAACTGATAACCCAATAGTTGCTACCGACCATGGAATATCGAATGACGGAACAGGGGACCAATCGGGCGCAATCAATAGTCTTCTTTCAGGCAACGTCGGCTCGGTGATTTTCTTCCCAGCCGGTGTCTACATGGTCGAGAACACGGTCCAAGTACCAGTAGGTAGTCGCATTGTTGGATCAGGTTGGAGTCAAATCATGGCCACCGGATCCTATTTCCAAGACGTCGACAACCCCAAAGTTGTGGTTCAAGTCGGCAACACGGGAGATTCTGGAATACTTGAAATTTCGGACATGCTCTTTACGGTGAAGGGTCCTACGGCGGGAGCGGTGTTAATGGAGTGGAATGTTCATGAGGGTAATCAAGGATCAGGTAAGCTTTTATATCAGTGGACACGAAAATACCGATATTGACACGATTGTGACAGCTGCTATGTGGGATAGCCATTTCCGCGTAGGGGGTGCATCTGGGACCAATTTACAACTCGCCGACTGTCCGATAGGAGCAACATCGGTCAACACTAACTGCATGGCGGCGTCTATGTTGATGCATGTTACGAGCCAAGCTTCGGGATATTTCGAGAACGTGTGGGCTTGGACCGCTGATCACGACCTAGACAATCCTCTCAACGCAAAAGCTTCTGAGAGTAATGAAGGAATTCCCTTGAACGTACTTACCGACATTTCTGTATATGTTGGCCGTGGTATTCTCATCGAATCTGGTGGCCCAACTTGGCTGTACGGCACAGCAAGTGAGCATACACAGATGTACCAGTATCAGTTATCCAACGCATCTACGATTTATATGGGCCATATGCAGACCGAAACGCCATATTATCAACCAAATCCCAACGCCTTAAGCCCATATACCGCTGGCAAGTTTCCGTCGGACCCTACCTTCGACAACTGCGCAGATGATTTATGTAAAACTGCGTGGGCACTACGAGTGCTTAACTCGACCGATGTCTTCATATACTCCGCTGGATTTTATTCTTTCTTCCAAAATAACCAACTGGGTTGCACAGACTCCGAGGAATGCCAACTAGCGCTCATAGAGACCGACTATACTTCGGGGCTCTGGATATATAACATTTTTACGAAGGGCAACATCCAAATTGTGTCGCCCGATGGCGGATTGCCACCCCTATTATTCAATTCTACAACCAAGGATGGGTATACTAGCGAGATTGCGGCCTGGCTGGCGTTGTCTACAGGTGGTGGCGACATTGGATCAGGTTCAGGCAATGGCAGTGGATCGGGCTTGGTGACCATTGATCCAACGATATGGAGTGAACCTACAGACTCCGTCACGATTCAATGCTATCCGCCATGTACTTACGTCCTGCCTCCGTTAACTCTACCCACAAACACTACCTTTAGTTTCCCACTGCTAACCACGCCACTCGAGATTGGATGGCCTACTACCTACAGCTTTACGTACCTTGGGACTACTTCAACGACCACAGGCTACGTTAGCGTTATTACAACGACTGTCATCACTATACCAGCCGTGACGACATCGATTATTCCGGTATTTAACGTGCCCGTGACCAATAACAGTACCGTGATCTTCCCAATCCCGAGCATAGTGCCTTCCCCATTCAATATCACGGATAATACTAGCATCAACGGGACGACTCATCCGCCAAACACGCGCACGTTCTATCCTCCACCCTGGCCGGGAACAACAACACCACCGACAACGTCGACTCCTCCTGGCGGCTCAACCTCACATGATACGCATTTCCCCCCCGTGACACACACCGATGGTCCTCCAAGTCCAACTTGCACCCATGCGGGTGGTTGCGGGCACGCCTGTATAGGACTCTGTATACCGTGCTGGCTTTTCTGTCCTGGAGATCCTCGTAGGTACCGCCCTCATTATACGTCCGTGATCGCCGTTGGCTAATTAACCTGACATTACCAAGAGCTTAACTGGTGGGACTCTAATGACCCCAATCGCCCGAAGAACCCTAGCGGCAGCCCGTCGTCCGAGTGCGAGACGGCTACCTACAGCTCCTGTAGCACATCATGCGTATATGTGAGCCCTACGAGTTCTTGCTCGTCTACTTGCAGAGGTAAGGGTACTGTTATACTTCTTGGTTAAACGATTACTAACCCTCGTAGATGTCATCGGATGCGATACGACGGGGACCGAGATCAGCACCATATACACGCCAGCGCCATACTGGACCGCCTCCTTCGAGGACTGGGATAACTTCGTGGACACAGATACGGCCGAAGCGTGGTCGGTCGCTATCAGCGTACTCAGCGACCTAAGTTCCGAAGGCGATTTTCCCACCACAACCCCCACCACCACGACCTCCACAACAACTACAACATCAACGCACTCTACGCCTTACCCCACCAATACGGATATCAATGTAGGCGGGGCATACTGCTTCACAAGCGCAGACGGCGACTACGTCTCCTTCACCAACAACGACGCCAGAAACGTCATCACGACCATGTGCAACGGGGACCACGTCCTCCAGCCGGGCAACGACTACGGCTTCGTCGAGGCACTCATGGAGAGCGGCTACAACGTGTACGTATCCATCGCCTGGGCGGCGGACCAGACCGGGTGCGGCGACGAGGCGGACTTCGCCGTCGGGTCCTCGGGGTATCTGAATAATCAGGAGTGTCTAAGTGCCTGGAGCACGGACTTCTATTGTACTGACGAGGGCGGGAGCCAGACGACGAGTAATGGTGGCGCGTACGTGTTGAAGCCGCCGAATGCTGGGGGATGCCTGCTTATGAGTTTGTATGCGCACCCGGCTGATAGTAGGAAGCGGATGCATGTTAGAGGTGGGAGACCTGCGATTGACGCGGTCCCTACTTTGGAGCGCAACCTTACGGGGATTATGTGGTAACTTAATGAAACTATTGGGATACCATGTACTGGATTGCCCAGTAGTAGCGATGGGGTTTAAACTATAGAAATAGCGATTTATTGCTCGGGGTCAGGCATTGATTCAGTGTCTTCTTTGTATCCTTAGTATCGCGCGTCCTCCGTCATGCCTCGCACAAGCCTAATAAGGGGGCGAGCCCATCTACCCTGTCTTCCAGAATAGGAATACTCGAAGGCTGCCCCACCAATCACCAGCCAGCTAGCTGCCGCCCCATTGTAGCTTCAACCTTAAAAGCTGAACCTCTTTAACTCTCCCCGTTCAAAGATTCAACCATCTGTACTATGCAATTCATATCAATTAAAAGGAACCATGGCACCAGCAAAAAACAAGCCCAAACGCAAGAAACCGCCGCCTCCGAATCCCATCGAGGCGGCGATTACAGCATGGTTCCATTCTACCCCGCTAGTCCAGGGTTCGCAGCGAGACGAGCTCATCGCCCAGGCCCCGAAGCGCTGGACGGTGTATGAGCCGATGGCACTATTACCGGCGGGAGCCTTCGGGACCGGCGCATGGAAGCACCTTCTTTCAAACATGCCCAGCGACCAGGCAGATGCGTTGTGGGTCCGGATGCTGGCCGAAATATCGAAGAGGACCGGTGGAGCGCCCCTCACGCACCTTGCCGTGAACGAGGGTATACCCGCGGCGCTTCCACACAGCCCATCGGAGGAGCGGAGTCGAATTGGCGATTCTTCAGAATATGACTTGGCGGCAGAAAACATTCTGCGCAGCCCGACCGGTCTACGAATGCTCCACGGGGACTTTGGCCCGGCATCTACGGGCGGCACAGCAGCGGATTTTGAGCGCGCGTTCTGGGTCTCGACGAAGCAGAATGGCGTCTACCAGACGTGGGCGCCGCGGTGGACTATGTTTAGTCGCGGGAACATCAAGGAGAAGGCGCGGCTGCTTGACTTCCACCGCAGCCGCACGGCGGGCTCGCTGGAGAATTGCTGGGCGGTAGATTTATACGCTGGAATTGGGTACTTCACTTTCTCGTATGCGAAGCTGGGCATGCGGGTGTTGTGCTGGGAACTCAATCCTTGGAGCGTCGAGGGCTTGCGCAGGGGCGCTGTAGGGAATGGCTGGTCTATTAGGGTTGTGAAGGGGAGTGACTTAGCGCTTTCGATGGGGGACTTGCTTGGTGGTGGCGAGCGGATCATCGTTTTCCTCGAGGATAATAAAAATGCCGCGCAAAGGATGGGAGACTTGAGCGGGTTGAATATCTTGCATGTGAATTGCGGTATGTTGCCCACCAGTGAGGCATCTTGGATGGACGCTTGGGATATGGCGGCGCGGAGTGAAAGTCAAGAGGCATGGCTTCATCTACACGAGAACGTTGGAGTGGTAGATATTAAGAAGCGGAGAGAAGAAATCGAGCGGTATTTCTTAGACTTAGCGCACGAGGATGGCAATGGTAGAACGGCTCGTGTAGAACACGCAGAATTGGTCAAAACCTTCGCGCCAGGCGTCTGGCACGTCGTGTTCGATCTGTACATTACAAGGTCTAGTAGCATAACATGAACATGTTGTACATCACACACGTCCGACGTCTCATGAGTCGTATACATCTCTTAACTCCAAACCAGCATAACCCCGCCTATCCTACGCCAAATCGACTCCTCTCACGCTTTCTTATTGAATTCAGAACTTAAACTTCGGGGGGGTATCATTACATCTCTTAGATGTTTCTCCTAAACTTGCTCGGAATATTGTCTTCCACGATGGACATCTTATCGAGCTTCTCGAGCCTCTCCTCTTCATCTTCCATCATCTCGTGCTTCTTGAAATGCTCAATATCCTCGGGATGAGTCAGATCTTCGAGCTGGGTATTCTCGTCGTGGTACTTCTCCCAATGGTGAATCTCGTATTCGTATTCGTCGTCTCCGTGGTGACCAGGCCCCGTACCCATGTCGGGTAACGTCCTTCCTGAATTGATGAAAGCAACGAACTCGTCGCGCGTCACGAAACCGTCCCTATCGGTATCAAGCAACTGCAACAACTCCCTCTGAATTTCGTCGCGACGAGATTGTGGAACGTTCTTGTTCGACTCATCCATCAACCCATACGTGCGCAGGATTTCTTCAGCTTCCCAGTGGCCATCGTTGTCGTAGTCGTGCAAGGCGAAGAAGGACGAGGGGTCGAAGTCGCTGATGTGATGTTCCTCTAATATTATTTGTTAGCGTAAACGATGCGATGAAGTAGGGGGTCGTAGCTAACCGGCCATATGTTTCGTTATCCAGTTGGCATTCTGGTCGACTATGGGCTGCTGGGAACCACCGTGGTCACCACCATGGCCGAAGACTCGGCCAGCCAAGCCGGCTACAACTAATATCGCAGAGCGCATTTTAGTATGGTTTCCGAACTTGCTAAGAGGTTATGCTAGCGATAGTTTTCGGACGCCAGATTGAGAGTAAAACGTGGCGACGGGGAGAAGTGGGGGGAAGGGTAAAGTAGAAGTATAGAAAAAGACACGAACGTCAATTCGATGGATGTTTCGTTTCGATAAAGGGAGACGAGCTTAAAAAGCCGGGGAAGTTGCATCCGTGGATCTGGACCCCCCAAGATAAGCTAAGGCCAGCGTACAAGGCGGATAAGGGAAATTAGGTAACCGGTGAGATCATTGAAGGAAATCTTGTAGGGTCCCTAGCAACAAACCTAGTCACGATCCTGCAGGGAGCTGCAGGGGCCATCCCCGCTAATTTTAGCCTATCCGGACAACCTTTCAGGGGTTCATGTTTGCTTTACATAGTGATCGCCCTAGCTTCATTCGTCATTCTTGATTTCTGAATCTTAACACTGCTTAATCTCAGTAAACTCAGACCATATTTTTTTGAACCAATCAATTGGGGTGTGTGGGGCTGAGCGTATGTATAAGTGGGTCCTGGCCGTGGTTCAAAAAAATGTGGTCTGAGTCCATCTGGTCGTTTTTTGAGTTATATGGCATTTTTTTGGTGTGGAAAAAACAGACCCTTCGTTTGCGATCTTTAATTGCGCAACAACAATAATAGCTATACTAATAAGAATGGTACTCGGGGCTAGATAATTGATTGGAGAATCCTTCTATATAAATGTATTTTCCGTAAGTCCTTTTATTGATGGGGGCTTGATCTCGACGTAAAAATAGTTATATGGCATAAATGACCACCATTCCACACTCCTCTATATTTTCACCAAACATGAATAGAATCGCCTCAAACTTGGCAGTCAGGAATTACTCGTTATTATCTACCTCCGAGTATATATAATGAACGGTAAGGACTCTCTGGTTCTTGGGCGGTTGAGGCTGTTTTGATGAACGTAATCGAGGCTATACTCCTTCATATATCCACTAAAAAAGACGACGACGACGTCAAACTTAGCCAGCAGTAAGTACTCGTCATTAACTCGTCATTACCTACCTTCGAGTATATATAAAAGACGGTAAAAGGTCTTTAATTCTTAAACAATCGGAACTATCTTATATGCGCATACGTAGTTGGTCCCTAGAGCGGCAACCAGTTACGATAGAAGTTCGAAAAAATTATAGAAAATAGCTAAAACAATTCTTAATATACTGCAACTTGTCTCGAGCGTATAGCTATAATATACGTTGAGAAATAAATTCTCGTATACTCTATAAGTCGAAAAACGACCAGATTGCCTCAGACCACGTGTGTGGCTTATTCTTTCTGGTGTAGTATTCAATCCTGATTGGCTAAAACCCTAGCGCATAAAAAGGTACAAGCCCCACACGTGGTCTGAGGGCACCTGAGATTAACACTGCTAAATCGTTCCATATTATTATTCTAGATGCGACAACGATACCCGAATGATACGTACATGTAGTTAAGACACCATCAACATGAGCCGCACATTGGAACCTACCCTCCTATCTCTTTTGCCGACATACTCAAAAGATCTACCCCAACCTCTTCTCGAGCTCGCGTCTTCTCTACTCACGCAGTCTCGCCATACCGCCGGTACATTGAAAGCCGAAGAAGAGGTAGCTCGAGCATATGCCTGCGCCCACATTGCTTGCGAGCGATTGAAGATATCCCTCGACCTCCCACCAATTCAACCTAGACCTCCCGTACCACCGCGAATCTATAAGAGATTATATACCCACCTCGAAAATGTTTTGCCTGCGAGTACCGTTGGAAGGTCGGGAAGGGTGCGGACTCCAAGCTCAAAATTGCGCGATTCAGGCATATTTGGTAGCGGGCAGCGAATCCCTTCAAGAGGAACGCCTACCAAGGAGCAATCATTAGCGAAGTTCAGGTCTCCCGCTACTTCCAAAAATGACGGCACTCCAACCAAGTCTACGGGCAAGCCTCCGCCACTCCAAGCAAAGAAGAAGGCCGGCGGTACAATAAGCGCATTACCTGCCTGGGTTCGTCCTACTATTCAGTTTATGTGCAAAGAGCTGGATGAGGAGCGTATTGGACGAACTGTCTTGGCTGGTATGCAGACGATTGCCGCTCCGCATGGGAAGCGGACGAAGGACGAGTGGGTGAATGATCACCTAACACCATTACTCGCCGCCGTTTACTTCCTCGTCTCGTCGCGATTATATGTACTGGAGCGTGGGCAGGATTTAGATGATCCGCGATATGTACGGATGCGAGCTTCTATTCTGAAAACCATGAGGCAAGCACAGGATAATGTCAACGTTACAGGAATGGATGAGGATGAGCTCTGGATCGGCTGGTCCGATATCAAGTCAGGGGACGTGGATCGCGCCGTAGCGAAGGTTGTCGAAAACCAATGGCAGAAAGAAGAATGGTTTGCGGGAATCGAACATCTGGCTAAAACGGGGGACGCCGAGGCAGATGACAGAGATGCTGAGATGGGGGATGACGATGAGAGACCACTCAATAGCAAACTCCACGTTCGGCGAGGCGATACTATGCTTCAGAGCAAATGGGACATGACGGATAAGAAGAGACAAGAATATCGTATATGGAAAGAGGATATGTTGCGGAGGATCGAAGAGATCGAACATTCTCGAGGATCGGATATGGAAATCGATATCCCCGCCTAGGCATCAGCTTGATGAAAGAAGATAATCATATTATGAAGAGCTCGTGCGACAACTAGAAGGCTCCAATACCTCACTTTCGCGTCAGCCGAACTTCCAGACGCTTCAGGTAATCATTTCGTACTAATGGTACTTACTAATGGCTGTGCCTTACAGATATGGCTGTAAGGATAGTATTCGGAGCCGCCAAGCTTTCACAAGTAGTATTTAGAGGTCGGAGTCTAGACCAGCTCTCAGTTTAATATCATCCCAATCAGATCTAGGAAGCCAACCATGCCACAACTCAGGAGTTTCCCGCGCTTCTCCGAACTACCGGCAGAGCTGCGGCTAATGGTATGGGAGCAGCTCGCTCTCCCAAAGGGGCCTCTGCTTTACTCACTCGGTGGACTAGGGTCCCACCAGCATGTATCATCCATTTCGAGTTTGCCAAGACTATTTCCAGAATTGGATCCTTTCGTACATGATACCGCCCATTTTCGAAACCTCGCGCGAGTGAATAGAGAAGCAAGGGCTACAGTCCTGCGCAATCGCAAGTTGTTTAGGCTTCGGTCCATACACGGTGTTTGGGATATATTCATTGATTGGGAAAGGGACGCCATCCATTGGACTGATTCTCTCGGACACACAGAGCTTGGGGATCCCCTCTTTCGGCCATGCATAAATCAGCGCATCCAGAACCTAGCCATCCGCATAGCGTGCCTTCGGCGAGCCACCATTGATTTCAGGAGGAATTTCTTCCTATTTACGTCCGAATTCCGGTCTCTCCGCAACTTGCAATTAATCATTGGCAGCGGTGTTATCCAACCTATGTACATCGCAGACCACCCCGAGACCTCAATGCCTGCGTATATTCCGTCCAGTCTATTTCCGAGGCCACTCTATTATGCGCGCGATATCATTCCACTACTATCTGAGGACCTTCACCTCCTATTGGAACAGGATCCAGACAGGTATTCTGTTGCTGATGACTGGCAGCGGAACGTTTTACAGCCCCTAGTGAATGACTTGACGAGAGACGTGTCATCCGCCATGTTCGAGAGACTTGGACGAAACATCAACGTCCACGTGAGTATAGAGGCGAAGGACTCAGAAGAATACCTAAACCCTCCCCCCGGCGCTCATGTCCCGCGATTTGCCGCTGGTATGTCAGAGGGTTATTGAATGAAGGAAAACTTTACCGAATCATCAGGCACACAGCCCAATTGACCGATGATACATACGCGGTTCACGTCCACTCCCTGGTTCTTAGTCTTTCTATGTTGTAAATTGTCTTGGTTAGTCAGGAGGTTTGAGAGTAGGGCAAGGGAGGTCATTCACGAGAAAGACACCGTCTCTCAACAGATTAGTACTGAATAGACGGAATCTTAGACATAAAGCTTATAACATATAGCGGCCAGGATATTGTCTTTACAAATGGGCGGGATGATTGGTACGTAGGGCATATTCCTACATATCTAGTTCTTATAATACCGCACTTGTGTCCAGCGCCGAAAAGCGACTTCGACAGGAATATAGGTAATGCGTCATGAAAACTTTTCAACTTTCGGTTTATTTCCCTGTTAGCTGTAGGAACTAGGAACTAGGTATTCACGAAGAGCGCATAGCATTATCAACCGATCTTATACTTCAAGCACCTTTCCGCGTGGCATTCCCATGTCCCATGGTGTCCTGGACTGTGCCACCAACCGACCCCTTATCAGTGAACTGGCGCCCGACCACGCCCTCTTTCGAGAACGGCCCGCCGAGCTTGTCAGCTGTACCGCCAATGGCGCCCTCGGACTACAAGCATAACATGTTAGAAAACGGCCAACAAATCCGTAATATGGGAGCGGAGAGACCAGGCACGCCTAGAAATTAGGGCCTACGTACCGAAAACTGATGCCCCACTGACCCCTGGGAATCAAACGCCGAGACCCTCGTCGCCGCATCCTCGGTTTCGCCAGGCTGGGGCCCTAGGTAATTCTCGGTGGCGGGGAACTTGTCAAACTTCGCATTGCGCCCCGTCCTCCCGGTAACCCCGCCGCTACTCTTCAACCCGGAGTCCCCACTCCCACCGCTACCACTCATGCTCTGCCCCACACTCCCCGGGTCGTCCCCGCCCGTAGCCCGCTTCAGCGCGCCGGGCACATCGGGCATATTGTCGACGGCGGACTTCACGGCCCCGAAGACCCCGCGCTTCGGATCACTGTGGTCCTTGTGGCCCGGAATCACCGAATCCAGGACCCCGCCGCCCGTTCGCATGCCGTCGCGGTGCGATTGCGCGCCCTCCTGCGACTCGTCGTAGTCGCGGTGCCCGCGCATCATGGTTTCTTCGACGCCGCCGTGGCGCCCGTCGTGCGTGGTGTCGCCGCGGAAGCCCGAGCCTTGTTGGTGCTGTTGCTGTTGCTGTTTCTTGGCATCGCCGGGCTTGAGGGCTTCCTTGAGGGTGCCCAGGAAGGATTTGCCTTGGTGTTGGTCGGGAATCTGTGTCATGTTAATCATTTCGTTATATTTTTATTCGTTTTAATACGTTCGTTGAAATGGCTAGAGTGGATAATACTTACGTATCCGGCCGCGGTCCCCTTCGGATCCGGGTCGTCCGAAAGATCGACGTTCTGCTGGCCGGCCGTGGCCCCATAGTTTAGACCCCTGATCGGGTGTCCGCCTGTGCCGCCCGTGGACATGATGGTGGATGAAAATGTAATTCTAGAAATCTGATGGATAATTTCGAATCGCTGTGTTCGCAATTCATGACTTGCATTTGAATTGACGTGCCATTTTCCGTCGAGCAGTATATTATATAGCTTTCTGATTAACCTTTAACGGGGGCGTCCACATCGCGTCATCATGATGTGCCCACGGTCGCGACGCTGTATCATCATCTCACCATTAATAGCATTTGACGCACCGGGATGATGTAAACCGATTCATGAGGCTCCATAAATGCCGCGCAGCAGCAAAGCACATTGAAGCGGAGGGTCGGCATCTACACGTAATCGAGATTTGGCGGATATCCAATGAGCACACGATTTGACGGTTCCTGTCTAAAAGGGGGTATTCTGGCCAGCCCTATGCGATGCGGAAAGTCTGCATCAGTATCATTTCAGTCAGCTTTTCATGGGATTTCAGAGCAGCAACGCATCAACAGTTAATTCGTTAAAGCTATCCTCTATTCTCGTATGGTCGCGACGCCTTCCACCCTGACCTGCAAGACTTCCACCCTATTCCTCCACCTTATGGCTTGGGCTTGCAGCACGTACACCATAAGTACCTTGGCCAGGGCCTTGCGAGTCTATCTTCGGACCGCAAGGTCCCAGACACAAGAAGCTGTATATGCCCTGACGTCCGGTCCAGTCACCCAAGTCCCTCTCATCCAATCAAATCATCGCATTCTTCGTCATTTTCGCACCTCAGAGCCATCACAACATGGACGAGCACGGCCAGGTACCTGGCATCGACTTAGGCGACAACGCCTTCAGCAACATGCCCAATGACGCCCTTGCCATTGATTGGACCTTCGGTGTCCAGCAGGACGCCGTACAAGACATGTGGCCAATCACCAACTCTTCACCCCCGCAATTGATGGGAGAAGGGTAGGTGGACGCTTTTTTTTTTTTACTGATTTTTTTCTTTGTATGTAGGTCCACTCCCTCAACCCTAAAATTTCCAGATCGTCCTATCGGCTGTCAATCCTGCCTTCGCTGTTTTCGCACATTTCCAAATACCACACAACTCAATAGACACGCGAAGGAATCTGGTCACAAAGCATATGGATGTCCCTGCGGTGCCAATTTTAGTCGATTTGACGCGCTCGCTAGACACGTCAAATCCAAGCCCGACAGTCTTCCACAGCACCCATGCATGCTTTGCCATGGCCGTCAAGGAGCGAGCGGCTTCTCCCGTCGCGACCATCTGGTGCAGCACCTGACAGGCTACCACAAGGTTGACGGCGATATTATTTCGACTCTTATTGCTTCTATTCCTATGGTTGCTGGTACTGCCACCGATGAGGGCGGCAGTTCCGCCCAGCAAGCGCAGGCTCCCCCCTCTTCGGGTCCTGTCGCCGGGCACATCAACGAATTTACCAATGGTTACGTTGGACATGCCAGCCTACTTGAGCCTCAGAGCGTCATGAATCCATTCGATACACAGGCTTATGGTACCATGCCGCAGCCGTCGAATGATGTACAATTTGCGGACAATATCCAGTACTCAGCTGGGATGGAACTGACGAATGACATGCAGTTCTGGGGCGGCGGGGAGTTCTATCCACTGGATGGCGCTCCTCAGTTCTAATCATGACGCTACTTCAGGAGTTCTCGAATGCAGTACCCGATTTAGGGGGTTATGGGCGCTAGGATCACGAATTTTTATCAAGATTTTGAGCACGTTAGTTTTAACAGCTTTGGTAGGAATACACTCGTTCGCACAATATACGATTTCGGATATAAGCGTCCGATATCATTCGTTATGTAGAGCAAATGATCGTAGAGCCCGGGAGACGGAATCTTACTATGATCCCTATCATGGCCGCCTATTTCAGCCACCACCACTCACCACCACCACCGCCCCACTATCACCATATAACCTCTTGTATCATGTCTTTGCCCTTGCGGCGTGTATATCACAAGTACCTCATCCAAATCCTTGCTTGTCTATCAGGGGCCAGCTTGCTCCGGTGCACAAGAGGATGGCATGCCGATATCCTCAAGAGGTCTATCTTTGCTGCGTCTCTCACCAGTTTCACACTTAACCAAAACATTTGTAACGATGTCAGCTCATTATCAGGTACATGCCAACTACTTCGGCAACGATGCATCGGGCATGGCATCTCCCAATCATGCCCCTTCCATTGGCCAGGCCAGCTCTTCGCTCCCGCAGCTGACGGGAGGAAGGTAGGGCCCATAATTTTTTTTTACTAATCAACGCCTAGAATCAGTTGCATATGTGGGAAAGAATACTCGCGACCGGACGCCCTAACTCGACACATTAACACAGAGAGCGCCAAAGCCCGATGCAAACTCTGCATTGGCGGTGCAGGAGATATCTCTTGCACCGACAACCAGCTACGCGTTCACTTGGAAACAACGCACAAGATCGATCCCCGCATGATTAACGCACTGATCCCTATCGCTAGTGGTATTGCTACCGGCATTGTTGGCAGCACTGGCGGTGGTTTTGGTGCTGGAGGATATGGTACCATCTCTGCCGGTACTAACGTCGGTGGCTTTAGTACTGGCAATTTCGGTGCGGGTGCCGGTAACTCCAGTACCACTGACTTTGGTGCCGGTCATATTGCTGGCGGGCACGCCGGCGGTTTCGGTTTTGGCGATACTATTCCTACCGGCGGCGTCGGCAGTTGGGATACCGGTTATATGGTTGCTAATGCTAGCGAGTTTGGTGCTGGTGGTGTTGTTCATGGTTCTGCTAGCCTTGGCACTGGTGGCTTCATTGCTGATGGTAGTATCACCAGCACTATTACTGGCAGCTTTGCTGCTGGGGTTGCTGGTGCCAATGACTATATGGGACAGGCCGGCACCCAGGCTTACGGCACTGCACCGCAGTCCCAGGACAACATGCAGCCCCTGGCAAACCCCCAGCTCTATCAACAGGGCTATGGGTCCCAGCCCAACATGTGGTCCTGATAGTCGTTACTTTGGTGGCCTCCGGATGCGTTAGCTGAGCTGGAAGATATTGCGAAGTTGTTATTACGCGATGGATTGAATTTTTTTTTAGATAGCCGATCGATCTTATAGGTATAGCACTGCTGAAATACACACACTTATCCCCGAGGATAATATGAAAGCGCTACACCGATAATCACTGCCTCCAACGGTTGTCCAACGGTTGTACGTATCAGTAGCGTGGGTTGTCCATATCAATTGAGGTGAACTCAGAAGTAGAACTGCGAGATTGTGCAGAATTGGATGAACTATGCTTATGCGTCACCAAAGCTTATTGCACCCATATGTAACACTTAGGTATATCGAATACTCGCCGGCCGGAAAGGAGCTGAAGCAAGAAGCGATATAGACAGTAGAAAGACAGCGATCACGTCTGCAATTGGGACCAAATTGAGACCTACGAAATTCTGAAGGGTGCAAGACAATTATGACAGGGGAAAGAAAGGGGCGCCTACGAGAAACAATAAATATCAATGGAAATCAGACTATTTAGGCACTTGAGCTCCAGCAACCCCCTTTTACCAACTCGTCTCCATCCAACCGGAGTTGGTATATATCTGGGTGACTTGCGAAGAACCTCGGAGTCGTACTGCAGACCATTTCGACACATTCAAACCCGTGGACGGGACGTATATAATATACGCGTAAATCGCACCTGTTGGTAAGCTCTAGTCGAAGCTTCTGCATGAACTGAGTAATAAAATGGAACAGAGATTAACATCTAGAAGTAGGACTGATACCAACAACGCCCTCACCGTGCCCTAAGATGTCTGCCACATAGACACCATACACCACCCACAACATACAAGAAGCAAAGCAGAGACCGGTGGTACACAGAAATTGTATTATGACGCTCTCCAATTTGCAGCCTATGGTACAAGGAACCGCGAATATTTCAGCCCCAGACCAACCGTATCAATTCGCCATCAAACGCCAAAGAATCGCACGTGCTCTTTCTTCCCACTAGACGTAGATCTCTTCTGAGAACACTTTCCCCCTCTCAACCTTCTACGCTCAGACAGCGCTATACCCCCCACGACTCCCCGTCCCCTGCACCGTATTCAGCACCCTCCTAGTCCAGTCCTTGAGCAGGTAGGGGATATCGCGGATCGTGTCGCCGTGGGGGATCAGGTCCCAGCCGCGGGCGCCGTAGCGGTTGTAGTTGAGCCAGGAGCCGAAGATGAGGTAAGCCGCGGTGCCAAGGAAAACGCTGTTGCGAACGGGGTTAGCATGCCATAGGTGGTATAGTATACTATACTAGAATAAAATTCCAAAGACTCCCAAGACTTTCGGGAATAGAATAGGGGGAGCCACTCACAGGATGACTACCCAGGTAAAGAATCCCCAGTGCGGGCTTGGCTGCTCGTCGGGTTCGTCATCTCTTTTCTCGCAGGCATATTTGGAGTACCACGTCAGGCGCAGAACATCCACGCTGGAGCCCTCGTCCATGGGCTTGTAGCTGTCGAATATTAAGCTCGGATCGCTCTTGAGGCCTAGTTGAACCTCTTTCGGAGGGCCATTGTTGCCGTCATCTTCGCTGTCATCACCTTTGTCACCGTCTCCTTCGTTATCGTCCTCGGCTCGGTACAGGAGCGGGCTCGTTCGCGGGAATAGCGCATCAGGGTTCGTCTCGTACTTATCGTCGGCGGGATCGTATTCGCCCTCTGTTCCGTCGCGTTTCGGGTCGCAGACAAACTCGATAATGGTCCTCTGCGATCGCTTGTCCCCGCTGTCCGTATAGGCAAAGCCACCCTTCATCACGAGTCGCACGCCTTGCTTCTTCGAGTCTTCATTCGAATCCGACGTGCTGAGTCGTGTTACCTCAGGATCTAGGGGGCCGCCTCCGTGGTTTTCTAGGTCGCCGGCGATGGGGAACGCTTTCTCGAAGTTGTCTCCTATACGCATGATACCGCAAGCTAGCACGCGAGCAGTAGTTAGCACGTCTTACTCAGGAGGGAGAGGGATAGTCTTGGCGACGAACCTCTAGTGAAGTTAGGACATTGTTCCTCCTTCTTTACGTCGCCCTTCTTCTTAAGCGGGCGACAGATATCGACAGTATATGTCGTATTGTGGGGTTTGCCGCCGACTAGGTAACTCGTTACAACGGAATGTGGTCCGCCTAACTTGGATAGATCGAACTTTTGCTTGTCCGAAACAACGTTGTTACAGTCGAACATTGCTGCCGTGGGTAAAGGTAGCAGCAATAGTGATAGCAGCAGCGCGGCATCTGCCGCATGGAGCGTCGGGACTTTCATAATGTGAGTAGGGGACTTCCTCGACGCGATCGGGTCTGTCGGCGGTGCGGGTTTTCTCTCGAGTCGGGTTGGTAGGCGAGACGAGTAAGTAAAGAGACTGTGGAAGTCGTATTTAAGAGGTGGATGATGATTAATGAACGGATGAATGGAATGCGGCTGCAACCTGGACTCTTCGGAGAGGTAATTAAAATGTTCAAATGCAACTATAATAAGCAGCCAGGGAAAAAAAGCCAGATAGAAATCGATGAAATAACCAGACGTCTATCTGATAATCAGGTGAGCTCTAGACAGAGGATAGGTAACTGGCTGAGTGTTGTCACGAACACAGAGCTCATGTGCCTCGATGCCGTGTCTACTAAGGAAAGGTAGTGTGGAAGGATGGTGTATGTATGTATGGATGGTATGAGCCAAGAACGGAATTGAAGCTGTCAGGTTCGGAGCCAGCGTCATTAGCCTAGTCGTCATAGGCCACCTGGGCTTAGCCTAGGCTTACAGGGGTGGTAGAGAACAAGTACCGATCATTATGTAAGAAGCTTATATAATTCAAGCAATTACAACTTACAAGCCGAACTTGGGCGCAAATATCTCGGCATCCACGTGACTTCTTCTCCCCCTTTTCCTACTCCATTTTGCGTGGTGGACGGACGTGAACCAAAGCAGTACATAGCAGGTACATACATGTATGTAGATAGACATCAGGTACTTTGATAATAGTAAAATTCGCACATTGCAATATTATTTTTAGTTGAGTCACTATTGCCCAAATGAAATGCGATTTGCCATTTCTCAGCATCACAGTCGTACGT
Source organism: Hypomontagnella submonticulosa (assembly GCA_022984865.1). NCBI lineage: Eukaryota > Fungi > Ascomycota > Sordariomycetes > Xylariales > Hypoxylaceae > Hypomontagnella > Hypomontagnella submonticulosa. The sequence continues at coordinate 514,150 of JAJKLF010000013.1, forward strand.
AGCCGTAGGCGAATAAGTTAGAAGTCTGATTCCTATCTAGGTCCCAGAGATCAACGTCGCATCCGCGATCTCTGGTAGGGGACTAAACTGAACAATGCAAAAGCAAAAGCAAAAGCAATCCAGCTAAATGGGTATAATGAAAATATAAAACCTGAACCCGCGCCTTTAGGTTGTTGTGGTAGGGAGAATATACGCCCCAAATGATGATGCTGAAGCCTTTGCGATTCCCCCTTTACGCCAAATGCCATTTCCGGTAACGCCATATACATGTATCAGGTTTCGGCCTCGAACCAAGGACGTGATTTGCGCCGGCAACTATACATGCCTAAAGCCCGGTTCATGTCCCTTGTTTTTGTTTATACATTACAGACGGGCTGGTCGGGCCCATCCGTACCTCCTCGACTATCGACGGCGCCGTTCCACTCCTGCGGGGGATGAGTTCCGCGCCGGGTTGTCCTACATACCCTGCTGCATCATCCCGTTCATCCCGTTCATTCCGTTTTGCATCCCGCCTTGCATTCCGTTGGGCATCCCATTCGGCATACCGTTCTGCATGGCGTTCTGCATGGCATTTTGCATGCCGTTTTGCATCCCATTTTGCATGCCTGCCGCCATTTGCCGACGTCGCATGATTTCTTGCTGCACCGACTCTCGCGCCCTCTTCTGACAGTTAGCTTTGAATTGATTGTGCATTTCGGCCGGGATGTTCTGCGGACTGCCGAACTGGTCGATGAGTTGCTGGATATTTTGCCGGTACAGTTGCTGCTGCCTCTGCTGTATCTGCATCATTATTGCATTCTGCGGGTTCTGGCCCTGTTGCGACTGCATTTGTTGCATGGCCGCCATCTGGGCCGGATTCATGCCGTTCATCGCACCCATCAGGTTCTGGTTACCCATCTGCTGATTCGCCATCTGACCTTGCATTTGCTGTGCTTGCTGTTGTTGCAGATTGTTAAGCTGCTGCTGGTAGCGCTGGTTCATATGTGCTTGTTGTGCTTGGGTCATCATGTTGGGATTCTGCATATTCATGTTCATGATCTGTTGGCGCATAAGCTGTTGCTGAAGCATCGGGTTCTGCATGTGTGCCGGTTGCCCGTTCATATTCTGCATCGCGGCCATCTGCTGCTGGTGCTGTACGATCCGTTGACGCTGCTGTTGCTGGATCTGTTGCGCTATCAGGTTATTATTCATTGGTTGTCCCATGCCCTGGTTATTCATGAGCATCTGGCCGATATGTGAGTTCTGCGCCATCATGCCGGGAGGCGGACTAGCCTGAGACATTCTGGGAGTGGGCATAGGGCGGTTGATCGGGGTGCCATGCGGCATCTGCGGCGTCGCACTTGGCATACGAGGCGTATTCGAAGGATGGCTTTGCTGGCTGCCTCTAGCGGACATGCTCACAGCCATAGGCGCGGACATCGGACCATGGGCTTGCGCGACAGACGAAGGTCTTGGAGGGCTTGCTCCCATCCCAGAATTTGTCTGCTGCATAGGTGCATTTCCTACCATAGGACTCGACATATTCTGCGGTGTGTTCTGGCGAACCACCGGCGACGAGACTGGTGGTTGTGAGACCTGCTGGGCAAACCTGTGGCCCTGAGCTGACATTGCACCGTTGGAAATTACGTTTTGTGCTGGGTGGCCATGGGATGACTGCGGCATCTGGTTTATTTGTGTGTTTGGGGGCGACTGAGCGGCTTGCGCTTGGGCCTGTGCCTGAGCCTGAGCTTGAGCTTGTGCCTGGGCTTGGGCCTGGGCTTGGGCTGCTTGTTGTTGAGCCATGGCACGACGCTGAGCTTCCTGCTGCTGCTGTTGCTGCTGCTGTTGTTGCTGCTGTTGGCGCAACTGAGCTTGTCGGGCCTCTTCGCGACGAACCTTCTCCGTCTCAGCTTGTTGCCGTGCTAATGCGGCCGCCTGCTCCTGTTTCTGTTGCTGAAGCTTACGCTCGTTTTCTGCCTGTCTAATCTTCTCTTGCTCTTTCTTCAGGTCATGGGCTCTCTTAATATCCGCTAGGACCTTGAATCTTTCAAAGCGGGGCTCAAAGGCAGTCGCTCCAGACTGGCCCGTGCTGTCTGACCCGTCAGCACTGCTTTGCGCACCACCAATAGTAGCCGAACGGCGCTCGTCGTATGTGAGCATGTATTTTTCTTGTTCGGCAGCTAATGCTTCGTCCGCCGCTCTTTCGGCCACCGTCCGCTTGCGAGCCTTCGGTTTCGGTGGAGGTTCAATGTGTTTCGGATCAACATCGCGTTTCAGGAGCTCGATCACATCTTCCTTAGTCTTGGCAGGTTCTAGATGTAGTGGGGGAGCGGTCGCGAGAAGTATTTGCGCCTCTACGGTGTAGATATTGCTCGCATCGAGCTCCATTCTCTCGCGCTTCTGCTTCTTGGCTGGCGGCGGCATACTGGAGGCGGTAGGGGTAGGCGGAACGGCTGACATCGGCGTAGGAGGTATAGCATTGGGATCAGTACCCGTCCTGGCATCACCGGAGCCACGCGGCGTCGATGCTTTAATCATCAAGTCTACATGTAAGCTTTGGGGGGTTGGATGTAGTACTACTGTGAAGACTTTGGCCTTGGGCGGCACTTTGCTTTTCTGTGAATCGGTTGGAGCAGGCGGCGCGGGCATATTCTCCTTGTCGCCAGCATCATTCTCTTCACCTTTCGCCTCGTTTTCGGAGAGTCCGTTCTCTGTGCTTTCCTTGGGGTATGGAACGTAGGATGATGGTGTGATATAAGGGTTGTAGTTGTGAATCGAGGACGGCTTCTCTGCGTTGGACTTGGAAGCTGGTCGCGCAACACTCTCGGACTGTGCAGGTGTTTTGTGGTCGTGGAGCTGTACAATTAGACAACCTTCGTAGAAAACAACGCCGGCGTCGTTGAGGTCTTGTAGGATATCGTGAGGTACTGTTCGGCTCCTGACGTGATCTAGGAAGAGCTTCATCGGCGACTTGTAGGGGAAGATGCTATCTTGCTGGTCGAATCGGAAATGGTTGGCATGGAGATGTACTATCAACGACGGCGGCTGTCCCGCGTATTTCTTGAGGATATATGCATCGGTAACAGCTGTTCTACTGTAAGCAGGAGAGGAGACTAAGGACGGGGAGGTAGGATTCGCACCATCCGGTCGTGGTTCGAAGGACTGGTGAAACGTGATATCGGGAGCTAAGGTGGCCGATCTTAGAGATGCGTTATTCCCCCGATTACGACCTGTTCCCTGGTTCGCCGTATCTCGTCTTGAACGAGCCACACTAGGACGATGAGCAGTTCCGTTGGCGCCATTTGTGGCAGTACCATTGGATGCCTGTTGATGTTGTTGCTTGGCTACGGCGGGCGGGGGGCGTTTGGCGGACATATTCGGGGAAGGAGAGGATTGGGATGAAGATACTCCATTGGTCTGGATACCGGGTGGCGGTGGACGTTTGATCTTGGGCGTAGGCGGTGGAGGAACCGCCGCAACGACGGGAGCCATGGCTAGGGTTAAACTGCTAATTAACAATCTCCGCGCTCTACCTGGTACGAAGCAACTAAGCAGTGCTCAATTGACAGCGACAGGAGACTAAGAGTGTGACCGAAACCCCGATTGATGCAAACATGGATCGCGACGAGCTTCAAAGGTGAGAACTAGGAAATAACAAGATACGAAATGCGCGAGCGCGCGCAATAAGCAGGGGCGTGGCTCCTGACGAATAACTCGGCACTCGGCGTCTTGTATTCCTAAATTACATTGGAAATGTACCTTGACTGTATGCGACGATGATCAGATGATGTATTTGAAGAGGTGTTGTGATAGGACGAGGGTATACAATGTCGTCGATAAGTTCTTTGTGTGGGGTCGATTTTGTTAGCAACGGAGGCAAAGAGTTGGACCGAGTTGGACTAAGTAGGATTGGGAACTTCGGATTTGGCAATAAATCGTTAGTTTGAATGGTGAGCCTCATCAGCCATCAGCCGCGTGGGATCCGCTTTTTTATTCGCTCCACGTAGTTACCTAAGCACGTAGCTGCTTCTAATTTGCCCACTTTCAAATGTTGCAGGTGATCACCGAGGTCTGGTACAAGTCACAACCTTGAACTCTAAACTTCAAGTTGGCAAGCCACTTTGAAATGGCCTGAGCCTATGTATTGTTGGCGCCAACTCTTTTTATTATCAACATTTGAATATGGAGCTCTTTGTTGCCTTTGTGGGATAAGGTGCACACCGAAAAAGTCAAAACACGTAGTCATCATTATCTTGCACTTTATACATTGATATATTGTTGTAAGTCCTATCATACCCCCCACAATCCATACAATACTATCCGCGATATTAGAAGAAGAAATTTTGTCAACTTCACTTAGACCGCCCAAAAACATGTCTTCAGTATATTACCCACCACAACCAACCCGAGGATATATAGAAGTGGTAAATCATATATCTGCCGTGACCAAAAAAGACGTAACCAAATTTCAATCCAAATTCCACTTCATCTTGCAGAGATCACCAGCTCGCGGCATGCCATTCATATCACCATTGCTAGAGTAAGCCTTCAAAGATATCACTCACTCCTTGCCCTGAACCCGGCGTGCCCAATCGTCGCCGACCCTTAGACTATCGACCACAACTACACCTCTTCCCCGTCCAACCCGTTCCTCCCGTTGCCACCACAGATCCTCTTTCTTCTTCTTCTTCTCAGGCTTCTCGGCCTCCGACTCGCTATCTGCAAGTCCACCGTGACCGCCGTCGGCTCCAACGACGAGGATGACATCGTACTTGAGCCATGTTTGCAGTTGAGTCACAACGCTTCCATCGGCACCGGCTAGAGATTCCTGGAGGTATACAACCTCGGGCTGCAGGTGACGAAGAATATGAACGTGCCCATTAGCCGAGGTAAAGGGAAGAACCATCGAGTCCTTTTCTACCAGGGCCACCGCTTGCGAATACACAAGATTGTAGGGAGTATTCGGAGTAGAGTTCAACCTAGATCCCAAGTTAGCAAACTATGAACTCGTCCATATGTCTAAAATTGATACGTACAATGGACTTTTCGTCTCTTCCCCTGGGGTGTGAACCTGCTCATTGCCGATGTTTGAGAATGATGAACTCAACGACGCTGGAGGTAGGTTACTGACAGACGCTTCAAGGGTGGAATCCTTGAGGCCCGGTGCGTATATCAAGACAAAGAGCTTGATTTTGGAAAAATCGATGTTTCGAGGGATGTGCGAGAGAATGGACTACGGGTTGGTTAGCATCTATGGATACCACAACAAGATTCTTAAGATAGGACCATATCTTACAGCATGTTCGTGAAAGCCATCCGAATCGAGGTCGTCCATATTAGTGTCCGCTGAAACCACAATGGCAACAGTCTTCCGACGCCTGTTCGCATCTTTGGACTGGGGTGGGGTCGGTTTCTCCTTTCGAGCTTCGGCTTCCTCCGACCATGTTTCGTGGTCTGCATACGCATTCTTGTCTTCCTCGCCAATAGAAGCCAACGCGCCGCCAACCATCGTGCCAACGCCTGCTATGCCCGCGGCTACGGTTCTACCCGCGTTGTGGAGGAACTGTTGGGGGCTGGGGGTGCGTCGCAAAGCGCCGGATACCTGCGATCCCCATCCGGCGTTGGCGCCGCTTGCTTCGGGGTGTACCTCACCCACACCGTAACTCACATCCGAAATTCGGAAGGAAGAGTCGGCACCAGCGGGTGGATGGGAGTCTTTTCCTCCCGACACTCCATAGGGTGGGTTCTCGCCGTAATCAGCGTTTTCGTAATCGAGACCGGCGGCGGGTTCGGCATCGCTCTCCTCATCTTCGTGTTCGTTGTTTCGTTGGCTCCATGCCCAAGCAGCGACACCGACAGTCGCAACAGTGAGGGTGACGACGATAGGAACCCAGTGGCTCCAGACGCCCCTGCGGCGAGATCTCGAGGATTCGTAGGACGACGACATTTATTCAGGTAGGATCATCGCAAACTATGCCTAGCAGGGCGCGCACGGAGCGGTGGAGCGGATGGTGGAATGCAAATCACGACGCAAGCAATTAGGCCGCGATTGCTGAAGCTTTGGTTGTAGATACGTAGATACCTAGAGAATGGTATGTATGGTATGTAATTCCGGAGGAAAATAAAGCAAGAATAGCGCAGCAGTATGCAGCTCGGCAGTATCGAAGTGGTTCACAGACTGTCGAAAATGGCGAAAATAGCGGGCTGGGAAAAGCGGCAACACGTTTAAAGCTAATAATAGGAACTTGGGAACTTTTGGAAATAAAAAGAACGGGGGGTTGGGCTACGTGTTAAAGCTCCGATACCAGCAAGTGGCAGCAGCAGATGCGGTCAACTTCGACTTTCCTGCCTTCCAAGGTTCTTGAAGCAAAACTGCCCGATTACGAAGGTGCAACAGGTGCTCTGAGGTGGCTGGTCGCAGCTTTCTCCGCTGAGCTGCTGCTAGCCCCTGCAAGAACAATTGGCAGGGCTGGCCTAGTGTTTCCATTGGTTGGAGGGGAAACGCTACACCGAGAGCAACCAATGGAAATATGGAATATGGTTGGCCATTCACCTCCAGGCCCCACGTTGCTATCGATAATGATTTAGCATGTGGGATGTTGTAATCAATTATTGTATTGTATCAATTCAGTATTATCGTGAGTGACTCAAGCTCCTTTAAGCTCTTCTTGAGCATCATATTTCATTTCAGATCTTCGTTGATACCCGCCAACTTCTGCGATCAGTGAGAAAAAGGTATTTTATGATTATCATATCAACTCATTTATTCGAGAACCCTGAGAAACCTATGCGTTAACCTGATAATTGCGTAACTAGTACCTGGCTAACCTTTCAGCACAGATCATCATACCTCATTCCCGTGAGCCGAGGTTTTCTCTCATTTCATCAGCCCCTCCATCAGATCTTGGCTGGGCTTGTCGAGATGCCCCACGCCGTATCTATGCCTGCCACGGGTCTACAGGCCCTTATTCTGTGCGGGCCTGGATCCTCATTCCCGACCTTCACATCTAACCCAGATGAGAATCCCAAGGCCTTGCTACCTATCGCGAACCGGCCGATGGTCTGGTATCCCATCGATTTTTGCTATCGCACAGGGATCACCAGTAAGTCTACCCTTGCTACTAATAGTAAACCAGTTCAGTACACGCATCAACCCCTGAATTATGTTTTTAAGCGGCCATCAGTCTTACATGAATGTATTACCGCTTTGCCCCGGTGCCTTGCTAACGCATCTTAGACATCACTCTCATCTGTCCTCCCTCAGCCGCCGATGCTATTACCACGGCGTTGAACACCAATCCCTTCCTCACTGCTCTGCCTCATCCGCGCCCAGACCTCGCGGCGCCCCATGGTTTAGACCAGAACACGGGCACTGCGGAGATATTACGACTTCCCGAGATTCGAGAACTCATCACATCCGACTTCATAGTTCTTCCATGTGATCTAGTATGTGAGCTCGGAGGCGACAAGCTCTTGCAGGCATGGATGGTCAAAGCGGCCAGTTTGCCTGATCTTCTAAGCGATGGTGAACCTCCTTATTGCAATGGTGGCTTAGGAGTGTGGTACGAGACCAAGACGGCCACTCCCATCAAAGGCGAGGAAACGGACTTCATCATCACCGCGCCGATGTCCATGCCCCCAGTGCCAACATCGAAAGATTCACTGCTGCCGCACCTCTCGTATTTAACTTACTCCATGCCAAAAGATTCGCTCATCGATCTTATGGACCAGAAGAAGAGTTTCCCAATACGGCATGGCTTATTGCGCACTCATCCTAAGCTCAGGATGCTCACAACGCATCGAGATGCGCATATTTATATCCTACCAAGATGGATTCTAGACTTCATACAGGAGAACGAACGTTTAGAAACAATCGGCGAAGACGTCATTGGTTGGTGGGCAAAGACCAATTGGGAGACGGGACTTTTCGGTAAGCTAGGGATGAAGAAGATCATCGAGGGTCGTAGCAAGAGTCAGGAAGCAGACAAGACGGCACGTGGCAACGTTGCCTTACCAGACGAAAGTCTTCTCGACTCCCCGGGAAGAGCACGGGAATCATATGAGACATCTCCCCCTGCAGAATTTGAAAAGGTACAAGGCGACGATCTACTAGCCAAACCGAAGGAAGCTGCCGTCCCGCCCATTTTAGCATACATTCATCCCGCTAGCGTGGACGCTCCATTGCTACGCCGTGTAGACACTGCTCAGCTTCTCCTTGCTATATCGCTGCAACTGGCGAAGCTCCCCTCTATCGAGGAAGCTGGTCCCGAAATAGCATCGCCGTTTGCTCACTCCAAAAAGCTTGCATACCCTGAGGGTGTCAAGTCACGGACCACGATCACCAGGCAGGATTGTCTGATCGCCGAAAATGTCATGGTGGAGGAGAAGACATCGATCAAAGAAAGCGTCATTGGAGCTAACTGCCAAATTAAGGAGGGTGCCAAGTTATTCCAATGTCTCTTGATGGATGGTGTGGTAGTCGGCAAAGGCTGCAAGTTAACTCGTTGCATCCTCGGCAAAAGGAGTGAGGTCGGGGAGGGATCGACTCTGACGGATTGTGAAGTACAAGAAAATCTGTTGGTAGAACCGAGAAGTAAGTCTAGCTCATCCCAACCTACCGTCCCCCCTTTACCCTTAACCCCCTATTACCGTGTGGCGGTGTGACAGGATCGACTAACATCACGGCAGCCGAGGACAAAGACAGCAAACTTATGAGCTCATCTGGTCTAGAGGCCAGCGAGCAAGAGATGCAGGAGGCCCTGGACGGTATGGACGAGGGTGATGAGAGTGCCATGTTGGGATAGGTAAAATTAGGAAATAACCGCGATCCGGATCACTGGTATCCAATCTAATGGCAATACCCGTGGCAAGGATCACCCAGATATTTTCTCACTTGCCGTCACCTCGTATAATGACCCATCGTGCATTACACCGCCCCTGTTTGCCCCGCGAAATGTCTTTTACAATTATAGCTTCTCTTTGAGAGTGCTTTCGGGAAGGCGTCGGATATCGTCTATTCGAATCTACTAACGTCGATCGAAGATCCGTGCGACTCTCCGAACAGCGCTACGGGCGTTTGGCATATAGGCGGGACTCCGCAAGTACGTCGCTCATTGGAGCTGGACTTATTTAGACTCGTCTTACCGAATGTAGAGCTTAGAGCTTCAACTGGGGGATCACATGCCGCAGTGAAATATGACTGATCATATTCTACTTGCTCATGTCTCTCTCGCGGCGGGAGATTGCCACCCCCAACCCTAAGCACCAACAGCTGGCCCAAGCACGCTACTATATCCCAACGTCTCTTCAGTCCCATAAAAATAAGGCCGTTATCAGATCTCTGGTCTGGGATTTCCTCGGAATCAATATGAGGCTATAACTCTATCTACGGCGCCGCTATCGAGATAGCGTGTCGTCTTTACGAGGATGGCGCACAATGAGGCTAACACCGGGCATTATGCCATCAACCGGATACAGATCGGGTCTGCGGGCCAATTAAAATGGTAACTCACGGCGATATTGAATTCACCAATGTTGTTTCGTCGGCACGCATGTAGTGTAACGTGATGGTCTGCGTCGCGGCGCGTGGACTGTACCATAGTAAGATTTACAGTTTATATCGCCTACATCCATATTTTCTTCGCGATGGTACGTACGTAGCTGTTCCTTAGCTAATTGGCCAATAATCGAACCCAGCACGTCCCCGTACGCTTGTAAGACGGGGTCTCATGTGCTGCCTGTATGCTGTGTCGGGTTCGTACAAAATCTTGCTTCGCCGTCTTCCGTGCAACCGCGCACTGCATGTAGCCCAATGTAACCGTGGGATACATCGGGGACGACATCTCTCGGTGTTGAGAGCAAAAAGCATCATATACCGTCTCGTACGGCACCGAACGGCGCCAGCTCAGTTAGAACTGGGGTATGCTGGTTCTAAGGTATTACCGTAGCTAAGAAAAAGAAAAAAAAAACTCGTTAATTTGGTATAGAGCAGCACGGAGCTTGATATCTATTGGGCAACGCTTCGGAGCTGTCATAAATCATCCCTGATGTATGCTGCTGTGGGCGGTTGAAGCCACAGGCGCACGAATGCGAGATCCGGCAAGCAATTCGTCAGCGACTAGAGATTCTGCGCTGCGAAGCCGCTAGGGAAGACATCAGCTGCCAATACCGCTAGCATCAGCGGCGGCCTATCCCGTAATATCGCGGATGCGGGTCTTCGTCGAATGAAAATTGTCTTGCGGTATGGTAAGTACATACCTAAGGTACTCATGTTACAGTTTATTGCGGCTCACCTAGCAGAAGTCCTTTTCATGCTGTAAGAGACGCATAGGCTATCTATTATCCTGTAGGATGTTCTCCCGTCCCCTATTCGTCCCTGGATATGTTCTTGGCGATTCGATTTGATAGGGCTTTGCTAGGAGAGCATTCCCAAGAACCCGGCGCATGATCATAAAGAAATTTCTCGGCAGTGAACGATGTCTGCATGCATGCATGTAGGTTGGGGAATCAGCCATCTAGATCCCCGGTGAGATCATGGTCTTGCAGCATCTAGGTGTTGTGACATACGTACGCTGCAGGTTAGGTCAATGTGCTCATGCTTGGAGTGGTCCTTACTGCAATAGACGGGCTTGCGGCGCATCACATCCTTACAGAATCTTCCACGTTTTCGGGGTGTTCTGCACAATGACGCTCCCCAATAACTTAGGTACGGAGCATACCATCGGTGAGTACAGGCGGACCGCGCCTCTTGCATCCGGGTTTCGGTTCATTTTCTGCGGGTTGCCCCTTGAAGGACCGAAGTGACAGGAGGAATCTGTAGCACATGCACTAGCCTACACCCTACCCAGTAATCGTATCGTGAAAGAGCTCCTCAGCTCAGAAAGACAAAGCTGCACCCGACTTGTCACTTAGCGTCCACCAATAGGAATCCCGCCAACTTATTCTTTTTCGGCTGAGCATTCTGCAATAGAGGCGAAGCGGAGCCGCTTCCTATATACTGTAATGACGGCTGAAGGATTTAAGATGTGCGGCTAAACCTAATGGTTTCCGGCAAGACATCTTCCCGATACTATTTCCTAGAGTGGCTTCGAAATGGCCTGATATCTTGTGAACCATACTATGAGATGTGCCCCAAATTCCCATCTTGAGATATGATAACGACAAAAGTACACGCTGACTGGCTGAACCTAAATCACCCTAGAGATCTTGATATTCCAAGACTACCACCGAAATCGTAGTTGGACAGGCTGCTAGAATGGGGGAGAAGGGCGAGGTCAGTGGCAGTTCATCACATCAAGATTGGACTTTAGCTTACTGCCGTAACTTGACTCACTTCCTGTCCTCTTCGTTGCATATAGGGCAGATGGTTGTGACATATTCTTCTGATGGGAGGTAACCTCCCTTCCTGGGATCTGGTTCGTTTGGGTCGCCATTCGTACAATCGTCTTTCCCGCAACGAACGTCTTTGGTAAACGCTACATGGTAGTTTGGGCATAAATATTTTCCTACTAACCGATGACACATTGTACGGCTGAGATGAAAACTGAGGTTGTATTATTTCTGTTATATGAGTGTTTTCGCGTGGAGGGAATGTTAAATCGAAGAAGGTAGAACCTATGATCCAGGCTAGGTTCTGACGGTATCTTAGGCATGCTTTTATACACGGCCGCCTTACCAGCATCTATTGTTGGACTTGACTGTGTGAAGCCATAAAGACATGTTGTTATTGATATCATATCTCACTTTCCTGGCTTCGTGGAGCCTATTCCCGAAGGGTTTGAAGCTGCCGACGGCCTCGTCTACAATTCAATGTACATTATTGGTAGGATGAACTTATACTGAGATCGGAAGCCGGGTGCGTCATAGTTCATGCGGATGCATACAGGCGGCCCATGCAAGAGTATTGCTTTGCCTAAGGCTAAGCTGATTATTCTACAACGAAATCTAAAGCTGAGCTATCTAAGTGGCCGTGAAAAGAGATCGACCCTCGTTCTCTTCTTCGAGAAGTGTGTGTAACATGTTAACGAGTAGCGATTTCAAAAGTTGATTACGACCAATGCCATGCCCATTTATGGCATCTAATCCAAGAGATTACATACATGTATGTTAGACGTGGTACAGGAACGGTAGGGTAACGAACCGATATATGCAAAATTCTCATTTATTCATTCAAGCTTCTCAGCGTCCCCATTCGTCAGGATGAATGGGGCATTGACCTGGGTTTGCAGGTGCTGGTAATTCGATAAGCTCAAAACCTCCGTCGTCGAAAGCGACGTCTCTTGTTCGGTGGCCTTAATCCGGATACTTTTCCCAGTGCTCTTCCGACTCTCTCCACGTACAACGCTTCTCGCAATTTTAGTGCTCAACGAATAATTTGCACATGATTCCTTGAGCTAGGATTGGGTCCGAATCGGCTTGTGAGTGAGAACGGTTGGTAGTTACAAGATATACAAGTAGAAATTTATGTATACTGGCTCCAGATCGAAGATATATATACGAAAAACTATTGAAGACCTAAAGAGAGGAAAGTCTGGTCATGGGTGAACCATAACTGAGGGATGAGAGGATACTATATGTTGAAAAGGCCGCCTACCGTCCTTCCCAGTCAATAAACTCGACAAGTCACTGGTAGTACTTCATCCCACCGGCTACGTAGGCAACCTTCGCATGTATTCAACCAATGTTTTAGTGTTTAGCTGCAAGAGACGCCGAAATCGGTCAAGCTCGTTCGTTTTCTTCAGGCTAACAGCATCTAAAAGAAGAAACTATCTATGTGTAAAATATGATCCATCGGATATGGTTCTGTCATATATATCCTACTTGAAGCTGAGCAGTGGCGTTAATATGCGGCTACAAGACGTTGACCATCAGCGATCGAAGAGGAAGAGATCAGCGAATACGTTCAGTCCAGGTGCAGGACGAAAGAAGCAGCCGGCAAATTACCGACCATACTAATTCGTTCCCCGAAGTAGGAGAGACGTTTATGATCAAATACCCACATAAACCACTATCCATATGGCGTACGTTGCATACTGGTGGCGTGGGTACACGACTGCAGAATCGTTCTGCATTCGACGGCCGACGGCGTGATACAAGATACAGGGATCCTTTGCTGTCTTCATAGTCCATGATTGAATGAAAGCAACTTTGCCTCAGGTGTTACACGACTTTGCTGTGTTCGTCTTATGGTGCCCGTTTCTATTGTTGGCCTTCGGCTCCGGACGCGATGATGGATGAAGGAGATCCGATGATTAGATCAAACTCTTATCACACGAGAGACTATTAGTCTATCTATAGGGTACCTCTTAGTGTTGGGCTTCGGTGGGCACATGGGCATATGGGCACAGTACGGGGGATAGTTGAAGACCTATGGTTAGGCGCCTTTGTGCTAGATATGTTTGCTTGAGCTAATGCCGGGATTTGAACTTGAAACGCTTTAGGGCAGCCCGGATGGTACTAGTGCTGTATGCATACGGGCGAAAGCCGTTGAGTAAGCATTGAGTAAGAGGACGAGGAATTCACTCGGTCCCGATAGATGGTCGGCGTTCACAGTTGATTGCCTCGCAGCCGCGCGGCCAATGCGCCTGCAATAGCGATTAGATTATTGTCCTTAATATCCAGATATGGCTGGGCGTCTCAGAGCCGAAAACTGGTATGAATACTAAACAGACTCGATGACAGGTAGAATGTGTGAGGGGCAGCGTCGAACTGGCAACGATCGTGATCTAGGGAGATGGATCGTTATATATCTCAGGTCCAAAGAGTAAAATCTACAGAAATGGACGAGATCTGACACTAGCGACTGATACCGCCGAGAGGGCCGTGTCTGTTTGGGGGAATAAGAAAGTCGCTAGTGGGCAGCCATATAGAACAACCATCGAGACGGTGTCTGAGTCTTTATCGTTTTGCGATTGCGAAAGTAAGTAGGTGTGGCTTGCGACATCACACAGGCACGAGGATTTGATGTCAGTGCTAGAAAGACCGAAAAAAAAGAGATGGGGATGGGAATTAGAAGTTTGGCATGTCGCAGATTTGACAGCACCACGGAGCTAAGCATGTGGTTTACCCCTGAAAGTTGCTAAGAAAATTGCTATTGTATGCCCGCCCAACCTGCCGAAGATACGCCCAGTCACAAAACACTACACTACGTACAATGAACAGATGGCGAATTGGCTGTATTGGGCCGAATCAATGAACTCGTATGTTAATTAAACCCCGGCGTGGATTTGTTGGGCATATTGTTCTGTCCGTCTCTTCGAAAACTACCCGACTCACCATAGCCGACCAGTGGCCATGGGCGATGGGCAATCTTATTCGTAGGATAGCTAGCCGAGAGCCGAGCATTTCGGCTCGATAAGCAGTATCGGGATGCTGTTGTGATGTCGTCAGTGTCAGCAACCCGTCCTTCTGAGACATTTACTTGGCTTGAACTAGCTGGGAAGCATTGAGGGACAGAAAATCAAGTAAGTCCGGAACAGCATCACCAGAAGATTACTAACTTTTCGAGTCTATCCTGGCTTCACAATCAACAGTCTTCTCTATGGGGACTTACAAAGTAATTAACAGAGCCGCCTAAAACGCTAGGACTTACGATACGAACCAGGATTATATCCGGCAGTCCGGGAAATACCCATTTCAGGTAGCAACGGCACCTGGGTACGTAGCAGCGCACCGTAGCAACGTACCGTAGATCGTTGTGGAGCTTGTAGAGTGTGATCTCCGGGGTAGTAGATTCAGAACCCACACAATCTTGGCAGTACAGTATTTACTTACCATTGTACATGTAGATGTCTTCCAAATGATCTTTTCACCATACGGTTAAACGATGACTTCTCAAGAGAGAATAAAAATCGTCTAACCGTCTATCTACATGTAGTGAAGTGAACATTCCCTTGAATGGTTTAATGAGTTGGGTGGGCACACGCCCTTGAAATCATAGAGTCTGAACTATCTATTCTAAGGACTTAGCAAATTTGTACGTACCACAATTCTCCAGTCTTGGTCAACAATGTCTACTGTTTTTGACACGCGATTTCTACTCAAGGACACTCGCATTCTTCTGAGACACCCATCTTTAGGGACGAACCTGTTCCTGCTTTACGCCGAACCATGTTTGCCCCTGGGTAGCCCCCTTGCGCAATGTTTAAAGATTCATAGGGCAGTGTTATCGGATGACCATGACTCAGCTGGTTCAAGATTATCACCAAGAGCTCTGGTTCGATAAGATTCACCATCCAAAAGTTCGAAAGGACATATGAATTAGAGAGAAGCACAATCGATCGTCGCCAGGAACACAAGACCTAAGCAATTAGCTTCATCAGGTACAGGTGCCAAGATCCCTTCGCCGACCCAAACAGGCACACACAAGATCATTAAGTCAGTCCTGAATCTCGAATAGCACATCTCAACACCTCCCAGATATCCCCCTTCACCAGTATTGGCAGCACTTAATAGTTGTAAAATGTCACATGTAGATTTCTCGTCCTTCTCCAGATACTCCATATGTTGCACTCGAAGTGCAGGTCGAAGTGATAGCAAGCATCCAAAGTAGCAAATCAGAAACTCTTTTCTGCTTAGACGTTATTCCTGACATCATCTGCAACGGCTCGCTAGCTTTATCCCCATGGGCCATCGCTTGCATTTGCGTTATTGATAGGTGTAAGTTCGACAGCAGTGGGTATAACCCCCGGCTGTCTTCGTTACAGTAGATCTATCCTTTTACTCAATGTTTGATGTTTATTGCTCAATGGTGATAGACTAGCTAGGGACGCCACTGTCTCTAGATCGATTGATGTCTTACCAATGACGAGCCTTGATGAAAAGCACAATGCGGGGCTATATGTTCCATTCCTGAAATCCCATTCCACGAGAAGACCATGGAGAGTCTATTCACTCCTCATGATGGTGAGCAGGTTAGTAGAAGCTCTCCACCACGCTTGTCTCGCAGATCTTTGCGTTGTACGTGCCATTTTAAGCCATGTTCGTGCGAGGTTGATAACTGGTGTGTCTAATCCGAAAAAGAATCAGTTGACCGCTTTGGGTGCTTGCTATGGTGCTAGTCTGTCTGTTTGTTTTTGTTGCTACTGCATTTGTTTTCTAAAATTACTTCATAGGGGACCCAGTCGAGGACCAAGATCTAAGCAGGACTGGTTGGTAGGTCATGCGCGTTGGTCGCTCACTTACAAGGATTTCTCGTCTGTTGCAAGTTTGACCCAGGTCCTTGGGTCCTAGTGTGAAGCTCGACTTGTCAACCCAACCGAGGGGGGCTGCGACAAATGCAAGCAATGGATTAAATTGGGGCCATCTTCAGGTCGAGCGGTGGCTTGAAGACAACGACGTACTAATATGTCTATCCTTTCCCCAAGTACCGTGTGCTTCTAAAGAGACGCCTCTCTGCCACTACGCGTTTCTCATTCCTGTCCACTGTCGGTTTTCCTGCCATTCATACCCTTGCGGGCAGATGTCTAAGTATATTCGCCGAGCCATCCTAACTTAGTATTGCTTTACAACCTAGTATCTTCCCAAAGGGATATATATCTCTTTAATTGGAACAATACCCATCTTCTTGTCACTCCTATATCTATCTATCTATCCCCTCATTCCTCGAGCACTCCTTGAAGCTTCATCCATCCACTACAATCACTTGACAGGTTCAACCGACGGTATCATTTCTCGACATCGGACGCAAACCACTTTGGATTGTATCCCCTGCTCGAGAGCCTATTCAGATACCATTAAAAATGGACATGCATATTGATATGAAAGTGGGCTTCGGTGAGGATTTCGCCCTCGATAACCAGGGTCTATCCTGTGCTTCGTCAACTGGCAGCTTCTCTTCCGCTTCGACTTCTAGCTCTCTACCCGAGCCATTCACACCGACGTCTGGCCGATCGACCCCTGGGCTTCGCTCCATTTCAATGGAACAAGACCACGTATCCTATCCGGCTTCGGCAGGGTTTGAATTAACTCCTCCATCGTCAGCTTTCGGTGGTTACTTTCCTCCAGAAGCTAAGGGAGACTTCCATCGATACATGGATTACGGCAGTGCTTCACCAAGCCCGAGTCGAAAATCTAGCATGCAGGCACAAACTATGGATTTCGACTACGCTCCAATCATGCCTACCGCCTACGCACCTCTATCATCTCATGGCCATGCCCTTGAAGCGGCTGGAAATCAGCACCTAGGACATTACCCTTTTCCAGATTACGTTCAATCACCACAATATCCAGTAGCTACACCTGCTTATCCCCTCGAGAACGGTGCCTGCGACTCGTCCATATGGGCATGGACAGGAGAGAGCCCTGTATCGTTTTTCGGAAGGGGACACCCTTCGGCATCGCCTTCGCCAGCTCATTCACTCTCTGCGCGGGACCGAAACGGCTTGACGCCGTCATACCTCGCGAGTCACGGAAAGAGGCGAGTCAACGTGGACAAAGTTCAGCAAAAGACTTCAGCACTTCAGAGAGCGCAACATCAGCAGCATGGTGTGAGGATAGAAAGAATAGCCGCGGCTACTTTTAAGTGCAACTACCCCAACTGCCAGAAGGGACCATTCAAGAGGCAAGAGCATTTAAAGAGGCACAAGAACACGTAAGTAACCAAGACCATCCATCGCAGCCCAAGAGCACATTATTAACAAGCTTCACAGTAAACACGCCGAGAATCCAGTAGCTATCATAACAAACTGCCCTTGCTGTGGGAGGGCATTCAACCGCAAGGACAACTACCGCCAACATCTCAAACTCCACACTCTGAAGCAACGCTCGACTCGCCGTACCGAATACTACGCCGAAGCCCAGGCGCTGTTAGACGAGGAAATGAACAAGACTAAGCAACGAAGCCAACTGAAGAAGAAAGGCTCTTCATTCAAGGACGAGGATGAATAATTTAGGAAATTGATACCCACGAGTACGCACTCGATTCATATATACGACGACGTCCTGGAGTTTATTGGCATTACGGCAACGAAAAACGGCTATCGGGCTTTTAGGCCAGATTAGGACATTTTGGGCTGTACTGAAAAATGGTACGGCGTTAACCTCGGAGTTCGAGATTGGGTTTATCCTCTCTATTCTGCATTATCTGGGGCGTTCTGGAATACGTATGGCGGGCAACCGGGCAGTTGGTCGTCGACATCGACATTATCATTTTGTGAGCACACTCGCGAGAGCGTGACACCATTGGCACAAATGCGGACTTTTGGTTCTAGTTTGGGCTGGCTATCCTGTGGAAAATATTTTTGTATGGTCTTAGTTACTAGTATTTTGCATAGGAAATAAGAAGAGGTAGCATGGAATACCACTTTTCGTTTCTTGAACACTACTGCGCTATTCCATGTGTGTCCCTCGCCCTCTGTAACAGGTTTCTAGTTCAGCTGATTTAAACGAACCATTGATAGGGAAATGATCCTCTAGTTGTTTCTTGAGGGTCACAATACCCCGCATAAACTAATATATGACAAGTAGATAAGTAGGTGTGTCTCATATGTAGGCGTACTTGTGTCCTGTATATGGCCGAGACAGCTAACGGCGAAAAGCCCCAATCCCCAGGCTTTCGGATTTAGGCAACCTAAGTTATTCTATCGTGGTTATATTTTGACTGAATCCCGAGGTCAACGACACCAATATCTTGCCGATCTCTTATATGTCGCCTAATCGTGAGCGCTATATCTGGTGATTTTTATTCGTTTGAATCATAATAAAGCTCGAAACGTACGGAGCAATCTATCTCGCTGTGTATCACTGCGGAACATTAAACTTTATCGGAACATCAATCACAGCCAAGTCCGTCAAAGTCATGGCATCACCAGAGAGCGCGCCATAAGCGCAAGTTCGATTATGAACAGTAACTGTCTGTGAATCGTCCGCATGGGAGTGGAATCACATGTGGCGGTAGGGTCGTAATCTATATGATTGGCTATGAACGAGCATCGAGCATGTTGACACCAACTGCATGGTCCGAGGTATATTTAAACCAAAGGCAGCACTGGGTGTAAAACGTGTCACAGCGACCAACCAACAAACCTATGAAAAGCTTGATGCAGTTATCAGCGACTAATTGTATCCCCAGATGAGGCGTTAACAAGCCTCTATAGGTTTCACGACAGTTGGGATGCCTCCCACAGATGACCTACGTCAACCTGAATCAGAGAGGACTTGACGAAAAAGGGTTTGTACCCTGGAGCGTTCCTCATGGACAGAATTATGGCGGACATTAGCGCTATCCTGGGTAAGACAACGGAAATGAGTTCCTCTCCGATGAGGGTGGGCGGGACATGTCAGCTACGGGCCGATCTGGCGGCGATCGCTCTACACTGGAAGCAGGGTCCTTTCCTGGACCCTTCTTCAGACTTTTCCTTTTAGAATTGCAACCCCGACATGGAACGACACTCTGAAAGGATATTTTGGGCAGGTAATACACTCGGAGTTCTGGGTGCTTAGGTAGCTGGTAGTTTAAGAAACTTTGGGATATGTCCGAGCTTCTTTGTTGATAGAGCCGACACTTACCAGATTCGACCACGTCGCTTTGCAGTAGATGGTCTGGAGGGTGGATATCCACGAAATAATTGCGCGTCCATCGATGGAGTAGCTAACGATATACGCGTGGGTATCTATACCATACACTTAACCTCATTCGCAAGAGGCAAAGCCCGGAATATTAAGAAAGCGGTATAGACTGGGTATGGATGCGACTCTTGGCGCTGCACTTAGTGACCCGAAGCTCTGGATCGGCCCCCATCACGATACTCCGTAGGGCATCGATTTTCTGCGATGTATTAGCTTCATAGACAGACACCATATGATAAACTGAGAGTCCATTGGTAAGTCAACTCAACTTTTCGAGCTCAAAAGGACCATCGTAAACATGGGTATCATTGCGTCATAGACTACAGCAACTATGGCTAAAAGTGAGTCATATATATGAATAATTGTTGTCCATCGAGTCTTGAATGTGACTACATTGATTTTTGCCTCAATAGACTTCAACCCACACAGACTCTTAGAATGGATCCGCAGCGTCCAGACGGGAAGACTCAAGCTCCGAGTCCCCAAGATGGAAAAATTAGCAGCAATGCACAGCGTTGAGTCCTACTGGGCGATGTCACCTCTCTGGGCTCTAGCAAACTTCCCCGGATGGAGATCAGATAACAGTTCGGTGCCGAAAATACGATCTAATTTGAAATGCTAAAAAGTCACAACGTCGTTCTATTCATATCCATAGTCTAGCCGATTTGTAAGTGCGAATTTCTCAGGTTGCCTCAACGCTGCGTCTTCTCCTATTTGATTGTCATTAACAGGACACTAAGGACTGCAAGACGACGATTAGCTATAACATCTCTTCACTCCGGCGTTTAAATGAGCCAATCACGTACCCAGTGTGATGCCTAAATCCGAGCGTATAAAGAGGACAAACCTGAACCCGGCTTAGGGCCAGTTCCATATCCGAACTAGGGAACCCGGAACACATGGATGGGACACAAACTAGCTTGGGGCCAACGAATCCAAAGAGGCAACGACCATAAAGGCGGCAATAGATACGTATTACTTAGTACCGCATTATCACATCTCATGATCTTGCGGTATGGGCAGTCCCAGGCAAAGGCCCACCATGCACTGCCGAATATCCCAACTCCATGGCTCTTCTCCTGGACGATGCGAATATAGTAGTGGAGTCATTTCTATAAAACACTAGGGGAGCGATCACAAGGTGGCGATGCTACTGCAGATATTACCTTGTGTTGTCACGCGTTGGTTCAGCACAGCCACGACTTGATAGGACTGATCTCTCATGATTGTTTGGGTTAAGTGATTGAAAGGGGTGTGATAAAGACTACATACTCGTGTTGGCGCCTTTTACCGTCTCCATGATTGATTAATCGAGCGGCTTTGAAATTGGAAGCATTTAAAACTCGTATAATAGACGTAATGTAATATGTTCACACTCGACTAACATCTTATATGTGACAGACACTGTCAGCGGAAGTCGACCATTTGGGTGAAAATTACACAGAATCATTTTCATTGCTATTATTAAGGCACAACGTTTATAAGAAGTGAATTTTGATTTTGGAGCCGTGGTTATTCGTTAGCTATTCGGGGCCGAGAGGGCTAGAATTGATAGAATTTGGGCGATTCCTGCTAGATAGCAGGTCCCTAAAACCAACAAACAACCCCGAAGTAACCATACCAGATAGTGACCTGGGGGCGGAACTCGCGTTTTGTTAATTCTATCTCGAATTATTAGACTCGTCAAGTACACGTATCGAGGAGCCGTATACGTACCTACTCGCATTAATAAGAAGCTAAGCCTGGGTTGATTTAGTGTTATGAAATCATCACATGCCTTGGCCGAGGAAGCGCGGACTGGGCGCTGTTTATTTCATTCCATTATCCTCGGGGCTTAGATCGGGGACCTTAGGAGAGGAATAAGATAAATCGAGTCGGAATTAGAGACAACTTGGCTTTACTATTAGGGAAACCTGGCGTCGAAACTGATGACATAATTGACGTTGAGTAGTTCGTTGTGGCGCGTCGTGCCAAAACGCCTCCCCCAAGATGTCTCGGCATCCAGCATCGGAAACTAAGTCACCAGGGGGGCACGAACATGTATCACTACTGGTTCGTCTCAATAGTCGCCTTTTTTCACTCTATGTATTTGTATAAATGATTTTTTGCAGTTAGCGTACATTGGACAGAAGTCTACTGAGCTCAATAGGTTTATCAGATATATTTCGTGATTTATTGCCGCTGCTATGCCAACACTAAATCTGTGGTCCGGGGGTTATATTGTATGGCCTATTAGAAGAGCCGAGGGAAGCTGCAAACAACCACTGTCGATTGTTGTTCCCTCGTCTTCAATCTGGAAGGGATGCTCAGGGGACTAAGGGATATATCATGTTAGTCATATATATATGTGCCTGGATCATGCTGTATATCACTTCTAATGCTGTCGAGGTGTAGAGCGTATGTAGCCCTAGTTACATTGGATTTATACAGAAGACATGCACGGCGGCTAACACTAGAGAGAAGTTGCTTCGGGGTATGAAAACATATCTGGCTCTTCCAAACGATTGACAAGTAAGGTAGTAGTTCTAACTGGATCTACATTACGATATAAATCGACCCATATGTAGACTAAGTAGTTCTCCAAATGACCTAATACTCCAATGCGATCTTGTGTGGATTAAGAGTATGCTAAGCGCGGCTGCATTAAGTATTATTAAACTGTGGCAAGATCAATTTGATAGCAACTAGGAAGATACTCCGTAGTCCATAGTACTTTAGGAACTTTTAAGTGCAAATATGTATTGTATAACGGCGAACATATGGAATAGCGTGCAGCTGAGGAGACAACAGAACGCGACTCTCACGGATAAGATATTCAACGGTAAGTTGAAGCCAGTGTCGATAGAACGCTCTTATAGCCACTGCCGGCAAGTCACATACAACCGAAGAACAAGCTTACAATATAACGATAGGCATTCTCAGGTTCGCTCTCACACGAGTGTACGTTGTTCTACACTGCCTAGCTGCGTAGAAGAGTAATTATAAGAAACGTTCCTTAAGGAGTATTTGGCTGGTGTCTTAGCCCTGATTTACAAGCGAGCATCCACGGCATTTCATCTGCATCCACAAACCGATCAACCACTACCACGGTATGTAAATCAAAGTTAGGATGGGCGTGTATACAGTATATCATAAAATTTTGCTTAGGTTCGATTCCTCACAGATGAATTGCTTAACGAAGAGTGGAAAACAGATAGGAGTGGCTAGGTCATCCCGATTGCCGCGATATATGTTTTCATGCTTGAATGCAGATTTTCAATGCTGTGTTATAAGAATGGCGGCGGAGGATCAGGGGGTAGAAGCATGGAAGCATAAAGGGGTTGAAAAGGGGCAACCCGATAAAAGAATATATGTATTAGCCAGGCTATAGCTTCGATTTATGAAGAGAACGTATTACTGCATCTTGCTTAGAGGGATTAGAAAATGAGGCACAGACTAACTCAAAGATAACGATGCTTATTTCTCCGAACCAGTCAAGCCTCTCCTAAAAGGGTTTACTACTATACTTGGCCCGTGCTTTATTTTTTTTAATAATGCATGTCGCGTGTACCTACCTTGTATAGTACCCCACTTAAGAGGGGCTTATCTTATCGAGATTGTTTTGCTTCAGGTTGTCGACTCATACTTTCAAACGAGGGGCAGTAATCGACTCTTCTGTTATTTTGCCTATATGGTCGGGTTCATTTTTCGCATGATATAGACACAGATTAATGCCGACGTTGGTAATTACGATCTTGAAATAGACGATACAGCATCTAGACTCTCGCAGCCATGGCGGACCTGGCAGAGAGCACCGCTAAGCTCCAGCTGGACGAGGAGACCGGGGAGATGGTCTCTAAGGCCGAGCTGAAGAAGAGAATGAAGAAGCGCGAGAAGGCAAAGTCGAAGGAGGCAGCTAGAAGTGTAGCGAAGAATGAAGAGCAGGCCAACCCGACTCCCAAGCCCAAAGCTACCACCGAGGAACCAACGATCGATCCCAATAACATGTTCAAGACTGGTTTCCTGGATGAGGTCTTCAAGATAAGACCTATGAAGCCCGTCTTCACACGTTTCCCTCCCGAGCCGAACGGATTTCTTCATATTGGACATGCGAAGGCCATTGCTGTCAACTTTGGTTTCGCTCGATACCATGGGGGCGAATGCTATCTTCGGTAAGCTTGTCACATACACGGAACTGTGTCCCGTGGAGTAGCTGACCTTGATCGGTAGTTACGACGACACGAACCCCGAAGCTGAGGAACAGGTGTACTTCGACGCCATACTTGAGATGGTAGAGTGGCTCGGTTTCAAACCGTACAAGATTACGTATTCGTCCGACAACTTCCAGAAGCTATATGATCTCGCCGAAAAGTTGATAGGTCTCGAGAAGGCGTACGTGTGCCAGTGCAGCGACACTGAGATCAAGCTCCAACGTGGTGGCGAAAAGGGTACTGCTGGCCCGCGCTACCGTTGCAAACATGCCGAGCAATCTGTCGAGGAGAACCTGAAGAAATTCAGGGATATGCGCGACGGGCATTATAAGCCCCAGGAAGCATTCCTCAGGATGAAACAAGGCATGTCTACCATCTATAAACCGAAGACTGTTGTATTATGCTAATATCCTATAGAGTAAGCCGATAATTAACCAGGTAAATGCAGAAGCTTACGGTGTTTAGTATAACAGACGGCAACCCGCAGATGTGGGATCTTGCCGCTTACCGAGTTCTTAATGTGAGTACCATCTTGCGAGCAGCTAACGGGCCGAGTGTGGTTCAGGGGCTTGTGGGCGCCACAATCCCTCGGTCGCAGCCCCATATCATTCAGAACATCGTTCATAAATACTAATTGCAATCTTAAAGAAACCCCATTATCGTACCGGAGACAAGTGGAAGATATATCCAACCTACGATTTCACTCACTGCCTTTGTGATTCATTTGAAGGCATCGTAAGTATTTGAAAGAAATGAACGGGGGTAAATTTGACCACTAATATTTTCCACAGACGCATTCGTTATGCACTACGGAGTTCGGTACGTAATCTCAGAACACTTCTGTTCCCATTTTCTTCCTCCATATCGCTGACCATCTTTCGTGGCTCAAGTCCAGAGCCGAGTCAGCTACGAATGGCTAAACAAAACCCTCGGCGTGTACGAACCGATGCAGAGGTACGTCTACCCAGGCGCTCTTAGCTTGAGCCTATACTTGTTGTCGAATAATTCATGCTAATGTATTTATAGGGAATACGGTAGACTATCGATCTCGGGTACAATTCTTTCCAAGCGAAAAATTTTGAAGCTTGTTGAAAAGAAGATTGTCCGAGGGTGGAATGATCCCCGCCTTTATACACTAATTGGGATCAAGCGCAGAGGCGTTCCCCCGGGCGCTATTCTGGAATTCGTGAACGAGCTCGGAGTAACGACCGCAAATTCTGTCATCGAAATCAAACGTTTCGAACAGGCCATCCGAAAATATCTGGAGCGCACAGTGCCTCGACTGATGCTCATTCTAGATCCCATCCCTGTAGTGATAGAAGACGCCGACGATCTTGACGGGAAGCCCCTTACCCTCCCATTCAGTCCCAAGGACCCTAAAATGGGTTCCCATGACGTCACATTTTCCAAAACTGTTTATATCGACAGTTCAGACTTCAGGGAGGAAGCTGACCCTTCGTTCTTCCGTCTTGCTCCTGGAAAGGTGAGGAGTCCAATTAGATGCGAGCTGTTCTTATACTATTGCTAACTTCATGAATTCAGAGCGTCGGACTTCTGCAGGTCCCTTATCCGATCAAGGCGGTATCATTCACGAAGGATGATAAGACTGGTAAGGTAACTGAAATCCGAGCGGTGTTTGATAAGGAGACGAAGAAGCCAAAGGCATACATCCAGTGGGTGCCAACTGAGGCTGCCGGTACACGGAAAGCCGAGGTTCGAATCTATAACTCACTGTTCAAGTCGGATAACCCCAACGAGGCACCCGGAGGTTTCCTGAACGATATCAACCCAGAGAGTGAGGTAGTCTACCCCAATGCTATGGTTGAGTCTGGGTTCGACGAAGTAAAGAGGAGGGCCCCATGGCCGGAGGCAGCAGGTGAGAGTGAACTCGGAAAGGGTGGACCCGAGAGTATTCGTTTCCAGGCGATGCGCATTGCATACTTCGCAGTGGATTCAGACTCTACCGACGATCACATCATTCTCAACAGAATTGTGGCACTGAAAGAAGATGCAGGGAAGAGCTGAAATCTTTCGGTACCCAGTAGTCACATAATATAAAGATGAAGGCAAGACATAGCAGATGGTGCAAGTAAATCATTCGCATTTTGTGATTAACTTCTCTTTAATCAACGTGAAAAGAACTCTTCGCAACTATTCTGATGCAGGAAACTGTTGCAAATGTTACAAAAATCAACGCCAAATGATCATTCCGTGCTAATAAGCAGGTATCCGGCGTATCTCAAAGTCCATATCCCTTGTTTGCGCAAATATCCCTTTTACTCCCAAACGGAACGAAATGCAACCCGCAACTCCCCTCGCCATGTCTCAAAGCAACCCCATCTTCCACTATGCGTTCTCCACGGCGTTCTCCGCGGCGTTCTCCTCATCCTTTTGGGGCGGCGTCCATAAGCTGGGATGGTGGCTCTGAATCTTGGCGGCTGCGAGCACCGTTGTCAGCGCTGACTTGACCTCCCAAATAGCAGCCTCTTCGTACCCAGGGATCGGCACCTTCAACTGGCAGACCTCAAGGAAGAATCCAAGACTCCAGCAGGACAGCTGTGCTCCTAACTTCGCGCCTGCCTCGTTGTTGTTGTCGGTGGCGCATAGAATCTCGTGAATCGCAGCGACGACACCTGGATCAACGGTAGTCATGCTCGGCGAGACTGCCTTCAGCTCCTGGGAAGTCTGGGTAGCGAGCTCCTCAGTCAACGGTGTGTCGAAGTCCATGAACGCCTTGACGCCGTCGCACTTGGCATAGGGGCCGTACTTGCGGGCGGGATCCAGGTTAGCGGCACGTGCTTCTGCTTCGGTCATCTTGTGAACCGCCGCCGCGTGCTTGCACGCCGAGGTCATGTCTAGCAGGCGCTGCTTCGCCGGCTTCTGTATGTCGAGGCCCGTCCAGAACTCCGGGTAGAAGAAGATCGACGCTACCTCGATGACGCGCGGGAACAGGCGGCCGTTCAAAAGACGGCATCCGACGTAGAACTTTGCTTGTGGTTGGATGTAGTCGTTCACGGGAATGAAAGCTCGCAGCGTCGTCTTGTCGCGCGGGAAGGTGCGGCGGCTTCGTTCTTCGTCCGTTTCCTTGCTTCGGCGGCCCGCTTTGGTTGGCTTGCACTTGCCTGGCTCGTCGCCGATGACAAGGCCGACTTCCAGGTACAACTTGGTATCCTGGTGGGGGGTTAGCTCTTGCTTGCCGGGGAGGGTCGGGCACGGCTTCTTGTCGGTCGGCTTGTCCCGGCGAGGGTCGTAGTGGTAGGTGGTGGCCTTCTTTCGGTCATTAGGACCGATCTTTTCGTCCGTCGTGGTCCACAGGTAGCACTGCTGGAAGCGCTTGCGACCGGGAGCACCGATTCGCATTCTCTCCAGGCCGATTGTCAGAGCGAAGTTCTTGTCGACGTGTGACACCGAAGCTGTAGCCATGGTTGTGACGTGTTTGTGTGATATTTGCCGGCGGTTGGTATGAAGATGCAACGATTGATATTGATTTGACGACGGGCAATAAAAAATGTTGACGGTGTTTAGTAGAAGGATGTTTAGGAACCTGAGCCGAGTTAGAATTGCTATGTATGGGTGCCGGTGAGGATTTTTTTTCTGGCACGTACTAGTTTGTGAAGAGAGGAGCGGGTTTTGTGACCGGTTGGAAGGTGCGGCGGTTGATATGGGTCGACGTTGACTGCTATTAGTTGTCAGTGACTTGTATGAAAGATATTAGGAACCTGCGACGAGGTAAGGCCTCCATTCACGGATGCCACCGGAAATGGTTTAGATACGTACCAGTTCATGAGGTGAAAAACTTCAAAGTGCCGGTCGGTGACTTGTTAGAAGGTGTAATCCACAGGACGGCTCAACCGGAATGCCCTCCGGCGGAAGTAGCTACTGCTCACGATGATGACTTGCCTGCTGGAGTTGTGAGTTAGAAACATCAAGTGCCGCCGACTACATAGGTACCTACCGGGTATGTATGAGATTGTCGAAGAGTGATACTTTTTACCGAGTAGGCTTTTCAGCTTGATTGTAGGTTGCTTTGTGATTGACACCAGTATGAGCTTCAATTACAATGGAGGAAGGAATGGTTCTTGCTTCAGTAAGAGGAGGAATATCTCTGTGATTGTACTCGATACTTGCATGGCAATAGCGGAGAGCCCTTTAACATAACATTAACGCTATATAAAATCCACGGGATATCGCTGTTGCCTCCGTTCAAGTTGTTCCTACCTATGAAAGAAAGCATAAAACCCTTCTTGCAATACATATGTGAGCGACTGGATTTATCAAGACATGTAAGTTCAGGGCAGTATTCTGAATCAGCTGCGGAGAGATACTAGCAGCAAATTAATATTCAAGGATTAAGTCAATTTCCTCCTGTAACGCGGCCTATGACCCATATGTCTGATGGAGGGGAGGTGATGTTCACTTATTCTCGACTTCACATGGCCGACTTCAAAGGGAGGCAACGCGATCCAGCGGAGATCTAGCAGGTTCCGGAAAGTGTGCGAGAGCATTGGGATAAGATATAGTAGTGGGAAAACCCCAGAACGGGTAATAGTAACTTATGTATGTTATTATTACTTTAACTTTTGAAATTTTGGTAATGTGATTGTGGTAAGTAATTATTATTTGTTAAGCTTGTTGTCTCTTGTTATTTAGGTAGGTTGTTGTTATTTTATGAGTGTTTTCTCTCGCTATTTAAGCTGTTTGTTATTATTTACGAGTTATGGTATGCCGTCTGAAGGCTTTGCTCAATGATTATTTTCCCGGAAACTATGGGCAATCCAAGCAACATATTCCCTGCCTTCATACTATTACAATGCCAATTTCACAAGTGGTGGGAAGCGAGCACATGGTATTCATAACATCGTCAGATTAGACCTATGTTTAACCCCAATATAACACCAACGCTCGTTAACTCGATACCTACATCGATCACATCTTATACCGAGCCTCACATGTGATAAACTACGTACATGATATAGATGGCAGTGTTGTTGTACACGCCCCTTATTTCTCTGATGACTGGATTTCCACTGTTGTATAAAGAAAAGCTCCCTTAAATAATCATGTGTTTCAAAAAGAAATAAAGTATCGTAGCCTTAGTAATCCAATATCTTTGTGCTATTGCCTAGCTTTGGAATCTCCGTCTGTAGAGTTGTATATGTCAGCCCAATCACTTCGGCTGAGTCTTTCGGTTATCGGCACCTCCTCATAGTCGGACAAGTATCTCATCAATGGTGCCTTGCCATTGGACTTGCTGGAGGACGCCTCCGATAAAGAGTTGGTAGTAGTTGATCCACGCTTATGGGACCCCTTAGAGAGATTCGCAGCCTCTGTACAGTGTGGCATTTGTGCTCCCTGGGATTGGCTTTCGATCCCCGCGCCAATAGATTGAAGTGCCAGGCCCATCTGGATTTGCGATGTTTCTCGGTCCATTTATTGCGGTGGGAACGTGACCGATCGGTGTGTTATTGGAAATAGTGAGTGATCATAGGTGTCTGTTGGCTCGTGACTAGTGTGTATAGCATTCTAAGTATAAAGAGATTCTGGCTTATCGGTGCTTGTAGTAGCTCTACTTCAAGCCTATAGTTGTCAGATTTTTGCGCTGCCGATATTGGAAAAGTGTTACCGTTTTCCGTGTTCCTACGACCGGAGGCCGAGAGGTTAGCTAAATAAGTATACCGTTGCCATAGCTTTAGCTGCCATGCCGACGGCAGTGGTATAACCATAGTTGACGCTAATATTGCCATGTCTGAATCCTGGCTTGATCATAGTTGGCACCCCGGTTCCCTAAGACTTCCGACTCTCCATTGCGTGCCGATTTCCTATATTGGAAGCCACCCCGCCAGTATTTGTGAGCTCTACTGCATTCACCGGTTTCTATGAATGGCCATAATCGGAGGGATCTCAACTTGGCGGACCAACCCCTGGGTCATGGGGCGCCCATGCTCAGACCGGTATTGGTACCTAACTACGGAAAACCGTGTAGCATTCTTCCTGCTGCTTGACGCAAGTCATTTCAATGATATAGACCAATCATTTAGCCATCAAAGGTGCATTGGGAAAGCTCGAGGCGAGTTCCGAGGTAAGGCTGTCAGGTAGTACCTACGTCACTATGTCTATGCCGGCGAGGGCCTTTTGATAGTATGTCAGCAGTGGTGCATGGAGCATCGGGAACGCCGTTACCGGGGAGCCATCGAATATTCGATATGGCTATATAGTGACGAAACCGCGCCGGGGCCGCCCTATCGAAGTGTTGGAAAGAGGATTTGGGTAGTCCTCCTGCATAGATAACCATAACCATAGGCGCTTCTGGGGCGAGCTGAAGTTCGGGGTTGTCCGTTTTTACTCGCTAAAGATATGCTTATTCGTACCCCATATTAGGCTATAATATGGTCAAGGGGCTGTGAGAACAGATTAGCGTTAAGCCTCTTGTTATAACTCTGTTGAAAATGGAATAGAATAGGGGTATAGGAGAAATATATAAAATAGGAAGATACGGAAGATCACATGTACATCTTCTGATTGATATACATCTCCATATGCGGGTAATCAACACAAATACGAGGTCTTGGATTACCTAATAGCGAGTATATTTGGCTCTCCTTCGTTTAGGTCCAGATTGGACCACGCGGTATGAGCTGCGGCGTTATCAGTATGTTTAAATCCGAGTACTAAGGGATTAGTGTAAGCCTAAATGTGCCGTTGATGAGCAGGGTAGCTAAATGCTCGGGACGAGCCTTGACTTCGCAGAGAGTTGCCGTGCGGGAGGATTTTGCGGTGCGGGGGGAGCCTTAGCACCACGCGGTACATGTCCAATGTTTGGTTGGCCGTATGCATTTGAGGTCGTACTGGGAAGACGTGGGAACGATTATACCCATTGCTCCTATCAACAGATTATGGTGATGGACCCGGAAAGAGAGAACTCAGCGGAATAAGTCCCGCTACCTTTCGCCCGTTAAAGCGAGCTATCGGGCATCTTTCGAGGCTCTCCGCTTCGCCCTTGACTTGGATAGTGAAGAACCCACACCGAGTAAAACTCAGTTCTTCAAACAATATCTTGCCCATCGGGCTCGCGAAAACTGTTGTGTATCGTGACGATTGCGACGCTCGTTCCAGACCCCACTGGCATAGCCTAGTTCCAGTTCCTCTGCGCCGGCCGGAAAGCTGGGCGAGTGACTAGCAGCCAAAGACGGATCTGGCCCTCGCTATACTCTCCAAAAGTAGATGTCTAGTGCTATGTTCGCCTGTTGTTTAAACCCCCTAGAATCAATGGCATTTACGTCCTTTCGCCGAGGCTCCTCTTCCAGGTTATCGGGGACGCCGAGATCTGGGAGTAAGGAGATCAGCCATTATCTCGCTGCAGTACCGCTTCATTGGTTCAGCATCCATGGACTTCTTTCCGCTCCCCTCGGCGGCTGTGGCGATGGGCATATCCCAGACAGATAACGCTATGGCCTTATCGTTATTATCACTCGCAGGAATAATTATGACGGAATACTTGTCAGGTGGTTCAAGACGCTCTTGTATTCCTGCAGTATCCATTTGCCATTATCCTCCGGGTATTCGTGCCTGTGTGGAAACCCGTAGTCGAACTTTGGATCATCGGCAAATCCCTCCTGGGCCACAGTTGCGATATCTTCTAGGTCATGAATGGTTGCCAGACGGAGAGTCAGCTGCCCATCCGGTGTAAATCCTTCCATGATATGAAAAAAGTCAAAACCAGATAGGCAGAAAGCAAACAAACAGACTGGGGTCCGTCTGTCGCTGCGTATTAGAAAGACGTCTGTGCTGGATCTGGCAGAAGTCGCCACGGCCACTCACGCATTTATGAACTTCTCTGTACCGGCCTTACAGGGCTCCCTACCCACCGTAAGTGACGAGATGACAACGTTGACACCTGTTAAAACCAACGAATACGAACAATACCCGCAGGATCGGATAGGGGGCATTGACCCCCGCAGTTTCCGATTTCCTAAAAGGGAACAATATTGGTCTTGTAACAGCTGGGATAATTCTTACTCCCCCGTCCCGTATCCGATTTCGATATTTTCCTATAACATGGGTAACCACACTCAATATACTGATCGAGATTACTCTATTCGGGTGAGTCCCTATTTCAAAAACAGCGTCATGAGCTTACCTACTACGTCGCAATCCTCGTCGCGACCACAGTCATGTTCGTTGGTACTACTCCTTTCCTGAGGGAGTTTCCGATAATACCATTAAAATCCTTACATAAACCCAGTAAAGGTCTGGAAGGCTTCCTTGCCGAAATAGTTAGATAGGATCAAGCCTGCAGCTATTCTAAACCGGCATTCGGGAATCTCTTGAGGCTGATAGCCATGTCTTACCCAGACGCATACCCCCACATAATAGGCCTATCATCACCAATGAATATGTTAGCGCAGATGAATCCCATAAACAACGATGTACTCTTGACCGGAAATGGTCAAATAAGACCACCTTGCTCACCCCATAACTGCAGCTCAGATGAGCTCGCTGTCGTGCCTTACAGGGCCCCGAAGGTGAAAGTAGGGCGAGAGTTACGGACTCGTCGCGGTTATCGCGCTAACGCCCTTATACAGGATGATACTAGTCACCTATATGACCCCCACGGTAGTCGTAATCCTAGCTAATATTAATTCTACTAGAATCCGAGATCTGAACTCAAAGACAACGGCAATGGTGCCCTCCAAGGGTCATTCGATACCTTCGGAGCTAGCGAGAGGACTCGTTCCAGCCTCGATGCCGGATCTCGATCTACTACGGCACTTACCAAGGGATATGGCGCCTGCAGGAGGTGCCAGAAATATAATGCCGCTAGGAATGTTGCGCACAGACCATATGGGTCCGTGCCTACAGGGCTTGCAGCCACATGACAGCCACACTACAAGGCCACACTCAGTTAAATAATATAAACTACTCGTTAGACCAAAAGGTCGTGAGAGAAAACTGAGAATTGGTTCGAGATTTATCTTTCTATATTTATCATTATGAACAACTTCGGATTTGTGTTAAGTGATATTGTCGATTATATTAGCTGCTATGGACTAAAGGTGTGTTTCTACCCTTTCACTCCTTAGCCTATCTCGGGTGCATCATCTTTAAGCAAGAGTTACTTCCATACCCGTAAAGCGATGCTCGCATATTTTCGCTTTGCTTGCAACGGCCGTGCGCCGTTGTCGCTATCGTGAATGGTAATACAAGCACTTCTGTTGAGGTTTTAACACTTCATCGGCGGGGTTACCTTCAATATATTAAAGCGGAAATCGACAGACAAGTCGAGTCATTAATAGAGGCTTGGAGGAACGGGCCCATACCGAACCCCCCTTTATCTGTATTACCAAGTCTCGGCAGAAAACTGGAGCCCCGATATGTCTAACTCTGAACCCCCGAATAACTTCACCGAGGAGGATTTTCCAGCTTCTTGATATCATCCTTTAACTTTTTATAGTTACCATCACCCGAATGAAAACCCGCGATATAGTCCCGCTGAAATGATACTATTATATGATTTGTCGATGAGCAAGTGTAGAATTGCGGTTGGTGATGGTTGCCGCTGTGGCGGTGCAAGCTGAAGAATGACAGTCGATTTTAATGACACACGAACCGCCCCTCCTTCGAAGTACCTAATAGCTGTCATCCTTCAGCTACATGTACTTCGAATCATTTAATCGACTACCTTACCTTGAGATAGTTTGTATCGACTCTCTTTCTCTCTGCGTCCATGTCTGACTTTAATTATGGACGCTCTACCGTCATATGAAGACGCAATCAGCAGCCCAGACTGGCTCGATCTGGTCGCTGTATACATCCCGGTAGTGGATTGGCTGAGGTGCTGCCTGGTCGATCGCAGGTTCTATGGCCAGTTCGCGCCCCGACTCTGGCAAGATCCTCTAGTAACTATCAGGCACCTTGGGCTACATCCAAATGACGGTATGTCTTACGCCGAACGATAATTTATGAAAATTTATGCTGAAGTTGATATTTGCTAGATTTAGCGTGGTATCGCCGCTTCATTAATAAGCATATCAAGTCTGCGAGACTGCAAACGCGTTCCCTTGTTCGCTCACTGGATTTTCGACATTTCGCATCGCGCGCATCCGGACTTTACTCTTCAGAAGCGAGCGAACGTGCTATCTCGGACAGTTTTAAGCAACTTCCCCAAGTTTTCCCAGGCCTTTTATGTCTACTCGTGGATGGGCATCCGGAGCTCGATCCCGGGTCACTAGCCACCGCCACACACGGATCGTCGCAGTCTCTACAATTACTTGATCTAGCGCGCTGCCGTCACGAACTCTCGCCTAAACTCTTCAGCTCCGACCTTTTCAGGGGACTGGTCTACTTAGACATATCTTTCATTCCCGGGTCGGTCAAGACTGCGATCACATCATCTTTAAACCCCAAGTATCTACCAGAACTACGCGTGTTAAGGGTCGCCGGTCGGGAGGTGGACAACACCACAGCTAGCTTATTATTCCAAACATTCCATCGTCAATTATGGAGTCTCGACCTAAGCCACAACAAACTCGGTGATGACATTCTAGATGACCTTGTGGAGTATTGCATCTCTCGTTTCACTTACCACACAGACGAGCACTTCGAGCAAGAAGGTAAACTAGTCCTTCCGCGAGATATCGGAAGCCGGAAATATGGCCCGTTCGAGTTCATTGAAGAGTCCGACTTCAGTCAACGACCGTTAATTTTGGAGCAGTACCTTGCGGACTCACCATTTTATTCACAAAGAGCCGACCAAACGGAGCTGCAAGAGTGGCAGGCTGTTCGGCCCGACGGCCTCGGCCCACCGAGGCGCGACGATGCGGATACAGTGAAGGAGTCGCTTCTCGATGAATCGCTTCCAACCAGGACTAAGACTTTTAGCTTCGGAAGTCCGCCCCGGTTAGGGAGTGGCGGACTCACACACCTTTATCTCAATGGCAATCGGTTCACATCGTCTGGTATCGAGAGATTAGTTAGGACGTCTCGGGGCCGTCTCGAGCATTTCGAGTGCGACGCATGCCTCTGCACCCCACCTCAGTCCCGAGTGGGTCCCTATCTAAAGGGGCTGAGGATCGTAGGGCTCCCCGGCTCCGCGCCCCTATTCAGACCGGTCATCTCGTCCGCAATACGGTCTCTGCGCATCCACCATTCAATTGTGACCCAAGTCCCGACCGTCTCTATAGATGGCTATTCCTACACATCTGCCGCACGGCTTGCGG
This sequence comes from Hypomontagnella submonticulosa, assembly GCA_022984865.1. Classification (NCBI taxonomy): domain Eukaryota; kingdom Fungi; phylum Ascomycota; class Sordariomycetes; order Xylariales; family Hypoxylaceae; genus Hypomontagnella; species Hypomontagnella submonticulosa. Next base: position 549,101 of record JAJKLF010000013.1, read on the forward strand.
AAGAGCACATGTTCCGGAACATCCGGCGCGCCTATCCTTTAGCCTTAGAGCCATCCACTAACACACGCCTCACATCACTCACACTTACCAACATCCCGACACGCTCTACAGGTCCTGTTATTGACCAATTAACCCGATTTCTAGATCTCGCATCCACGCAGCAAAATGCTATTAGAGATGCTCGGGCTGTGTTCCAAGGGCGCGGCCCCTCAGTTTTGAGGGGTCTGCGACATATTCGACTAGAGCTAGCGCCCGACTTCTCCGAGAGCACGGACATGATATCAACGCGCGATGATGTCGACTTCGACAAGCTGCTCGACCCTGCTGAGGATAGCTTCAGTCAAGATGCGTCGAGTTTCTTCGACGATGATGACGGGTCGTTCGGGGTCACATCCAGAAGTGCTGCTAGGAACAAAGCTCAATCTAAGTCCAGCAATCCTGTTATCAACGCAGAGGAATATACGCGCTGGGTTTCGGGACGCTTAAAGTCGTACCCATATTCAGACATCACCTCCGAATATATATCCCATCACATCGATGCCGCTAACTCATGGACCGATAACGTATTCTCAGTATCCGTATGGATCGGACCGGGTGCCATCGGTCCGCACGCCGCAGTGAATGAGTACATGTGGAACGTGCAAGACCCAAACCTGCGCACCGATGTCGGTCCCGCGACACCAAACCACGTCACTGCGGGAGTACCGCCGATGACATACATATTCTATGCAGCGTGGGAGACTATGATCCTGCCTAGAAGCAGCGCCGTTCAAGAGGCAGCGAAGAGCCCTACGAGATTTAGGGATGTAGCTACAGCCATCAAGGAGTACCGTTTGCGGACTCGGGGCACGGCGGAGCATTGGGATGGCAAGTTGGAGCTCGTGCGAGCAGGGTGATATGCAACGACACGACGCGATCTACGCCTGAACAATGGGCCTTAGGGCCTTGATGTGGCCAGCCTTTCTTTTCTTACCTTGTTATAGATACCCGTCTCACTGGTGATATTTAGCACGTCCATGGTGGTTAGCGAAAGAGATATTGATGGTTATTTCATGCATTCCTATGTTACTAGTTTACAATAGCAAGCCAGTGACTGACACTTAACACCCCATAACTTAGATCTCGTCATTAGTCGCGACACCCCCCCCTTCTCCCGATGCCAGGCTTGCCAGGCCTGTCGGCAGCAAGTCCGTAATTCCTTGCCTGCCTTTGATAGCTCCCGTCGTAGGGACCCCATGTGGATTTCGAAATGGAGGGCTACATTTTCGGTGTTGCGAATATTGTTCACCATCGTTGTATTCTCCTCCACGCTCCCGAACCAATGCTGACCGATATCATATCTTGCCAGGCACGAATCCGCGTCGGAGATGTGATATGATCTTGTGAATGTCATAGCTAGAGCCTCTCACGGCAGAGAAACCCCACGCCACGTCGATGGTCATGGGGCATTCCTTCCACTTGGGAGCGTTGCGTTCTCATTCGCACCACACCTAATACCAGAGCGCCCCCCCGGAGCAAATCGTCTGCATATTTTCTTTCCCTCCGGGTACCGCGAGGTGCTCCTTGGCGTTGGTCGGTGGACGACATTCCCCAGTCTGTCGCCAGGCTGTTAACAAGCCATAACTAATGCCTCGACCACCCGTTTCATGTATTGTCCATTGTCGGACCTACGGCCGAGGTAGGACTTGGCCTGTGGCTGGATATATTCCTTGAATAAGGATGAAAGCGCGCAACGTGGATATCTTCGCACATGGTCGTGTCCATTATGTCTTGCACATTCTTCGTCGCTACCCGGCCTCCACGGCCGCCAGGGTCGGTACCATCTCCGATCATCAGCCCTACTTCTAGACACTCTCTGGCAGCATCGCCTGGGATAAGCTCTTTGCCTCGGGATAGGATTGGCGATAGGGTATCGGATACTCGTAGAGTGAATGGGTCTCCAGGAAAGGCTCCGTCCTGGCTTTTCGTTTTCCAGCTTTCACGCTGTCGTTACGCGACGTTATCTATAGCCATACTTTTTGGAATGGCTTGCGGCCAGCAGCTTTGGCTCTCATCTGCTGGAAACTGATGCCTTTGGCCGCGCCTTGAGTACCATCCATGGACGGTCTCTTGGCTCATAGCAGCGGTGCTATTGGCGTAGGCTACTGGAAGTGGATTTTACAGCATTACTTAGATGCTGGGCTCCATGATGGCGGATGTTCGATAGAGTATTGTATAGCGGTGTAGAGTTGTGTGAAGAAGAATTATATACGAGATAGTAGTTGCGAGAGCTCTCTCTGCCCTTTTTTCGGGGTCGAGGAATGCCTCTTTGAAAAAGGTTGTATGCGGATCATCATCTTGGGAAAAGGTTGCTTCCGAATCACCACCCTGGCAGTGCCATCCTGCTGAGGGCCCCTGCCCCCTGGCATTGGGCTGGATGAGTATGCTGTCGTGATGACTCGTGGTCGTATAATGATATAGAGTTGTCTTGTAATGTAGAGTTGAATAATAGAGGTGTGGAGTGGGGAGTTGGATAATGATCCGTGGATAATTTAGAGAAAGACGAAGATAGATAAACGGTTTGTATAGAATGATTGCTGGGTGGTTTGTAGATGGATAGCGGCCATACAGTATGGCTATGGGAGAGTTAAAGGGTAGAGAAGGTAGACCACTGGAGGTTGGGCAAAACACTCGAAGTATTGCAACCTTGAAGTTGTGGTCCCAACCTGAGTTGTGAATTAAATCGCAAAATTGACTTAGGCAGATGACCGATAGGCGCGTAAGGTACGATCCCGTGCTTCCTGCTTTTATTTGCGCGTGCCTTCTTCATGTAAACAGGTGCTTTCAGACGCGCCTACCATGACACCAGGTACCCCAGGTGCACACCTTCCACTCAGCACCCGGGCTAAGTACATGCCAAAAAACAACGTTAACGTTCTACGTCGAACCTGCGCTTCGGCAACCAAATGGTAAACAGTAAATCGCAACACCTTCAACTCAATAAAAAAATCTCCACGACATCCGGTCGCTGATGGTAATCTCGGAACCGCATCTCGTCGCATAGGTGTCCAACCTTGCCACCTACAACTTGGGCCCGCCGCATCGGTTCTTTCGTCAAATACAGTTCGTCCCTCATATTAAAGACTGTAACAACGTATCGACGCGCGTTATACATCCTTCTGAGTCATTTCGGCGTGAACCTTCTTCCCTATTTCTCTCAATCAACATCTCGCCGTGGTGTCCACCGCTCTGACCGTCTTTCCGACTTAATTCACGCCGCAAGTGGACAATGGAGCAAGGCCGCGCGGATTTGGTGAACGCCACCACGGCTATGGTCGAATCTATGCTGGCATCGATCAAAGCCCGTCTCATCAATGTGAGGATGACTCAAGCTAGATTCGATGCTTCTGTGAGCACAGCAGAAGAGACGATGAAGCATGTCGATGTTATTATGGCTGCAGTAAAGTCCGTTGAGCACATCTCGGAGGCATACCAGGACAAGGCCGGCGTGCCCGATCTCAGAATGAAGGCGGCTGCTTTGATGTTGGACGGAAAAGTTGCCAATGGCGATTATAGTTACCTCGACATTATGAAGAAGGTCATCCGTGTCCTCAACCCCCATCATCTGTTCCTGCAGCTAACAGCAGACGATCTCAAGAAGGGTATGTTATTCTATTGTTATTACGGCAATATGCGGCTGGTTCTCTATGACATCTTGCTAACAGTATCTCTTAGCAGGTTCTCTGCGCCCCGCATTGCAGAAGATCATACGACGACGTGCCCAGTTCCACCCCGAGGAGATCTCTACAGGCTTTTTTCTACATCTGTGGATACGAGATTATCTCCGAGTCTACCCCCAGGGAATCAACGAGAAAATCGTCAAAGTAGTTGCAGCCGCAATAAAACGTAATGCTAAGTGAATTTTTCACGGATGGGGATGACATGAAAGGGAACGGAGTCAGAAATGTTACGGAGGAGCACGAAGACACGGGTTACTATGAAGACGCGAGAGGCGTCACGATTGAACTAAGTTGTAGTTGTACCCATGATAGCCACCATGGTGGTAACGAGGCCGGTAGCATATAAAATACCAGTCTATCCTCCGTCAACTTCTTGATGCCATTTCTTTGCGACCCTAACTCTAGTAATTCCCACAAGAATCATTTCTGAGGTGTGAAATAACGGTATCCCTTCTTTTTCTTCTTCGTTTAGTCTATTCGTCGCCCCCATATTGTCCTTACTCTTCCCAACCGGTGGCAAATCCTTGCTAGGGTTGCCTGGATAGACACCAGCTGCCGAATTCTCACGGCAAGGAGATAATTTTAAGGAAACCTGGAGATACCCATGTGCAAATCAACAATCCATGATCAAAAACCGGGGTCCCGCCTGTGACTCTCCCTAACTACTATGTACATGTACGGCTGTGAAGTCTCATGCAGCTTTTCTACGTGCATGTATTTATTTCTGCTCTAAAACAGACTCTTTCCCGTGCGATCCCCACTATAAATCGAACAACTCATTCGCTCCATTAGGCTCTTGACATTCACGAATAGTGTCTTCTCCTCACTCGTAGACTGAAAACACGAATTGGTGGACTTGGAGGGCACAGGAAGCGTGTATTGTTTGAGTACTAGGTACTATGTACCGTGCCTGCAAGCTTCAAGGTTCTTTGTTGCGCAAAGACCACACGGTCCGTGCTCACAGGGCTTGCAGCCACATATACCGCCATTTTCGCAAAAGTGAGATTCTTGGCAACCCATATAAAAGAGGGTTTTCATACGCTAAGCCATATTTGTTCAGACTAAAACCTGGAGAATCTGTATTTTGAGAATAAAGGTGGTCTATGCTTTCGCATTCATTGGTCCAAAATGTAGATTCTCTAGATTTTAATGAGATAAATTTGGCTTAGCGTATGAAAATCCTCTTTTATATAGGTTGCCAAGAATCTCACTTTTGCGAAAAATGGCGGTACAGCCACATCGCAAGGCCGCACTCAGCTTAGGTAATCCAAGCTTCATTCTCCATATTGCAGGAATGCCTGCAATATCCTTCTAAATCATGGGTCTAACTTTCAGGGGCAGGTGAAAGAGGCTGATCTTGCCGTGTTTACTCCTGAGCACACAACATGCTGTCGGGGGATAGCTGCGGGTAGTCACGTGACCATCATCACTTTAGTTACATAGTACGATGCACTTTCTATATCTCAGAGGAGACGATGATGCATCGTCCGGTAAACACCAGATTAATAAATAAGAGCGGATAATGGAGACCCTAGAGGGACTGGACAGTCACACCATGGTCGGAGAGCTTGCGTTGTGTGGCTGGGTTATTTTAGGAGAGGGGGGGGCTTTCCACAATATGTAATCGGTACAAGATTACGGATTTCATGTTCGTTCACAGCCTCTTTCAGCCATTGTGAATAAATAGAGATCACCTCTTATCATAGGGGTAATGGGTGGACTTGGCAAAGAGTCAAGATTTACGATGTACGTAATTGCCCCAAGTAGAGCGAGCGAATTATAGATGAGTGAGTGCCCAGCCTAGCGATACAGATGTATTATAATCAGAATCAGGCAATACGCACCGCCGTATAATGTTCTGACAACATAAATATTGCAGTTGTATCCTATGATAATTATAGTTACCATCGGTACCTACAACTTAGGTACATTTATAAGTGCCTCGTAGGTATACATTTCATCCTCGGCAGCATAGAGGAAAGTCCGTAGCCTTAGGACTTCATCGCTCTCGTTTTACTCTTACACCCCCACTCTTCAATACCATAGACTAGTTTAGACATCTGTTGTAAACGATGTTCCATGAGATCTAGCTCTGCTAATCTCATGAACTGTCTTAGGAGTCAATTCCCAGGAGTGTCCGTCATCGCCATCCCTCCGTTTGGCAGTGGCACCCGAATAAAGAATTTCTGTGCTCTGTGTCCAAGTATCGGCTGAAATAGGAAATGGGTCAGGGACACCTCTAGCAAGCTGGACTCTAGTCTCTCTGCCAGGCCAGAAGCGTTGTGACACTGTCCGATTGTGGGCAGGGCGAGATAACTTCCGCCGTATCAATCTAACGGCCCAAGCACTTGCTACTGGGGCGGACCCTACAATCATAGCAACAGCCTGCTCCGCAGTTGCAAGAATTAGCACGATTGCATATATAACAGTTTTATTCTCCCCATTGCCCTCGGGTATTTGGTAGGCGAGCCGAGCAATGCTGACAAGGGGTGCCAGTGCACCAAAGGCGAATAGGGCCCAGATAGCCCATTTCTTCTTTTTTGCTGCTTGAAGCTTCAGTATGGAGGCAATGGGAATTACCATGACGGCAATATCGGTCATAATGTTGATTGATGATGCCATCACCAAGATCAACCACTGGTTAACGCAACTATTGCCCCATGGTAAGTGTTGAGGAACGCACTGCAAGGTAGTTATAAGGATAAGTGAGATAGTGTAGAGTAGGTTAAGCCAGATGACAGTATGTATGATCCACCAAAATGTCGACCTTGGAGTTCCTATGGGGAAGAATATTCGAATGTAGAGGAGTAAAATGGACAGTCGGGCAAAGAAGATGGCAATCCGTGCGACCATTTGGATGTCGAGAAAAAGCTATAATTTGGGGGAAGCATGAGTATAGGCACAAATGAACACGACATTTGAATACACCCAGAGTAGCTTACTTCCAGAAATTTCTCCAGTTCGCCTTCTGGCACATCCCATACGTTGACGCCGCCTCCGTAATGCATCATGACGAGTTGCAAGGCGCAAAGGCCGATAGTGCCTAGCCAGGCAAGGAACATTGCCCCTTATCGAAATATTAGATAACCGTGTATAAGAATAAACCTAGAAATTTTGCTCACAGTCATCCCACCATAGTTGTTGATGGACGAAATATCTTGTGTACAATCTTGCGAATGTGAATGCGGTGCACAATGTCATATAGAGAGTCATAACACCGATCAGCTCAGCTGAGCTGATAGGGGCTTCAGCTCTTGCCGAGGCACTTATGTTATCTCTTGAAAAGATCATTACGTCCGTGTAGCAAGGAGCAGCATGGCTCAGAAATATTCAGAGATGTACATGGTAAGTGTTGGTCCGAGGGGGGATAACCATATTATATCGCGGGCGATATTGTGAATCTTGGGCGCGAGGCCCTAGGTGTACCAATAGGGGCGTACATACATATAGTACGTAGCCATACGTCCGAACCAAGCGATATATTGTTACCTCTTCACCGTGCTCCAGCCAGCTGAAGCCACAAACACCACCTTCCAAGGTTGGCTGCATTTGCTGCTGGACAATCACTATATATTTCAATAGGAAAGCCTGCTTGCCCCGCCTAGCCTACATGTAGGTATGACCCGTCATAGTGTGCTTCCCGCCCGTCAAAAGGCGAGGAAATTGACTCACGTAGTACAACATAAGCGAGAAATATGGCAACCAATGTATTTCATGCCGAATTCAGCCCTTCATTTGGCCGTTGCATTGGGGGTTGGAACCGTTGTTGTACAAAAAGGGCGGGGTGTCCGTATTTTTTGTTCCAGACTGCCCACCGAGCAATTCAACCACCTACCTCACTTCATGCAACCCCCATCTCCTAAAGGAACGAGCAGAATGAAGGAAAGACGAGTCCTCTCTCGACTGGCGCTTATATTGTCGGTACCGTTGGCAGCGTCTCTGAAACTCAATGTAACCGCTATTGGCGCTCGAGACGGCTTATCGACATTGGAATGTTGGCAGACGGATAAACCATTCAATACTTCCTCTCAGCCCGGAACAGCTGGAACGGCCATTGCAACTCTCAGCAACGTTTCGAATTTATCCTACACAATCATTCCCTCCGACTTCGATGGTGGTGTACATAATGCACCATACGCACAGTAAGTCCCCCTCTGGAGAACGTTGTATTATTCAGCCACTGACATCATTCGTCGGTAAGATGGGTTGTATTCACCTCCGGCTTAGCATACATCACCCTCCCTGGCGGCGATGGTACCAGCGCAATCGTATCTGGGGGGCAGTTTGGCCTCATATTTGCTGCGGATACCGCGGACGTCAGTCGAAAGGGCCATCGGACTCAGTATCCAGGCATTACAGAGACAATCGCATTGCAGATTCCAACACAGGATGGAAAGGTGCCTGAACATAGCGTTCTGCACATGGGGCCATGCGCTGTCAATGAGGTTGCTGGCATCCGCGAATTTGGAACAGCGGGAACGAGTTTGGATCAGGTCAATCCAAAGGTCGAAGGTTGGGCTTACAATTTATTACCTTTCCATTTTCGCTAACTAAGTCCCTCGGGGTACTTTAATAATTATACCACATTCTAATTTGCCGTTTTATCTGTTTCTAAGTTGTATCGGTTGATTCTCGTTTACGTGGGACTAATATCCATCTCCATGTAGATATCTGAGTTTTCCTCACATGGCGTACGTACAGGAACGTGGACTCATATTAGACGGTCATAATTGTTGATATCACCACGTCTATTTATACATAAAAGCCGTTTGAAGACCACTACATTTGTTATTAATTTCGTAGTTCCCAGGGCCTGGGTCGCTAATACAAGACGCTCTTCAGACATCCCTGCCGGCATAGGTCAAGCAATCCTGTTCTTGTTGACAGGATAATACTTAGAGGTCCGCCGTCTGGTTTCTCACACATTTCCTTTCCAGTCCGGATTGCAAAGCCGTCGTGTTGGGCAGAGTAGAAGGCTGCCTCCTACCAACGTCGTGCCCTTGTGAAAATTTTAGTAGTATAAGTTGAATAGTTTGTTATGAATAGTTACTAGACTTATGGGAAAACAAATTAGGGAGGCAAAATCGCACGGGATATCAGGCTATCGTAACAAGGCGCCCACTGCAGGCGCCCCCCTAATGTAGCGATTGCGGTAAGACTGAACAGAGCCTCTATTCTGACACCCAAGCTTTAGATTTACCCAACGGCGGCAGGTGTCACGGAGATAAAACTCCGGAGTAGGAGCCGTATAAGCAAACGACCGTCACAACACCAGCCATGTTATCTGAAACAAGCCAGCCACAGAAGCAAAGTACACCGCATATAGTCGTCATTGGGTAACGTACATTGAAACAGCCTCAGTGATCAGCACACAAGCCACCCACTATACGCCCGAAGAGCTTGCACCGTTGATCATCGGCAGAAGCGAGTCTTGCAAAGGAGGCGTCGCCCGCCCTCCAGGCTGCAGCGTAATAGCATATGGTTCTGCGTAATAATATGAGACTTAAAGATCCTGGCCAGCTACAAAAGTAATGACAGCCAATAAGGTATACTGAAAGGAGACTTTACGAATGCATGGGCCTGGCTTTGGGACATTCAGTTACCGTGAGAAGAATACAGATCTGGATGGTATTACCTTCCCAGCACATACTACATTAGCATTGTGGAATCCTCAAGGTTTGTTTTGTTACTTTCTCGTTTATTACTTGGTCTCGCGGTTTCTAACTGTTTCCAGTCCATCGTGTTGTGAACGTATGGGGCTTAGATGCCGATGCAGTTAACCTCGTACGTTGAGTGGATGGTGAGCGAACAGTCAGGCCAGGATCTTTCTTTTCCGTTCTCTTACGGGCCGCAGAACTGTCTTGGTAAGCCACTCTAAACTTCATGACCAGTAAACACGGTTAGTAGACTTGAACTAACGCCATAACGCCAGGCGAAGGTCTTGCTATGCTAGAGATGGCTTTAACGTTGGCAACGTTATTCTGTTTATACAATCTCTGCTTAGGAAAATGGCTTCAGATAGAATACCTTCCCAGTTCATACTCTTCTCTAAATACACGTTGAAAATTCGAGTTGCGAAAAGGAGGCGATTTTACGCCTCAGTGGCGAGGAGGATACAACATCCATCCATAATGTTAGTGGTCAGCAAGTTAGACTCAACTCGAGGAAGAACATATAACTAATTTAATCAAGTTTAGGAACTTCCTCACGTTTTCGAATAATGTTGTTGACTTCATATTGGCCTTAGGTCCCATATGACATGATCCCATCAACCCCTGAATTCCGCCATGTTATACCTACCGCCGTGAGAATCTTTCTAGACCAGAATAGGCATGAGAAATGAAGACTATTTTGATTCGATACAGATAATCGCGTCAAAGGAGGACAATGTTAATCGAAATTGGATTTCTTCATAGTGGCCTCTAACAAGTAGAAGGGGTATCAAAGCCAAGTCGCTTATAAAGAAGGACCGGGTGACTGACGACTACCTCCTCCAGAATGTTAACCTATACAATTATCCTGTACCAGGCACGTGCTCATATACATTTAAACTTTTGTTGTCTCGTTACAATGTACTACTGTATGTATTATGTATATATCTAATATCGTACCTGCCGTATTGAAGATGAACGGTACGTACCTAGAGCATCTGTTTACATCTCAGGCAGTCGCCACTTCGTCGCTTCCCCTTTAGACTCCCACCCTACACGGTTGCCTTCTTCAATGTTTATTCTCTTCGTTTCTATTTTTAAAAATTCTCTTCTCTTCACCACACACTTCTCCCCACATCTCTCCTCACACCAGCCAGGTTTTTGACCTAATACCTACTCCTTCACCCAGTCTTTGGTTGATCTTGTTGCTGGTCTCTCACCTTTCGCAACGAGTATCTCCCCCTTTTGCGATCGCGCCAACTACTCAGGAAATACCAATGACAACAACCTTCTAAACATGGCGATCCTGAAACAGACCTACTTCAAGGTCGTTGTCATCGCGGCCTTCCTCGTGGTATTCCTCTCTGCGACTCATGTCGCTAACTGGTCACTTCAGACCTTTTCGCCGGAACCTGTCTCTTTTCGTGCCCCCTACAGTTCAGCCCATGTTGACCCCTCCACTTCCAGTGGCTCGACTGAGTCTGGCCACTTTGGAATTCCCCCTATGAACACCCGTGAGATGGTATGCGATTTTTTCCCTGATACCTCCAACGTTCTCGTCATTGTCAAGACCGGCGCCAGCGAATCCTTCGCTAGAGTCCCTACTCAACTCGTCACCGTCTTGCGATGTGTCTCGGACTTCCTCATCTTCTCCGACATGGAGCAGACTATCGCGGGTCACTACGTCCATGATAGCTTGCAAACCGTATTGTCCTCTGTTATGGAGGCAAATCCGAACTTCGATCTCTATCACGAGCAGAAAGCCTGCGTCGTTGACCAGCAGAACTGCCATATCGAAGGCAAGCAAGGTATGGAGTTCGACGCTTGGAACTTGGACAAGTACAAGAATGTCCACATCATCGAGAAGACCTACAAGATGCGCCCCAACTACGACTGGTACATTTTCATCGATGCTGACACCTATGTACTCTGGAACAACCTCGCTCAGTGGCTAGGCAAATTGGGAGATCCGTCTACTAAGAAGCGCTACCTAGGTAGCGTAGCCGTTGCCGACAACCTGTATTTCGCACACGGCGGCAGCGGATACATCCTCTCTCAGGCCACGATGCAAGACCTCGCCGTAAACCACTCTGGCTTTGCCAACAAGTATGACACCCTGGCCGAGACATCGTGCTGTGGCGATTATGTCACTGCTATTGCCTTGAACGAGACGGTCGGCATTGGAGTCCAGCAATCTGTAGGTGTCCCTCGATCCAGAATCCGACTGCATCTTGCACATTTATCCAGGTTTTATTTCACTCAAGACTAACATCAGAATCATAGTGGCCCACGGTCAATGGCGAGAATCCTTATACCATACCTTATGGCCCTCGCGAGTGGTGCCACCCTATCGTCACCATGCACCACATGGGCTCGGAAGACATCTCCTCGGTTTAGGGGTTCGAGAAGCGATTTTACGAGTCCCAAGGCGTACCTCGTCCCACCATCCGATTCAAGGACATCTTCTACGAGTTCATCGCGCCTAAACTCACAGCCCGACGCGACGACTGGGATAACCTGAGTGAGGACGTTCTGTACATCCATCCGAATGACATCTCGGGCTACACACAGTGGCAGCAAGATCATGCTAGACCGCTACACATGATGCTCAGCGTACCGGCTATCGAGTACGAGGCACACAAGTCGTTTGAGTACTGCCGCAAAATGTGCGACGGCACACCCGATTGCTTCCAGTTCTCATACCACGCCGGCGCCTGTACGTACCACAAGTCTTTCAAGCTTGGTAGACCTGTCGCGAAGACGGATAACGAGGAGGACCGATGGATTAGTGGATGGAATATGGACAGAATTCGTGCTTGGGCTGAGGAGCATCAGAATTGCCAGGACCCCGTCTGGCCGAACGTCTGATGCGCGGATACCTTAGTATTCTCGAAGCACAAGACGCGGTCGGTTCACGTGGGAAATAACGTTTAGTGCGGACGTACATACCATACTTGTTCATGTATGCGCAGTTCCGCGGCGAAGGTTGAAACCTCGCCCTTTTACTTAGGTTCTAGGAGATAGTGCAAATCTCGTCATTACGAATCAAGAAAATTTCCCGGACTTGTCCACCACCCCTATGATAATTATCAGTGATATGAGATGAACTATACACTAACAAGTTCGTAAGTTCGTAGTTATCCCGATCGAGGGTGTCGTTGAAATCTCGGGTCTAGTATCAACTTCAATGTTAAGCGACCGTACGGCCTCCACCAAATGAATTCCATGTATATCGTTCTTCGTTTATCGTGCTTTATCTAGGTAGCAGCACACCGGGCGTTAAGTATCATCGCCATCGTATTTACCTGTCGTCTTTTCCTTTTCAACTTCAATTCAGTTCTGCATTGCTCACAACTGTAGCACACCCAAGATAGGTCGAATTCGAATACGACCTAGATTAAAGAGCCCGGCAGTAAGATAACCGTTAGTCCATGGATCGGCGCACTTATAGTACCCGTTGAATGCCGAATATACAAGCCCAGCCCAATAAATAAGTCCGTACCTCTACACTAAGCCAACTTCCCCGGCACAAAAGGATGTCCAGCACTAAGCCCACCATCCACAGCCCACGCCTGGCCATTCACATAGCTCGCCTCGTCGCTCCCCAAGAACAGCGCCACGCGCGCGATCTCGTCCGCGTGGCCCCCGCGCCTCAGCGGGTTCAGCTGCCCGATCTTGCGCTCCGTGCCCCGCGCGCGCGCCGCTGCGAACGTCGGCGCCGTCATCCCCGTCTCGATGAGCCCCGGGCAGATCGCGTTCACGCGCACGCCCGTGCCCGCGAGTTGGTACGCTATGGTCTGCGCTAGCGAGACGACGGCCGCTTTGGAGGCCGCGTAGGGGGTCGTGCCCGCGTTGGAGCGCAGGCCTGCGACGGAGGCCGTGCCGATTATGCTGCCGGAGGGCGTGGGTTTTGCGGGGGAGGTCTTTTGCATGGCGGGGGCAACGTGTTTGGCTGCTAGGAACACACTGTAATTTGGTGTGGTGTGAGCATGGGTTCACGTATAATATAATATATTCACGACGTAGGAACGGGACGGTGTGTGTTGTGGATTAAGCTAGACAAACCTCGCTACGTTGGTTTCAAAGACCTTCATGAACTCGTCTTTCTTGATATCCGTGAACGCGGCCAGGCGGCCCACGATCCCCGCGTTCGCGAAGAACACGTCAAGTCTCCCGTAGGTATCGAGCGCATGGTCTACGACGGCCTTCACGGCTTGCTCGTCTGCGGCGTCGAACTTCCGAGTGTGTACATCGACACCCGGGTAGAGGGTCTCGATCTCGCGCTTATGCGTGGCTAGGTTCGTGTCGTCGTAGTCGCAGATATACACGGCTTTGGCGCCATTCTCAGCGAATTGGTGGGCGCTCGCGCGGCCAATGCCCAGCGCCGAGTTGGTTCCAGTTATAATAACGACCTTGCCCTCGACTCGCGGACCGGCGGACTTGCCGGCGACCTTCTTGATCTCGGGGATAGGTTTGGAGGATGCGGTCGCGGGGGAAATCTGGTTCCCCAGGGCTTGAACTCGCTGTTTCGCAGCGTTGGACATGATGGCAATTGGCTCCAGGTTATCTTAACTAGCTAACAGCAAAGCAATTGGGTATTCGTGCGACAGTGTTCGCATTCTCTTCACCGCCAGTTACGCAGTTAGCCATAGCTCCCCGAAGCTCTTTCAGCGGAGTCGGCGTAGAGGTGTAACAACGGGATCGCGTGCATCGAATGCGGAGATCAGGTCGAGGAGCCGAGGCAGAGCAACTTGCTCCTTCCTTAGAAGGTACATGCCCTAAGGTACCTATGATATAATAGCATACAGGGGTACGCTGAATATATCGCGCCAGTACTATTATGCAAGTAACGCGGCTCTGCATTACAATAATGTACTATTGCCCCTTTTTCGACCACACGCCATACCAGTCCAGGTCAACAGAGTGGAATTACTTGAATATGAACCAGTCTATTATACAACCACCTTTGGGAAGTGTCTTCTTCTGCTTCTAGATGCTGTTCGTCTATGCTCTATGCATCTACGGTGTACTGTACTGGGTCCTGGAGCTAGACGGACCTCCCAACTTGACCCCTTTGGAAATGACACTTTGAGAGAAGCCTGCAAATCCAGTCCGGTACCGCCTAGTCTAAATGCAAAAAGGGAAAGCAGCTTTTACCGGGAATCTACGCCAAGCTGCCAAACGTTATGTAGGGACTGCCCCGCCCTCGAAATTCACAAAGGTGGTGTCGCCCCTTTTCGTTCCTTCACTCACCATTATATTCCTCGCCGATCTACTATTATATAACCTCTTATTTCGCGATGTCTACTCCGCCTGTTGCGCCTAAGGCCTTCTTGATGTCGCCTGTTCGATTCGAACCATTAGAAAACTACCTACTTGTAGTGTGGAGATTTTATCAGGGGTAGAACTTACCATAGATGGCGAACTGGCCGGCGGTTAGAGTACCGACCATGAAGAGACGGGCCCCGATACCGCTGTATGATCCACGGAGGCCGAGCTCCTTGGCAATCTTGATGAGACGGCTGGTAGTGCTCTCACCGGGGAGGCCCTTGGTCTTGTTGATCTTCGACAGCATGGTGTCGGCGGGTTGAGAGACGATGGCGGCAGCGAAACCGGCGATCAAACCAGATCCCAAGTTGACAGTGGTCTGCATTCCATCGGACATGTCCTTCTTGGGGTATCGGCGGAAGATAGCCTCAGCAACCTTCTCGTAGACCACAAACTTGGCCATTGTGTAAGGCACCCTATAGCAGGTTAATACACCTCCTAAGCTCGATTCAAGGCGTAAGAATGCTTACTGCTTGAACAGAATAGGACCGAAACCGGCGTAGAAGGCACCGATACCCTCCTGAGACATCATCTTGCTGAAGCCGCTCACAAGACCGCTGGCATAGGTGGGCTCGGAGACGAGACGAATACGGGTGGCCTCGAGAGGGCAAAGGGCGATATCGGCGAAGAACTCGGCAAAGGCGGACGAGACGAGGTAGACGCCAGTTCGGTACTGCGAGGCATTCTCGAGACCGATAATGTTGATAGACTGTTGCTTGAAGAACTCATATCCACCGAACTTGAAAGCACCCTGGAGAAAGTAGCCAGCGAAGGTAGGGCCGACACCGGTCAGAAGGGCACCGGCGCCCTCGTTGGCAATCACCTGGCGGATACCACCAAAGAGGCCACGGTTATAGGTAACGGGGTCAAGCTGGATTCTGGTCTTGACGCTGTACGAAATGCGCATTAGTTGATGTTCCCCACAGTACCAGCACACGCAAAGGACAAATATTCCACATGCCACCAAACCCAGCGCTCGCAAGAGCAAGGGAAAATTCGAGCACCTACACATCGACGGGGGTAAGAGAGCCGTGGGTGACGGAACAGCAGATGGCACCGGCGAGGGCAAATCGGGAGTAGAGACCGAAGCCGCTGAGCTGCGCAGGGGCGGCCTTCTCGACGGGTGCGGCAGCCATTGTGATTAATAGGTGGACGTGAGGAAGAGGAATTAAATTAGGTTGAGTGGAGAGTTGAAAGAACGTGACGACGATAAACTCGAGTCGTTCACAAAAGAGGCTCAATTAACGATGCCTTGGTCGGGGGACTGGTTGTAGCTTTGAGGCTTTTTAGGATGAACAGGAAGAAGCTTGCTTGTGTGTTTCGGCGCCAGAAAAAAGATTGACAATTTCGTCGGGAGATGGCGGAAAAAGTGGACCGGCAAGAAAAAAAACATCAAAGCGGGTCGATTGGGACAGCCAAGCATGGGAGATTTCGGGTATTGATTCGCCGGTAAGCCCGCCTAAGCCACAGTTCATACCTCCCGAGCTATACCGCTTAGCGCCATTGACCACTTAAAATCGGCAAAACCACCACATGCTGGATTCCATTTAGCCGTTTTGTGGCTTGGAATCCTTATCTGACACCCTTATTTTCAGACTTGAAGAGGTGTCAACAGTCGACGTACACCACCACATCCCAGACACCACCGTGTTAATCATCCAAACAACTACCGAAGCTTGAAGTGAGATCGGATGTGTAATCTATTCGGATTGTAGGTATAACGTCACAGAGCCTGGTCACCGACTCGGTTTGTGAAGCTATACCTGACTCGAGCTTATCGCCGTGCAACTTCATGAACTACCTAAAGCACATGCCAAAGTCACGAGTCTATTTTAGAAGTCACTTACATGAATGGTTGGGATTTCTGAGGTGATATTAAGGATCAACTTGTACGACCTTAGAACTTGTGTTCAAGTGCCAATCGCAGAGCGTTAACATTTACGGCTGACCCCGAGCTTTGCATATATTGGTCAGCAAGTACCCCTTTTCATTCAGGGGAAGCCCTGAGGAAACATCACAAGGTTAACTATCTAGTTCTCTGTTAATGCGCCGCTATGTTCCTAAATAGTAATGGCTCATGTTATTATTGTTCCCTACGGCGCATACTATCATGCCCGTGATAAGAGTATATGAAGTGCCCGTGGGTATTCACACTTCCTGAATGCACCTGGAATGATGGTGATTGCATCCATTGTTCGGGATATGTCTTAGGAAGTCTACACTCTCCTCTAAACTATGGCAGCCTTGCACTTTGTGAACACCACCTATCTACCAGAGAGTCCCTGTTCACGATTTAGGCATACGAGCCTGTTTAGCTATAAACATAGATCATATCAGAACTAACAGAACGCCCATCGAAATGCCTTAACTGGGATACACATAAACATTAAATTCGACTCTAGTTGGAAAATGTACGTCAACATTGAACGGTGCATCAATGTTCGAGGTTGAACACATCAGGTAATCAGGGTAGGGCAAGCACGCGGTGGCCCAGTTGCCGTTTCCTTAGGAGGCAGCACTTGAGGTAGGGCAATCACGTATCATTTAGACGTTCCTGCCTCAAATCCTCGTTAGCAATCAGCGTACTCTCCTTCGAGCGCCTGTTTGGATTTTCTGGTTCTTATCTTTTGAATTCAATTCCGATTCCCATTCTCCACTCTCTCTTCGACCTTCCTTCATCTTTCATCCTCCACCTTTTTTCTAAAGCTGGAGACCACGCAGCTCAACCACGAATCGAGGTCGACTCGTAATAATCTAACGTTACGATTATTCGCCCAATTCCGACCTTCAAGATGCAGTTGACTGCTATCTGGATCATCTTCACTTTCATCCTTGCCTCCGTTGAGTCTGCGACAGCTCAGGTCCAGTGGAACTACACTCGCACTCCCAACCCTCTGTATGGTATCCGCAATGGCACCCATATCAATGACCTCCGCCAGGCCTGCGATCCGCGCAGCTTCGATATCGTAAAGTCGAAGTCGAGATCCAACGTCATCTACCTCAAGGGCAGTTGCAAGGGTCGTGTACGTATAAATACATCGCCTGGTGTTTTTTTCCCTGTATAACTTGAACACTATACTTACATCTGAATCGTTTCTTAGTACCAGGACGCGAGCACGCCGCGATGCTCTTACCTCGACCTCAACATGTAAGTTTCGCATGACTCCTTTCATAGCCCAGTACGTGCGACGGCCACTAATCGGGGTATGTTGTCCGACATAGGTGCTACGGCAATGCCAACGGCGAGATCAAACCCCAAGCTTTCGGCAACGCGATGAACTCCTGTGACCATTGCTCCTACTACAACTACAACGATTACACCTTCATCACTTGCCAGTGCACAAAGGATGACCAAAGCCGTCAGAGATTCGATATTCAACTCGGTAAGTCTGGTTGCAAGGCACTGGAAGGATTGCCCATGAATACTGACGTGGTCACCTCTTTAGACAGTCTCCTCACCTCCAAGAACGGCTTCCTAAGCTGTTGGGGCTTCACCAATTTCGAGTGTCCGAAAGACGGAGTTGATTTTTAAGTCGTCGATTGTGAAAGGGCCGTACCAAGGGGCGCAAAGCAGTCCTCGATTTTCGTCTAGCTAATCTACCTAGCACTTTGAAGGTTTCTCGCGATGAAATGATCTTCAGGCCACAGTTTCGATGTTAATTCGAAAACAAGGTAGATTAGGGTTCGTCGACCAACTTCCATGTTGCTTTAGGTATCACCAAATCAGAACTTCGTTGCCATAACGTGCGAACACGTGGGAGGTAAATTCTCCATTTCGTTTTCGGTGTTGATGTCTGCAGTTCGTCACCGATCTATGGCTATCTACTATGTAGCCAGCCGGCTGTCGCGCGGAGCAAAGCCGCAATCCGATACGGCCGTAATAATGGATCCTCGGGGAGAGCTGTAATAAATTCCGTTGCCTGTGGTGGGTTCGGTATGGATGTAGGCCGTCGGTAAATACAGTACCAAGACGCGTACAAGACTCTATCCGCAAGAGAAGCCTAAAGGAATGGGACTCGACTAGCCGTTATCGCCATTACCATCTCATCGTCACCACTGATGGCCGCATGGTACATATCTCTGGATTTTCTGTCCTAGTGAAGGCGCCTTCTCGGATGAAAAATCGTGTGACGGAGTGGTTTAATTTGCGTTCCCTAACGTGGAATACACGTGGAGAAACATGTGAGAATGCGACCGACGAGGACATGTCTCATCTAGCCGCTCGGGGTTTCACCGTCGAGGCTACGACTCGTTATGATTGTGAACAGCGAAGGGGAGCACGGTACGGCCGGAAGTCTTAAGTTAACTTGATTGACAATTTTCTCCTCCAAGATGTGAATTGGCCTCGTTATAACGAAGGAACCGTCTATCGTACATATTCGACCACGATGTATGAGAATCCGTTTAGTTGCATAATGTGTTAGTTTGCCTTTCTAGAATATTTCGTTGATCCAGCTACCTTTAGTATCTTCTTACCGTTGAAAGTCCCGCTTACTAAAGTATACGACTGCAATCAACTTCACCAAGGCCACGGATGAAGAAAATGTTGAGCGGAATTGTTCCTAGCCCTGTCGATGCATTCCTATCTGACCTTGCAGTGCCAATGCCGAGTGGAAAAGGTCTTGTTTCGCGAAACGTCGCGTTCCCAGTCAACGTGGTATAAGGCTATGCCAGATCAAGAAGTAGGTAGATATAGCCCTCGAATTCAAACTCTTCCCTGCTTTCCATCTCCGCATTCTCGGCGGGGTCGACGAATATCACCGGATCTCTCCGCACTTCGAGTGGTTCAAATCTAACCCGAGCCAAGCCTCTATGTAGAGACCCTTCGTGATCGACAGAACTATTCTGTGGAGTAGCTGAGGCGATCAAGTACGAACCTCTTCGAGACACCAGAAGTCATTGGTGCAGTTTTCCCTTGAGTAAATAGCGGATTGGTGGAACTCTCATCGGTAGCACGCTTCGGTCCCTTCTATGTATGTACTCGTGGATGACAGGGTAGCTAAAATCTGTGCTCACCGATCCAGGTCTCAACCATCCTATGTAGACCAAGGTTACCTTTCATGTGAATATCATCCCATAATAAGTTCTCCCAGGGCTTTGAGGCACAGACAGGTAGATTGAGGAACCTGCATTTCGAATACTTATAATATCGCTAGGGATATGGTCTCGACTCTCGAGTGCCATTAGCTTAGCCACGAGAGTACATCTTCGCTGAATCCTTCGAAACTTGGAATACGACTTTCAGGGATGTGGTGGATGGAGTTGTACGGCATAAGACACGGGAGGATCACCAGCCAATAAAACGACACGCACTATACTTAAACCCTCTATCATCTCGACGAGTTTTCATTATATCATCTGGTCAAGTACCGTCTCCGAACCTACTAAACCACGAAGAGACTCGGCCCTCGGGCTAATTGCGGCCTCTCCACACTCCGCAAAACTCCAAGGAAGTTCACTTCTCCCCACATAGAGACCCCAGGTTCCTTGGCGGCTGGGTTGGGATGCATGGAATGCTAGGAATGTTTGGTGAGCAAAGGCAGGGTAGCACACCCGTTCAACCGTAAGTCGACAATGAC
This sequence comes from Hypomontagnella submonticulosa, assembly GCA_022984865.1. Classification (NCBI taxonomy): domain Eukaryota; kingdom Fungi; phylum Ascomycota; class Sordariomycetes; order Xylariales; family Hypoxylaceae; genus Hypomontagnella; species Hypomontagnella submonticulosa. Next base: position 569,378 of record JAJKLF010000013.1, read on the forward strand.
CCAGCAAATTGAGATTATGTGCATACCTAATTAAAAAGGTAGGGACTTTCCCGTCTTTTGCGATCCCGAACTCTCGGCTACATACATTTTATAAGTCGACGTAGTTTGGTCACACCACCTATTGTAGGAAATACTACTCCTACCGTGACACTGCGACTGCGCCAGAGCCTCGCGCGGATCACCCAGGCTTTGCGTAATACGAGCATCGCGAATTGCGAAGATGGGATTCAAACAGTTTCTCAAGCGGCGTACGCTTAAGGCTAGGGACGATAAGCGTACTAAAGCTGCCGAACTGACTCTTAGAGAGTCGCTCTATCCCATATGTCTCGTCACAATCCTATTCTTCCTTTGGGGATTCAGCTATGGTACGTAGCAATCACCTCGGACGAAAATCATTGTCGGCCACATGTAACCACCTTTTTATCGGATTTTTGCTGACTCTATTAAGGCTTGCTCGACACGTTGAACAAGCACTTCCAGAACACACTTGGAATTAACAAGTCGCGTTCGTCTGGTCTCCAAGCCGCATACTTCGGGTACGTCCCATTAGCTCCCGCATACAGGTGCGGAATATATCATCGCTAACTCCCTAGCGCAGCGCCTACCCTCTCGCCTCGCTCGGCCACGCCAACTGGATCTTGCGCCACTTCGGCTATCGAGCTACCTTCATATGGGGTCTCTGTCTATACGGTGCGCAGTCCTCGTCCTACACGATACTTACAAGCCGCCTTGCTAACAGTCGCTATTATAGGCATTGGAGCGCTGGTCGCATGGCCATGCATTCTCGCCAAGTCGTTCCCCGGTTTCTGTATGGCCATCTTCATTATTGGCAATGGCCTTGGCTCGCTAGAAACCGCGGCGAACCCGTACATCACCGGTAAGTCAAGTCTTTCTAGATCGCTGCAGAACGGTGTTATTAATAGATGCAATTAGTTTGCGGTCCGCCGAGGTATGCCGAGATCCGTATCAACATCTCGCAAGCCTTCAACGGAATCGGCACCGTAGTCGCTCCAGTTCTCGGCTCATACGTATTCTTCGCCTTCGACGACGAGACGGCCCTGCGAAACGTGCAATGGGTGTACCTGGCGATCGCGATCTTCGTCTTCATTCTCGCTTTCGTGTTCTTCCTCTCCGTTATCCCCGAGATCACCGACGCCGACATGGCCTTCCAAGCCACCGAGACCCACGCTAACGCGGATGACAAGCCCTTCTGGAAGCAGTACCGGTTGTTCCACGCTGCCTTTGCCCAGTTTTGCTACACTGGCGCTCAGATCGCTATCGCTAGTTACTTCATCAATTACATCCGCGACACGCAGCCCGACGCCAGCGACTCCCTCGCTTCGCAACTCCTCGCCGGCGCCCAGGGCGGATTCGCCGCGGGTCGATTCTTCGGCGTGCTGCTGATGAAGTGGGTGCGCCCGCGCTGGGTATTCCTCTGGTTCCTGACCATGTGTATCGTGTTTGTGGCACCCTCCATCACACAGCGCGGATGGACCGGCATGTCCATGCTGTACGTGACGCTGTTCTTCGAGTCCATCTGCTTCCCGACCATCGTCGCGCTGGGCATGCGCGGACTCGGCCGCCATACGAAGCGCGGTTCCGGCTGGATCGTAGCCGGTGTCATGGGCGGCGCCTGTGTGCCCCCGCTCACGGGCGTCGCGGCGGACGCGCACAATAATACGGCGCTGGCTATGGTAGTCCCGCTGTGCTTCTTTGTCGCGGCGCTGACGTACGCGCTTTGCGTGAACTTTGTGCCGGCGTACCGTAATCCCGCGGATGCGTTCTCGACGACGGAGGTTGGGATTTCGGGGCACCGCGCTGGTGTGGATGAGGAGAGTGGGGGTGAGGCGGCTGTTATTGGCGATGAGAAGGTTGTCCAGGCCGCCGAAATTGAAAAGTAGAGGAATTGGTTGAAGGAGGACATACTGAAACGGTATACACAGGAGATAGGGGCTCTCTCTATTGTCGGGAAGAGATGGATGCTAGTTCTTGAGTTTGTCTCGCGTTCTCACGTACTTCTTGCACGATACCCTGCTTACCACCACCTATACCGGTGGGTAATGAGAGCTACATCCGTAACATTGCGCCTATCTCCTCAAGTGCTATGAATTATAAACACGTTTAAATTAGTCCCTAAAGTATCAACACGAAAGCCGCCCACCCGGAATTAGAATGAGCGTGTCGACGAGTAATCAATCAATCCCTTTTACGCCATGCTTGCTTGCCAAATAAGTCCCTAGTCTTTGACATAGGTGACTCGATTTTCCTTCCGCTTAAATGCTCGTCTCCTCCGGTCCGCGTAGGGATGGAAAACAGTTGGAACGTGGGTATCGCTAATAAACGCCGTACAAGCTCTCTCGCTTCAAAAAAATAGATAGCAGGAAAATCGAAATCCGGGTGCTTCGCACTGGGTATCCTCCCTCTTTCTTAACAGGATGCCCTATTGATCAATCCAACACCCCGTGGCAGTTCTATTACGCGTAGCTGTTATGCAGTCCTTGATGTCCCTGATTTCCCCGATAGCCTTAACATTCTTGATATTAAATGAACCGACTTTTCGGCGGCGCGAAATAACGTCGTCGTGCGATCCGCTTACTTCTTCTCATCCCTCGGCAAGGAGCTCAACGACGAATTCTTATGATTCAGTCTCGCAGCAGTCTGTCCGACGGCAAGGTCCGGCGCCCCATAGTATCCATGGAGTTCGTTGACCTCGGCAAGCGGCCCGAGAGGCGTAGCCGCCACTGCGCCCCCCTCGGCCCGTGCTTTGCCGGATGGATCGCTGGTCCGCCTCATCTGGGCCATCGGCGGCCGCGTGGAGCTGTTTGACCGCCGCCTTGCCGCGTCGCTGGCGTCGAGCGCGTCTAGTTCCGATACCCCGTGGGCGCTGATAGCGCTCCCGTCCAATTCGCTCGCGTCGCTCCACTGACGCGTGTGCGCGGGCTTCCGCGATCCCTGGGACTCGACGCTGGGGCGCGGCGGGTACGCTGCGTTGTCGTGGTGCGCGCCGTAGGAATCCATGCTCGACTGGCGGCCGTCGGACGCGTTGGACGCCAGCGGACGAGTAGACCATCCGACCCACGTAGGCGGTGTCGTCGACGCGTTGGAGCCCCAGAGATCCGGCGTCCGAGACCCGGCCGTGGTGGAATCCGATCGGGTCCGGTTGTGAGTAGCGCGAGCCCGCACGATGGAGTCTACGTCGGTACCGTCGACTTCGGAGATTGAGGGCTGTCCGAAGCCGGACTTTTGTGATCGCGGCTGGCCGCTGGAGGTCTCGCGCCGGGATTCGGCTTCGCGGGCGTACCTCTCTGTTTGCTTGAGTTGCCACATGATAACTGCGGCGACGATGATTATAATGGCCAGTAAACCGATGGCGCCCCCGACTATGCCGCCGATTTGGGCTTGAGTAAGGCCACCGTCGCCGCTACTGCTGTTACCCGTCTCAATCGCAGGCATCTTAGAAACAGTACTGGGAATTAATTTCGGTACGCCTATGAGAGAAGCAGCAGCAGCTGTCGAAGTTTCCGGGCCCGGAGTGATGATAGTAGTCTCTGTTGTTGTCGTCGTAATCTTATCTCCCCGGGAATTGGTGGTTGTCGCTGGGCCGCTGACTGTGAAGGTTTGCGGATGTGTATCGTAGCAAGTCGCGCTACCGCATGCCATCCCGTCCGGGCAACAACCACCTCCCAAAGTAGACGGGCAGCCGAAATATGATGCCGGGCATGCAAATGAGGCGGGTATTTCCCCGTCGCTCGCCGGGACGCAGTCCTGTTTACAGATAAACCCCACAGGGCAGCAGAACCCTAAGAGATGTATTAGTATCATGAGGGTTTCACTAGATGCTGCACATTTCGTCACTTACCTGGTCCGGCACTGATTGGGCAGTTATACCAATTAACCTTCCCACATGCTGTTGTTGGCCCTGCCGTCGTCGCATAGCAGGACGATACAGCGCAGGCATAACCATCCGGGCAGCACCCGCCGTCTACGGAGGCGGGACATAATGAGTAGCCCGATTGCTGGCAGGAAGGGTCGCGTTTCGGGTGGCGGAGGAGATTATAGTTCTTTTCCAGTGTGTGGATTTGATATCCGTCGAATGGATTTACAGCTGCCGAGGATGGCATCAGGACTCCCAGCACCACCAGTATGCACCTCCACCAACCCAGTAGAAGCTCCTTCATGATGAATAACGTCTTTTCGGATTTGATTTGCCCAGATGCCCAAAGTACCCTCCTACTATATGATACGGAAGAAAATCGAGAGCGGCGTCCCTTCACCCTTCGTATTGCAGTGTCCTTCGAAGGTTATCATGTAAGTAGTCAATATACTTGTGCTTCGAATATTGTCGATTGATTCATGTGCAGGGTCATTCGTCTTTGCCAGTATCTCAACGTCAAGAATCGCCAGGAATTGTAGGTGTGAATGAAGATGGGAAATCAAGCTAGGAAGAGAAATCAAGAACACTCAGGTGAGGCTCCGATAGTAACATGCCACGCTTGAAAGGACCCGCCAGCTGTAAGCACTATTTGGACAATAGCTTACAAGCTCGCGCCACTGAAAATAGCATTTCTAAGACGTAAGATCGAGATGGTCTCATCAGACGGCGGGTCATAGACACACAAAAACTGCGGGGCGAACAACAAGAAGGAGATCGACAGCGATGCGTCTTTGGGACGACAAGGGTTGAGAGGTATGGATTTCTCAAGATGGGATTCATCGGGGGAGATCAAGACATATTCACTGTGGTACTCGCCGCTGGCGTGCAGGAAAAAGAGCGGGAGCGAGTCCCCAACTTTGCAGAGCCAGTGGCCAGCTGCAGATGGCTTATTCGAACACAAGTCGCCGTACGGAGCCATTCAGCTTTGAGGAGTTCGACGAGTGTGTGTCGTGGGTGTAACGTCAGCTACCTGAACTTGCATGGGTGGCCCCCAAGAAAGACGCATCCCGGCTGCGAGAAAGCTGACGTTCGGCTTCGGGACGCTCTTGATTGGGTTGACCGGACAAGATGGATGTCCGCTCTTTTTTCGAGTTGAGACAAAATTGTACGACCCTTCTGCCTGGAGCTTTAGCTTGTGCGTCGCAGGCGTCTGGTTGCTCGTGTTGAGTGGCTATGGAGAGATAGGTACGATATAGTGAGCTCTCACTTATTTAATCTATCTGCCCGCCAGCCTACTTCTATACCCCACGGGAAAGCGAAAGCCTGCCTACTTGAGAGGTTTCGAAGCCCCCATTGCAACGAAGGATAGTCGCATATCGGGCTGAGCTATCATTTGGCGGGTTGGAGAACACCCGGTCTTAGATATGGTCTTAGACGTAGTCTTAGACTTGCAGGTGGCTGACGACCTTATCCTAGGGCTGACTCTCCCGACATGAATGCCAATAGCCCACAGTAATATTGATTGGATCTTTCTTAGGTTCAATGTTGGTTGTTTGGTTGGCTGACGATTATTGACGATTTGATGAAGTGGACTGATCTTTATTAAATACGAAGTATTTTACCTTGGATCGGTTTAGTCACGGTAATGAGAAGCGACAGAGAGGTGAATATGACCGACTGCCGGGCCAGCTTCTTCGTACCTAGCTGAATCCGACGGTTAGGGACCGCTCATCGGGCTCTACAGTGTCGGGTCAGGCTTGTTAGATAGCCTCGGCATGACCCTAGCGCTATTTTATACCAAAATAGGAAACTAGTGCCACATCTTTGCGCCCCTCGGTCGCACGATGGCTTGGGTGTAGAACGCTCATGGAATAGCGGCACAGATGTCCGATAGATTCTCGTGGCAGAAGAAAGTCCCAAGTCCGGGGACGGACGAAAAGCAATCTCGTTGGTCATTCTCTTCGTCAGACCTTGCACAACAGTAGTACGGAGGTGAGATGGATCAGATACAGTTTTTCGTTTGTCAGACTCGGGTCCTCGTACTTCTAAAATAAGCATCAGCAAGATAAAAGAACAGAGGGTATTGGACAGAGCTCTATTCGCCGTAGAGAGCCCGAGCTATAATTACATGCCTATACCAATCCTATATCATGAGTCGGAAACTGCCTGAAGATATGCACTTAGAGACGGCTCGCGGCCGATGGTATGGGAGCTCTTATCCACTGTCATTGAAACATGTGATAGGCCGGATCACTCCCACCAAATCGACGCGGTTGGATATTATTATCATCTTCTATTTCATTAACCTTCGAAGCCCGCGGTGCCGATTCTAACCAGGCCTGCTGCTTGGCCCTAGCTAGCTAGCTGCTAAAGTAGGTAGGTAGGTGAATTGGTATCAACTAGCAACCTACTCGCCTGGAATTATACGCGAAGCAATTACACTGGGCAGCAGACGAACCCGCTTGGAGACCGCTATCAAATGAGATTTTGATTTTGGCGTGTAGGTAGGTAGCTGTTGATTGCCATGTGCTATAATAATTCATATCGGCTACTACCGATGCCCTGGCAATTTGACCCCCGGGTAGTACCCGAAATGCGCTGGAGGTGAACGGTAAAGCATCCTCACCAACGCACACCGTTCGGAGCACTAATCATTTTGGCAGATGGTAACATTGGCGATGCCACGACCCTGAGAACTGTCCGGATACTATCTAGATGTTGCTCCGTGAAAGTTGACTCCTTTCGTAACGGTCCCAGCTCCCCAGCGTCACGAGGAGGAAATGTCGGTCTGGCAAGGGCGTTTATTTAATTCTGGATAATAAGTGAGGCTCAATTACGCGCCTCCGTCGACTTTAGGCTTTGACCTTGTTTTCTATCACAGTTCTTCCCGGTTGGGAAGATTATGTAACTTACAAGTCCGCGATTTCATCCCCAACTGGAACGAAGCGAAGGATTGCTTTAATATGTGTACCTACAGAAACCGCCGACACCCGTACTACTACCGTTGCAACCCCGCAAGCTGATTTAGTCGATCGTCGACTCTTTCTCCACATTCGCTTCTTGACCAGTTCGAACTTGGCTGCTTGGAAACTTGGGTCTGCTGGTCGTCCTGCACTAATCTTGGACCTTCTAGTAGTTCTAGACTTCATTTCCGAAATCTCCAGGCACGCCAAAAGGTCAGATGTGTTCATTTCTGTCCCTTTCGGAAGCTGTCTCCGGTCACCATCCATCCTGACTAGACTGGGAGTCCTCAATTTCCCCACAACGTCACGATGATGGCCGAAACTGAGACTGAGAGTACCTAGGTTGATCGTCTACCTTGTTCCGTTTTTTGTCTCCTCTTCTTGCTTGGATTTGTCAGGAGTCTGATGGATCTAGTAATCTTCTCTTGCTACTTTTTTTTCTTGTATTCAATGAATTGAGTGATATACTTGAATATAAACATTATAGGAGCAGCTCTATCACCCTGGCCTAGGTACCTAAACTTTGAGGGGTAAGGAGTTGACGCGGAGTATAGCATTAACGACTAAATAATTCGCGATGAAAACACGAAGGAATACCACCATTGCTCGGTTATAGCTGGTAGAATGCTGCTTTACACCAAGATCGCACCTCCAAAGGTGCCAAAGAGACGCTCCAGAGCAGGTCAGTCCGGTGTTCGCAGTACATTATTATGCGCCGGCTCCATTTTCTACGTACAAATTTATAACTAACGCGTAGATGCAATGTAGGTTGCACCTTTTGGTACGTCAAAGTTCGACCCTGAGCCCATTCCCTAGCGATGAACGAACATGCTGATTTCCTAATACCATTACAGTAAAGAGAAGGTATGGCACTTATTTTGCTGTTGGCCTTTTGTCTATGACACAAGATCTCATTCTAACTAGTGGCCTGCGAAATGTAGAAGAAGAAATGCGACGAGAGACGACCGCAATGTGCGCGCTGCGCCGAAAAAGAGCTCCAATGCACATACGAGGCGGTGAAACCACGACAGCGGAGAAAGAGGGAGCCTTTACAATCCGGATTCGTGCAAGATCATGGAGGAGCGCGCGGACCTATCTATGACCAGGACGAATGGCGGGAGGCGCTGGTGGACGAGATTTCCGAGTCCGATTGTCTCAGTCCCATGGATGCCAAATTGGACGCTATGTCGCCAATGAACTTCTCGACCACGAGTGATAACGCCCTCTCTCCAATCGACCGTGGTTCTGCCATTTACGAATATGGCGGTACAGGCGACGCGACTCGAATAAGAGACGTTGTGCGAAGGAGCTCGAACGTCAGTGTGGTGGGCCACGCGCGATCTCTACAGCCGGACCTCGCCATGATCGCGCCCTGTCCGGTGGCTTCCCCGACGCTCGAATTTGTTCTGCCAGCATTTTCCGAATTTTCGGAACGTTCCAATCGACGTGCGCTAGTCGACCATTTCTGCAACGTACTATCACACTTGATTGTTTTCCGGGAGGAGTCGGGCAATCCGTTCCAGCAGTTGGTATTACCGCTCTCTCATAGAAGCTCGCCGATTATGAATGCTGTCTATGCATTGGCGAGTGCTCACCTGGAGTACCGTGGTATTGAAACACCGGAAAAGTCGTTGTATTTCCACAATCGAGCTATTCAGGGGCTAGCCAGGTTGATCGAGCAGGAGGGAAATGTTGACAAGACCGAGCTCCTAGCAGCCATCATGCTTCTGGTGTATTATGAGGTTGTAAGTGTGAACTCTGACGAGCTCTTCGTTTCCCTTTACTAACAAGTTTGCAGCTTGTTCAGCGCGGGAGGTCGAGCATAGTAGATGGACACCTTAAGGGAGCGCTGACCATCATGTCATCCGCGCAGGGGGAGTCCACACCCGCCAGCCTTTTCCTAGAACGCGTACGTTATAGCTGCGAAAGCTTCCAAATGCTGAGGCGTTGCTAACATGGCATAGGCTTTTCGGTTTTATGATGTAATCACAGCGCTGTCATTGGGATCGGCTCCTCTTTCGACAGCTCCAGCCGCCGGGTGTCTTATCCCATTTCCTCCTATGGATGCTCCAGCAGTGTCCCCTCTGAGCAACGTCGACACTTTGCTTGGGATGGCGACCACGCTGTGGCCCATCATGCACCGTTTATCCAACCTCTTATCCCTGAAGAACGATATAGAAAGAGCGTCGCGGGAAAATCAAGCTTCGAAGAGCGCCGTGCTCAGAATGGAATTCGAATCTACTTCTCAAGCCATCGAGACTGCTCTCACGCAATGGGAGCCATGTCTTCCACCAAACATCGCAGTTCAAGACGGGGTGCTGGTCGGCTCGAGTCAAGAAGATATCCCGGAACAGCAGCTGCTTCAGTCAATTCAGCACAACGCTTTAGCTTACCGTCATAGCGCCTTTGTCTACCTATACCGCACCATCTATGGGTACCCGGCACGACGCGAGGTAGTGCAGAAGCATGCTCATACGGCGCTCGTCCACTGTGTTGAGACCGTCACTCATAGAGGGCCTATGGGTGCGTTGCTATGGCCTCTATTTGTAGCTGCATGCGAAGCAATAAGCACAGAAGACAGAAGCCTTGCGCAGAGCGCATTTGCCGGAATCGACCAACGGCAAGGCATGACCAATATCGGACAGGCCTGGAAGATCGTCCAAGAAGTTTGGAAAAGGCTAGATCAAGCCAGTGAAGGTTCCCCTGAGGCTCAAGACATCGACCTGTGGAGGCGAGTCAGCGCTGAGATGGGCGTCAGCATCATTTTCGGTTGATAGCACGGCTACATCGAGACTGTGTTGCAATAGCGCCGTGCCGATGGATATCGTCGACACGGCCGATCACTGATGAGATGAAGTTGCTACTGCATCAGTGATAAGTCCGCGTCCATGGGCTAAAATGTCTAATCCTGGCCTAGCCAACAGCTGTGTGCCAAGAATCGAGATATCAACTTTTGCTGAAGCAGACGATATATCTCACACATATAGAAAGGTGTGGCCCATTTGGGCACCAAAACGTGGTTGGATGCAAGCAATCCCACGGGTTCGTGTAACACCACCGCTCAACACCACTTATCGGGTGTGAGATAGTACTCCGGCACCGTCACATCTTCACAACGGTACGGATATAGCACCTACCTTGGGAAGGCAACACTTCCAGGGGTCGTTATAGAGGTATAGCAATGCCTATCATATTTTTAGGCTATTCTCTATACTGGCCACGTCCATTTGAGATAGTATGCTCCGAAAGACTGAGAACCTGTCCCGCGATTCTGCGAGGGATGAAAATGTTAGCGGAATGAATATTCAGACCTAAGGGAGGGACGGATGGCGTTCCATTCCCCATGCCGACCCCTATTCGGATACTAATTCCTGCAATTGTTGTGCATCTCATCTCTCGGGCACCCTTGGATTATGCGTGGTCCAATGCGAGCGCCGCGTCTCGTTATGGCACCATCGTACCGAGTGGTTGGCCAACCCCGCCTACCTACCTACCCATGTCCTTCTCGAAGACGGTTGATTCGTAAATGGCAAGTTCCGTATTGCGCTCAGAAAAAAAAAACCCATGGCAGGCTAGCTTGGCAAGGGCAGCATCCTTCAGGCTTCTACCGATCTGCCGTGTGATGAATTGGAGGGGGTTGCTTATGCGTCAAATCAATTCGGGGGGGCAGGTCAGCGATCCAGCCAGTATGACCGGTGGCAGATAAAGCCACTATAACCAGGCGTAGAGGAGACGCTACAGTATTCCTCAGATAGATACGGAATCATAGCCGGGTGTCTTCAATGTCACCCAACCAAGTTAAGCGTACTGCACGTATGAAAACCATCGGAGCAAGTGGTGAGCGACGTGTACGTACGTTCTTGTGATAATATTGTATGGTAATGGGTGTGACTAGCCAGGATCTGAATATACCATAGTACTGTAATATTTCGGCCTTACCTATCTTTTTATATATAGCGATTTTGAAGCCTGCCTTGGTGCTATTGGTAAGACAAAACAGCTTGCTAGATTATTATCTAGTTGGCATAGTAATACCGGAGTACGATCATACATACGTGTATCTACGAATACTCTGGGGGCGTATTGAATGGCGACATGTGTGTGGAGAGGCGGCTTTTTTTCCTTTTTCTTTTATTCCACTCCTCATCCTTCGTTGATGACATGACATGATCAATCACTTAAAAATCTCCCCCCAGTCTGGGGAAGTACATTGCCCAGATAGCGAGCTTATGGAGGGAATATGTAATTGTGTAATAAGATTAATATTCCCCATAACTAATACGACAAGGGGAGGTCGTGCCGTTCCGTTGAGAGCTCTTCTTCCCCCTTCTTCCCCTTCCCCCCCTTGCCCCCTTTTTCCACGGACCACGTCGTAACCTGTAATCTGTCAAACCCCGCGGTCCCGCAATCTTGAAATCGATCATCACCACCATCCATTGTTACGCTTCGCTTCCTATCCTGTCATCTATTAATTACTCTCGACTTTGGACTGGATATTTTCCGCGATTCCGCCGTATTGGTTCCAGCGTAGTCTCGGCGTTCTTATTATTAGCGACCCTAAATCTCGTTAGCGAGCTACAAACACGCGACTCTGCCGGTACCTTACCGTATCATCATTATTAGCCACATACTTTAGCTCAGCTTTCAACTAGTTAGCTCTGCCTCGTTGTATTTTGACCTTCTAATAAAGCACGCACTCTCCGCAACTTCGATTATTCCCGGCCGTCCCGGCTACACACACCGTCTCGCACCTAGCTACCGTACTTTGCCACACCGACTTCGGTTTCCTTACCTCTTTTTTCCTCCCTCCCTACTTCCCTCCCTCGAAAAGCAATGACTTCATCAAGAAGCTTGTTGGCGTGAGCTGTAGGAGAAATGCGTCTCGAGCTGAATACCAGGGGAGTCATTAGAAGCCCCTCGCACTCGCTCCACAACTGCCCAGAACGCGGAGTGAGAACTATTACGCGCACGTTCACCGTCGCTGCAATTAGCTAAGAGGCACTACCACGACTTTTTACTAATAATAAGGGTCCAACATCAACTACAACCACCACTAACACACTAACCTTTACCTGGTTACGTTGGTCCGTCTTTTTCTTCGCCAGTCCGTCGTGATCGCCTTCGTACGACCCAGGCTTGCGGCTGGAGGCTTTTACATACGTTTTCCACGCTAGTTCTAGAGCGCACCGCCTTATTGTTAACCATTCGTCTGCTTCATACGGTGTCCACCTTGTCTTAGAATGGTCCATTGAAGGCGAAAACCCCACCGTTGCTGTATATGTGCGCGTGAGAGTAAGAGAATATCCACAAAAATAATAAGAGCAGATCGATGGAGACCTAGAATATTGGCCAAGCAGCAAAGCATTGGGTGTCTGCGACAATAGACTTTCTTCCTTTCCAGCACAACGCTTTAACCTACGTCTCTTAAGGTTCCGGATTTGCTATTGTCATTCCATTTTCGTCCTGGCGCCGAAGGATATGGTGACACTCATCAATAGCAGCGGGCCCGACCCGTTGCCGACGCCCAAGCAGATTCGCTTCGTCAATAACCAAGGTCAACCACCAACCAAGAGGAGAAGGATAAACGCTGCGTAAGTATCGTTGAATTCCTTTGTCCGAAGCGGAGGGCCCCAACTGGTAGGGGACTGAACCGTGATCACGCCTGGGGTAATTGACGACTCTTCTCTTATTATTTTCCTTATTTTCTTCTGTCAAAGTCGCAATCCTCACCGGAATCCCGCAGACCCACCAGTTCAGTCCCAACATCAGGGGGTGCGACATCACGAACGTCTCAGCTGACAGCGGCTTCTCTCTTCATGTCAGATGCCTCACTTGCCGCAGGCGAAAGACAAGATGTGCAGGCGAACATCCTACTTGCTCTACCTGCACTAAGAATGGACATGTGTGCTTGGGATATTCGGACGGCCTCGAGAAAAGCGGCAAGAAGGATCCTTCGCGACCGGGTTCGTCTCTTGACGGCTCTCATTTCGACCCCGACGAGGACGACTACGACGAAGACCTGGAAGTCGACCGCAAGCAGTGGAAGAGCGATAAGAATGGCGTCAAGCAATTCGACATTCCCAACGAGTCTCCAAAGTCAACCCGCCTCGTGTCCGAATCTACCCCGGATCACCCCAAACCACCAGATATACAGTTGAAGTCGGAAAATATAGATTGGGAAGAGCCTAGCTCGCAGCCCACACCGCGTCCCGAACCTATACGGCGACCAACGAACCCACGAAATCCATCATTCTCGACCGAAGGCGGCCATAGCGAGACAGGTCATTCGCCAGTACAATACCACAATGAAAGCCATCGGGTCCCGTACTTTCGCTACTTTGGCCCCACCGCTATCGTGCCGGGTTTTAAGCAGATGGTCGTTAAGGTGCGCGATCGACGGCGTAGCTCTATATCCGCTACATCGCCCAGCGGGGCGAGTTCCATATTTTCCGGGCTGATGAGCTCCATACAGCCAGACGTCGAGCTAGGTCATATGGAAGATATGCCCGTCTACGACCCGAACGATACGAACGACGTACCTCCTTTGATCCTCCACCTTGTCGAAACATTCTTCATACATCTCGGAAGCAATTACCCCTTCTTACGGCGTGACAAGTTTCCCAGATTGGTCCAAGAGAAGCGAGTTGAACCGATATTGGTGGATGCCGTATGTGCTCTAGCAGCTAGGTTCTCAGATCACCCGCTGTTTCGAAAATGGAATGACGGTAAGCTGGCCAAATCCGAGTATGGCTATATATATGCCCAGCGAGCTAAGTCAGCGACTGTTGATACCTTCCCGTGCCCATCGGTTGCTGCTGTTCAGGCGTGTCTGTTAATGGCCTATGATGGTTTCGGGGCCGACCAGGACAGCGCGCTATGGATGTATCTCGGGATTGCAATTCGTATGGCGGTGGATTTGGGTCTGTCCAAAGAAGACGGAGTGCGATACCAAGGCGAGAGAGACCCATGGTATGCTCGCGGCTATAACAGAAAGGCAGGCGATGATTTTACTCAACCGGCTCAGCTAGGTGCGGACGGCAATATTCTGACCCCGGAGGAGCAAAAGGAGGTCGAACAGGAGCGCATTGACACATTCTGGGCCGTATTTTTCCTAGATCGTGCTATCTCTTCAGGTACCGGCCGGCCTGTTACTCTCAAAGATGACGACTTCGAACTGGAGCTTCCCAAATCCTCCATTGATCCTATTTCCGGTTGGCCTGATCCGTTGGCGTCACTGCTACAGATTATCCATCTTTACGGTCGGGTTTCTGACGTGCTCAACAACATTACGCATGCTCAGGATCTCACGCACGAGAAACTAAATAAGCTCTCCCAGATGGAGACCGAACTTACCAGACTTCACCAAAAGACAGACCCGCGCCTCCGGTTCGATGCTAACAACTTCCAAGCTCACGTTAAGAATGGCCAAGGCACCACCTTTATATTGCTGCACTTTTGGTTCCACGCCCTGATCATAGTCCTACATCAGCCCACGCTATTAACGCGAGAGGGTACGATCAACCGGGCGCACCAACTAAAGCCGCATAGCCGAGAGCTTTCCATGTCTAGTGCGAAGACGATCGCCGATATCCTCGCTTTCGCTGAACTGCTCGATCCGAAATGCTTCATCGGTAATCCTTTCACCTCTCAGCCGATTTATATCGCAGCATGCGCATTTCTCAAAGAATCGAGATCTAGCTCGTCGCAGCCCCCCTCAAGGGAAACAACGCCTCCCCCTGAAGCTAGGAGTCACACCAACAAGGCCGGCTCGGCAGTGGTTGAGCCGAGCCCTGCCTCAAGGCACCTGCTGCTCGCCTCTGCCGCAAATCAGAATTACCAGGCGTGCTACAAGGCCCTAAAGCAGATGCATACGTACTGGGGAGGTGTACGATACATCCTCACCGCCCTGGACCAGAAGTTAGACGGCCAATGGGACTGCGAGACATACACGATTGAAGAGTACGAGAGCGCCAGGCGGTACCGTCAGAGTGCCGCCATCAATCGTTTCGCGAAATATATCGATTATCCCTCCTCCCCTATTCCCGACAACGGACCTCCTTTGGCATGGTCTTTGACGGGAACAACCAACTCACCCAACTCGAGCCTAACCCTTCTCTTTCAGAACCCTGTAAACCATGGTAGCCTCATGCCGGCCCAGGCTGTTCCATCTGCCGCCCCTACGTCCGCAGCGCCAACGTCTGCGCCTACGCCACCCGGAAACATGATCTATGACCCTATACGCCAGAGCCTCCCGGAGGCTACCACATCTATCTACCATTCCGCATACCCCCAACCTAACACTTCAGCCCTGCGACACTCAATCAGCCGTCCACGTCGAGTCTCGGGTGGCTCAGCGGCACAAGGCAAGTCCTCGTATCTTCGCTACGAGAGCCTATCTTCCCAAGACGACACAAACAAACCGGTCCCCATGAGCGTAGCCCCGACATCATTCACGCCATCATCACAGCAGTCGGGCTACGACCAATCCGGAAGCGGGGCCACCAGTGGATACCCAGCCAACGACTCACCGGCAAGCAGCTCGCCGAGCCAGAACAACTCCTCCTCGGACGGCGGGCCATCCAACTTCGCGCAGAGTGGCAGCGGCCTCGCGTCCAGCGGGTATTCGTATCTAGGTCCTGGGCTGGGTGGTGCTTCGAACCTACACCTACTCACGTATGACAACGAGACCGACATCGGGCAGCATCTCACCAGCTTCGAGAGCACCGAGATGCTCAGCTGGTTCGGGGATTACTTCCCCGGCGACAGCACGTGGCTGTTCCCCGGGGATTCGACGATGTCGTGATGTCGATGTTGATGATCGCGACTTGATGTATATTTGGTATTGTGTTGGCATGTTAGGAAGACGACGAGCAGACGAGCATACGGATGGAAAAAGGGGATCGAGGTCACGATCGTATATATATAACCCGCGTACCTATCTATTTGCCTGCCTACCTCTACCGATTTAGGTACCGATCCCGGTGGCCTCGCCGTTTCTATGTCGTACTATTATATCCCATACGTTTACGTTTATGAGAGAGAGAGAGAGAGGAGTCCCAACGATTCTATTTACGGAGACATGATTTTGGATCGACCGACCAATTTATTCCACGGAAGGGGGGCCAAGCGAGCGTTTAGATACCACGGTCCTTGTCTTATCTTGTTTTGATTCGCTACATACCTTACTTAGATCATTTCCATTCCCGTCATTGGGGGCTTTTTGGGAGGCGGCTAATTTTCTTTCACGCGCCGGCTTGAGTTTCGCGACTTGGAGTACACGGGCGCAGGGATTTTGGGGGCGAAAGGATGTCGGTTAGTTCCCTGGGGGAGACATATACTTAAGTACAGGGGATGACGCGGGACCTACAGAAGATTGAGAATAGTCGATCGCGGGAGAGCGCATAGTCCGTCGATTATGGCCGGCTAGGTGCAGATTATGACCGGGGATACATGCATGGTGGCTGAGTGATGTTTCCTACCTAGGTAAGCAAGGAAAAGGGAGAACACAGGCAACATTGAAGGCAGCGAAGCCTGTGTGATCGTAGCAGGCGCCTGCTTCTCCCGATGGTAGCGCTTGTCTAATATAAAATCGATGGCCCTGATTTCCAAGATCGTTTACAAACCTATCTAGCTTCTCGTAGAGATGACCAGGTAATAGAACTACATGTAAATCCACCATTTATATATATCAATAGGTACATACATGTAGCGACGAAATTTAATTAGAGGACATCTATAAATCGCTAGTCTACAGGCATTTTGTAGATTATATCTCCCGACTATAGGGCATACCGTATGCCTATCTTACGCGGCTATGCATTTATTCGAGAAATATGGGCACAAAAGCAAGGGCAAACCTGGGACTGGATCATCAGCCGCATGTGGAGTTCCCCGCTACTTTGCATCTGTTACCCCTGACTAGATGACATCAACGACAGCACAAATAGGCGAGAGGTTTGACGTCAGTCAGGTAAGCTCAGGTATCAAATACCATAACTCAAATGTAAATAGGGAGAATTCATCTCTTCCAACTCCTCCTTCATCTTTTCATCTTCCACGCGAGATTGAAGTATATAAAAGAAGTCAACAGATCAAAACAAGTCTACAACATACCAGAGACACACAAGGATAAGCATCCAAGCCACCTATTCAGATAGTAAACAACGATAAAATGGCACCATCCAAGACGCCCGGCCAAAACAACGCCGCAAGCGAGACTTTCAAGAAGAAGCAAGCTCAAGGTATTTTCTCAATAACCCCTCTTACTTTCGAAATTCCCGTGTTGTTGTACACCGTGGAATTTGGGTAGGGAGTTCGCGAGGATCCCCTCCTATTTTCTTCATTCCACGCCCCATTCCATAAGCTCTTTACCAAATAAACGGAAGAACTCGCTTGATCTTCAGAAGCATCTCACTAACTTCACTAAACCTATAGCCCAAGGCTTAGGCGCTCCTAACGCGCCCGCACACAAGGAGGGTCATGTACCCGGCGAAGCACCGGTGGCGTCCGATTCGGGCATAACAGATGTTGGCATCGAGGGCGGTAGCACCAATGTGCCCGGTGAGAAGGGCATCACTGGCCCCCGCGTCCGGGATGAACTGGATCACCAGGGGAATTCTATGGTTTAATATGGTCATGTAGTTAGATGTTCCTCGTCTGGCTTTATTATAATGTAATACCTGCCGGTTACCGCTTGGTGTATGTGAAGCAACATGGTCTGAATCCATCCCCTTTGTCTCTTTGGAGATATCTGTAGTACCACGTACACTTTCCCTGCTCCCGCTAGGCGGTGTGTATGCCACCTATTAGGTCCAACTTCTACCCTGACTGTTATAAATAGCTTGAGGTCATCTCCAGCCATACTTCATCTTTCGTATTCTCTCTTACCCGATCATCCCCGGCCTGCCCTCCCCTGATCGCAATAAAGAACGATAAGTTTTACCAGCCTTCCCGCCCGTAACACAACCTCCTGGAGACTCATAGACTCTAATAGCCCCCAAACTTAGAGGATCCCGTATTACTGCACGACACCGAATATCACAGTAGCGAAATGGATGATCTCTTCTTTTGCTGTTATCTTATGATCTTTTTCCTCTGTCTTCTCCCCCCCGCACTCCTAGTTAACTTCATTCTACCTATTGTCCTCTGTATCCCTCCATTTCTCATTCCCATCCTCGTACGCATCTTACTTTCACTCGTCCCTTTCCCTCCTCGGCTTGTCCTCCTACTCTCTATCTTGTATCAAATTTACCTCTTCTACTCCTTTTTCTTACCCTTTCGCCCGCAGGGTGAGGGGGGCGAAGGAATATAATTAGAAGACGGAAAAGTTTGGGGAAAAGGGCATAGGCTGCCTTCAAATCTTCAGCCTGTAGCGTCCAAATAATTAGCCCGTGTAATATTTCTACAACGCATCACTACATACCACACATCCAAGCTATACATACATGTAGATATGACAAGCAATGGCTAGTATGCGATTTCCTACTGGGTACGCTCAAGAATCCAGGTATACGACTCTCGTACATACCCGTAAGCAACGATGGACATAGGTATTGTGAGTATTATTGCATTCGCCTCTATGTGTTTATGGGCAGCGTCTTACAAAGAAAAGAAAAAACTTAGACAACGTCCGAAATCTTTCTAGATCACAGATAGCTCACTGGACACTCAGGCAACCGAAACGGTGGCTTCTCGTTGTAATCATATATCCCTACCAGCTCAATAGGCAACGCACTAGACGATATTCAAGCTGTGTTACCTACATGTAGGCTTCTTTCGAATAAGTAAAATGACGGTGAGAGTAACTATTATACACGAGAGGAACACAGTTCAATTGTGAGGTTATAGCAGGCGTCACCTACTGTCGCGAGGCACACCAAGATTGACGTGTAATTATTGTATGTTATTGCGCGAGGAATTTCAATTCAATCTCCCTATCTAAGGCTGCCCGCCTACATGTTAGAGAAGATTCTAAGGCGTCAATTCCACTACTTAAAGTATATGGCCTGGTCTTCTGAAACCAGTGCCCATGTCCCAGCTTGATGTCTTCTCAGTGCAAGCACATGTGCCCGGACTTGTTATGGTTCCGGGCAGCTTCGGCACCTCTCCCGCACAAACCTATCATTAGCAAGAGGTAAAGGGTTAAGTTCAAAACACACCTCATGTTCTAGAAGGCGTTGAGGTATTCTGGGGTATATAACTTTCGCAAAAGTAAAGATAATTAATATCTTCGAAATGGGCTACCTCTTTCTCGTTCATCTTAGTAGAAAAACATTCTTATTCCGCCAGGTTCCCAGCAACGAACTCTTGGATCTGAGTCCGGGTACGGCCACGGTAACAAGAGGAGGCAGTAATTACCTAGGTAC
This sequence comes from Hypomontagnella submonticulosa, assembly GCA_022984865.1. Classification (NCBI taxonomy): domain Eukaryota; kingdom Fungi; phylum Ascomycota; class Sordariomycetes; order Xylariales; family Hypoxylaceae; genus Hypomontagnella; species Hypomontagnella submonticulosa. The sequence continues at coordinate 588,580 of JAJKLF010000013.1, forward strand.
CCACTAAGTTTGAAATACCGGAAAGGGGAATAAATAATTTGTGAACAGACGTGCAGGTACTCGTGTTCCCCTTTATGTTGCATTATATTTACTCTCATGCCCATTTTTCGAAGATAGACCTACTCGATGAGTAACTATTGCTGTCTCCTAACCAGCTATGTACTAATGTACCTCCACTTTCACTGTTGCCCTTTCTCAACCCTTTTTCTAACTTCGTCTGATCTAATCCCGGCGATACTGGCAGCTTGTGTCCCACTTAATGTTCGACGCCCACCCTTGCTCCTCCTCCTTGATATACCAAGCACCTACTATCGCCGCTGTCCCCGGCACTAAGAACGGGGTAGTTATGTAGGTTTGGCGGGTGTAAATACGACTTGGCAGCATTGAGGTTTAGCTAAAGTAACTAACTAGACCTTACGTCTATTAATGGATGGATATATATACATGTATGTATAATGTAACTCATGAACATTGAGGCTGGGGTAAACCGGAAGGGTCGAGGGAGGCACTGAATATTGCGTACACAACAACGTATATGTATTGGAAGATGGGAACTACTGCGTACAGGCCTAGTACCTAGTGTAATGGCGTTTTTATTAGTGTCGTCTGGTCCGGCGGGAACAGGACAGCCCTACAGACTTTTGAATGTATCATAGCGTACATACATACACGTATGTAGGTACCTGCTATGGAGTAAAAAGTATAGACCCGGTCGCTTAGGTGCATGGAAAGCAAAAGGCCCATGGAATCCTCTTATTCGTAAGAATAACTATGACTTAATATCTCCCTCCCTAAGTATGATGATCTGGTCTACTTGGAGGCGGTGTAAAATGTGGTCTCATTTCCTTTCACTGAAGTTACAAGGTCCAACTCCCGGATACGATAAGGGCCCTATAGAGCAAGCGAGTTCTCCTACTTTCTACAACGCAACAAGGGATGGGATGCAGTTAACTACTGTTGAATAGTATCAGCCTCTCTGGTATAGTAATAGAAAAGGTCAAAGGCTCAATTAACTAGCCTAACAGAGCCGGTAGGTAACGGTGTATACGCGACAACGCAAGGAGGAGATTGGGATTGGAGCCTAAAGTCCTAGATCATGGTAGTCATAGCGTACGGTCGTGGTCGAGGATGAATATAAATATAGCTTCGTCCTCGAGTATACTGTCTCTCATCCATCTTCCCTCACCGCCAACTCAAGCCCGGGCAACAGTCTCCCGGCTCTAGCTCATTCATTCTTTTTTTTAGAGCTCCCGTACGAGATTGCCTAATTCAGCTGCGTAACAAACTTCGGTCGTGATCATTCGTAGCAAGCTCACCATGGAATAGGAATATTACCTATTTTGAAGAGTTGCTCTTAGAAAACTTGGCTCGTTATGTACATACCTAGTCTGTATCTTATATGTCTGAGACAGGCATCTGAGTCATGCAGCCCTATACCGGTACCTGGGAATCCAGGGTTCTATATAAATGTCCCTTATATAAGAGGTCAATATAACAAGAGTAGATAGGTTTATCCTTACCTAAACCGTTCAGCAACCTCGCGCATAGTTAAGGTACGGTTCACGGGGAACATGGGAAGAGAAGGAGTAGAACTGGGTATACCTACTGGATAGTTTGAAGAATCTGGCAGTGAGATAGATGCTAAGTGTTACTACGTAGTATATAGAGGTTAAGCCTGTTATATCCGTGCTCACTTTCAGCTGTTTATATGGCGATATAACCCTAGTCGTTGGATCTATTTCCATACTGTGGCGGGTCTCAAAAGGAGAACTGAAGCTAAAGCGTTGACAGCGATTAATTGGCGTATTACCCATCAATGATACTCTCCAATCAAGTATAATACCGGTACCTAGGTAGTATTACTAGTATAGCCTGTCTCTGGTATATCTTCAATGTTGAGAAGTGAGCAAAGAACTTGTAAAGAGGGTAACGTGAATAGGGGCTTCACCTGATGCTGCACCCTCGCTAATAGTGGCCCGGCCATGTTGTTCAACCTAGGATCACACCAACTCACTGGTATACTAGAAATAGATCTAGATATAAATCCTCCGGTCGGTTTTCTTTTTTTTATTTCACCCGAAGGTAAGGCACGTACCAACAGAGCTGTTTTTATGGTTTCTAGCAGTGATACTTAGTACTGTACATAGTACGTATCGACGTACAGCCCTGGTCGTTGCAAGCGCCCGCACTTTGTACTACACACCCACTTAGTCCGTCCCGCTGTAGGTGACTGACCGAGCCCCTCTAATCTTCAGCATTTATAACGCTCAGTCCTTAATCTTCATCACGTACACGCATTGCTCTCTTTCTCTGGTCATGAGTCAACCCTGTTCAGCTTCTACAAAGACTGGTGTTTCTTACTTGTTAATTGTGGTGTCGAGCATTGCGACCACCACGTAAGACCAACTAACTACCTACCTCATAGGTAGGTAGGTACTGATCGCCAAACCCACCTCATTATTAGACGTCTCTTTCTCTCATGTCCTTTCTCTCACGTCCTGCAGGCTGCACTCTCCGGTTTCGTGTGAAGAACCAATTATATCACACTGAGTCAACACCGCCATCGGGATAAATCGACTTTCAATTGGGCTCCTGTGGCCATCCGTAGGTAGTCAATCGACCGATCCACTTCCCCAGGGTTCTTCTCTTTCCACCTGACATTCTGGGTTTGCGCAGTTCCATTTACATCCTCGCCTTTCCCTATTGAGATATTGGTGCTCTTCTCCGAAATAACTTCATAGGGGAAATCCACTCAACTTCACGATGGAAGGATTAGAGGTCTTCATGCCTGATCTCCCTATCGGTCTCACAGATGTTGGCCTCAGAACACAACTTACCCCTTTCATAACCGCCGGACTGCGAATCACAGACTGGGCATGCCATAAGGTCCGTGGGAAAACCTTTGCGACTGTTACCTTCCTCCGTCGAACAGACGGTGAGAACTTCTTGGCAGTTCATGGGGAAATCGCAACCCTGAGAAATGGACAGCAGCGGACACGAAGCCGGCTGAAAATCCTCGGCACGTGGATCAAATGCAAGAGAAGCAAGAACAACCCAGATCCTTTTCTACTGAAATCTATTGCGAAGACAGCCGAGGACCGAAGACGTCAACTCCTTGAGGCAGAAGATGAAGAAGACGAACGACCCCGTGCGAAAGACAAGAAAGTTAGCTTTGACCTTCGAAGCCTCTCGTGTGGCCACTACGAATATCTAAGCAATAAATTCACCTATAGTCCCGATATCGAATGGCCAGCCAAAGGTCTAGCTAGATTTGCCAGGGATACTCTTGTCGTCCTCTACGACTCTATCCGGATGGAAGTTCCGTACCGGACTATTCACGAAATCATAGTCTCTGGGCGGCCTACATCTCTGACACTGACACTTTGGGAGGCGCCTCGATTCTTTGATAATAGTGCAGATCTCTTTTCCCTGATGGACCGAATGGGGATTTCAGGACCCGGCGGCACAAGCAAAGTCACAAGAACTCGGCTAAGCCACCTACCACCGACCAGCGTGAATCACGGAGCAATCCTCGGGCAATCTCTTGTCTACAACATTCGGGTATCGCCAGCGGACTTTACCTATAAGCTCGAGCAACTAAAGCAAAAAGAGAAGCTCAACTTCTCCTATTACGACTTCCAGGACATCTTGCCAGGCCGAACTTATATGGCCGATGGGATGAAGACAATCAAGACTCTGCTTGACAAGTGCAATACCACCTCCGCCATCCCTTTCGACGTTCTATTCCAGTTCCAGGCCCTTGTTCAGAACGGCTACCTCATACCCCAAACTGTAGAAACCATACTTAAACGTCTTTGCGAAACGGCGCAGACGCCTTCTACTAACGGGATTTCGGGCGGCAGAACGAATGGAAATTACGGATCAATGGGTGGAAATGAGGGTGTCAACGGTGTGAAGAAAATGGCGTCGCCTTTCCCCTTTTCGGCGGACGCCGTTAAGAAGCTTTTCTCTCAGATACCCTTCCCCGGTCCGGATGTCGAAGCTAGCACGTTCAGCCCAGACGAGATCTGGTCTTTCCTTGCCGCAAATGAGAAGGAGATTCGTCAGGGTACCGCCAAGGAGCTGCTAAGCGAGAGAGCACGTCAGAACCTCATCATGGTCTATAAAGTACAGGTTACTCCCGCTCGAGTTACTCTCCTTGGACCCGAAGCAGAGGCGAAGAATCGCATACTCCGAAAGTTCCCTCATCATATTGGCTACTTCGCACGCGTTCAGTTCTGCGAAGAGGATGGCCAGGACATATTCTTTAACACAAAGGTGTCCTTTGACGAGGTCTGGAAACGATTCAAGAAAGTTCTCCTTAGCGGGATCCATATCGCTGGTAGGGAGTACAAATTTTTAGGATTCTCGCACTCGTCCCTTCGAGCACACAGCGTCTGGTTCATGGCCCCTTTCGTTGACCACAATGGGAATCTTCAGACATATTTCTCAGTGATCAAGGAACTGGGAAATTTTGACAAAATCTTTTCACCTCCTAGATGCGCGGCGCGCATTGGCCAAGCGTTTTCGGAAACTCCCTTCTCGGTTGACCTCCAGGAACTCGGGGTCGATGTACAGCTTATTCCTGACGTAAAGTCTCGCGATGGAAGCAGAGTCTTCAGCGATGGCGTTGGGACGCTATCAAGACCCTTGATGGAAGCTATCCAAATTGCTCTACCGAACAACAGAGACACTACCACCTGCTTCCAAATCAGATGGGGTGGTGCTAAAGGAATGCTTGCCTTGGATGACACCCTCGACGGGATGGTAATGCGAGTTCGAGAGAGCATGGTCAAATTCGAAAGCCAGGATATTCGTAACCTAGAAATCTGCGATATGGGCAACAAGCCCATTCCTCTAGTCCTCAACCGCCAGATGATCAAGATCCTTGAGGACATGGGGGTCGTGGAGGAATGGTTCACGCGTGTTCAGAACCACGAGCTCGACAGATTGCGCACGATCACAGCTCACGTTCACAATACCGTGATCTTCCTCAAGAGGCAGAAGATCGCAGAGCAGATCAACTTCCCTAAGCTCATCCGACGTCTTGACAAGCTAGGAATAGACTACAGGAAAGACGCGTTTCTCTGTTCTGTCGTCGAGACTGTTGTTCTGAAGGAGGTGCGCCTTCTCAAACATAAAGCCCGGATTCCCGTAGAGAACGGGGTCACACTATTCGGCATTATGGACGAGTTCGGCTTCTTGCAAGAAGACGAAATTTATTTTACGTTCGAGAAGAAGAAGCTCCACGGAAAGCATGACACGGTGATACACGACCAACTAGTTCTGGTAACGAGATCCCCTGCTCTTCACCCAGGCGATATCCAGATACGAAGAGCGGTAGTGCCACCTCCTGGCCACCCTCTTCGTTCGCTCTCCAATTGTGTCGTTTTCAGCCAAAAGGGAGGAAGAGACTTACCTAGTCAGCTTAGTGGAGGAGATCTTGATGGTGATATTTACAATATCATCTGGGATAAACTTGCGGTTGACTCGTGTAGTCGAGAATTTGCACCGGCCGACTATCCTCGCGTGAATCCCTTGGACATTGGCCGGCCAGTAAATCGGGAAGACATGACAAATTTCTTTGTCGAATTCATGGCCACTGACCAGTAAGTGAACATTGCATGCTTCTCATTCCTCAACCCCGTTTTCTATCATGTCGCTTGGAGCCAGGCCCCCGCTAATTTCGACATGCAGACTAGGTGTAATCGCAATAAAACACATGATTCTCGCCGACATGAAGGAGGCCGGCACCGTAGACGGAGATTGTAAGGTACTTGCCGAGATGCACTCCACCGGTGTAGATTACAGCAAATCCGGTATTCCGATCGATATGAATAAACTCCGGGACCTGACGCCTACAAGAGTCCGCCCCGACTTGTGAGTGAAAGACTGATAAAGCAACCCTTACCCCCTTCTCCTCAACAATATAAGTAAGGCTTCCTAGACCATGCTAATTGAAACTTATGACAGCTTGGCACCTGCTACTCCCGCGAATATCATTGACCGAACTGAGATTCTCTTCGAGTCCACGAAACCGGCTTTCATGGAAGAGGAGGAAGATGAAGACGACGAGAGTGGCCCGAAGCACAAGTGGTACAAATCGGAAAAGATTCTCGGCAAGTTATACCGAGCTATCGACGAGAAGAAGATCTGGCGACAGGATATTCACAAGAATGTGAAGCGCCAGAGCGTTTCGGTATGGGATCAGTTGCTCCAATATATCAAAGCCCAATGTAAGGAGTTGGAAGGCGTGAACTGGCAAGCGGCGCAAGATGAGGCCCGTCGCATCAGGGAGGCGTAAGCATACCCCTCCTATCAAATACCACGCCGTCTCTAGTCTTACTTATATAATACTTATAGATACGACGATGCCATTTGGAGCGCCACGATGGATTACTCCGACAACTTCACCAAGGGCCTAACAGAACTAGAAGTCTTCACGGGATGCATCTACAACAATACTGGTGTCCAAACTCGCCGACAGCGAGACAAATCAGTTCGACTCAGGGACGAATTCAACAGGATCGCGAAGTGGGTCGAGGGTGTCATTCGCAAGAAGGGTGTTAAGTCGCGAGAGGATGAAGATGACGATAGCGACATCGAGGAATCATCAAGCCATGAACCGGGTAGCCCGCATTCCAATAACGTCATCTCGCCATTGGAACTGAGCCTTGCGTGCCTGCACGTTGGTAACAGCAAGTCAAACAGCTTCGGCAGAAGCAAAGAAGACTTCCAAAGCTTCAAAGTGGTTGCTGCGCAGTGCGCCCTAACAGAGTTAGAGATTGCTGTCCGTCAGCAGGACATCGCTAAGGGTGCAGCTTTGATGGCAGCGAGCATCAGATAAATGCTTGCATGAGACAGCTTTATCATGGCTGGATGCTAGCCGATAGCATTCGCTAGATACCTCTCAGATAGGGGATTGCTTGATCCAGAGAGGAACTTTACGACCCGGGAATGATATTCACGAATTACGACGATAACGGTGTGTACGTTTTTTGACCAGGAGGGCAGGCGCTATTACTCATGCGCGAACAATTCATTCGCATGCCGAGTGGGCGACACCTATTACGATGTGGTGTCAGGTACCAACAAGGTCCTTGCTGACGTCCGGTCGCTTTGGGACGGGTCGAGATCTGCTTGCTAGCAGTGGTGTCATGATTTACGATCGACGGACGCACTTATGCTAACGATAATGAGAAAATTCATAATAAATTCATGCCATACACTTGAGATATATTTACTTTGATCTAGATGTATGCATATGGACGTGCATGGTGGGAAGGCAGCCCAGAGCTGGGTACTAGTTTTAGGGCCAGACTTGATGAGCTTCTGATTCTGACTTGAGAACTCCGAAACAACTTAGGTCAAAACAGGCATAAGACATTAACAACTATAGCGATAAGAAGGAAGAGGCAGTAGGGAAATGATCATAGAATCAGAGGACCTTTCAAACAGTCCGAGCTTGATTCAACTTGACCGGCTCATGGGCCCGTCCGACTACCTCGACTACCTCGCGATGCGTGTCCAGTGTTGGAACTAGACAGAGGGGGAGACAAGTAACGTAGGTGTAGGTTTGTATATACAACTTTTAACGTGTAGCGGCAGTAGTAGCTCCTCGCGGCCAACCAGCCGGTCCTCCAGCCAGCCAGCCACCGCATGCAGCCCCCCCTTAACCGACCATCCCTCCCGATCCCAATGTAAGCCTTGTGCTTTGCCGCCCTTGTTTAAAATTTATTCATCTCTATTTATCCTTCCCCTTGTCCCGGTCCTTATTATCCCTATTGTGGTTGCCGCGGTTGTCTTTCTCCCGACTGTCCCTCCCGTTCCGCTCCTTCTCGACGCCGCCCCGGTCCCGGTCCCGGTTCGCCGGCACCGGGCTGCTGGCCCGCGTCGGCATGTAGAAGTCGTACCGGTCCGGGAACAGGATGATGTTGGCCAGCCGCACCACCTCGGCCTCCGCGTGCGTGCTGCTGCTCGTGCTGCTGCTCCGGCTGTCCCGGCTGCTGCTCCGGCTAGGCGCGTCCATGTCCACGTCCGCGTCCGCGTCCTTCTTTTCCTCCTGCTTCTTCGCGTGCTTGTGGTGCTGGCTCTTGCTGCTGCTGCTGCTGCTGCTTGTTCCGTTGCCCGCCGGACCTACGTTCCAGGGCGCCAAGCCCATCGCTTGCAGACCTTCTTCCCCGCCCACCTCCCGGATGTCCTTCTCGGTTAGTCGGCCTGTGTGCGGCGCTTCGCTGCCTAGTCCTGTGCCTGTTGAATCGAAGTCCGGGCCTGGGTGCCCGCGCAGGAAGGCCTTGCGTTGGCGGGCGAGGAATAGCGCGTTCGTCTGAGTGAGCGGTGCCGCTGGCGTGTATACCAGCATAGATGTCGTATTTTCGTTGACTGGGGGTGCTTGCATAGGCTCAGAACCGGATGACGAGGTCTGCGGCCGGCTGTTGCTGCGGTAGTTGGTGTTGGAGAATTGGTAAGCTTGGTCTGGATGCCAGATGATGTAGTCGCCGGCTTGCAGAGTCGGCGGCGTGACTAGACTCTTGTCTAGGTGCAGGTGCGGATGCCATGCCGCCGTCACACGTTGTGCGTGGCCAGGAACTGCACCGTGTATTATCGTGGACTGATCCTTCTCGAGTATCCAGTTCGACGCATCTAGATAAGCATCCCACTCCTCGGCACTAGCGTCCTGTGGCGGCGGTCCTTCCTTCGGCGTGAAGAATGGTCGCAGCAGGAAGTAAACAGTAGACAGCTTTGGTGAGGGTAGCAGTCGGATCATGCCCGGTTCTACTACCGTCAGTGCCAGAATGCCCTGGAACAAACGCATCATAGAACATGCTCCGGCTCCGTTGTATAGATCAGAAGTCGCGTTGATGCGTCCCGCCGGGTCCCATGCATCGTAGGATTCCCAGTCTCCTTTCCAAATAGCATCGTAAAGCCCTGCACGTCCGTACCCGTCCTGCTCCCATCGCTCTAGACTGCCATTATCCACCTGCGCAATCTGCGTCGAGGACGTGGCGGCCGCTGCTGCAATCAGACTATCCTCGTGCGTCGCTGCAATGGCTCCGTTTACGGTCAGGTGGCCATTCGACACCGATTCTATTCGAATTCGATCCGCATAGGTAATCGGGAATCGCGTGGCGAGCCTGTCGTCGTTATTCGAATTCCACAGCGACATGGCGAAGCGCTGGGCCTGCAAGACGTGGGGATGCGCGCGCGAACGCACCTGCGCGGGCGTCCAGAAGAAGTCGAAACAGGTCGGATCTTGCGCGGGAGGCGGCTTGTACTCGTGCTTCGTCTCGAGGTACTTCTTGGTCTCCTCGACCCAGGCGCTCGCATCGGCCGAGGGCACGACGCCCTTTATGACGCCGATGCCGTGGCGCTTCAATTGCGCGCCGAACGGCGCGACTTTGGCGTCGTCGTTTATGTCGGTGTAGTCAATCGACGGGATCAATCCGGAGCCGTGCTTCTCGATGTACTTGACCTCGTCACGCAGCGCGGCTAGCAGGCGGGCCCAGGAATCCTGGAGCGCGGTTTCGTGGCCGGTGACGAGTCGCTTTTTCAGGCTGCCGAATCGCGAGGGGAGCGGCACGGGCTGGGTGCCGTAGAAGGACAATACCGGGGGCTCCATGCTCTTGGTAAACTGCCTCTGCCTGCTTTTTGAATTCCTGCCGTCTTTGTGGTCGCCGTTTCTCGTTCTTTTGATCCCTATAACCCCGATTTGCGGTGTTTTGCTATTATTATTTGACGCAGTTGTCGTCGTGGTTGTCGTGGTTGTCGTCGATATCGTTGACGCTACCGACGGGGAAGAAGAAGAGGAGGAGGATGTTGTTGTGGGTTTCGTCGCCGCCATTGTGACAGCACTAACAGGAACAGGCGTCGTGCTGGTCACAGTTGGCATAGCGGTAGCGGTAGCGGTAGCAGCAGCAGCAGCCATTGCGCTCTCAAACGGTGAGGGGAGTGCAGCGCCTGTGCGCTGTACCACATCTACGTTGGACATGCTCAGCCTTTTCCTATTTCCCTGGTGCGTACCCCGTGTCTTGTGATCTCTCCAGTGCGCTCTGACTCGGCCATTCAGATTCCGTATTCCTCTCTTTGCCCACCTGGGCACCGCGGGGTCGAGCAGGGACTAAATAGAGGCAAGCTACTGTACCAGGTCCAAAAGAAACGTTTACCAGATGGGCTCTCGATGGGCTTGCGTCCGGCTGGATGGCCCAGGATGGGGGGACAGAGACATGGGGTTGGCTGCCCCTCGACCTACCATCGTTCCCCATTGTCAGGGGTCTTCTCCCATGCGGCAGCCCGGCCCGACCAGGCATGGATGCGGCGCACCTATTTAGATTGACGAGCCGGCTCGCAGCTCCGTGGGCCAGCGCGGGTCTAGGCTTAGCCCCAAAAACCCCCAGAGCTATCGAAGAGCTAAAGAGCTATCTACCAAAGAGAGCCAGCCTGTCGGCCCATTGAAAGGGAAACAAAGTCCCCTAATTCCCTACTTCTAGTCCCTTAGTCCCGTTCCCTTCCCTCCCCCCTTGACGGGTCCGCCTCACTTGAAGCAAATGCTTGGACGATCAAGAGCTGACAGGTGGATGAAATGGTCCTGGCGACCGGCAAAGAAAAGGACCCAGCACGGCCCAGATAAATTGATTACCTTGCTAGGGTCCCTCCTGACTGGCTACTTACTTAGTAGCTACGAACAAAACAAATCTGGGGACGCCCTTTTCTTCTTCCAGACCTCTCCGAGTCTCCGAGGCCAGCTACTTTCTATATTCCGTCCACAGCAGCCGGGTCTTGCCTATCGAGGACCTACGATTGGTCGGGAATTCAAACAAGGAAATTTCCCGTCGAATCTCATCCGGGTCATCTACTTTGCATGATCCATCCAAGATGAAATGTCGTGCTTAGCGATGCCCCAAAGCGGACCATTAAGGAAAGAGACGCGCGACCTACCCAAGACGGGACAGCTTTCTTCCTCCTCGCTCTCTTTCTGTTCTGTCTCCCATACTTTTCCCGTCCTCGACGACGCTTTTGTCGCGAGCTCGCAACAGAATTCTACCGGGACACGTGCCGTTCGCCACCGAAATATTGACCTCCGTCAAAGTTCCTGCGACACACATTTTACCCCGAAACGTCCCTCCCCCTGCCCTACCCATTAGATGGGGGGATTTTTTTCATATATGTACATAAGGTAATGTACGTACCATACCGTGCCGTAGACCTTGTCACGATCATAAGCAAAACAAAAAGGAGGCCATTTTTTCCGGGCAAAAGAGGCTCGACCCGACGGTGACCCTTTTCTCTCTCTAGCCTAACCCCAGCCGCGTGGCCCGTAGCCCGTCGGCCCACCTAAAAGCAGCTTTGGTTCCCGGTTTTTCATGCTGTATATTTTGCAAGTCTTTGGCCAAAAATGGCAATCGAATCGTGAGAAACGCTACG